>CM053403.1:22045397-22067058 GCA_028644305.1 Xerus rutilus | reverse complement strand
TCCACTTGCCAAATACAAAATAGGTACCCCAAAGACACGCCCCCAGTGCCCCACTTCCTTCAGCCGCACTCCACCTGCCTTCAGCCACCACTCAGTTAATCCCATCAAGTGACCAATTCACTGATTAGGTTAGTGCTCTCATAACCCAGTCATTTCTTCTCTGAACCTTCTTGCATTGTCTCAAATATGAGCTTTTGGGGGACACCTCACATCTAAACCATAACAGTATTCATCTTGTTTCCCCAGAGTCTAGTACAGTGTTGGTCATATAAGTTACCCAAGAAATATTGGTCACATTAACCAGATCATCTTTATATTTACTGCAGTTGAAAGTTTGGAATTACCTCTCCTTGATTTAGACTTTAAGTTGTCATTTTCTCAATTTTGTAATCTTGGTATAGATTTTTGAGTTATACAGACATGACTTTGAATCTTTTTTCTGCCATCATTAGCTGTGTGACCTCAGATAAGTTAATTGATTGCACCTCAATTATATAACTTTTGAGACAGTAATCCTTCCTTCTAAGAGTGGGTTAGATGAGCATTAAGTCAAATAACATTTATAAAAAGAATTATCAGCAAAACCCAACACAAATTGACCCTCACCAAATACTTTATGTAATGACAATTTCTTTGAAAATAATAAATATACAACTACCATGGAATTTTAAAAGCCCATCTTGCATGATAAAAGCAATAATAATAAATATTATAATAACACTAATTATAATAATATAGTAATATTAATAATTACTGTTTATTATGGAGTATAGTATGTTAGGCATGTGGTAAGCATATACTTAGAAAGTGATAGCATATACTTATTTTTTTGTTTCATCATTGCAAATGCAATTTATAGCTTTTTATTTTACTGTATATCATTTTCAGGGTTTGCTTCGAACCACACTTCCACATCCCAAAGCTGAACGTTGTTATGCTCAGTATGAAATCACTCAGCTTCTCCCAGGCATTGAGCTCTTCTCGGATAGACACAGGGCTGATATCTGCTCTGTAGTTGCAAGCTTGTATTATGTCATACGTGAACTGCACTATGCCAAGCAGAATCTAATGGTGAGGAATTTGTGAAATAACAATTCTTAATTCACTCTGGCACATTTCCCCACTTACTTTCTACTTTTCAAATTTTGCTAGTGTTCTTTAGGTCAGTTCTTATTTAATTTTTAAATTTTATATGCTTAGGATTCTTATCTATATTTAAAAATAAAATATATTAATTGTCTTTCTTTGACATCATTGTTTGCATGCTATTTTGTACACAGAAGTAATGTCTGTGTGATTTTGTTCCCTTTTTTATTATTTCACTTCTTTTATTCTTAAGACCTTTGGTGCAATTGACTAGACATAGGAGTGTAGTGTGCTAGTAACTCAGCATTATGTTGTTCAGTTCTTACCAGTACCCAGACTATGAGTATACTTCCATACTGAAATAGGTTTCTTTGTGTCTTTTGTCTTTTCTCTGTCAAAGGGACATTTAGGAGAACAACACCCTCCAACTATGAGATAAAAAGCAGCAGATAATTCCTAATGTCCTCAGAAACCCCAAAGTCCAAATATAGCTGTCCTTTCCTTTGGGGAAAGAAATAACAGTATATAAGATAAAGTTGCTTGCATTTAAAAATGATTTGGTGTGCTTTATTGATCCCCCTTGTATCTCTTTTCTTTCTTTATATTCTTTCCTCTATTCCTCTTTATGCTCATATTATTGTGTCTCTTTCCCCTCTACATTTGCTTCTTGACATCTTTTCTTTCTCCTTTTCCTACTTTCCCTTTACTCCATAACTTTCATACTTTTGCTCCTGTTTTTCATGTATGGTTTTCTATTCTCTTGGCATATTGTTCTTCTAAATTCAACTCTCTCTTTATATTAAAAATATTTATTGCCTCTGATATGTGTTGTTAAATTATAAAACCAAGTATTAAAGTGAAGAGGTTGATAAATGCTTTTAACACTGGGCAGATTGGGGATGAAAATGTCTATTAAAAATAATAATAAAATGGTGCTTCTCTTCCTGGTAAAGGGATTCATTTCTGGATTGAGAAAATGATCCTATCCCCTGGGTAACCTTTAGCTGCCTACTCATATTCATATATAATATCACTGCAGTGGAAGAGAAATGAGACCTTTTTCCCTCTAAAGCTTACGAAATTGAGGATTTTTTTTTTTTCTGAATAATGGAGCAATTGTCAGCAATACAATGCCATGTTTTATTTCTCACTAAAGAAAAGAAATTAAATCTCAAAGGTAATAACAAAATCTTAATGTTTCGTGCTACATTAATTGTAGAAAAGGTTCTGTGTTATGTTTATAATGCATAATTGTAGAAAAATATATTGCATTATGTTTGAAGTCATTTAATACTAGTTCTAATCCTTTTAAAAAGGTTGTTGCTATTAGCAGCCACCAGTTGACCTACAATTAGAGGTTCCCCAGCTGAACTTGTAGAAGTAACAGTTTCTACTTTGTGTTATATTAACCTTCTCCAGAAGCAGCCAAATGGCTAAGGAGACTTCTTTCAAATATAACATTTCCTGTGGGACCCAGAACTTCAGAGCCATGGGAAATAACTAAGCAAAATGAAAATGAAACTGAAGGGATACCTTCAGTGGATTAGGGTACAGCTGCAGGAACAGAACTTCAGATTTGAACTGAAATCAGGGGCCGTTCCAATGTCCAGGCAAAACTTTTCTTATCTCTGGATGGATAGTGGCTAAGTCAGTTGAAGTGCCAATTGTTTATTAGCCTTCACTTAGAACCATGAGACTTCAAAAACAGCTGAGCTTTGATTTAACTCTAGAAAACTTAAAATATTATGTGAAGAGGAAGTTATGCTATGTAAAGGCTGGAATTTGTTAGAGTTTGTTCTCACTCAACAGTGCTTAGCATGTAGTGGGCATGTTATAAACATGATTTGCCAATGGAAAAATTACTAATTGGAGACACACAGTGGCTGACATTGATATGAATAAGTAAAAACTAGTTAGGAATATGAATTCCTTTGCTTTAAATTTTGCATTTATTTGATAGCTCACTTGCTAGAAATTTTCCGCAGGCTTCCTTTATGTTAATTTTTTCAAGGAAGATAATTAATTGGATTTTAACTTTTTCATGCTTAAAGAGATATGAAGCCTAGGTTTGGGATACCAAATAGCATCTACTTGGAACTGTAAGTCCCTGAAATTCATAAAGCATTTGCTAGTCAAATTTCTTTACTTATGCCAAATGGTTTAGTCTGCTAGCATGGAAACTCAATGAATACTTTGTATAACATATCCTATATTTAATATTCAGCTCATTTTTATTGTTGGGATTCTGGAGACTGAACCCAGGGATGCACTACACTGAGCCACATCCTCAGCTCTTTTTATTTTGTCTTTGACACAGGGTCTTACTGGACTGGTGAGGCTGCCTCCAACTTGCCATTCTGCTGTTTCAGCCTCCCAAGTTGCTGGGATTATAGGCGTGCACCACCATGCCTGGCTTAATGTTTGGCTAAATTTGATTACTAGGTTACTAACTTGATGAAATATATTTGAAACAGGATGTTTTTCTTCTGGCAGGTTCTGCCTCTACTTGCATTGTACCAATATTTTGTTACTGGAATTTGCCAAGATCTTATCAGAAATCTAGAAGCAAGAATCCTCAAGGTAGGTCATAAACTTTTCAGACATTTGATATCCTTTAACTATTATGAGTATTGTTATGCATCAGTTTGACTATAATACTCATAATAATAAACTGATAATAATTCTGTGTTATATTGATAAAAAATAAGTTACATATCATTGTAATCAACTATAAGAAAGAGACAGTTTAAAAGGTTTTGATCATTTTATGCTTGGGCCACAGTGGAGTGAGGAAAAACTACTTCTAGAAATAAGGCTCACCCAATACCGAGAATTTGCAAATAACTACTTCTGTGTGACTGGCTTCCTGGTACAGAGCAAGCAAGCCAGTGTTCTGGTTTCTGCTAAATTATTCCTAAGGACCTTTATGTATATTGTGGTATGTTAGAATTTTTCAATGCACAGGCAAATGAATTAACAAGACCAGAGAATTAATTCTATAACCTAGATGTCTGTGAAGTTTCTCTGCCTGTGAGATTCATGTGCTGTCAGCTTGAACCCCATGTGGAGTGGGAACCTCAAACATCTCATTCTCTGTACCCACTTTCCTGCAAACTTTCACTTTTGTTGTTTGTTTTGTATATGGATCACTCAACATCCAGTAGATGTGCTCCCTGTTCTGTACTTCCTCAACTCTTAAATGGAATTTAACCCTGTTCTTTATTCTGCACATGCGTGCGTGCACACACACATGCACACACACACACACTTGTACTTACACATAAACACACATAACATATTTACCTAAGACCTTTTTTTCTATTGTGCACTTTACTGAACTTTGGGAAAACAGAGAAATCGAAGTTGATGCTAAACAAATAATTTAAAATAGAATATTTGGCATTCTTGAGCTTAAAATACTTCTTGGCTATCATTTTATGCTTTTGCCTCTCTTCCTGTGGCATAATCAGGTGTGTGCTAGAAAATGACTCACAGGGAGTGCTCTCTCTCTCTCTCTCCCTCTTTCTTAAAGCTAATGTGTTGTTTTGTAATTTTCTTCTATTTTGTGAATGTGCCTACTATGGCTGTCTTCAAATTACCCACAAGACGTCACTGAAGATGCACAATTAGCTCTTGCAATTGGAGGCAAGTGGCCTCCAACGCTCTATTCCAGCACAGCTCTTCTTCCTTTTTTGGAAGTACCCTCCACTTCACCGCCCCCTGCATCTCTCCTATTTTCCAATGAGGGAAGCTTAGCCTTCCCCCCTGGACTGCTATCTCTATCTAGACCCTTTGGGCCTCTGAGAAAAGTCCATTGTCCTCTAATTGTAAATAAAGAAATTCCTAAGAGGACTTCTGGTGCTACTAATATATTTTAACCTCAAGAATAAATAATTCATTGTTGACCATGAAAATTTCTGGATCACCTTCTCTGAGTTACTGATTCTTATGAACTCTCTTGCTTTTGAATTTCAACAACACATTTCTTAAAACTGCATATAACTTTCCCAGTCTCTCAACAATAGTCTCTTCAGGATTGCAAAATTCTTAAGGCTAGGGCCTGTATCTTATTTATCTTTTAATTTCCTACACTGACTTGAGTAATAAATTCACATTCTTAATATTCAGTTGTTAATTATTGGATTGAATTTAAAATTTGCAGGCATCTATAAAATGCCAGCTGTGTATATTCTATTTAGTGTTAGTGGAGCTAACCTAGAAAATACTTAATAAATGTTCATTGATTTAATTCTAAACCAACCTTTACTGAGTACCTCCTATTTAAAAGCACCATGTTAGTAACTTGAGTCCAAGAAATGTCAGCCATGGTCCTTACTTATAAGTGAGTACTGGGAAGAGAGACAGGACATATACACAAGTGACATATATGTACCTGTTGCTTTATCATTTACAAAGGAGTGTGATGACCATTGTCTCCAAGAGTTCGAAAGAGGGGAAAATGGCTTTGAGCCTTGAAATTTCACTAAGAAGATAAGGATTTAGACTTGAAAAGAATACAACTAACTCACTAGGAGAGAGGAGGAAGGGAATGTTCTTGGGAGAAAAGATACAGAGGTGAGAAAGCGTGGAATTGCTTAGAGGGCAGAGATGGTTCAGTCACACTGAAGTGGAGGTTCTGAGCAAAGGGGTTGCAGAAGGTAACATGAGAAACACCAGAGGGCCACAATATGGAGAAAACCAGCGACCCAGCTCTAATTCCAAACTGAAGAGATATAATGTGCAGGTTGTGCAGTGAGAGAAATGAGGAAAAGGTGGAGTGAAAGTTGGCTATCAGATGTGTTCTAGTATGTTATTAATAGGAAGGCAGCATGGTGTGGTTGCTGTGGCCATTAATAGCATCAGAAGGAGATTCAAAGGTCAGAATTCAGAACAAACTTTTTGGTTATATGACTTTTGTTTGTTGTCTTATTCTTTTTTTTTTTTCTGTTGCTTCAACAGTAAATCTGAGATTAGGTAATTTATAAAGATAATACATTTATTTCTCAGAGTTCTGAAGGCTGGGAAGTCCAAGATCCAGGGGTCACATCTGGTGAGGGCCTTCTTGCTGCATCATAACATGGCAGAATGTATCATGTGGTGAGAGATCAGCAGGTGCAGATTCAGATCTCTCTTCCTGTCTTTATAAGCAACTAATAAAATCCTGGGGATTCCACCCTCATGATATCATCTAATCTTAATCACCTCCTAGTGACTCCACCCCAAATATCATCAATATGTGAATTCAGGGACTAAATTTTTAATGCATGAACAACTGGGAATCACATTCAAACCACAGCAGTTTGTTAGCATGTGGCAACTGTTTTTGTTCAGGAGTAGCTTAAAAGTCAGTGAGGAACTGTGGGCTCTATTCTGCGGCTTTGGATTGGATGGAGGGTTACAGAATTTTGATCAGGAGAATGACATCATCATTCTGGTATCTGGTGACCGTGTTGGGAGCAGGGTGAGACAGAAGTAGATCTTACTGGTTTATTAGGATTGAAAAACTGAATTAGGGGTTTGACAGCTGCAATAACAGATGCAATATAAAAAAGCAACTACTGATAGATCTTACAGAAGAAGAAATAACAGCCTGTCTGAGCAAAGTTTTTCAGATCTTTCTGAAGTAAACTGGGGTCAGTGAGTGGTAAGAAAGAAGAGTCAATCAGGAAACAGCAAACAATGATGCTTTCTGACAGTGTACACAGTAATCCATCATGCTGTTAAGTTTCTCTGTGTACTAGTTTCCTTCAGGGAAAGCTATAAAACTTCTTGATGATCAGTTGGTCTGGCTTCACTCTGGATCTGTCAACCTCATCAAAGATTTATTCTTCTCCACATATTAAACATTCCTAGGAAGGGTACTGATGGTTTTGTATTTGTGTGAGTGAAGGATTGATTTATATAGCTAGTTCTTTTTGCCATATGGTTTGTTTGTGTTCACAGCATTGGTCACTTCTGGAAATATTATGCCTATTATTAACAGCATTGCTTTTCTAAACAGATTGATGATAAACTGAGATCAGAGATAGCCTTGACAGATATAGTCCATGTACAGCAGTCTTACAGTCAAGACCAGAGAAAACTAACCCACACACAGATCTTGAGAAGAGTTTTCTTATAGAAATAATGAGAAAAATGGGCATCTAGAAACCTGAAAAGGTTTCCATGTCTCCCTGAGTGTCTACTTTGGTGCTAGATGGCACTGGGGAAGTTTGAGATTTAGGTATTTTAGGAAAGAACCATAGTTTGCACTCAATAGACAAGCAACTTCCTCTTTCCCATTAAAAATATTCTCCTGGCCTTTCAAGCTTTATTTTTATAACCAATTTCCCCCTAACTTACCTTCTTTTTATTTCCTTAAAGTTTATATACTCTTGAGATTCCTAAGCTAGTAGTGAAAGGAAAACCGAGAGTAAGATGGATTGAAATGCTGAGGACAAATTAATTTTTTTGTTTTATATATGTAAATATATAATAGAAACACACATATATATAAATAGATGTATATATATATTTATCTTCATCCAGTTTTGCATTTTATTCCCTGTGTGCACATTTTACCCTTTTATTTTCTATTCTCTACAAAGTCTCTGGATGTTTTCCAAATACAAGTCAGGTTAGGACTCTGTTCTAAAGTCTCTAACTTCTTGTCACATAGGAAAAAAACAGTTCCTACTGGGGCCTACAGGCTCTATCTGATCTTCCCTGTCTGCTGTCATATCCACCTTCCCACCTTCTTCCCCTCAATTGCTAATCTCCAGCCACACAGGCTATTCCTAGAACACTCCTGGACACAAAACTGCTCCCACCACATGACCTTTGTACTCAGGACCCCCTCAGCATATTCTCATAAGACTTTGTTGTGTATGTCATTACCATCTCTTCTCTTGAAGGGCTCCTCCTCACAGTTGTTCTTCCCGATCCCAGTCTCGAAAGTAGTATTTTGTCAGAACCTGCATGCCTCCTCATACTGTGTCTTCATGTATCACCTACATTTACCTAAATGTACATCCAAAGGTGTGGAACCTCCAAGAGGGCTTACTGTGTAAGAAGTGCTCTATAATCATGTTGAATGAACACATGAATTTGAATTTGATTTTTCATTTATATCATTTCCTGATAGTCTTGTTGGTTTATATTCAAAATAAGCCAGGTAAAATGTATGGTTATCAATTAATGTTAAGCATATGCCTTTAAAATCGATAGTGGCTATTAATTATGGATAAGAAAATTAATACTTGTCTCTATATGGATACATTGTGGAGTTAGTCACCTGGTTTGTTTGACTTTCCTCAGCGTGTTTGAGAACATCAGGAAAGTTTTTGCTTTGTTTTTCTTTTAAGCCACAATTTACCATGGGAACAGAATTACTTTTCAGACTTTTACATGGCTATGATATTTCTGTGTGTTTGCTTCTGATGAAGTAAGCAACCTCTAGTAAATGCCTATTGTTTCAAACACCTTATTGCTGCTGTTAGATAGCTTCTTGGTTCATTGCACATGTAAAATGGTGTGTATACAGACATGTGAAGCTCCATCTACTCCCTAGCTGGTAAACATT
Organism: Xerus rutilus; assembly: GCA_028644305.1. Classification (NCBI taxonomy): domain Eukaryota; kingdom Metazoa; phylum Chordata; class Mammalia; order Rodentia; family Sciuridae; genus Xerus; species Xerus rutilus. The sequence goes on along the minus strand of CM053403.1, from coordinate 22,058,411 downwards.
AATTCATAACATTTTATTGTCATTAAGCAGAAATTTTGGATCTCAGAGTTGCTTATTTTTCTCTAAAATTTTTATTTGGTGAGTGAAACAAACTGTTTAAGTTAAAATCTTCTCTTTCCTTTACAGATTAAAGTCCTTACAGATTTGCACTTCTTTTCTGAAGCCTTTTATGAGTTATCCCAGATATTTAATGGAAAAAACATGCCTTGCTCAGTGCCTTCTGGCTTTAAAGCTACTGGAAAAATTAAGGTAACTTACTAATTTGATTCAAAACTGTTCTTTGTCTTTGAAGATTATGATTCTAAAAATCTAGGGAACATTCCAACAACAGTATATTTACATGTCTCTAGTACCCCACACTTCTTTGTTAAACCTGGTTACAGCTAATATCAGATTTTATGCGTTTTCATCTCTCTGGAATAGAAGAGTGTCATGAGGGAGGTAGCAAGGTTCTGGAGTAGCTTTTTTGGCCATGGAATTCTGGCACAGGGACACTGCATATTGTTTTTTATTATAGTTATTGTAGGCCATTTCGTTAGACACATCAGCCAACACATTTTAGGTTTTTGAGTCTAACCCTATAATTTCTGGTTAATGTTCTTACTCAAAATAGTCTCTTCTTATAACTGCTTTGGACCTTTTTGATTTATATACATCATACCAAGGAGTTAAGAATGGTTTGTTCAAATTTCTCCTAATTTCTGTGGGGAATGATTTCTTGTGATTTTTGTGGAGAATGCACATTCTTCTCCATTTTTCCTAGAACGTTTTTATTTTAGGAGACAGTTTTACCTGGCTTGTTTAATTTGTATTTATAAACTGGATAACTAAAGCATCCTTGAAAACAAGTACTAGAGTTCATGGTGAAAGCAGAGATGAAATCAGAGTGAGTTATTATTTCCTCTGCTTTGGTCTTCATGGTGATCTGGGAGTCAGATGCTTTAGGCAGATGCTTGGATCCATGTGAGCCAGGAATAAAGGAAAGGGGTGGGGGGTAGGGTAGAAAGTTCCTTTGCCTGGGGGAGACCGTATGTGTGAGGAGTAAGATTGACAGACACAATACATTCTGGTGTGATTTGAATTTGGAGAACCTAAAAGAACCTGGGAGAATGAGCTGTAAGTCTTGGGTATCAGCTACATAAGCTGACATTCTATTTTACATATTGTATTCACAACATCAGCATATTCCCCTAAAATGTACTTCTTTTTATTCCATACAACTGTTACAACATTATATTTATTATTATAGGAAGGGGGGTATAATTTAGTGTTAAGGCACTTGCCTAGCATGCATGAAGCCCTGGGTTTAATCTCCAGCACTACAAAAAATAAGTAAATAAATAAACATCTATATATCTGCATCTATGCATAGAAAGAATATCTATGTGTTATATTCAGTATACAGGGTGTGTGTGTGGATATGTATATGTTTGTCTACCTGTCTGTCTACCTACCACCTTCCTACCTATTAAGAGAGGAGTAAGTTGGTTATTTCCTTCATTTTCTGTGGTGTAAACGAATTCATCTTCTTACCTGGATTGTTTGTAGTATTTTCTTGCTTGCATCTCAGCCAGCAATCTTCTCCTATTATAAATGATTTGTATTTTGTTATTAAAATTATATTTTAATTCATATATAATGTTTCTCAAGTGCTCATATATAATGTTTCTCATAGGCATTTTTCTAGGCTGGAGATGGAGCAGTAAAAAAACAAATGGATCTCATAGTCCAGGGAGGGAGACAAATAATAAACATATTGAGCACATAAATATAAGTCAGGTGGAGCTGTGAGGGTCAGTCCAGCTGAGTTAAGGGGAACTAGTAATCAGGATAGCTCAGGTTGCTGTTTTATTTAGGCTGGTCTGGAAGGGTTCTATACTATGCAGGTTTTAAGGGTCATGAACCACGAGAAGATCTGTGGGAACAGCCTCCCAAGTGAGAGGAACTGTAAAGGCAAAGGCTCTGAGAATGATGCTTGCAAGATGTGGTTGAGGGAAACCAACAAGGCCAAATGAGACTTCAGGAAAGAGAAGAGGAGGGTAGAACCCAGGAGCCAGGTTATGTAAGACCTTGTAGGGCTCGGTGAGGACTGGCATTTACTCTCAACCTGATGGGAAACTTTACAGATTTTTGAACAGAGACATGACATGATACGAATTAAATATAAATCAACTACTTTGGTTGCTCTTTGTGAAATAAACTGTGAGCAAACAAGGTATAAATAAGGGAGACCAATGAGAAGGCTCTTGTAAACAGTTTGGTTGAGACAAGATAATGGTTGGGGTAATAGTAATGAAGGGAGTGAGCAGTGGTCCTGTTCTGGGTATATTGTGAAGGTAGAGCTGACAGCATTTGCTGATGATGGTTTAGGGATGTAAGAGACTAAGTCAAGGTGACTAGAGAGTGTTCAACCTGAACAACTGGTAGGAAGTAGTTTTCATATACTGAAAAGGGGAATGCTGCTCCTGGTAGGAATTAAATGTGTTAAGTATGAGATCCATAGTAGACAACCAGGTGGAGATGTAGCATATATAGGTGCAGAGACTACATAGAGGCTGTAATTCAGGGGAGAGGTTGAGGTTGCAGGTACAAGTTTGGGAGCATTAATAAAGAGATTCAAAATCATAGAACTACGTGCAATCAGCTAGGATCCAAGGCAGACAGAAATCTAGAAGAGAAAACAGAACTTTAGGTCATCTGCATTTAGAAGATAAGGAGGAAAAAGAAACCAATTGGGTAGAATAATGAGAAATGAGAATTTTCAATGGCCACAGTTTTCACCAAAATAAACAACCAAAAAGTCTGAAACTAATTTTTACATGTAAATTCCAGCCTTCATTTTTATCCACAAGCTTTCATAAGATAACTGTGTGGGCAAATTATCTCCCAATAGATTCTGACTTCAAATTTTGTATTCTCAAAGTTAATTTGCAGCTTTCTAGCTTCAATTGGGAATTTAAAAAGTGTAATTAAAAGAGGAAATGCTTTCAGGGTTTATAATTAAAATAGGTGCCAATGTTATTAGGCTTCAGGCCAGTTATTTAAAGAAGGGATTAATGAATTAAATTTCACTTGTAAAGGAAGTAACTGAAAAAAATCTTATGGATTACTATTGGACTTTTCATAGCCCTTTAAAAAATTCAATATTTTAACATATATCCATATTCAAATTCTACTCTTATCACCAAATATAAAGTCCTACTATCGGCTCTTTTCTGTTTATACCACTAGAGATACCACCATCACCATAATTCAGTTACTAACTTTTCAATGTATTCTAGGCACTAAAATGTACCTTCAAAAATGGATTTTTAAAAACACTAATACTTTCATCCAATAAAAGCTATAAATGATGTTCTGGTTTGGGAGTCCCTCAAAAGCAGATTGTAAGACAGAGAATTGGAAGCAAATAGTGTACTGGGAGGCAGTTCTAGGGTATATGGTGAGTGAGTGGGAAGCTTACACTAGGGAAGAGAGGAAGACCCATCCAGAGAGCACTGAGAAGAAGGTTCCTGCCATGGGCAACTGGGCTGGAATAGGTCTCTTGTTCCTCAATGGTAAGGGTTGTTCCCTATACTTCTAGCCTCTCTTGAACATTCTTATGACCGTAAAATTACCTCAGGCAAAGAAGTAGCAGACCAATCATGTATTGGCAGACTCTATGGAAGCTATTGGTAACTTCCTGGTAACCGAGCTGATATGCAAGGGATGTCAGTATTGGCTTCTATTAATGGACATCTTTTACAATGGGTCTTCTTCTATTCCAAGAGGGCCTTATTCTGTTCTATGTTACAACAATCTCTTGTGACAAATGAATCATTTCCTTGATGTACCATTACATTTATAGCTAAATGTATTAATAGATTATTCACAAAACAAGCAAAAGAACCACAAAAAATAGTCATTCTGAATAGTAATACAGTTTTACCTCAAAATGACAAAGACTGTTTTAAGTCTATGCTGTTAGAATTCTGAACTTTCACACAATATGTGTGGAAGTGTAAATTGGGCCAGACCATTTCTGTTTTCTCAATATGTTCCTATATTTTGACCCCAAAATCCTGCTTGCAGGTATGTATACAGAGGCAATAATCAGATATACAGACAAAATGGTCATCAGTGTTAAGCTAAGGCTGATTTGTGGAGAGATGTTCAGAAGCAGCCCCCTTAGGTGCCTTAACAGTGGGAAAGAGGTTATCATGCTACCTTTATAGGCGAGTAGTTCCTTTCAGACTGAAGTTATAAATAATGATATCAGAAAAATTATGATGTCATACTTAGTGAAAATGAAATACAACTCCATATGTAATTTTTAAAAAAATATTAAAAATAAATTGGTGGGGAAGACATCAAAATATTAACACTGACTTCATAAAGGAGATTGACTTATGTACGATTTTTACCTTCTTCTTTATGTTAATCTTTGTTACTTTTTTTAAAATATTTTTTTAGTTGTCAATCACATTTATTTATTTATTTATTATGTGGTACTGAGAATGGAACCCAGTGCTTCACACGTGCTAGGGAAGCGCTGTACCACTGAGCTACAAACCCAGCCCCAATCTTTGTTACTTTTACAATGAAAATGGTACTTAAAATCATTTTAGAACATAGTAATAGTTTCATTTAAAAGAATACTCAAATAATCTGGTTCCTACTGTTAATATTTTGTACTTTGACAGATGTTTCAATCATTTGACTCAGGAAAACCTCTTACCAACAAAGAAAACATACAGGTAAGGATAACAATATTTTCTAAACATTGTATATGTAGTGTGGATAATTTTTTTAGAATGGATAACTTTTGAGTCATTTCAACTCTTCAGTAAGTATAATCTTTTGTTTGGGAAATCTTCTATATAATATTCTTTTCTATTTCTAATAGCGAGGTTGTATCTCAAAATCCTGAGGCCAGAAGTAGGATTGGATCACACTGTTCTAGCAAATAACTGTTACTGCTCCTGTTTTTCATAAATATATGTATTCAATTTGCTCATCTAGCCATGGTAATTATCTGTAACTTTAATATTTATCTTGGTTACCTAATAGCTGACTCTATAAGAAAAGGGTTCTATTTTGAAATTGCCCACTTTATTGCCAGTTCCTAGTCCGTCAGCCAATGATTGGCAATGTTTTCATTTGGCATTTTCATTAAGTTGCTCCTCTGATTTCCCCAACATTTTCCATAAGAAGAAAATGAGACTCCCCATTTAAATACATTCAGAACAGTCAATAATTGAATGATTGGAATTTAAGCATTTGATGTCCTAGTAGCATTTAAATATCTTCAAATAATCATTTAAAAAATTCTAGGGATATTGGCAGTCTGTCCCCTAGAAAATGCTAGAACAGAGTGCTGTATCACAACCATGGTTACAGGATATTAGGGATGGGGAAGGAATCCATAGTTAATGTGGATGGAGAGTACACATAGGTTTATTTGTTTTTTAAATGTTATGAAACAGCATTCTGTTTTAAATAAGGTATTTTTACTAAATAACTTGATAGATACTTCCTCAAAATTATTTTTGTCTTCCATAATTTTAATAGAAATAGGTTCACCTTTTATTACATGTAATCTTAATATTTTCCTATTATTGTTTATTGCACAAAGTTTACTTTTAATTATGGTTCATATGACTCAGTATTTTTGCCTAAAACTTAATTTTAATTTATAAGCAAGTTGCTTGAAATGAAAGAACTGGTATTAGGAAGATGTAAATACATATTCATATCTTATTTTTACTCTTTACTATATTTACTCTTTACTATATTTACTCCTTGGGGAGTTTAAGAGTATTTATGTCTTTTCAGTCATAAATGCCAGAATATACTAAAAACAGTCCCTCAAGGAGCAGTTTTTGGTATAAAAAGAATGACTGTCTGATCATTTCTTTTCATACAAAAAGAGACTGGCAGTATAATGGAAACCTGATTTGTAATAGCTAATTAATTAAAACAGTACTGTTGGCCTGCATAATACTCTTCCGATTATACTTTGTATATTCTGCATAAAGGGAGAGAAAGGAGTATTAAATAGCATTACTAATTAATCTTCCTTTGATCCTCAAGTGTTTGTGTGTAATTGTCAAGGCTCATTAAATCACTGCTGTGGAAGGAAAAGAGAAGGGAAATGTCCTCCCTTCTTACCCTTAGTCCATCTGAAGTTTCTCCTCTAGAAAGAAAGGGTCAATCATTTGCCTAGTGCAACAACTTGCCAGAATGTCAGGCCCAATGGCTGTTCCATGTACCACTCTTCTGAATGCATTGATTCTGCCCTTTAGAAAAGATTCAGAAGAGAGAATAAATAATAACAACAAATCTCCCCACTGCCACTGTTGCTTCAAACTTTCCAAAGCAATGCTAATTATTTTATTTATATAAGGCAAATAGTTTCCCTCTTTTCTAGAATAGGTAGCTCCAGCATCTATCTTTTATATTAACTCCAAAAATATCTATTAAGAACCTGTTGTATACAAGGCACTGATTGATGATGTCAATCAAATGCATCAATCAGTACTGCAGACAAACCTCACTCCTCTTGGAGCTTATATTAATTAATACACAGGAGTAGGAATAAACATAATATATAAGTAAACATTATAAACAAGTAAAGTATGTGTTTTGCAAATAGGAGAACTTTGCTATGGGAAAAATAAACCCAAAAGTAGGTGAAAGGGATTGGGAACATGGGGTAGGGTGAAGATTTTAATTTTAAATGGGATGATCGGTTTAGTCTTCACCAAGGTGACTTCTGTGAACATACTCAAAACAGGTAAAGGTATAAGTCATATGCAATCCAGAGAAAGAACAATCTAGAAATAGGGAACAGCAAGTGCAAAGGCCCTGAAGCAGGATTATCTGTCTTGGTAAGAGACATCTTGAGCAAAGTGTCTAAAACTGTGTGAATGATGGTGGGGAGCCATAAGACAAAGTCAGACAGGTAAAATTAAGAAGGGCTTTATAGAGACATTGTAACTTAGTCTTATATAAGAAAAATGGAGAGCCACTGGAAGCTTTGAGCAGAGGTGTGGACAGCTTTGATTAATCTGTTGAATCCACTGTGTGGCACCTACTGTTCTGATTCTGAAAATAGTTTAAACTCGTCAGTCAATAAAGAAGATAGATACATTCTCAGTCCTCATGAAGCTTGTGTGTAGAGGATGGGGTGGAAGGGGAGAGTAGGAATATAGTTTTAGACACATGGAGTTTGAGATATGTCTTAGACATCTAAGTGGAAGAGTTGTCAGTTGTTGATATTGTGAATTTTTGATTCCAGAAGAGAGATTGGAGCTAGAGTGAAAAGCCTGTGATTTCATTAGCCTTTAGATGAAATAAAACCAAGAGCCTGATTAAGATCATATAAGGGGACAGAGTGAGGACTGAGTTCTGGGAGATTACAGTATTAAGAGGTACAGGAGAAGAGAAGGAACCACCAAAGAAGAATGAAAAGTAGTTACTAGTAGGATATCAGGGAAATAAAGGGAATGTGATAGCCCAGAATGCAAGAGAAAAAGCACTTTTGAAGGAGGAAGATGATCAATAGTATAAAATCAAGTATTGTAAGTCACTCAGTCATTTGAACTCTGGGGCACTCGACCACTGAGCCACATCCTCAACCCTATTTTGTGTTTTATGTAGAGACAGGGTCTCACTGAGTTGCCTAGCACCTCGCCATTGCTGAGGCTGGGTTTGAACTCGCAATTCTCCTGTCTCAGCCTCCCAAAGTGCTGGGATTATAGGTGTGCACCACTGTGCCCAGCAAGTCAGTCTTAAACATGGTTTTTTCACACTTAACATCTTTGAAATAAGAATGCAGTTTATAGATGACGATGTGACAGTTTAATGTGTACATAAAATAATGGTTAGATTAGAAGTAGCATGTATATGAGGACTAGAATTGAACATTGGATTTAGCCAAGAGTAGGCATTGGCAATCTTGACCGAAGGGTTTGAATGTAGAGATGGAGTGAGTTTAAAAGCAAATGAAATGATAGAAATTAGAATATTGGCAATTCTTTAAAAAAATTTCTTTTGTTCTTTTTAGTTATACATGACAGTAGAATATATTTTGACATATTATACATACATGGAGTATAACTTCCCATTCTTGTATTGACAGTTCTTAAGAAGATTTCTGTGACGGGTATCAGAGAATTAGGGGAGTAATTTGAGAAGGAAAGTAGGTTATAAAGGGTTTTGGGTTTTATGGTGAAGAAGATGATGGTGTGGCTCTATGCTGATAGGAATGTCTGTGTGGGAAACATTTGTGATTTAGGAGTGAATGACTGATGTAGGAGAGAATGACTGAGAATGTTAATGGGGACAGGACTGATGGTCTAAGTGAGAGCAACAGCTTTAGTCAGTTGGAAAGACAGTGGAACTCTGGTGAGCAGATGCTTAGATAGGTGAAATAGTTGGAGCAGTGAGGTGTGGATTCTCTGCTTCAATTTGCTCACTTTAATGGAGGAGGCAAAGGTCATTAGCTGGGAGAAGGAAAAGGAAGAAAGGATTAGAATTTGAAGGAGAAAAGGGCATTGAAATGATTGTATAGGAGATGAGGAGAGTGCATAGACTGGCAAAATTTAGAATGATTACTAGGCAGTACTGAGGTTTTGGGTGAGTACTTAAAGTAGGACCACTTATGTATTTGTGTGGTCTAGTCCTCTTCAACTGCAGACCCTAAGATGACTTAAAGTTTGATTTAAGAGTTGTGCCCATAATTTTACCATGAAAAAATGTGTGTGAGGGAGAGGACCAAGAGGAATTAAGGGTATACACAAGGAGGGGGTATGATTGACCATGGATTCTAAGCTGGGAAGGGAGGCTACTTGTCTATTCATTCTTTTACTATTTTTGTCCAAGTATCTTTAATTTACTCATGCTAAATCAAAGTGGTCTTTGGGCCTGGATGATGACTTTTTGCAGTTTATCTATTTTGATGAGGTATCCTTTCTCTCACTCTGAGGATCAAGTTCACTTTCATTATGTGGCAGGGCTAGCCACATGAGACACAGGTCCGAAATTGGTGGGGAATGACAGAGCGCTTAAGAAAGAATAAATCTCAGAAGAGTAGATAAACAAACAAGAATTCAGATTGATTATTTATTAGGAATAAATAATAATGACAAGAAGTAATAAACACCTCTCTATAACAATGCCAAATGTAAATGGTCTCAATTCTATAATTAAAAGACATAGGGTGGCAGATTGGCTCAACTATATGTTGCCTGAAAGAAACACATGTCATAGGCAAAGATATCCGCAGTCTGAAAGTGAAAGAATGGAAAATGATATTCCATGCAAATGGAACTTAAAAGCAAGTAGGAGTAGTTACTGTCATATCCAACAAAGCAGACTTCAAGACAAAATTAGTCAGAAGAGACAAAGAAGGTTATTGCTTATTAGTAAAGGGAACAATCCAAGGGGAAGATACAATGATAATAAATGTTTATGCCCCAAATGTTGGTGCATTTAATTACATAAAATAAATACTGTTGGACATAGTCTAAGATGGGTCTCAATAAAACAATATTGTGTAATTTCAGTACATCTCACGGACAGGTCATCCAGATATAAAATCAGCAAAAACACAACATCTATAGACTTATAACATACTGTGGACTTAATAGACATCTATAGAACATTTCCTCTATCTAACAGCAACTGAATACACTTTCTTTTCAGCTGCTCATGGAACCTTATCCAAAATAGATTTTTTTAAGCAACAAAGATAGTCTTAGTAAATACAAAAAAATTGATATAATTACTTGCATCTTATCAGATCTCATTGAAATTAAATTAGAAATCAACAGCAAGAAAAATTATAAAAACTACATAAACCCATGGAGATTGAACAATATACTTTTTTTTTCAATATCTTTATTTATTTTTATGTGGTGCTGAGGATCGAACCCAGTGACTCACGCATGCGAGGCAAGCGCTCTACCACTGAGCTACAGCCCCAGCCCCTAAACAATATACTTTTGAATGAATAGCAGGTCATAGAAGAAATAGGGGGAGAAATTAAAAAATTCTTAAGATCAAGTGGTGATAGAAAAACAACATATGACGCAGTGAAGGTAGTTCTAAGATGAAAGTGTGTCTTCATTAAAAAAATCAGAAAGATCCCAAATAGACACCTTAATGATGTATCTCAAAGTCTTAGGAAAAAGAAGAACAAACAAATCCCAAAACAAGTAGAAATAAAGAAGACATAAAAATCAGAGCCCCCAGCACTTTGGGGAGGCTGAGACAGGAGAATCGTGAGTTCAAAGCCAGCCTCAGCAACGGTAAGGCGCTAAGCAATTCAGTGAGAACCTGTCTCTACGTAAAACACAAAATAGGGCTGGGGATATGGATCAGTGGTTGAATACCCTTGAGTTTAATCCTTGGGGTGTGGGGGGGGAGTGAGAGAGAGAGATATCAGAGCCAAAGTTAATGAATTAGAGAATTTGAAACCTGCAAATTGTCAGCGAAACAGAGATTTTTGAACATGTAAACAAGATCAATAAACCCTAACTAAACTAACCAAAAGAGAGAAAAGATCCAAATCAATAAACTTAGAGACAAAAGGAGATCACAACAGACATCATTGACATCCAGTGACTCATTATTTTGAAAATTCATATGGAAGAACAAAAGACCTAGAATAACCAAAACAATTCTGAGCAATAAAAGGAATGCAGGAGGTATTATAACATTTGATTTCAAATTACATTCCAGAGTCATGGAAATGAAAACAGCATGGTACTGGCATAAAAACAAATATGTAGACCTGTGGATCAGAACAGAGACACAGAGACAAACCCAAGCAGATACACTGATCTGATCCTTGACAAAGACACCAAAAACATAGATTGGACAAAAGATAGCCTTTTAACAATTAGTGCTGGAAAAACTAGATATCCATTTATGGAAGACTAAAACTGGATTCTTGTCTCTCATCTTGCACAAAAGTGAACACAAAGACCTAGGAATCAAACTGGAAACTTTTCAGCTGATAGAAGAAAAGCCTGGGGAAACACTCCAACATAAAGGTGCAGGAAAAACTTCAATAGGAAATAATATCAAGAATAAATAAATGGGATGGAATCAAGTTAAAAAGCTGCACAACAAAGGAGACAATTGCATGAAGAGAAAGCCTGCAGAATGGGAGAAAATCTTTGCCAGCTACTCTTTTGACAGAGGATTAATATTCAGAATTTAGAAAGAACTTAAAAAACTTAACACCAAAAAAAAAAAGAAATAAAACAAACAAAAACTCCCAAATAACTCAATAAATGGACAAATGAACTAAGCAGACATTTCTCAAAAGAAAAGGTATAAACAGCTTTCAGTTTATGAAGAAAATATTCAGCATATTTAACCATTAGGAAAGTTCAAATCAAAGCTACACTGAGATTTCATTTCATTCCAGATAGAATAGTAGTTATCCAGAATGCTAATACGGGAAAACAGGGAAGGCATGCCCTGCCGCACACCTCACAGGCAATTCCCCATCAAACCATGTGTGGATCCACCCAAACCACCTCCATCTTGGGACATCTCCACTGCCATCTTGGGCTACCTCCACTGCTGCCTCCACCATCTTTAGTTGGGGCATCTTCCATCATAGGACACCCACTGGGGCATGCATGGAAGCTCAGCATCAAGGTACTTACAGGCTTGATGCTACTGCTGCCACCAACTAGGGACGTGGCTGCTTTTATCTAGGGACAACAACCAGAACCTGGAAGAATATCACCTAGGTCCCTATGGGTCTGGTTGCACTAGAGATATCCTTACTAGGTTTGCTAACAGGCACTATCCTGTTGTAAAGGCAAGAGAGAGCCTTGCATGGGGTTGCCTCTTTCTCTTTTTTCTCCTGCTAACAGCCGTCTTATTTAGATTCCCCTTTCACTCATGCTATAATCTAATACCTTTATATTATTACATCTTATCTCATAAATATCACATCCTACCCACCCACTGTTTTCTGTCTTTCCACCATTACAAACTGAAAATCCTTATGCAAACCTACTGACTATATGGTAGATGATAACTGAACTGATTATTTCCGATTATAGTGACAAAACTATGTGTGTAAATAGTAACTAATTGATTTATGGCTCCATATTGGTTGTATTGGGTGCTGTAAACATTGATCTCCTCCTTAAAGTTGAGGTACAGGGACACTAAAAGTGCATAGGGTATAAATTGCAATACCTTAGATCTGCACTGCAAGAAAGGAAGACATGTAGACAACATGGAAAAACAAGGAAATTAAGTGCCCCAAACAAACCAAGATACTACAGTGATAGAATTCATTGACAGTGCAGTTAATGTAATGTCAAAGAAGGCGTGCAGAATATATATAATTAAAATGATCTGCAAATTAATGACATAAGAAAGCAAATACAGGTAATCATTAATCATACCAACAGAGATACAGGAGCAAATATAGGTATCAAAAGATTACTTCAAGAGAGAGATAGAGATTTTGAAAACAAAACAAAAAACAAACAAAAATCCTTGAAATGAAGGAAACAATAAACCAAATTAAAAAAATCAATAGAAAGTATCAACAAAAGGCTAGATCACTTGGAAGACAGAACTTCAGATAATGAAGACAAAAATGTACAATCTTGAAAATAAAGTTGACTACACAGTGAAGATAACAGAATATACAATAAGAATTATGAGATAGCATCAAAAGACCAAATCTAAGATTTATTGGGATAGAGGAAGGCACAGAGCTTGAAACCAAAGGAATGTACAATCTCTTCAATGAAATAATATCAGAAAATTTCCCAAACATGAAGAATGAATTGGAAAATAAAATACAAGAGGCTTACACGACACCAAATGTACAAAATTACAACAGATCTACAGCAAGGCACATTTTAATGAAAATTCCCAGCATACAGAATAAGGATAGAATTTTAAAGGCCACAAGAGAGAGGAATGAGATTACATATAGGGGGAGACCAATTGTATCTCAGCAGATTTTTCAACCCAGAACCTCAAAGCCAG
>CM053403.1:21835987-22045297 GCA_028644305.1 Xerus rutilus | reverse complement strand
ATATATCAAACAAATCCTTCTCAACTACAAGAATAAAATAGGCCCCAACACAATAATACTGGGTGACTTTAACACACCTTTCTCATCCTGGGTAGATCTTCCAAACAAAAGCTAAACAAAGAAACTATAGAACTCAATAAAACAATCAATAATTTAAATTTAACAAACATATATAGAATATTCCATCCATCAAGGAGCAAATATACATTTTTCTCAGCGGCAGTGGATCCTTTTCCAAAATAGATCATATGTTGTATTACAAAGCCAGTCTTAGCAAATACAAAAAAATAGAGATACTACACTGCATCCTATCTGACAACAATGGAATAAAATTAGAAATCAATGACAGACTAAAAAATAGAAACTACTCCAACACCTGGAAACTAAATAATATGCTATTGAATGATGCATGGATAACAGAAGACATCAGCGATGAGATAAAAAAAATTCTTAGAGGTAAATGAAAACTCTGATACAACATATTAAAATCTCTGGGACACCATGAGGGCAGTGCTAAGAGAAAAGTTCATTGCATTAAGCTCATTTATCAAAAGAAGTAAAAGTCAACAAATAAATGACTTGGCTCTTCATCTCAAAGCCTTAGAAAAAGAAGAACACACTAACACCAAAAGAAGTAGAAGACAGGAAATAATTAAAATCAGGGCTGAAATCAACAAAACTGAAATAAAAGAAACAATTCAAAAAATTGACAAAACAAAAAGCTGGTTCTTTGAAAAAATAAACAAAATTGACACACCCTTAGCCACTCTAATGAAAAGAAGGAGAAAACCCAAATTACTAAATTCATGATGAAAAAGGAAATATCATGACAGACACTACTGAAATACACAGAATAATTAGAAACTATTTTGAAAATTTATACTATAGTAAAATAGAAAACCCTGAAGACACCCCAAAATTTCTAGAAGCGTATGACCTACCCAAACCGAACTAAGAGGTCATACACAACTTAAACATCAATTTCTAGCAAGGAAATAGAAGATGCCATCAAGAGCCTGCCAACCAAGAAAGGCTTGGGACCAGACAGATTCTCAGCTGAGTTCTACAAGACCTACAAAGAAGAATTAATACCAATATTCCTCAAACTATTTCATGAAACAGAAGAGGAAGGAACCCTTCCAAACTCATTCTATGAGATTAGTATCATCCTGATACCAACACCAGACAGAGACACATCAAGGAAAGAAAACTTCAGACCAATATCCCTGGTGAACATAGATGCAAAAATTCTCAATAAAATTCTGGCAAATCACATACAAAAACATATTAAAAAAATAGTGCACCATGATCAAGTGGGGTTCATTCTAGGATGCAAGGTTGGTTCAACATATGCAAATCAATTAATGTAACAACAAGTGTTGACAAGGATGTGGAGGAAAAGGCACACTCATCCGTTGCTGGTGGGTCTGCAAATTGTTGCAACCAATCTGGAAAGCAGTATGCAGAATCCTTAGAAAACTTGAAATGGAACCATTTGACCCAGCTATCCACTCCTTGGTCTACACTTTAAAACATCATACTATGGTAACGCAACCACTTCAGTGTTTAGCAGCACAACGCACAATAGCTAAACTGTGGAACCAACCTAGATGCCCTTCACTAGATGACTGGATAAGGAAACTGTGGCATATATAAACAATGGAATATTACTCAGCATTAAAATAGAATTAAATGATGGAATTTGCAGGTAAATGGATGGAGTTGGACAATATCATGCTAAATAAGATAAGGCAATCCCAAAAAACCGGGGGCCAAATATTTTCTCTGATAAGTGGATGCTAATTCATAATGAGGGGGCATGGATGAGTGGAGGAACTTTGGATAGGGCAAAGTGGAGCGGAGAGGTGGCAATGGGGTGGAAAAGATGGTGGAATGAGACAGATAGCATTACCCTAGGTACATGTAAGTTTCCATGAATGGTGTGACTCTACTTCATGTACAACCAGAGAATTGAACAATTCTTCTCTATTTGTGTACAATGAATTGAAGATCTTTCTGGTGTCATGTATAACTGATTAGAACTAATGAAAAAGAAAAAATGCTAATAGCAACAAATGCTGGTGAGGATGCGGGGAAAAAGGAACTTTTATATATTCTTACTGGGAATGAAAAAATTAGTACAAGCACTATGGAAATCAGTATGGAGTTTTCTGAAAAAACTGAGAATGAAACCACTATATGACCCAGCTATATCACTCTTCAGTATTTATCCAAAAGAATTGAAGTCTATACTATAGATATACATGCATACCTATGTTTTATGAGTGCAATTAACAATATCCAAGTTATGGAACAAGCCTGGGTTCTATCAGCAGATGAACAGTTAAAAAATATGTGGCATGTATACACAATGGAAATTTATTTAGCCTACAGAAGAGCAAAATTCTGTCATTTACAGGAAAATGGATGGAATTGGAGAGCACCATGTTACATAAAATAAGCCAGACTCAGAAATTAAAGGATTGTTATGTTTTCTCTAATGTGTGAAAGCTAAAAAGAAAAAAGGGATCTCATGAAAATTGAAGAGAAACTGTTAGGGAGGTGAGGTGTGAAGTAAAGGGGATGTACTGTGGAATGAAATTGATCAAATTATGTACATGTATGAATATAACACAATCCAACTATTTCATATAATTATCACGTACCAATAAAAATAATACATATGTTTCAAATACTGAAAATCTTAACCATAATACCTGCCATTTATGGGACCCCCTGTCTTTTCTTGTATTCTTTCATCCAGCACAAAATGGGGAATACAATTGGGGAAGGAAACTAATAATAGCTTTTAAAATTTTTACTGATTTACTCCCCCACTCTTTTTCCATTTTTTAGGCACTCGATGAATTAATAAATAGAGGCTTGCCTGCAGTTCTGGTTACAATTGGTCAACAACATCTTCTGAATAAATTTTGTTTGGTTAAGGCACACTTTTTCATAAGTGTGGCTGCAACAATAAATTGTGTACCAGAAAATTCACTGAAAATACTCTACCATGGAGCTAACCAGGGTAGCTCTGAGAGGAGCAAACCAATTATCACTAATTTGAAAGGTAATCATTTATTTCTTGTTATTTCCTTTTTTCTTCCCTTTCACCAACTACACCATGGTCTGCCCCCACTAATTCATATGAATAATCTAAAATATATTCTTTCATATTTTACCCGAAGCTCATATTATGACACATATATGTATGTATGTCTAGGTATATGCATACATTATATCCATTCATATATATCCATATTTTTATATAAATAAGCATGTACATAATAGGTTTTGTCATTTATTTATAGAATAATGTATACACAGTTTTCTGTGTATATTGTTTCTGAAGCATCTCAGAGACAATTACTTTGGCTTTGGTCCACTGTAGTGACTGTCTAGTATTCTAGTCTTTGAATGTCACATGATTTATTCAATCATTGCCCTATTGATGCTCTTGCATTTTGTTTCTAGGCACAGTGCTGCATTGCTACTTATACATATGACATCGTGTATATTTATGATAAATATCCATGGGTAGGATTTATGGGTCATTTTTAAACTGTATTAGGGGTCACCTTAAAAATGGATGTTGCGCTTGCTTCAGCAGCACATATACTAAACTTGGAACGATACAGAGATTAGCATGGCCCCTGCTCAAGGATGATATGCAAATTCATGAAGCATTCCATATTAAAGATATGATGGATGTTTTCCACCATTCAGTATTATGTTAACCATAGGTTTTTAAAATAAATATCCTTTATTTGGCTGAGGAATTTTTCTTTTATTCTTAGTAAAATTTTATCATAAGATATTATCATAAGAGCATCATATTTTATTAAGTGATTTATCTGCATCTGTTGAGATGATTATGTGTTTTTTTTTAATCAGTATGGTACATTACATTAATTGATCTTGTTTGTTTGCATTCTTGGAATAAATCCTATTTGTGATTTAATTGTTTCTATAGACCCCAAAAGTAAAATATTTTTTTTCATTTTGCCCATGATTGATTTGATTATTTGGGGTCTTTTGTGGTTCCATACAAATTTTAAGATTGTTTTTTTCTGTGAATAATGTCATTGAAATTGTGATAGGATTGCATTGACACTTCAGATCACTTAGGGTAATATGACATTTTAACAATATTAGTTCTTCCCATCTGTGAATTTGAAGTGTCTTCCCATTTATTTGTGTCTTCTTCAATTTCTTTCATTAATATTTTATAGTTTTCAGTGTATAAATCTTTAATTTCCTTAGTTAAATTTATTCCTAGTGATTTTATTTTATTTTTGAAGCTATTGTAAATGGGATTTTTTATTTCTTTTTCAGAAAATTAGCATATAGATATGTGATTGATTTTGTATGTTGATTTTGAATCCTGCAACATTACTGAATTCATGTGTTAGTTCTATCAGGTTTTATTTTTTAAATTGTCTTTAGGTTTTTCTGGTTATAAGATCATGTCATCTACAATAAGAGACTTATTTACTTTTACTTCTTCATTTTCAATTGGGTGTTGGGTGAGTGTGTTTTTATTTTCTTTTTTCTTATTTAATTGCTCAGGCTCTGACTTCCAGTACTGTGTTGAATAAAAGTAGTGAAAGTAGCCATCCTTTTTTGTCCTGTGTCATAGAAATGTTTGATTTTCTCCATTGAGTATGATGTTAGCTATGGGCTTAACATATATAGTCTATATCATATTGAGTGACATTTCTTCTATACCTAGTTTGTTGAGAGTTTTATCATGAAAGATGTTGAATTTAATCAAATGCTTTCTCTGAATCAGTTGAAATGCTCATATGGTTTTTATCTTTCATTTCATTAATGTACTGTATCACATATATTGATGTATGCATGTTGAACCATCCTTGCATCCAAGGGATAAATCCCACTTGATCATGATATATGACCATTTTAGTGTGCTTTTGAATTTGGTCTGCTAGTATTTTGCTGAGAATATTTGCACTTATGTTCATCAAGGATATTATGTTGGCCTGTAATTTTCTTGTCTTATATTATCCTTGTCTGGCTTTGGTATCAGAGTAATTCTGGTCTTGTAAGATGAGTTTAGAAGTGTTATCTCCTCTTCCATTTTTGGAAGACTTTGAGATGGGTTTGCATTAAATCTTTTTTAAATGTTTGGTAAAATTCACCAGTGAAACATTAGTCCCTGGACTTTTCTTTTATTTTTTATATTAGTGACTTAATGTCCTTACTCATTATTAATTTGTTCAGATGGTTTGTTTACTTATGTATGTATTTATTTATTTGGTGGTACTGGGAATTGAACTCAGGGCCTTGTACATGCTAGGCAAATGCTGTACCAACTGAGCTATATCTCCAGCCCCCAGATTGTCTATTTCTTAATGATTCGGTTTTGGTAAGCGATATATTCCTAGAACTCATCCATTTCATTCTATATTATCAGTTTGTTGACATATAATTGTTCAAATAGTTGTTTATAATTCTTTGTAGTTCCTGGGTATTACTTGTAATGTATCCTCTTTCATTTGTAAGTTTGAGTCTTTTCTTTATTTCTTAGTCTAACTAAACACCTGTTGATTTTATCTTTTTAAAAAATGGTCTCTTAGTTTTATTGATCTATGTTCTTCTTGTCCCTATTTCATTTATTTCCACTCTCATCTTTGTAAAGTATTTCCTTCCTTCTGCTAATCTTTAGGTTAGTTTGTTCTTTTTCTACTAAGTGTAACATTAGGTTGCTTTAATGTTCTTTCTTCTTTCTTAACATAGGTGTTTATTACTATAAACTTTCCTCTTATAAACTTATTTTGCTGCATTCTACATATTTTGTTATGTTGTATTTCCATTGTTAATTGTCTCAAGATATTTTTCAATTTTCCTTTTGGTTTCTTATTTGATCCATTGGTTGTCCAGGAGTATTCTTTAGTTTCCACATGTTTGTAAATTTTCCATGGCTTCTCCTGTTATTTATATCTAATTTAATACTGTTGTGATTGGAAAAGGTAGTTGATATAATTTTAGTCCTCTTAAATTTCTCAAGACTTGTTTTGTGACCTAACATATTATCTATTATGGCGAATGTTATTTGTGAACTTAAGTAGAACATGTATTCTGTTACTGTTGAATACAATGTTCTGTAAATGTTATAGATCCATTTGGTTTTGATGTCCTTTAAGTATATTATTTTCTTACTGATTTTCTGCCTGGATGATCTGTCCATTTTTGAAAGTCAGATATTGAGGTCTCCTTCTTTATTGTATTGCTTCTGTTTCTCCCTTTAATTCTGTTAATATTTGCTTTGTATATTTTTTTAAATATTTTTTTAGTTGTAGATGGACACAATGTCTTTATTTTATTGCTTTGTATGTGGTGCTGAGGATCGAACCCAGGGCCTCACACATGCGAGGCAAGTGCTCTACCACTGAGCTGCAATCCCAGCCCCTTGCTTTGTATATTTAAGTGCTTCAAAATTGTTTTACAGTTGTTGTATCCTCTTGATGTATTGACCCTTTATCATTTCATAATGACCTCTCATGGCAATTTTTGGTTTAAAGTCTATTTAAATATAAGTATTTAAATATAAATTAAATATAAATATTTATAATATTTATAATATTTAAATATAAATATTTATAATGTCCAATATAAGCATTGCCACCTCTGTCTTCTGGTTACCACTTGCATGGGATATTTTTTATCATTTATTTACTTTCAGTCTGTGTTTTCAGAATCAACACTATGTTTTTACAATTATCACTTTATGTAATTTTGAGTTTTAAGGAAGCTGAAGAAGATAGCAGAGCACATATATGCTTATAATTTTTGTCACATTAATCTTTGTTATCATTTCTTGTCCTCTTCATTTGTTCCTCTGGGTTCGTGTTACCATCTGAAATCATTTCATTAGTCTAATCCAGCTTTGCTCCTATCCACTTGATTTGTGCTATTATTGGTAAATATATTACACATATATATGCAATGATATGTTTTGTACATATCATTTTATACAAATGCCTTTTAATTCAGTGTAGAGAAGAAATATATTTAAACTATTTTTCATAATTAGCATTATTAGTGTACTTTGTTTCTTCATATGGATTTGAATTATCATCTGTGTTTTCTTGCTGTTACCCTGAAACACTATATTTTGATTTTTTTCTAAGATGTTGTGTTAGCAAACATTCAGTTTATTTTTACTTGGGGAATTCAGTTTGCCTTCATTTTTGAAAGATAACTTTTCTGGATATGTGATTCTTGTTTGACAGTTTTTTGGGCACTTCGAATATATTTTATCTTTTACTTCTTGTAAGATTTTCTTCTTATCTTTGGCTTTGAGAATGTTTACTATGATGGTCTATTTGTGGCTTTATTTATCATCCTGGATATATAATTTAATGTTTTTAAAAAACAAATTTGATACATATTTGACTATTATTCTTTAGGTATTCCCCCTCCTTTCTTCCTCTCCTCTCTTGGTACTCACATTATGCATATTTGGTGTATTAATAGTACTTCGCATTTCACATTTCATTGTGCTGATTTTTCTTCATTCTTTTTCTTTGATTTATAAAGTTTATTAATTATTTCTTCTGTACCTGTTAGTTTTTCAATTTTAGTTATTGTACATTTTAATCCTGTCATTTCCAAAAGTTTTTTAAAATTTCTCCTTATTGATGTTTTTCATTTGGTGAAACATTGTCATTGTGCCTTCCATTACTTGTTATATCTTTGAACTATTTCTAAGCTACGTTGAAGTCTCAGTCTGCTAAATCCAATATCTCTTTGCTCTGCCAAACATGTTCAATTGCTTGCTTTTATTGGTGTATGGATCATGCTTTCCTGTTTCTTACCTATTTTATACTTTTTGTTGGAAACTGAACATTTTATATAATATATTGTATCAATTCCAAGTACTCTTCCAGGCTTACTATTATCATGTGCTTCTTTATTTAGTGACTGACTAGATTATGTTAGTGAAGTGTTATTTCCTCCCACACTGTTAAATCTCTGATAGTGCTCTTAGGGTGTGCAGCCGTGGCCATGTACACAATCACCCTGGGATGAAAGTTTGGGTAGGCTCTCCCAGATGACACCCAGTTCTTTTTCTTATTACATTTTTTTGTATATGCATGACAGTAGAGCGTATGTTGACATATTATACAGACATGGTATAACTTCCCATTCTTGTGGTTGTACATGATGTGGAGTTACACTAGTTGTATATTCATGTATGAACATAGGAAAATTATGTCCCATTCATTCTACTGTTCCTATGCCCATCCCTCCTCCCTTCCCTTTATTCCCCTTTGTCTAATCCAATGAACTTCTATAATTCCCTCCAACCCCCTTATTGTATGTTAGCATCCGCATGTAAAAGAGGACATTCAGCCTTTGATATTTGGGGATTGGCTTATTTCACTTAGCATGATAGTCTCCAGTTCCATCCATTTCCCATTTATGGCTGAGTAATATTCCATTGTGTATATATATATTACATTTTTTTATCTATTCATCTGTTGAAGGGCACCTAGGTTGGTTCCATAGCTTAACTATTGTGAATTGAGCTGCTATAAACATTGATGTGTCTGTGTCACTACAGTATGCTGATTTTAAGTCCTTTGGGTATATGCTCAGGAGTGGGATAACTGGGTCAAATGATAGTTCTATTCCAAGTTTTCTGAGGAATCTCCATACTGCTTTTCAGAGTGTTTGCAACAATTTGCAGTCTCACCAGTAATGCATGAGTGTACCATTTCTGCCCCCATTCTTGCTAATATTTGTTGTAACTTTTATTCTTGATAATTGTCATTCTGACTGGAATGAGATGAAATCTCAGTATAGTTTTTATTTTGCATTTCTCTAATTGGTAGAGATGTGGAACTTTTTAAAATATATTTGTTGACCGATCATATTTTATCTTCTAAGAAGTGCCTGTTCAATTCCTTTGCCCATTTATTGATTGGGTTATTTGATTTTTTGGTGTTAAGTTCTTGAGTTATTTATATATCCTGGAGATTAATGCTCTATCTGAGGGGCAGATGGCAAAGATTTTATCCCATTCTGTAGGCTCTCTCTGCATGGTTCTTGATTGTTTCCTGTGCTGTGAAGACACTTTTTAGTTTGATAGCTTCCATTTATTGGTTCTTGATTTTATTTCTTGCACTTTAGGAGTCTTGTTGAGGAATTTGGTTCCTAAGCTGACATGATGGAGAGTTGGATCTATTTTACTTCTAGTAGGTGCAGGATCTCTGGTCTAATTCCTAGGTCCTAGGTCCATTCTGAGTTGAGTTTTGTGCATGGTTTAATTTCATTTTGCTACATATGGATTTCCAGTTTTCCCAGCACCATTTGTTGAAGAGGCTCTTTTCTCCAGTGTATGTTTATGGTGCCTTTGTCTAGTATGAGACAACTGTACTTATGTGGGTTTGACTCTGTGTCTTCTATTCTGTATCTTTGGTCTTCATTTCTGTTTTAGTGCCAATACAATGCTGTTTCAGTTACTATAGCTCTGTAGTATAATTTAAGGTTTGGTATTGTGATGCCTCCTGCTTTACTCTTCTTGCTAAGGATTGTTTTGGCTATTCTGGGTCTCTTATTTTTCCAAATGAATTTTATGGCTGCTTTTTCTATTTCAATGCATAACATCATTGGAATTTTAATAGGAATTGCATGAAATCTGTATAATACTTTTGGTAGTATGGCTATTTTGAAAATATTAATTCTGTCTATCATGGGAGATCTTTCACTCTTCTAAGGTCTTCTTCAGTTTCTTAATGTTATGTAGTTTTAATTTTACAGATATTTTACCTTTTTTGTTAGATTGATTTCCAAGTATTTTATTTTATTTTTTGATGCTATTGTGAATGGCATAGTTTTCCTAATTTCTTCTTCAGTTCATTCATCACTAATATATAGGAATGCCACTGATTTATGGTTGTTAATTTTATATCATGCTACTTTGCTGAATTAATTTATGAATTCTAGAAGTTTTCTGGTGGAATTTTTGGGCTCTTCTAAACATAGAAGCATGTCGTAGCAAATAGGGATAGTTTGAGTTCTTCTTTTCCTATTTGTATCCCTTTAATTTCTTGCTTCTGTCTAATTGCTCTGGCTAGACTGTCAAGGACTATGTTGAATAGAAGTGGTGAAACAGGGCATCCTTGTCTTGTTCTCATTTTTTGAAAGAATGCTTTCAATTTTTTTTCATTTAGAATGATGTTGGCCTTGGGTTTAGCATATATAGCTTTTTCAATTTTGAGATATGTTCCTACTATTCCTAGTTTTTCCTAGTGTTTGAGCATGAATGGATGCTGTATTTTGTGAAATGCTTTTTCTGCATCTTGAGATAATCATGTGATTCTTGTCTTTATTAATGTGATGAATTACATATGTTGATTTTTGTATGTTGAAACAACCTTGCTTTCCTAGATGAACCCTACTTAATCATGGTGCACTATCTTTTAAATATATTTTTTGTATGTAATTTGACAGTATTTTATTGAGAATATTTGCATATATGTATATATTCATCAGGGATATTGGTCTGAAGTTTTCTTTCTTAGATGTGTCTTTGTCTGGTTTTTGGAAAGGTTCCCTCCTTTTATACTTTATGTACTAATTTGAGGAGGATTAGTGTTAGTTGTTGTTTGAAAGTCTGGTATAACTCAGCAGAGAATCTGTCTGGTCCTTGGCTTTTCTTCATTGTTAGGCTTTTGATGGTGTCTTCTATTTCATCACTTCAAAATGATCTGTTTAATTTTTGTATATCTTCCTGATTTAATTTGGGTAGGTCGTATGTATCTAGAAATTTGTTAATGTATTCAAGATTTTCTTTTTTATTAGAGTATAAATTTTCAAAATAGTTTCTGATTATTGTCTGCATTCTGTTAGTATCCATTGTGATATTTTCTTTTTCATCACCAAATTTAGAGAGAAAATTGAGTTTTCTCTCTCTTCATTAGCTTGGCTAAAGGTTTATCAATTTTATTTATTTTTTCAAAGAACCAACTTTTTTTTAAATCAGTTCTTTGACTAGGTTTTTGTTTGTTTCACTTTCATTGATTTCAGCTTTGATTTTAATTATTTCTTGTCTTCTATTGCTTTTAGTGTTGATTTTCTTTTTCTAGGACTTTGAGATAAAATGTTAGATTATTTATTTGGTGATTTTCTATTCTTTTAATGAATGCATTCAATTTTAGCACTGTCTTCATAGGGCCCCAGAGATTTTGATATGTTGTATTGCTATTCTCATTTACCTCCAAATATTTTTTTTATTTCACCCTTGATTTCTTCTGCTATCCTTTCATCATTCAGTAGAATATTATTTAGTCTCCAGGTATTAGAGTAGCTTCTCTTTTTTATTTTTATTTCTAATTTCATTTCATTGTGATCTGATAGAATGCAAGGTATTATCTCTATTTTTTTGTATTTGCTAAGAGTTGCTTTGTGGCCTAAAATATGGTCTATTTTAGAGAAGGATTGTGTGCTGCTGAGAAGAAAGTATATTTAGTCATTAATGGATGAAACATTCTACATGTCTGTTAAGTCTAAATTTTTAGTTCTATAGCTTCTTTATTTAGTTTTTTTCTTTTATTTTTTTATTTCTTTTTTATTTTTCATGTTTAATTTGTTTATTTGTTCTATTTAGGCTTACATGATAACAGAGGGCAATATGATTCATTGTACATAGATAGAGGATAACATATCAATTCTCTAGTTGTAAGTTGTATAGAATCACAACATATATACAGTCATACATAAAGTTAGGGCTATGATGTCTTTATTTAGTTTTTGATTGAAGGATTTATCCAGTGGTGAGAGAGACATGTTAAAGTTACCCAGTATTATTGGCTTGTGGTATATTTAATTTTTGAAATGGAGAAAGGTGTTTTTTTTTTATATACCTAGATGCTCCTTTGTTTGGGGCATAAATATTTACAATTGTTATATCTTGTTGACGTGTAATTCCACCAAGCAGCATTAAAATGTCCTTCTTGGTCCTTTCTGATTAACTTTGGCTTAAAGTATACTTTGTCTGATATGAAGATAGAAACCCCTGCATGTTTATGAGATTCATGTGAATGATATGTTTATTTCCCAGACTTTTACTTTTAGTCTTTGGATGTCTTTTCCTATGAAGTGAGTTTTTTGAAAACACCATAGTGTTGGGTCTTGTTTTTTAATCCAATCTGCCAGTCTGTGTCTTCTGATTGATGAGCTTAGGCTATTTACATTTAATTTTATTATTGAGAAATGATTTTTCTTCCCTGTCATTTTGATTTATTTCTGGTTTTTAATTTGAGTTGGTTTCTCCTTTGATTGACTATTCTACTATTTTAGTTCCTCCCTTTGCTGTTATTCACTTTTATTTCTTTTTTTTCAAATATTTATTGAGAATGATTTGTTGTGCATGCATTCTAGTTTTACATTCTTTTAATTCTGATTTATCATGGAATAACATTGTCAATTCTGAAGCTTAATTTTTCTGGGTATAGTATTCTTGGTTTGGCATCATTTTCTTTCAGAGTTTGGTATATATTATTCCAAGACCTCCTAGGTTTGTTGGTTTGTGTTGAGAAATTAGCTGAGATCTGGGTTGGTTTCCCTCCAAATGTAACCTGTCATTTTTCTCTGGTAGCTTTTTCAAATTCTTTCCTCATTCTGTAAGGCATTTTCATAATAATGTGCCTTGGTATAGGTCTGTTGTAATTTTGTATATTTGGGGTCCTGTAAGCTTCCTGTATTTAGTTTTCCATTTCATTCTTTTGTTTTGGAAATTTTCTTATTTCTTGAAAAGATTGCACATTCCTTTGGTTTGTATGTCCAAGCCTTCATCTATTCCAATAAATTGTAAGTTTGTTCTTTTCAGGTTATCCCATATTTCTTGGATGTCTGTTCATAGTCTCTTAACATCTTTTCTCCATGGCCAATTTTATTTTCAAGATTACATATTTTGTCTTCTTTGCCTGAAACTCTATATTCCAAGTGGTCTAGTCAGTCTGTTGGTGATATTTTCCATTGAATTTTTAATTTGGTTTATTGATTCCTTCATTTTGAGGATTTCTGCTTGATTTTTTCCAGAATCTCTATCTCTTTATTGGAGTGATCTTTCACTCCTATTTTCTCTCTTATTTTACTTCTTATATATTCCTTTACCTTGCAGATCATTTGAACTGTGTACATTCTAAACTCCTTCTCTGATATTTCTTCCACTGTGATGTCAATGTATTTAGTTATTAAAGTATCATGGTTTGTTTGGAGTGATTTGTTCCCTTGATTTTTTATGTTCTGTGTCTGCCAACTAACAGTATGGGTCTTGGTCAGTAGAGTTTTTACCCTGTGAACTTACAGTGTCCCTGATGGTTTCCAGTCCCTCACCATTTAGGGTGAGATAAATAATAACAACAACCAATGCAAACCATATACAGCATTAAATCAAACAGTTCCTGCTATGATATCTACAATGGTAATTGTCACAATAAACAGAAATCTAATGATTACTGTGATTATTTTTATATTAAATTTATGGATAGTTTCTCAGGAATGATGGATTTTAAAAACTGCAATTAATATTTAAACTAACCATAGATATCCTTAATATTTCTAAAATATCATGTTTTTGTAGAGCTATATTCAAAGGATGAAGGAGGCTCATTGTATCAGCTTACAAGAGCTAAAGATGAGTTCACTCTTAACACACTAAAGGTAAGTCTGATAATTTTTTTGAAATCATAGGGAAATAGTTATCAAAATGCATACATTTAGGCTTGAACAAGCCCATTCTCAGAGTGTTGCTTGCCCTTGGGAGATCAGGTATCTTTTCTTGCATAAGGAAAGGTAGGGGCCAGAGACAGTGTATACTCCCCAAGAGAAAAGTAGATGCCCAGAGGTATCACACTTTGCCTTACAGCCTGATTAAGATGCTACAGAAGATGTGGTTTATTGTTTGATGGGATGTATTTCATGCCCTGTTTCTCATTTCCTCATTGTAGTGATGGCAACAGCAGTAGCAGCAGCAGCTATTTCTTTAGTGCTTATTATATGACAGGCATTTTGCATGGTTATTTAATTTTCACAACTCTATTATATAGGTATTAATCTTTTTTGAACTGTACTGTGATGAATCATGAGAAAACTGAGACTTAGTTTATGAAATTCACTAATGTCATGCAAATAACAAAATACAGATCTAGGAGTAGGACCTATAGTTTTTTTTCTATGTTCTTAACCATTGTACTAAATTGCCCTAGTATTATATATGTATTACCCTAGTATTGTTATATATTATTATATATGATATCTACTGCTTGGTAAAACAAGGTTTTAGAGACCTGTTGCTTGAAAGATTGATTTTAAAAAAATTTTATGCCATGTCAAAATGATATTTACTATTGATTATCTACTGTAACATCTCATTATATTCACATTACTATAGTTTAACTTGGAATACAGTACATTTGTATTATTTATAGATCTTATTTGTTAAATTGCCCATCTGGTAAATTTTTGTGTAATCCCTAAATCAGTACTCTTGGCACTTTTAAAAAATCATTTATGAAAATGCCCAGAGCATAGAAAAATAAGTTACCCAACACACACATTCCCAGCTGAGTTTAACAGGGTGATGCTCTGACTTCTCTTTTCAGTTCTCATACTGTTAACAAGCATACTTTTCTATACTCGCATAGACTTCAATGGTTGGACATCCTAATCTGAAAATCCAAAATCTGAAATGCTTCAATAAGTAGAAAATTTTGAGTGTCATGTCAGAGCTCAAAAAGTTTTGAATTTCAAAGCATTTTAGATTTCAGATTTTTGCATTAGTTATAACATTAGTCATGTTTTTTATGTTTTTTTGGTCAATAACTTTATTTAAAATGTCCCCCAAGCATAGTGTTGAAGTGCTGTCTAATGTTTCTAAGTGCAAGAAAGCTGTGCAGTGCCTTACAGAGAAAATACATGTGTCAAGTAAGCTTTATACCTGAGTTGTAGTGATATTTGTTGTGAGTTTGTGGCTAATGAATCAACAATATGTATATATTAAATGTGTCCTTAACTATAAATACACATTTAAACAAGGTAAGATATTGATCAGTTGATGAAAGCATTGTGCCCAGAGGCTTCTAGGAGTTCATCTCTGTATTTTCCCTGAGAGCAATGGTTTAGTTTTCATTAATCAGTGTTTATGGCAAATTTCTAGAACAATAGTACATTATGAGCATTGGCCATCCATACAATAAAGGATAACTATTGTCCTTACTCTTTCTATTACTTTTTCATTTTCTATTGTCTTTTTCCTTTTTATTAAATTATCTTCTCTGATGATTATGTACAGATTTTTGTTTAGTCTTCCATTCATTGTTACTTTTCAGACATAAAAATGTTTGATAAGAATGAGACATTATTTCTGAACATATGTGATTGTGTGGTGTTTATTTTTTAGTCAGTTTTACTGATGGAAGCTGAAGAGAGGCTAAACTTTCTTGTGTCTGAGATGGAGCATCCAGGCCACAAGGACCTGTCTCGGTGTTGTGCTGGTGAGTTAGAGATTGTGGTGGAGGCCCGGCTTCAGCTGGCAGCAATTGCCCTGCAGAGACACCGCGCAGCATACAGGTGAGTCTCTTCATACACAGAAAAGGCACGCATTTGAAGAGCGGCTTCCTCCTCTAGAAAACCCAGATGCCCTCTTCTCTGGTGCAGGTGGGATGTTGCTCGTCCTTATTTGTTAAATATATGCAAATTTTATGTGAGTTTTATAAATCCCCAGATCTATAAGGTGTACTTGTTTCTTATTTATTCAGGGATATTATTACACCTAAAACTGCACTGTTCAACTAAGAAATCTATTTACATACACTAACAGGGGTGTTTCGTGTCATATAGAGAAAGCTAACTGCTTTGGATTTTAATTAATTGTTTAAAAGACTGAATCTAAATTCCTTAGAGTTTTTTTACATATAAAGCATTTGGAGTATTTTTTTTAAACACCAACTAAAAATATTAAACCAAAACTCTGTTTTGAAAAAGTAACATCTTCCAAACTATGTTGTGGTGAACTGTTTAAGAAACTGATATAGATGGCTAAGTATGTAAATGTACTGCAATTGTTAGTGTCAGATCTTTCATTTAACTTGTTCATCGATTCTTTATTCACTCATTATCTCACCACTGTGTTCTGATATGGGCACTGAGAATATAAAGACGAGTAGAATATTCATGTATCCATATGCTCACAGACACACACTGCAGTTAAGTAGAGTAGTAAAAAATAGTACTATTACAATTTTCTCACAATTAATAACATAGAAATATAATTTCAAGAATTTTCCATACCATTTGTGATAAATATGTCTATCATGAGGTTCTCTGACATATTCAATAATGATTTGTTTAATAATGTATGTTTCCTATCATTCATTAATTTATTAATTTATTTTGAGCACTTCTCATATGCTGGGTACTGTTCTGTGCTCTTGAGAAATATCAGTGTCATGGTGCTCATATATGTAATATAGACGAAATATATAATAATCTGGCACAAAATCCTTTCCTCATAAAGTTTATAGTCTACTAGATAATAAACAGACTGATAATAAAACTATACACATAATAAGTCAATTACATAGTAACCAAAAGGGGTAAGTACCATGAGGACTATTAGAAGTAGAGATAGGGGAAGAGTTATTTTTTATTTAAAATTGTGTGATTGTAATAAAAAGGATGACTCTGTTTCCACATTGAATTGCTGACAGCTTTCAGGCTCTGCCCTCCCAATCTCTTGCAACCACACCTGGGCAAGCAGATAAGAAAGCCCCTCTTTGGTGCCAGTGAGAAGCTCAAACCACGCAAATCTTGGCCCACATGTCAGGAGTTTACCTTATCCCAGTGCCACCATGTAGTAGAACAATAAAAACCCAAGCCAGTCTCCTTTTCTTGTTCTCACAGGTTATTTTCAACCTTTATAGACAGCCTGTCCTGCTCCCCCTGAAAGCCTCATGGTGTGATCAACCAAGATTCTCATCCCCTCTTAATGTGTATGGAGTACTCATGACTTAAGCTTTTTCCATGATTGACTACATCTAGATCTGATTTTACACTAGAAACGGTATAGGTTTGGGGGGTTGATAATTTCTGTGGTTTTTAAGCAGAAGTGAAAATCCATAAACTGATCAGGAATTCTCAATTTGTGCCATGCAGATCTCTGGGGATGTCTCTGAGACCCTTTCAGGTAGAGGGATGGTGAGGTCAGAAGTATTTTTAAATGAAACCAAGACACCATTTGCCTTCTTCAGTGTATTATTTGCACTGACGCTGCAAAAAACAACAGTGGTAAAACTTCTGGTGCCTTACCATGAGTCAAAGCAGTGGCAACAAACTGTGCTAGTTGTCATTATAGTCTTCAACTCTGCATACTTGAAATTTTAAAAAGCCAATTGCATTTAAGAATGACCTTTAAGAAGCAGTAGAAATTTTTGCATTTATAAAGCCCTCTCCTTGGATGTATATGCTTCATATCTGGTGGGGATCTTAAATGGGAAGCTTGCCTAGGCACTTCTGCTGTGTACCAAAACTGATGGTGGTCTTGAGGAAGAACACATGGTTGAGTTGAGAATTGAAGAAGATGCATTTTTCATGGAACACTATCTTTATTTGAAAAAAGAATGGACAGACGGTGGTTATTCAGACTTGGGTATTTGGCAGACATTTTCTTAAGAATGAGGAAAATGAGTCGAACTGATAGTGTTTGTTGCCAATAACTACATTTAAAATTTATAGGAAAATTATAATTTTGGACAATCTGTGTTTGACATTATGAATTTTATAGTTTACTAGTGTTTATTTCTCTGACAAGATTAGTGGTAATATTAACAAACTATTTTTTAATTGTGTAATGAAATATTTTGACATTTGTGTATCTGCATAACTCAAGGAGCTAATATTTTCCAAAGGACCAGTACACAATGATACAAAATCCAAGTTAACAAGATAGACCAATAGATTTTAATGTAATGTAGGAAAAGTTCATTGATATGTGGCATTAGATTCTATGTAACAACAAACTTTTAAGAAACTGTCACTTGACACATTTTGGTATAGTATCAAAGGGAAATAGTCACAGTTATTTGAAGAGGCTTAAAATTCTCCTTCCATTTCTAACAACTACTTACATTAGGCCTAATCTTCTTCATATACTTAAAACAGTATGTCACTGAACAGTTGTATAATGGGATATACAAGTAGAGTGTCTTTTGTTAATCCAAACATTAAAGAGAACAATGGCATTCTCCTCACTAATTTTTTTTTTGGAAAAAATAGTTGTTTTGCATTAAAATTTATTATTTATGTTAATATGCAAAAGGCTTATTATTTTTATTTGAAAATGAATTAAATATTAAATAAGTTAAAATTTGTCAGTTTAATTTCTGATATAGTAAATGTTTATGGAGCTTTTGGGGGGTTCTTAGTATATTTTTAAGGGTGTAAAGGGATGCTGAGATAAAGTTTGAGACAAACTAGTTTACAGTATTGTCACACTGACAGCTATCTTTAAGGGTACAATGGTAGTTTATTGATGGCCAAATAGGCTTTAGCTATTATAGAATAAAATAATAACAATTTTCCCCACTGAAGTTTGAAGGGAGAAGGTAGTTTTAATATATAATTTCCTACAAAATCGTCTTTCTCCAAAGTATGTCTCAGAGCAACAGCAGCCCTAGTAAATATTTTCTTTTTTGTCATTTACCTTCTTTCTTCCTGAAGCTCTCTATGTATATTGCGCCCCTTTGGTATGGAGGATCTGAGTGTTTGTTGTTGTTATTTATTTTTTGGGGGGATTAATAAGGAAATGAGAAACTAAACACTACAAAATGTGCACAGAAAGGATTGTCATAATACAACTTTAATTTGAAGACCACATAGATGTATGCAAATAATATGCTAGTATATCAGAATCACTCCTCTTTTAAATACATGAATCTGGCCCTTGGGGACAAATGCTGCAAAAACTTGGATATTATTGCCTTTTTGGTGCAGAGTTGTCATTTGGGGGAAGCCTACTGTCAAGATGAATGAATTTTTCTTGCGTGAACTTTACCCCCCACGAGCTTCTGTTTGGGCACTGCTGAGAGTCTTGGACAGTCCCTTTTCCAAATGATGGTTAACTTGACATTCCCTGATACTTTTAATAAAATTATGTGTCAAGGAAATAGAAAGGTACATTCTCTGGGGTGACAGGTAGAGTGAACTGCTTGGATTTTATGAGAACAAACTGACCATTTTTGTCATGAATGTTAATAAGAAATATATGAGATCTAAGTTATTCACACTGTATTTCTACTTCTCTCTCTTTCAAAATCCCATTTTTTGTATTTAATTTATTGTCTGAATGGAAAACCACTTGAGCCTTTCAGTTATGTCAAAATGGAACTGCCTCCCTTTGGGATGTTAGACTGTTGGTAGTAAGTGGTTTTTCTGTACTTTCTGTCTAGCAGGAGTGGAGAAAGCAGGAAATTTCCAAACTATAGCAACTGCTGTGGTCTGAATGTTCACCCCTCAGAATTTATGTTTAGAAACTTAATCCCCAAAGGTGTATGTTCGTAGTATTTGGAGGTGGGGCCTTTTGGAGGTTATTAGGATTAAGATAGAGCCCTAATGAGGGCATGAATGCTTTAAGAATATAGAGAACCCAGAGAGAGCAAGCTTGCTCTTTCTCACCATGTGATGCTCACTGCCGTGTTACAATGCAGCGAGAAGGCCCTCGCCAGACGATGGAGCCATGCTCTTGGACTCCGGGCCTCCAGAACCATGAGCTAATAACACCTGTACTCTTTTCAAGTTACCCAATCTTATTTATTTCATTATAAAAACAGAAAACAGACTAAAGTAGCAACTAAGTAGTACCAGTTAAATTGCAACCTACTGGTATACCCTATATTTTATTCAAGTTTTTGGGTTAGCAAGATGCTAAACATTATTCCTCATTTATCTTGAAATGAGAACTTGGGCTTCAGAATCAGAAGAATGGAATAGGCACAATTTTCTTCTTTCAGAGGCTGCTAGTAGTCATGATGTGCTAGCCTGTGAAGCTACCCAGTAACAGGTGCCTTAGAAATATGTGTAGCCGTAGCAGAGTAAGGGGAGAGGAAATTTCTTATGTGTATACATATATGGAATCTGAGTTGTATTTGTTGTTAGTTTCTTGTTTGTTTAGTTTTATTTTAAGTAAAAGGAGTGAGATTAGATCATCACAATACCTTGAGAATTTTCTACAAATATTGCAAACCATTTCAATGACTTAGCAAAATCTTGGAAGTTTAAAATTTGATAGTTGCTACAAGGTTCAGTTATGCTGATTAACAACTTAGAAAAATCAGTCTAATCTCCTCCCTCCTCCCCTGGCCTGATACTCGCAACAGCACCAACCATGTACAAGTCCGTTTGTCCAGTACTCCTGTTTGCTGAGCACACCCTGCTCTCAGACTGTTAGCTGCACAGGGGCAGGGAATTTCATCTGTATTATTTATTGCTGTGTCCACTGTCTCTAGATTTCTATCCTGTGTCCCTGGCACAGGAAGGCAATATATTTAAAATATTTAACATTTTTAATAGAAATATATTTAAAATATTTAATACAGATTTTTGAACAAACAAAAAATAACGACCTGATTTAATCCTTACAGTCACTAGATTTTACAGAGTCTACACTTCTGTCACCTTCATTCCTGTTTAGTAGATGATAGGATTGATAATCAGAGTTCCCAACATCACATAGCTAATACATGGCAAAGGTAGATTTGAACTTCAGTGTCAAGGTCTTAAGAAGTTAGGTTATTCAAGAGGCATTTAAAAGTTTTTTTTTCCTTAGAAGCAGAAAAATATAACAAAATAATTGAATCTCTAGAAGGGTATATATATCCTTTCTAATGCTAGAACTGACTATAAGGTGTCAACCAATTTGATCTATAAAATATTTTAATTTTTA
Organism: Xerus rutilus; assembly: GCA_028644305.1. Classification (NCBI taxonomy): domain Eukaryota; kingdom Metazoa; phylum Chordata; class Mammalia; order Rodentia; family Sciuridae; genus Xerus; species Xerus rutilus. The sequence goes on along the minus strand of CM053403.1, from coordinate 22,024,326 downwards.
TAAATTTAACAAAAAAGTTTACAACTACAGTACATAGCAAAACAGAACTGTACCTGCAGTAAATATGACAAATAGTTTTTATCATTTTTATATAGTTGTTCATAAGATTGATAAAAGATACTATTGATAAATGGTTAAATACTATAAATCCTTCATCCAAAGGAGGAATTATAACTAGTACATAAACACATGGAAAGCTATTCATTATCTTACAAAGTAAAGACAGAACAATAAGCAAATCTTTAAAGTACATATTTCCATCTAACGATACCATTAGGAAATATTTCCTAATAGTTTCCACCTTCAAATCCCATTGAAAAACATGAGGATCCATGAAGACAGAAGGTTCACTATCCAAGATACTGGGCGGGCTCCCTGACATTGTATGGGGACTTAAAGAAGTACTCCAGCCAATGAAAGAGGTACATCTCATAAGTAAGAACTCAGGAATTTGTTTTGTACGAATTACTTATGAAGGCATTGCAGATGGATTTGTGCTCAGTCTAGATGATGTTTGCTAAGTGCAAGGGTCAAAACTGATTGCCCAAAAAGCTGAGAGAGTATAAAGGTGATAATAATAATCTAGGGGTAATATATCAGATTATAGTAACTACACAGATATGGAAGAAATAGGTAATGAAATAGTAATAAATTATTCACCTTACACTTTGAAGATCAAAATACATTGTTTCATTTTATTCTTTGTAAATAGAGAAATTGATTTTTAAAAATGAATTAATGAGAAGTATTTTGAATAGTCCTAAAATTTTTGAAAGTCCTAAAAATACTAATGTTAGCATCTAAACTGGAATATATATTTTCCACATCAGTGTGGAAAATAAAAGTAAGATTATCACACAGCAAAAGACAAAAAGTAAAGGGAAAAGGGAAAGAGCAACAAACACAAAGTATAAAATAATAGAATAAAAGCTTATCAATTATGGCAATAAATTTAAAATTACTGGAATTCCCTGTGTTTAGGATATTTTTGGTTGCAAGTGACCAAATTCCAACTTGAACCAAGTTTCTGATTCAGGTGAATAGATCAGGGATGGACAGACCTAAGGACTGGGCCTAGGGCTTGGTGAGACTGGCGGCCTGAATGCTCCTGGGATTCTCTCATTCCATCTCTTTTAGCCCATGTGCTAGCTTTGTTACATCAGATTGGTCTCCTTTTGTGCCCCGCCCTGAATCCAAGCACCATGGCCAGGTATACAGAGTCATGGAAGAACATGGGAGCCCTCACTGAGAGGAGGTGGGAACAGAGGAAGGAGGATAATGTCAGGAGGATCGGGATGGTCTATGACTTTGTTTGAACAGAAGAGGAATGCCACTCATAATGATATAAAATTATAAGCCATATGCCAAAAACAGCCCTGTCACTTTTAAAAATAAAAGGATAATCAAAGGTGAAGATGCTGCATTAAGTAGAATGCAAGGAACGAGCACTGAACTGCATCAAGAGGGTCTTTTGTGTTGATGAAAGACACGGTCGGCAGTGACTATTTAACAATCATAAATATGGCACCAGGTAACATTCTAGCACTTGTCAGCCAAGCCAGATTTGTTAGAACTGTGGAGAGGTGAAGAATACAACATAGACTAATAGCTATGGGTGCAGGCATAAGGGATAATTGCCTGGGTCCTGATCCTGGCTTCTCTTTGTATAGCTGTGTGACTTTGGGAAAGTTACTGAACATTTCTGTATCTCCATTTCCTAAACTGGAAAATAGAGAGGGTGATAATATCTAATCCAGAGAATTGTGATGGGGGAAAAGTGAATTAATCCTTTGGAATATAGTATCTGATAGGTGATAAATACTAGTTATCCTATTGAAAAACAAGGATTATGGGAAGAAAGGAGAAATTTTCTATGGTTAGTGTTAGCACTTTTTTTTTTTTTGATACTATGGATTGAATCAGGGACTCTCAACCACTGAGTCGTATTCCCAGCCCATTTTCTATTTTTATTTTGAGATAGAGTCTCATTAAATTGCTTAGAGCCTCACTAAATTGTTGAGGTTGGCTTTGAACTTGTAGCACTATGTTTTAAGTTTTTAATATCACATATTGACCAGAAAGAGTGAAGCCTTTAAAAATAAAATTTGAAAATTGAGCATTTATGCATCCTCTGAGAGCCTAGGACATGGATTGTACCTTCTTGGCCATCCAAGGTTATCGCTTTAATTAAAGGGGAGAGGAAGGAGCCACGTGGCCTCTCCACGAGTTGGAGTCCAGAGAGACAGAGAAAGGAGTCCCCCGGGGAAGACAATATGACGATCCGCGGGCTCACTCTCCCCAGACCCTGGGGTGTAGGTAAAAATCTGCTCTGCCCCAGCGAGACGCAGAGACACCCGGGACAAGAAGCAGGGACACTGGGGTGAAGAGCAGAAAACATCGTTTATTCTAGAAACTACAGAAGCTTATAGGCACTCTTGGACCAACCAGGTCCAAAGGTCACAAACACAGGGGTGCTCTTTGGCAAGAGCACAGTCTATTAGCATAGAATGGGGAAGGATGGAAGGGAGGAGTGGGAAGGTATGGACAGTGCTCCTACACAGGGATGCTGACCAAGCTGATCATGCACTAGACCAGAAACCTCAGTAACTTACCCGAAAGAGGAGGAATACTGACCACAGTCCAGAAATGCAGGAGGCATCTGGAATGAGTAAATCTGAGTTACACCCCAAGGAGATCACTGTGGCTTCTGTCTGGAGCCTAGGAACTATAGCAGGAGGTTGGTTTAGGAGGCTACTGCACCCACCAGCCTCGAGATGATGGTGGCTTGCATGAGGGCATGAGCAGTGGAGGACTCAGGGAGCTCCTGGGTGGCAGCCACGTTGTGATGGTGAAGCTGAGACAGAACTTGCTGATGGATTCAACATGAAGTGGGAGCAGAAGAGCGCAGTGGTGATCACCGAGAATGTGGATGAGGAGTGGTTTGGGGTGGAGAGGGCAGAAGCAGGGGTCTGCTTGTAACCTGAGGTTACTAGACTCGCTGGGCTGCCTAGGAAGGGACCAAATCCTGGGTGGCTTAAAGTCACCACATTTTATTTTTTCACAGTTCAGGAGGCTAACAGTCTGAAATCAAGGTGACACTAGGGCTGTCTGTCTCTGACAATCCTAGGGGAGAATCCTTGCTTGCATCTTTTAGCTTCTGGTATTAACCAGCAATCCTCCATGTTCTTGGGCTCCTAGATAAACCTCTCCTGTTACATAGCTGTCTTCTATCTTGTGTCTTTATATCCTCTCCCCTCTGTGCATATCTGTTTCTATCCAACTTTCCCTTTCTTATTGGGACCCCAATCACATTGGACCCTAATGATTTCATTTTAATTAGATTTCCCTTATAAAGAACTTACTTCCAAATAAGGTCACATTTTGAGGTACTGAGAGTCAGGACTTCAGCATGCATTTTTGGAGGGACAGAGTTCACCTCATAACACCTATTAAATGTGACTAACTGGTAACCATTCAAGTGGAGATACCAAGTGGGGAATCATGGATATTTTGTCTATTTGACTTTTTACCCAATTTTTTAATGTTACAAATAATACTGCAGTGAGCTTCTTCAACTATACATATTGTTCTGTATTTTGAGTTTTGTTTTGGAATAGATTTTTTTAAAAAGGCAACTCAATATTTAAGATTTTGAAAAAATGTGATGTAAATTATTACTTTGTCATTATACAAGGGAGGAGGATACAGTGGTTTAAGGTACAAACAATTTATGTGTGGAGCAACAGGAAGTAAAAAATCTCTGTCTCTTAGCATCTATTAATTTAGTACATTTAATTTCTGGCACTGCTAAACACTGATTAAGTAATCCTTTAGTTTAAGAGTTTCCAACCACATAGAATTGAGTAAATTTGGAGAGCCACATTTTAATGTATATAAAATATATTTGTTCATTTTTAAATAAAATTGTCAATAAATTTTGTTTTAGATCTTAAAAGCATACATTCGTACATTCTTCTATTTACTCATTTTCATTTTAAAAACTGTTTTTAGTATGAATATGTAATTACAAATCCCACCATTATGTACAACTATAATGCACCAATAAGAAATGTGGTGAAAAACCCCTATTTTTAGTTTGGGACAGTGGCACAAGCCTATAATCCCAGTGGCTTGGGAGGCTGAGGCAGGAGGATCACAGGTTCAAAGCCAGCCTCAGCAAGCAGCCTCAGAGGTGATAAGGTCTCAGTGAGACCTTGTCTCTAAATAAAATACAAAATAGGGCTGGGGATGTGGCTCAGTGGTTGAGTGCCCCTAATTTCAATCCCCAGTACTCCTCCCCCCAAAAAAACCCCAAACCTGTTTTTGGTTTCTATTATGTCCTAGTCACTTTATTAGATGACAGGTTTCAAAAGGAAATGAGTTAAAATTAGCTGTAGAGATATGTCCAGAGGATTAAATAGTGTGATGAAAAGCAACGCATGGAGGAAACCAAGGCGCTAAAAGGGTGTGCAGAAGGTCTATCTGTTCCCCTTTTGAGGGTGGTCGGGGTGCGGGAAGGTTTTTGATTTTGTTTTGTTTGTAGGACTAAACTTAAGAAATAACATATAAATGCTGTAATTATTCTAATAACATTTAAAATATATTCTCTGTTTTAGTGCTGCAATAGTATACTCCACACTTAAACTTCTCCAGGATTCAAAACTTTTTAAAAAGAATGTAGTGCAAGATGATGCAGAGAACCCCCTTTCTCCAGGAACTTCTGTATGTATGAATATTACACTTGTCCTTATAATACTTAGTGCATAGTAACTATTGGCATGCTAGGAAATTGTCTAATTATTTGAGTGAAGCAAAGTGGTAAAGTACAAAAAGAACACTGAATTCAGAATAAAAATACTTGTGTTTAAGTCCTATTTATTGTACTTATTGACAGGAATACCTCGAGATAATCTCTTAAAATTTAAAAAAAAAATTTGTAATGTCATTTGCAAACTGATGGAATTGGATATAATAATCACAAAAGTTCCATCAAGATATATCATTGCAGTGTTTAGATATGATCGTACTACACATAAAGTTATCTCATGAGACTTGCTCTCTGTTCTGCTTTTGAGTTTATTATCTGAGCATGACCAGTAAGATACCTGTAGGATCTTACTAGTTTGTTTTGTTTGTTCCTTTGGATTTCTTAGAGTCCTCCATATTTAAGGTTTCAAATGTATTTGACAGCTGGTCACAAATTCTATGATTAGACTTTGATAAGACCATATACTTTAACAATATAGGATTGATTAGGATTAAAATATTAAGATTTATTACACTGAATTCTTGCTCATTATTTCAAGAATTACTAATAAAATTTCTAATATCCAGCATCATTACAAATTAGCAAAGCTAATTATACTAAATAGAAACTCATTTCTAACTATATTAAAAGCACTAACCATACTGAAAAGCAATCTAATTCTAAAAACTGTCTCAGAAAAATGGTTATAAACTGGAGGTGATTTTACATCCCAGGGGAGATCTGGCAGTGTGTGGAGACATTTTGGTTGTCACGAGTAGAGGGAGTGCTACGGGCATCAGTTGAGTAGAGGCCAGACACACTGCTAAATATCTTATAATGTATAGGAGAGCCCACTCCCCACCCCCAGCAATTATCTGGCCTCAAATATCAAAGCATAAAGGTTGACAAACCTTGATTAAGTTGAAGTGAGCTTTGGCTTTTCATTAGGAACATGAAATATAAGCACTTAAAGGTTAGGCTTTATTGATGAACATTGTTTTCTGTATTTCTCATCTAAATACTAGATTCCTTGAATACTTGGCCCATTCTAATCACCACCCTACCTATGAGGCCTCTGTTCACTGCTTACTCTTGTTCTCAGGAATAACTCACCTTTCTTTTCCTGTACATACCACCTGTCCATCTACATTCCAGCACCCTTCAGGTCCCATTAGCAGTTTCTAGATAGCAGGTAGTGCCAGTTGGTTGGACACAATGAGCTACCAGATGCCTGGCAGAAAATTATAGAACAAAGGAGGGGTTGTTAAAATTCCCTGAGGGTCTATGATTGACTTCCCCAAGAACAAGATTTCTCTGCTCTTCCCTCCCCAGTAGCTATGGACCCTTTTAAAGTATAATAACAAGGATGGTAAATCAGTTATAATACATGTTTGGAATGAGAGCCACACAAAGCAGTGTAACACAGAGAGTTAAGTCTGTGGATTCAAAACTCAGGAAGACACAGGGTTGAGTCCCACCTGGGCCAAAATATGGGGTTAAGCCAGGTAGTTAACCTTTCTAACTCAGTTCTCCCAACTGAAGAACAGAAATAACAATGCCCTTCTTTGGCTATTAGAAAAATTAAATGAGATATTGTGTATAAAGCATGTAGCACAGTGCCCAACACATCATTGAGCATAATAAGTGTTCAATAAATATTAGTGAATGTTATTTATTATTTTTCGGCTCTTAAAATGGTGTTGACAAAAACTTTTGATGACATGGAAACTACTGACAATATAATTTTCATATTTTATAGAATGTACAAAATAATTTTTAAATTCAAAAATACTATGAAATGATATTGGATGCTTCTCTTAGCTTACATTTGGCCTTAGGTTAGAACTTCAGCATTATGAAATGGGAAGATAACTATTATTTTAACATTGTTTAGGCCTCAGAAAATAAAGATGATAATGAGTTTTTAGACCCTATTTCCCTGAATGCTCGAGAATATTTCAACATTCATCTGTGGTTGAGGTGCCGCCTAGCACTGGTGACTGCATTTGTCTCACAGATTCGTGGCATTGGAATTGTGAAAGGTACACATGTCCTATTTTCTTTATCAATATTTACACAAAATGTAATTTTATATAGGTAAAGGGGCAGTGATATATTGGGATATCTTTTGCTATAAGGTTCACTTTATTTATTTATTTTTTTGGTACCAAGGATTGAACCCAGGGACACTTAACCACTGAACCATATCCCTAGTCCTTTTTATTTTGAGTCAGTGTCTTGCTAAATTTTGCTAAGGGCCTTGCTAAATTGTGGAGGTTGGCCTGGAACTTTCAATCCTCCTGCCTCAGCCTCAGACTCCAGACTGGGATTACAGGCATGTGCCACCTCACCTGGATATAATGTTCACATTTTATAACTTTCTAGCTTGATCTCTTTCCAGAATTTAAAAATCTGGTATTAAATAAAAATAATATTTTCCAACATTATGCCATACATATTACAGTGCAAAACAGCAGGGAGATTTGTCATCTTGGAAAGTGGCTAAGCACAGGGGTGAGGAGCACCAATCTTGTAGCCACCCAATTTGGGTTCAAATGCTGGATCCACCACTTCCTCACCAAGTCTTTCCTCTGCCAACTCTCTCAATGCTTGTGTGCCTGAGTATCCTGCTCTGTAAAATGAAGATAATTATACCCATTCATAGGAGTGTCAGAATTAAATTGGTTAAATAATCTTAGTTAATTAATCTTAGATAATATAGCCTAGCACATATAAATGGTAGTACTTGCAGTGATTAATAATTATTTATTTGTAAACCTAGATATTTGCTCATGTCTCTCTCCCAAATGAAGTTATTTCATGTAATATTATTGCTACTTTACAGCATTGGAATATCCTAAAGTACTTGGCTCCAAATGACAGCATTTTTTTTCTGCATTTCCTGTAGTCTGTTTTCCTTTCATTCTTTGACCTTATGCAATATTACTGTAATGAGCATTGCGGATGTTATACATATATACTTTCGTATTTTCTCACTGCATTTTAAATAACCACACTTGTTTATCATAGAGAATGATTTGACAGATTGTTTGAGCCTCATCCGTGAAGTATGTGTGGAAGCAAAAAGTGCAGAGGACTTGGAGCTACAGGCTGAATTCTTGATGCAAGCTGTAGTCCTTGGCCTGCAAGAAAAGCATTTAAAGGCAGACATCATCACAAACCTTCAGGTAAGAAGGAAACTGTTCATATTTATATTTAGGAAGGATTCCAGTTAGAATAAAAGGAGAACATTTTAAATTCAATGAGGTGCTGAATGCATAACAAGCAACATGGCAAGCTCTTGTTTCAGTGAATTGGAAAAGGTACTAGCAAATGGAATATTTTTATTTTAATAGGATATAATACATTTGCTTGAAGGAAAAGAATTTATTTCTCCTCGATCTTGGTTAACGCTGGCGAGAAGCTTTGTTCTACTGGATGACTTAACAAAAGCTGAGAAATTCAAGGAATCTCCCTCTTCAAAAACAGAAAAGTTACAATTTTTGACTCAGGCTCACAACATTCTTATTGAACAGGTGAGAATGCTTTTGTATCCCACAAGATATAGAAGTTTACTTTTCTTTTTTCTTATTCCAAACTACATTAACTAATTGTTCATGACAATTTTTTTTCATAGATGCTAACTTTTGGAGAAACAATTGAATTGTATTTATCAAACACTGAATATGCAAATCTATTACAACCTTTGAAAAATATCTATCTTCCTCATGTTATGTTATTGGCCAAAATAAAAATGAGAATTGGTAAGAACATTTAAACATATATTGCATATGTTTAAATCTGAATGTTTGTGAGTATTATGTGTTACAGATATAACATTTCAAGTTATTTTCAGGCAAGCTATCATGTGAGTGCATTTATTTATTTATTTATCTATCTATTTATTTTTTATTTTTTTGGTACTGGAGATTGAACTCAGGGGCACTCGAACACTAAGCCACATCCCAGCTCTATTTTGTGTTTTATGTAGAGACAGGGTCTCACTGGGTTGCTTAGTGCCTCACCATTGCTGAGGATGGCTTTGAACTCGTGATTCTCCTGTCTCAGCCTCCCTAAGTGCTAGGATTACAGGCTTGTACCACCACGCCCGGCTATATGAGTGCATTTAAAAGGAGTAGTATTTATGAACACTCTGGCTTCATTTATTTAACATTTTTTTTATCACTTACCACATGTCAGACTCAGTGTATTTAATATTTATATATGATTAGAGTATGAAGGTGATTACAGTAATTATAACATGCCTAAATACTTGCTTTGGACTATTGCATTTTATCTAGTCAATCAATCATTTGGATTGAAATTATACCCATGTAGTCTACTTTAGAATTTCTATGTATTTCAGCATCTTTATTTTTAAAACTCATACAAATACAAAATAAAAAGCACATTTCTTATATAACACTATTTTTGTCCACTAACTTACACCTGGTTTCTTTACATTTTTGATAAATTGGTAAAGAAGATTTGGGACAGGAATATGTAAAAATGCATTATTTCTTTTAGGTTATAATTGATGCTTTTAAGTAGCTGTATCTTTAAAAATGATTAACTAATGTCAATGAACTAAGAAAACACCTTTAATAAATATATGAGCAAAGGTGATATTCATCTTCTCTGAGCTCTAATAACTTGTTTGTAAAATTTTAGGAAATAAACTTCTACCTTACAAATGTGGGAATTGTCAAAAGTCTTTGTATTTTTATGAAACAAGGTGTCTTGAAGGCACAGCATCTATGTCTCTTTTTAATACATTAGCTGGCACCTTAAATAGAGGATTTGCTGATAACAGTATTCTAAATGCCAGATGGATGGTATGGTTTCCAGGCAGTGGAAATGCTGTATATTGGCCTTACGGCCATCTGCATGCTGAGCCCTTTGGGAGACCTCTCTAGTCAGTGTGGTCAGAGCTCTCACCTCCTGTGGCTTCACTCCTGTGCCAGGAAGCAGCTTCCCTCTTCTCAAAGCACAGCCTCTTGGCTTTGCTCTACCTCCCCAGCTTCTCCATCCTTCTTGGGGTCCTGCTTCAGCATTTTTAACCCTCTCTCACACGTCTTCCACTCTCCTTACTCACTGTCTCCTTTTCCTCACTCTCAGTTTCTAAATATGTTCAATTTGTACATTAATTTAAAAACAAAATAAAGAAAACAACACATACCGTAACAGTGACAGATCTGCCCTAAACCTCTCCCTCCCTCCAACATCCACTGCCAGCTGGGCTCCTTGAGTGGATTATGTTTCCTCCCTCCCCTTTTCTTACCTCCCATTCGCTCTTTATCTCACTTCATTCTTGATCTGGACCAGAAAACCCACACTTGATGAGGTCACCAAATAGTTAAATCAATTATAATTCCAAGGTGTGATTTTCTGACCTTGCCCTTATGGACTCCGTGCAGCATTTGACTGGGTCGCAGCTGCCTGAAGCTCTGCCTTCCTAACCATTATGCACTGCCCCCTGCCAGTTTTCCTCTTCCCTCTCTGATCTCTTCATTACCTTTGTATGTTCTATTTACATAAATAAATAAACACTCTCCATTTGTTTTTGTTTAAAGGGCTTCTTATGATGTGGTCCTGGCCTCCTGTTCACCTTCCCTTCAACCCTCCAGTCACACCAAACCATTCTAGGTCTGTGCTTGCTTTAGACCTTGCACTTGCTATTGTCTCCATTGGAACCGTCTTCCCCCAAAGCTCCACTCTCATGTCCTTCTGTGGCCTCTCTTCCTGCACATTTGTAGATAGATATATATCATTTAATTTTGTTTATCCTTCAGACCTCCTCTAAGCATTGCATCCTCTGGAAAGCTTTTCCTGACCCTCAAGACTGGGTTAGGTGCCTCACTCCCCTGCTCGTTGGCTATTCCTATTGTAGCACTCATCAGATTGGTTATTAAGGCCAGTTTGCTTGCATGAACAGTCCATTTTATTGTAAACTTGTGTTAGCCAGCTTTTCATCATTGTGACCAAAGGACCTCACAAGAACAACTTAGAGGAGGAGAAGTTTATTTTTTAGGATCATGGTTTCAGAGGTTCAGTCCATGGTCAGCCAGGTTCCATTGCTCTGGACCCCAGATGAGGCAGAACATCATGACAGAAGGGCACAGTGGAAAAAAGCTACTCAGCTCAAGGTGGCCAGGGAGCAGAGAGAGAAGGAGAGGGAAAGGGATGGAGCGGCTGGGCAGATGAGCCTTTCTAGGCATGTCCCCAGTGACCCGCTCCCCCAGCCGTGCTCCCACTGCCTATAGTTAGCACCCAATCAGTCAGTTCAAACTAGGAAGAACTGATTATGTTATAGTTCTCATGATCTAATCATTCACCTCTGAATATTCCCACATGGACACAGGAGCTTAGTTGTCTGATCTTAGAACTTACATAAGATCTTGGACACCAGTGCCTTAACTCTGAAATGGGGACAGGGCCATTTATCCTAAAAATTTGAAGTAAATGAGATAAAGTATTAAACAGTGGCTGGCACAGAGCAGTCATGCAGTAAAAGGTATTACTGTTGTTATTATTCTTTATATTTTAATTTGTCTTTTCTATTTATTTGACTGCAGTTTTCTTATCCGTCATTTTGATCAAGTGGTTTTCATTATTTCCTTCCTTCTATTATTACTTTAGACATAAAATACTTTTTTTTTGTACTTTTTCTTTCCCAGTCCTCAGACTCAAGCCTGTGGATCCCTTCTACAGTACCCAGGTTTAGCTTCCTTCTCCCAGTGGGGACTCTTACCTGCTTCTCTCCAGGTCCAACCCCAGCTGGCTGAGATCTTTAGGTGAATGCTACAGTCCTATTTTAATTTCACCTTCTAGAGAAGATAACTATAATTTTTTCTATTTCTTTCCTAAGCCCTCCAACTCCTAGATTTAATTGAGATAATTTAGTACCTTTTGATGCCAATCATCTTAGTTTTTTTTTTTTTTTGAACTCTTTCCTTTCTTTTTTCCTGAGTGTCCTCCAGTGTTAGTCATCCTACCATTGGGCAAGGGCTGCTGTTTCTCCCTTCCACCTCCCCTTCATTCATCTTCTCTTCCAGTCTGTGTTCTGCTTTACAGATTGGTGATTGAATCTTTCTATTCTATAATGCTTTCCCCCAATGGGATAGTGAGCTGCTATTCTCTCTCAATTCTTTTTCTCTGCAAAGGCCTTTCTGTGCTCTGACAGGTGAATAATGTGCTATCTCAGCTCAGTGTTGTAATCTTGGGGGTATGGCCTTTTCTCCAGGATTTTTAAAAGTTTATGTATTCTAATTAGGTATACATGACAGCAGAATGCATTTTGATTCATTGTGCACAAATGGAGCACAACTTTTCATTTCTCTGGTTGTACACAGTATAGAGTCACACCATATGTATAGTTGTACATGTACCTAGGGCATTGATGTCCATCTCATTCCACCATTCTCTAGGATTTGATAGATGTTCTTCCATCATTTCTAGCTTCAAATGTTGCAAATTATAACTGCATTGTTAGTCTAACTTTTCTTTTCTTTTGGTAAGAAATTTGTTCTTTCTGCCAGAGAAACATAAGATTTTCCCTTTCTCATAGTTCTTGAAATTTACCAGCACATGTCTGGGTATGTGTATCTTTGTTCTCTGCCCTAGAACACAGTAAGCCCTTTCAATCAGCAGGAAAGTCTCTTTCCAGCTCTGGGAAAATTTCTGCTTGCTTAATCACTCCATACTCACTCTCTTTGTTCTTTCTTCTTCGGCTACTATTAAAAGCTGGAGCCAGCCTGTTCAGATAAAAATCTCAAGTATGTGATTTCTTTGTCCTTTGTCTTCTCATTTAAAAAAATGAGGATGTCTTGGTCAGTTAGAGCTGCTATAATGAAATACCCTAGACTGGGAAATTTATAAATAAGAGAAATTTATTGCTCACAATTCTGAATGCTAGAAATCTAAGATCAAGAATTGGTAGCTGGTGAAGGCTTTCTCTGCTTCATAAACGGTGCGTTTTATTGATTCTTACATTGTAAAGGAGGCAAACAGCCTTCCTGAGCCCCCTCTATAAGGGCATTCATTCCATTCATGAGGGTTCCACTTTTACAACCTAACTACCTGCATAAGTCCTGACTTCTTAATACCATCATTATGGGAGTTAGGTCTCAACATGTGAATGGGGAACACAAATATTCAGATCATAGCAAGGAATGACAAGGGCCCCATCTCATAGGTGACTGAATGAAAAAAGATGCCTATACCAGTGCCTGGACCAGTAAGCACTACTGAGTGTTGAATATTAATGTGTGTATGTTGAGTTTGGATCTGTCTTCCAAGTCTATCATCTTTTCTCTTAGAATTTTTGTTTATTTATACCATCATGGTATGAGCCATTTCTACTTCTATGTGATCTTCCTAACCATTAACTCAGATTTCATCATTGATTATCTTCTCAAAATCATCTGATAACCTTGTATCTCTATATATGCCGTCCTTTTTCTTACTTTAAGTTGTTGTCCTACCCTCAGTCAATTTTATTTTACCAGTGCCACTTTTCTGGAGGTTATATTTGTTCTTCCTTCTGCTGGATCATCTTTGCTTGGGTGTCTCACTTTGTCTACTTAATTGTGGTCGAAGTCCAGCTATTGGACTAACTTCAGCAGTGGTAATGCTGCAGATCACCATCAAAGTAGCTAGTTCTGCCTCTACCAGCCTTCAGGAGTTTAATACCTTCCTGAGGCACCAGGATAAACAACAAAGGCTAGCATTCTTTAGCTCAGGCATGGAGACCACTTTGGCCATTGTCAGGTCCCTCATAGCTTCTGGGAAGCCAAGAAGGCAGCCACCCAGACCTAGCCTTCTCTGGAGCTGTCAGACATTGTTTCAAGCTCTCTCTAGGATGCTGTCTCTGATCTGTGACCCAAACTGTCCTGTCCCTGTTTTTCAGCATTTGTCTAGTCCAGAATGCAGAAAAGTGGGCACCAGCTCTGCCTATTGTCACCCATTACCTTCTAGGACCTACCTACTTCCTGCACCAGCAGCTGCTCAGTCAGGAGAGGTCAATGGATGATTGGATTAGATAGTGAAAGAGAGGCCAGTGAGAGCATACTCAAGCAATCATCTGTTCAGAACCTTCTCCTTCTCTCCCATCTCCCCTCCCTTCATGATTAATATTGATCATTGTTATTATGATGATTATCAGATTTGAATTTAATTATTTAACATAAATTACTCTGTTAAAATTCTTCATTTGTGGAATTAGCTTGATTTAGTTGGTCTCTCAAATTCCTTCCAGTTCACAGATCTCATGAGAGCTATTTTTACGCCTTTCTAATCTGCAAATTTATTACATTATCAGAAAATTTGATTTCCCCATGAGCTTAAAGTACAGATTGTGTAAAATCAAATGTATTCTCTGCTTTTCTGACTTACTAATCTTGAAGATGTGTCACCACTCAATGACAATACTGTTGCTGCTTTTTAGACTCATTTGAAGCTGAACAGCTTGCTTTCTGGTATATTATATTAAATACAGACTTTAAAAACAAAACCAGAAGCAGACTTTCTGTCAAAACAATGTTAGTTTCACAACTTCTTTTTCACAGAGTTGATGTTTACTGGAAAAAGGAACACTTCAATATTATGAAGCACAAAGTCATCTGTGACTTGCTTTCTTGACAGTTTTTCTTTATAGTATAGATTGCATCACAAGAATAGAGCTACTTAAAGTTTTTTTTTTCCTTTCTGAAAGCCACTAATAGAAGATAGTGTTTTGAGGTTATTTTTAGAAAACAAAAATAAGCATCATGATTATTTGATTATTTTCCCATTAATTACCTTAACTTAAGCTTTCTTAATAGAAGAAAAAGTGGATTACCTGTGGTAAGTAGCAAATAAAAGTCACTTAAATTTCTTTGTTTCAATCCGCCAATATTTTCTGAGGACCACTACTATGTGCAAGAATGATGCGGGGGAGTGGTGACATAATTGGGAGCCAGTTGCCATCTCTGCCTTCAAAGAACCCATTATCTAGTTGGTGAGGAGAGAGAAAATCAATAATTTCTGTAACAATTCTAATTTTAACAAAAATCTAGAAGAGAATGAAAGTATTATTATATATCACTACTCTGCACCATCCTGCCTGGTCCAGAGTAAGGGCTTAGTAACTTCTCTGTGGGGGTATAGGGGAAGGACTTCCTCTTTTATCTCGCCATCCACATAGCATGTTCCTGAGCTAAAAATTGATAAGTACTTTTCTTTTTTTGAAAAAGAACCTTTTGGCTTCTTGGAATCAAAAAATTTCAGAACCCAACAGGACCTCAGGTATTTTCTAGTTCTGCTGCTTCACTGTTTCTGAGGAAGACACTTAAGACCCAGAGGCATGGAGGTTCAAAGCCTCAAATGACATGGTAGCTCCAGTGACTGGCCAGGACCCAGTACTTCAGCTGGAATCAAGCATCTGTATCGTGCAGTCCTACACTGCCTTTCTGTTTACATTCCTTTCTTGTATTTATTCAACTATCCTTCAAAGTTGTACTCCACTCCCTAGTTTTCTACTACTCTTCCCTAGCCTCTTTCTACTTTAAAATCACCAAAAGCAGGGTCTTATCAGTTATTGGCCTGGACAACCTTTCCCAGGTATGGGTAGGGCTCCCTAACCTGCCACCACAGTACCCTATATTTTCCTTGCCACACAACCAGCCACACATTATTTCAACTATCTGTCTGGCTGTCCATTTTCTCCATTAATCACCAAGCTCCATAACTTCGTTCTTCAGAGGCCATGTAGGATTATAATTTAGGGGCCAGATTGCTGAAGTACAAATTATGGCTCTGCTGTTTACTAGCCATGAGACCATGGGCAAGTTACTCAAATATCTTTGAGCCACTGCTGTGTCCTCTGTCAGGTGAGCATGATAATGGTCCCCACTCTGAGCTGTAAGGATCACAGGGATAATACATGCTAAGTACATGAGATGGTACCATGTACATGAGATAGCATGTAGGAAGCAGTTAATAAATCTTAACCCTATTATTCATTTCTATCATTTTTTATCTAGTGCTTGAAAATATATCCAGAAAATATTTGCTGAATAAATGTCTGTCTGACTTTGAGGCCACATAGAAAAATGCTTCTTTCATCCACCAATCCTTTATTATGTTAAGTGATGATGGGTCCATATAGCTATAACAGGAACCCTGTCCATAATGGGTTTGCTAACTAGTTGAAATGACAATACATACATACATAGCATAGCAAGCAACCACTGAAGTACTTAATAGAAAACTACTATGTAATAATATATGCAAATTTTACTGGGAGCAACATAAAACTCCTAGATGTTTCCCTACTAATGAACTTATTTTAGGAATATAAAAGTTGTTCTGTAGAGCATTATGAAATTTTAGAACTGAAAGAGACTTGAGATACCATCTTTCATTTTAAAAACAAGATAAGTTGGAGATTTACAAAAGATAGAGTTGTGGCCATTCATTGAAATGTTGGGTATTGTTTTTCTTTAAACTATTTCTTGGATCCTAAAAACTGTGAAGACCACCAAAGTTGTTAACAAATACCATTACTGTGAGAGAAGGCTTGCTATGAATACCGTGTGTTTTATTATTTTGACCCACTCAGTTGTTTTTCTTTTAGGACATACATTAGCCAAACAGGTATATTACAGCAATAAAAAGAAGGACTCCTCAAAGTGGTTACCTGCTCTTCATCTTTTTGATATTGCATTGAGGCTTTGTAAGATAGCGGCTATGGAGGAATATGAAGTGCAAGCTGAAATCCTCTTTCAGAAAGGTAAGACATACTTGGGGTCAGAACTATATAAAGTTTGTAAAATATTTTTCTTAACAATAGGATTCTTGACTATTAACATTACAGATTTTACCAAGGGCTTGGTAAAGCACCTTGATACCTCTGCCAAACTTAGTTTTAGATGAAAGAACACTACTTGTTTGTTTATATCAAGAAAGAAAGAACGATTTTTCTTTGGTTCCTTATATAATTGACCTTCCTTATACAATTTCATATTTGACTAAGAAATGTCAGCATTAGCTACTTGGCTATAGATAATATTACTTAAATGATGCTTGGAAAATATTTTTCCTCTATTATTTCATTGCCCAGCTAAACATTTTGATTAATTTCTATCAGTAAGAGATACATGTTTATTGAAATTAAATAGATATCACATACCTATACTTACAACTTATGTACAATGCCTATTTATGTAAAATGCATATAATTTTATTGTGGCCACTTAAGGATAAAAACAATGGGTGATGGTGGCTGTAATTTATTGAGCATCTACTAGATGCTAGTCATCTAGTAGTATTGTCAGTGTGTCACATCTTGTATTGCTAATTCTTACATTCTTACAATCTCTATAAGGTAAGCATGTCTAATCCTGGCTGATAAATGAGGAAAACAAGGTACAGTGTGATTAAGTAACTTTCCAAAAGTCAGCAGCTACTAAATGATAGTGCCCAGGTGTGAACTCAGTGCTGGATGGCTCTGTGACTTTTCCACATGAAAGTGTAACTCTTGCAAATAGTGACTATAAGATCTCCCTGTCCTGCCCTTCTTGCTATAGAAGTGCTCATTTAGGGCCTACAGTGGAATGATGGGGCTCACCATGAGGGCTGTGGGGGCTAGAATCATAGAGGATTTTCAAGCATTTGACTTTTTTAGGATTTTTTTCCACTAAGTTTAAAAAAATTAAATTTATTTTTGATTGACAAAAATATTATACATCATGGAATGATTAAATCAACTAGTTAACCTACTCATCACCTTCTATACTTATCTTTTTGTTGTGATAGCATTTGAAAATTGACTCTCTTCAATTTTCAAGTATATGATACATTATTATTAATTATGCTCACCAGGCACTGCAGTAGACTCCCAGAACTTATTCATCCTGTCTGACTGAAACTTTGACCAACATCTCTCTCTTCCCCATCTCCCCATATCTTGGCAACCACTACTCTACTTTGTACTTCTGTGAGTTCAGCTTTCTTTGATTCCACATATATGCAGTATCTGTCTTCCTGTGTCTGGCTTCTTCCATTTAGCGCAGTGTCCCAGGTTCACCTGTGTTGTTGCAAATGACAGAATTTCCTTCTTTTCTGATGATGAGTAGTATTCCATTGGGTATTTACACCACAGTTTCTCCATCTCTTTATCCATTTAGTGAGGACTCAGGTTTATCCTAGGTATTGGCTGTTGTGAATAATGCTGCAGTGAACAAGAATGTGGCTTTTTTCTTCTTTTTTCTATGATATCTTTGAAATAGGAGAAAGAGGAAAGCAGATATAAAATGGAAACATGAGATATAGGAGAAGAGGGGAAACAAAATAAGGAAACAGAAAAGTAAGACCATTCATGTTGAGGAAGCCAAAGGCATCTTGAATCAGTATTGCAGACTGAAGGTTCTGGAAGCCTGAGGCTCCTGGAAAAAGGAGCAGCGGGTCTTTCACAACTGGCTTATTGTTCAGCAAGAAACAACAGAAAGACAAAAGATGAGCATATCCAGTTTTGTGAATTTCTAGCATGAAATCTTTGTCTTTATGTTCAAAATGATAGAAAAAGGGGGAAAACATCATTGTATATATTTTTCTTCTTCCAGGCAAAATAGAACGTCAAATACTGATGGAAGAGAAATCTCCAGCTACGCAGCTTGAGAGTTTATTTGAAGCTATACAACTCAGCTTGAAAAATGATCAAAACTCAGGGTAAAAACATAGCTTTCCATTGTTGTAGCAACGTTTTTGTTGGTTTAAGCTCCATGTTCCAGTAGGGCATTTGATATTCAAAGTGAGAATGAATGAGTGGCCTCTTCATGGCAGGGCTAGTGCAGTGGGATCCATCTGTCCATCGGGTTTACTGACATGATTTTCAAGCATTTTGCCTTTAGCTTTAATCCAACGTCCCATTTACATTAACAGTAGATGCTGCCCATTGTCACAGTGGCCCAGTGAACCATTTAATCATTCCTAGTCTATACCAGATCTCTTGTCAGTCTTAGAATTGTGGGAGGAGGAGAGAGTTCCTCAGAGCTCTTGGTTTCCAGCCAGAAGATCCTCCCTTGGATGTGAAATTGTATCTAGAAAGAATTTGTGTGGATATTCACTGTGGTCATCAGCACTAGGGCTGGTCAATTTAATTATGTATAAAAATCACCACAATATTGAGGTTAACCACCATTGCTAGAATAGCACTGATCTCTGCGGCTCCACCAACAGACCTAATCCATGCTGTACCACTGCTATCTGTGTAACTCTATGTGCTTTCAATTTTAATTAGTGCAAGCTGTGGGGCTGGTTTTCAAGGCAGGTATTCTTATCCTGATCTTCCCTTCTTTAGTACCTTGTGTGCTGGAATATTCTAGAAAAGTCTTGATGCTGGGCTTCAGAGCAATCATAGCATGGAGTGTTGCCAGCACTGGTCAAGGTAGAATGCTCAGCTCTCTTCAAGGGCTTTCAGTATCAGGGACAAAGATTCTAGTATCTGTGGCCAAATCTATGAAAAGAGGATGTGAGTTTGGGGCAGATGCTATTTTTGCCAATATATACCCTTAATGAGCACAGACAATTGTAGCAAATTGATGAAAAAAGATTATCAGTGGTGAAGATATTTAATAAGAAAAATGCTGTATCATTTTAGATTGATAAGAGATTCCTACCTAGAACTGGCCTTATGGTATTTGCATCTGAAGAAACCAAAGAAAAAGATGTCAGCAACACCATTAGCACTTAAGGTAATGGTCAAATGTATTAGAAATTATGTTAATTGTCTTTGATCTTGCTGTTTTAGTAACACTGTGCTGTTGAAATAATGAGGCATTTTTCCTGTGTGACTTGGAGAAATTAATTCATTACTTTATAGTCACACTTGTATTTAGATGTCTCTGGACATTTTATGTAGGGTTCTGGAAATTGATTTCATTTATGTTTTTGCTTGTGAAAATGTTATACATGTAAATACTGTAAAGCAGCAAGTCATTAGTAAGGATCAGAATATTGTAAGAAATGATATATTGGCTAAACAAATGGACAAGTAAAGTTTTCAAGTACTGACAAAGCCTATAAGCAGCTAACCTATAGAGTCATTTGTTCATTCACTCATTGGGTATCTATGAGTACCTACTGTGGCCTCAGCACTATTCCAGAGGAAGGTGAGAAACCAGTGCTCTAGATGAGCCCAGTCCCTCCCCTCATGGAGCTTGCCTTTCACTGGAGGGGGAAATAGACTGAGCCAGTGAAGGAAGAAAGTCAAAAGAGGGAGGCTGGGAGGGACCAAGGGAGAAAGAGGGAGGAGGGAAATGACTTAGGATTAGGGAAAAACATGGGTTTGTGGAATTGTAAATAAATGTGGCCAGAAGATGGGATGTTCCAGGTGGGACTGGATGGATGAGGAGGGAGCCCTGCCAAGAGTTACTGAGGAATATATCACCTAGAGCAGTATTTTTCCAAACTAAGGTACGGAAACATCTTTGAAAATCTTGTGAAAATGCATTTCTGATTCAGCAAGTTGGAGATGGGGCCTGAGGTTTGGTGTTTTTAACAAGCTCCCAAGTAATGCTGATGTTGGTGGTCTTGGGCTACATTGAGTACTAAGGGTCTAGACTGAGGGAGATCGTAGAGGTAGGAGTCAACCAGGTGGCTTTGAGGTGTATGAGCTCAGTCATTTTACTTTTTAAATTTCAATACACATTCATTCTTACTGAATAATCATTTGACTCCCCAAATAGATCTTTGCAGAAAATACTGGTACCAAATCTCTAATTTTTGAGACAGCATAAACATGATTTAAAACCTTTACACAGATAGACTCTCAGTTGAATTATTCATTTGGTAGTTGCCTTAGGTGGATAGCACCTATTTTTCTTTAATTGAAATAATTACAGACTAGAAAAAGTTACTCTTTGTAGTGTGATAAACATGTTTATTTCCAGTAAGAGAAAAAATACTTTGTTTCCATAGCAAGTGGCAATACAAATTAATATCATAGTATGATAATAACATATCACTTTTTTGGCCCATACTAGAGAAGTGTTTATAATTAAGAGCATAAAGAAGTTAGGATTTGAATGAAAAGAGTAGTAATTCCATGTAATATGATTATTATTTTCTATATCTCTTAACACAGAATAAATATTTTAGCAAGTCTCAAGAAGCATAGAAGATGGCCAAAAACAAAAACATTTCAGACACATCAAGACCATTGAAATACAGCATTTGAAATTTATCCAAATAAAGAATACACTATGAACCCTAAGAAACATTGTTATTTCACTTTTGTGAACTGTCCATATCGTGCAGATTGGGGTTTGAATCCCAGCTTCCTTACATACCAGCCATGTGATTTGGGAACTTTGAATGCCTCCTTTCCTCACTTCTGAAATAGAGATGAAGGATGGCATGTGCCTGTTTCTGTGGTGAGGAGAATAAATAAGGTTAATTGCCTTGCACATAAAAACTACTCAAAAAGTGAAACTATTATCTGTTGTTATATAACTTCAGCCAAACATCTACATTCTTTCTAAAGTATTTTTTACATAGTAGGTATTCAATAATTATTTGTTAGCTAGGTTGAATTTACTGGTTCTTCAGTATTCATTTATTCATTCATTAACCAAACACTTACTGAGGTCTTAATGTGTCAGGCACATTACTATCTTTCCCCAAGGAGCACAGAGTCTGGCAAGGGAGAGGCATAATTGCATTGCAATGTGATAAGGACTGTAAACACAATATGTCAAGGTGGAGAAGTCAGGCAGAGTAATTCTGCTTTGGGGGAATGCTGGAGAAGGCTTCACGGATGAGATGAATTTTTGAAGAATGAGTGGAATTTTCCAAGTAGTTAAGTGGGAGAAAATAGTTCAGAGAGATCAGCATGCATACGTTAAAAAAAGACTTATTGACGTACAATTTCCATCCATGAAACTAACCTATTTTAAGACTCAAGTTTACAGAGTTGTACAGCTGTCACTCTTATCTAGTTTTAGAACATTTCCATCATCCCAAACATGATCGCTTGTGCCCATTTGCAGCCAATCCTTCTCCCGCCCAGCCCCATACAACCACAAAACTTTGCTCTTCCCAGACATTTACTATAAATGGAATCCTACAAGGTAAAACGTTTTGTGCCTGCTTCTTTCACCTCATGTAATGTTTTTGAGGTTCACCCATGTATAACATGTAACAAGTTTATTCCTTTTTACTGTCCATACCATTCCATTATATAGAGAGACTTTTGTTTATCCATTTGACAATTGATGGATGTTTGAATTGGTCCCTCTCTTCAGCTGTTAGGCTTAATGCTGCTTAGACTTTATCTTCAGGTTTCAGCATGGACATATACTTTCTGTTCTCTTGGTATATATCTAAGAGTGGAATTCTGGGTCACATGGAAGCTCTAGGTTTAGCCTTTTCATGATCTTTCAGATCATTTTCCAAGTGACCATGACTTTCCTACCAGCAGAGTATAAGGGCTCCAATTCCTCCACACCCCTGTTAACACTTTTTATCCATCTTTGTGATGGTGCCATCCTAGTGGGTATGAGATGGTATATCTACGGTTTTGATTTGTATGTCTCTGGTGGCTAATGATGCTGAGATCCTTTTATGTGCTTATTGTCAATTTGATATCTTTTGGGGGGAAGCGTCTATTTCAGATCCTTTGCCCATTTTTCCATTTGGGTCATTTGTCTTTTTTATCATTGAGTTGTGAAAGGTGTATCTTTTTTCTAGATAAAAGTCCTTTACCAGATATATGATTTGCAAATATTTTCTCCCAGATGGTGGCTTGTGTTTTTCATATGGTTAATAGTATTTTTGGAGACATAAAAAGTTTTTAGTTTTAATGAGGTTAGATTTATCTTTTTTTCTTCAACTGATCGTGCTTTTGGTGGCACAGCTACCTTAGAGTTTCATTGATCTATGTTTGTGGGGATATTCACTGTCTTTGTTACTGTAGCTTTTAGTAAGTGTTGAAATTGGAGAGTGCATGTCCTCCAACTAATATGTTTTTCCTTTTCAAAATTGTTTTAGTTAATTTGAGTCATGTGCATTTTCATATACATTTTAGGATCTACTTGTCAATTTCTGCAAAATAATGAATGGGATCTTTGGGATCTTTGTGGGATTGTGTTGAATCTATGGAACAGTTTGGGGATAGTTACCATCTTAACAATATTAAGTCTTCTAGTTCATGAATATGAATTGTCTCTTCATTTATTTAGATCTTAGTTAATTTCTCTGAACAATGGTTTTTACTTTTTAGAATATAAATCTTATACATGTTTATTAACTTTACTTCTACTATGAATAGACTTATTATTTTCATTTTCAGATTGTGTATTGCTAGTATATAGAATATAGAAATATAGTTGGCTTATGTATATTGTTGCATTTTATATCTTGTGACCTTGCTAAACACTTTTATTGATTCTATTTTTATGCATGTGTACTAGAATTTTGTACAGAAAGGAACATGTCTTCTGCAAAGATACTTGATTTCCTTTCCAAGCTACTTGCTTTTTCCCCTTTCTGTCCTATTTACGTGAGCTGATACCTATACATTTAAAAAAATGCTCACCATATTCTTTCCCAGTTCAAATTTTTCCAGACTGAGCGCAAGTCTAACCTCCTTAATGAAGCTTTCCTCTCAGGTAAAGGGGGCTTTTTTTTCCATTTCAAATGCCTGGGTCCCTAATTGTCCTCACATTATAGTTATTTAGTGTTCTGTATTCTTTATTTCATGCCCATTAGTCTTGTTTCCAGAATTAAGTAGGCAAATTGCTCAAGCTTATTTAGCCAGTAAGCTGGCAATTGCTACCCCAGAGTGTAAGTAGTTCCACTCAGCTAGTGTTTAGGGTCTTCTTATCTTGGAACAAGGCTGTATTGCTTGATCCCCCACAGGCAGATCTGTCCGGTATCTCCTACCTCTAAGCCCAGCATTTGATTACACAGCCCCATTAGCACATTGTGCTTACTTCTTAGAGCCACAGTAGCCATTGCCTTTCTTTTCCCTTGGGAGTCTTCTAGACAGGAGTGAAATGAAGATTTTTTTTGTTCTTGTTATTTTTTTTGTTCTTGTTATATTCTGCAGTTTTCTTGAAGATTAAAGAGTTGGTCAAAATATATTCATCAAAAAATTAGAATATAGGGGACTGATTTAATAGTTATCTCTATTCAGATTATTTAAATCTCAAGAAATGATTGTTGCCAGGTTTGGTAATACATGCCTGTAATCCCAGTGACTCAGGAGGCTGAGGTAGGCGAACCGAGAGTTCAAAACCAGCCTCAGCAACTTAGCAAGGCCTTAAGCAATATAAAAATAAAATATAAAAAGGGCTCAAAATAAAAAGTAAAAAAGGGCTGGGGATATGGCTCAGTGGCTAAGTGCCCCTGGGTTCAATTCCTAGTGAGAGAGGGAGAGGGAGAGGGAGAGAGAGAGAAAAGGGAGAGAGGGAGGAAGGGAGGGAGGGAGGGAGGAAGGAAGGAAGGAAGGAAGGAAGGAAGGAAGGAAGGAAGGAAGGAAGGAAGGAAGGAAGAAAGAAAGAAAAAAGAAAAGAAAGAGAAATGACTATTAAACTGAGCATGGTGATGTACACTTATAATCCCAGCCACTTAAGAGGCTGAGGCAGGAGAATCACAAGTTCAAAGCTAGGCTAAGCAACTTAGTGAGACCCTATCTTAAAAAAACAAAAACAACTATTAGTGTTTAGTTTAATATCTTTAAAAATGTGAAACAGATACTCATGGCGCTTATGTTCACTTCTGTAACATTGACTTTCTTATGTTCCTGAAAGTGTATATGTGTGTGTAGATAGTTATATAGGTATATACCCATAGTAAAAAATGTCCCCATTCATTGCTTATTTTAGATAGTCTATGGAACTTTGTAATAGTGTCTTTTTAACATTTTCCTCATTAGAAAAATTATAGCACATACTTACCAAAAACTTTTGAGTAACATTCCCATTTCTGGCATATTTACCCACAGTGTACTCAGTCTACAGATCATCTATTAAAATGGCATTTGACTTTACTTAAAGTGACATTTTTTTTTAGAGGATAACATTTCATTTCTCTGGTTGTAAGTGATAATAGAATCACAACATGCATGCAGTCATACATAAAGTTAGGGCTATGATGACCATCATATTCCACCACCTTTACTGTCCCCATGCCCCCTCCCCCCTTACACCCCTGTGAACACAGTTCCTCCATTGTTCCCATGTCCTTCCCCACATTATGGATCAGCATCCACTTATCAATGAGTACATTCAGCATTTGGTTTTCTGAGATTGGCTTACTTCACTTAGCGTGATATTCTCCAACTCCATCCATTTACCTGCAAATGTCATAATTTTATTCTCTTTTATTGCTGAGTAATATTCCATTGTGTATATATACCACAGTTTCTTTATCCATTCATCTATCAAAGGGCATCTAGGTTGGTTCCACAGTTTAGCTATTGTGAATTGAGCTGCTATAAACATTGAAGTGGCTGCAAAAAGTGACATTTTTTATTAGTATATGATACAAACAATGCAAGTTCATTATAGAAAATTAGAAAAATTGTGAAATTAATTTAATCACACTTAAAATTTGGAATAATCATTGTTAATAATTTTCTCAGCTTATATGTACAGGTAATATGTGTGTGTGACTTTTTAAAATATTGGATAATACTTTGTATACAATTTTGTAACCTAACTTTTTCTTTCCTTAATATATTTTAAATATCTTTTACAGATACATTACTATTCTTAATGGCTATATACTATTCAACCAAAATGTCATCTTCAAATGATGAAAAGATTTGTCAAAAACTTTCCAATTTATTTACATTTCATAAAATATTTTAATGTTTTTAGCTTCTTTTCAGAAGGCATAGTTCTATTAAGGAATCAACAATAGATAAATTAGAAATATACAATTCATTGGCCTGGATTGCGATAAGGGCTGCAGCACAGGTTGGTGTGATTCTTGTTTAATTTTTTTTTTTGTTACTGTCGTATGAATATTCACCTTTTAGCTATTAAGGCAGCACAATCTAAGAGAAAGGAAATTTTCACATTCTTTGGGATTTGTGTCAATTATGCTTAGTTGGAAAGATTAGAAGTATTCTATATGTGTTGTGTTTTTAATCTCTGTTGCAGTTTTTCTTTAATGAAAATATTGGTAGATATACATTTATGCATACTGACATGTTGGCAAGTACGTGCCATAGGTAGGTGAGGTAGCTTGTATAAAGTACTTACACATTAATTAAATTGTCAAAAATAAATGATTTGTTTGACTGTGAGATAGTCTACATGTCAGGGATCCCATATTTTTTTTTCACATTGTCATTATTTTTTTCCCCAATGTATATTGAGTGTTACTTTATGAATTTACTTTTTCACATTACCCACTGTTTCAGTCTGCTTTGTGCTGCTATAACAGAATAGTACAGACTGGGTAATTTACAATAAACAGAAATTTACCGACTCATAGTTCTGAAGGCAGGGTAGTCCAAGAACAAAGGACCAGCATCTTTCAAGGGCCTTCTTGCTACATCATCCCATGATGGAAGGTGGAAGAGCCAGAGAGAGGGGACAGAAGGGGGCTGATTTGTTTTATTATAAGGAACCTACTCAGATGATTACTGCATTGATCCATTCATGAGGGCAGAGTTCTCTTAAAAGGTCCCACCTCCTAACATTGCCACATTGGGGATCTAGTTTCCAATGCATATGAACTTAGGGGGACACATTCAAGCCATAGCATTTACCTAATGGATGATCTATGAATCAGAAATTTTATATTTATGAATTCTAATTTATATATTAATTGTAGGTCAGTGAAGCCGTGCTAGCAATTAACCTACTTATTGGAAAGAAGAATGCTAGAACTGATAAAGTCAATCAAATGTTATTGCCAAATATCCCAGAATTTGCCACTGTGGACCTTTTGTCTTCATATACAGATTATTTGCTCGGTATGTTTGAATGTCTACCTATTTTACAAAAACCTGGTATATGTAATATGTAAACAGGTTCTGAAGAATTAATTGTGTTTTGTTGGATTTTAGCTTAGAGGGAATAATGGTTTGGGGAGCCTCCTGGTACAAGTAGGGGTCCTAAGGCCCGCTGCCAAAGAGAGGGCTGTTTGCTCACTGCACATGTGCACGTGTCACTCAACTTGGAAGGCTCTGTGAAAAAGTGATATTTCTTAATGTTTGTTTATTTTACAATTCACATGTCAAGGGGGACCTTCGGGAAGTGTTTGCTTGAAGGGCTTTCTCTGATCCTCTATCTAAAATGCATCTTCAGTCTCACTCTCATGTGACTCATTATTCTTTTCCTTAGATATTTCACATTTACGTATACATTCGAGGATGTGTTTAATCTCTTTCATTAATTAAATTATCATCAGCTTCCTGGTGTTCAGTCACCATTGACAACAAATTACATAGTTGCTTGCACATAGCAGGCATCCAGTATTAATATTTGTTAAGTCAATTAATGAATGAGAGGTTAGCAGAATTTAAAATTGACCTCACTGCTATTTATATTTTTGCTTCTTTGTGACTCCCTTGTTATTTTGTAAACTATACAAAATATAATATAAATCTCTAAGTTAGAGCAGCAAGAACATAAATATGTATCATTCACTTATGTGTTTGTCCATTCATTCCATCAAAAAATATTTATTAAGGGATTCTTGTGTGCTAAGCACTTGAATAAGTGCTAAGAACTAAGGTGCTGAAGACTAGCTTTGAGACTGACTTTTTTGTAACATTGATATCTGATTTTTGTTTGGCATGAGCTGAGCATTGAGCCAAAGGAGACAAAGATTTTTCCTTTTAACCTGAGGGGGCAGCGGTGGCCTTCTCAAATCCTCTGGAACCACGTCTGTAGGTGACAGTTTACTTCGCCAAAGGGTCAACTTCCACTGAAGAGTTAACATCTGAAATTCCCCCCCCTTCCTAAACTCTTTTCCGAAGAACAGGTGACTTGGACTATTTCTCAACCTAAGAATTGCCTGAAGTCAAACCATCCAATAGACTTTTTATAGTAAGGCTTGTGTGTGTGTGTGTGTGTGTGTGTGTGTGTGTGTGTGTTCCCTTTATGCCTGGTAGCATTTTGTTTCATCAGGCTTCTGGACCATGATCTAAACTTCAGATGGGTACTTACTCTTCCTTGGAGTCGCCACAAATGGGTTCTCCAGAGAGAAAGCCATTGACCTGGCACAGAGCAGCCTAGCAGCCAGGAGGAATTGGTCACCACATCTTTTGCTTGACAGTGCCTGGAAGCTCAATTCTCCCTGGTTTCCAGTGCATCTCTTACAATCACACATTATTGTTTTGTTACAAAAGGAATACAGTATTAATAATCAAGAGATCTCAACCGAAATCCTTGTTCTGTCAAATCTTTTAATTTCTTGCAGCCTTATTGGGAGACTGGGCAATTTTAACCAAAAATTAAACTTTTAAGACAATGACTCAAAGCTTCCTTCACAGCTATTTCTTCTTCAAAACAGCTCTTTATTAATCCTGGAAGATGTATCTACTGTATCCAAGTCATTTTCTTGTGCTCTACTAGTTTTTAGAACAGGGATAACAAATAAGTTTCATCTAAGGTGGACCCTACAACTCAGTGACTGTCAGTGGGAACTGATTCTTACACTCAAGTGTTGTGCGGCAGCCTGCAGTCGGGCTCAGGTGCACCTCATGTACATTTGTTACAAGGCCCAGGCTAAAGAGGCAGTGGCTACCTGGAACATGCTTTTCTCATGGCAGATGGCAGGGCCAAAGAGCCGCAAGCCAAATCACTCAGGCACATTTAAGCCCTCTATTGCTGTCCTTTCCTATTGGTTGAGTAAGTCAAATGGTCAAGTCCAGTACAAAAGAAGTAGGGAAATAAACTCTGCTTGTAGAGCAAGGAGAGGGGTGTGAATGTTTACTGAATTATCATCTAACCACCAAACATGATAAGTTCAGTCTATGACTAGTGGCTACCTGAGCAGAATTCTGAACCTGTATATGGAAAGACAGGAAAAAGGTGTGTCAATTAATGACGTCATCCATGGGCACACCATGGAGAATGGCATCCTTTAAACTAAATGATATTAGCTGATTCAGCTGAGTAGTCTTCATCTCAATTTAATACCAGAACTTTGTTTTCTTGTTCCATTTCAGTGGCTTTCCTAGCATATTCCTTTTTTTCCCCAGTTTCCATTTTATATCATTACCACTGCTTTACTATTTTAAGTATAAATTATGAAAATTTAAAGCCCAATCTATTTTGCATTTTGCCTTGTCTAAAGAATAATAATTTTGCCCTCCAGTCTTTTCCTGGCAGGCTGATAATTAATGCATGTTGATGGCTTCCCTCACTTCAGTGTTTGGGTTGGATGGAGGTTCTGAATTCCCACCTGATGGCCCCAGACACATAGATGTCAGTGGAGTTCCTATCACAATGAATTGCTAGTGGGGAAAATCTCTTAACAACAACAACAAATAAAACTTGTTTAATTTTCTTGGCATTAACATAAATTAGCATCCAGAAGAAACCTTCTCACTAATCTTAGCTTTAAACAACATTAGCATTGATCTATACATGAGGTGGAGAACAAATTCTTTGTTATGCTGTAGAAAGCATTGTATCTATTGGATCAGATATTTCTTGCTTGCTTGCTTGCTTTTTTCTTTGCCTTTTTTTAATTTTTAATTTTTTTGTTCCTGAGGACTAAACTCAGGGACTTGTGCTTATTATGCATGTTCTCTCCCACTAATCTATATATATCCCTAGTCCTGTATCAGATGCTTTGGTCCAGAGGGAAGGAGTCAGAAAACACATCAAGGAGGCAGGGTCTTGCCTTCCATGAGCTTCTGGTCATGAGCAATAAGAACACGAGTACACACTGCAGTCATATAAATTCATCTTTGAAGAGGACCATGTTAGTGAAGGAGAATTAACATATCCCTTTTGAGGAGAGCTGGACACAGGCAGGATGGCATGAGAGGGTTCCTTAGAGACATTGTTTTCTGGGAGAAGTGCATTGTGGGGCAGATGTAAATTGACATGGAATACCAGAAATGAGATGTTTTTGTCAGCTTTTTCATTGCTGTGACCAAAAGACCTGAAAAGAACAATTTTAGAGGAGGAAATATTTATTTGGGGCTCTTGGTTTCAGAATCTCAGCCCACAGATGGCCTACTCCTTTGCTGTACTGAGCTGAGGCAGAATATAGTGGCAGAAAGGTGTAGCGAAGAAAAGCAGTTCAGGACATGACAGGCAGGAAGAAAAGAGAGACTCCCCTCAACCACAGACAAAATATAAACCCTAAAGCAACACCCTCTGTGACCCACCTTCTCTAGACACAGTCTACCTGTCCATAGTTACCACACAGTTAATCACCGTCAGTGGAAAAATGCACTGATGAGGGTAAGGCTCTCACGGCCTAATCATTTCATCTCTGAACTTTCTTGCATTGTCTCACACATGAGCTTTCATAGGACACCACGTATCTAAACCATAACAGGAGGGGAAGCAAATGTTTTCAGCAGAGAAATTCATTGCTGGAAGCATGATGACATAATAGACTAGTTATATTTGGAAGATGTACTGTATATCATCTAGCTGAAAGTAATCATCTAGCTGAAAGAATCCAGCGATGCACTGGTCCAATTTATTGAGGTATTCTTTACATTGTCTTATAGAAACAGAGACTACAAAATGATCTCTGGCAGTGTGGGGCCGTATTTAGATCCGATGCAAAAAAATATATGTTAGATGCCTACTTTGCAGTTATATTCAAGTATAAACAATCCTTTTGTTTTGGTTTTCTTGTGGCCTTAATAAAAAATTCAGCTGGGATAAAAATTATTAAATTCTGCAAGACATGTTGAATTAAAAGTAACATTTAGGATTACAGGTCTCAGATGCAGCCTCTCACAACTAAATACACATGAACACAGACAAATATAAATGCATGTTATGCTAAAAATTAATGTGGGTGAACCTATTGTCAGCATACAAACAGATTTGTGGAGCAGAACTGAGAATCACTATTGACCCTTAATATATGTTTTGTCTTTTGAAGTAGAGCAAATCCAGCCTTAAAAAATACGATTTGTAGCCAGGTGCGGTGGAGCACGCCTGTAATCCCAGCACTTTGGGAGGCTGAGACAGGAGAATCATGAGTTCAAAGCCAACCTTAGCAATGGCAAAGTGCTAAGGAACTCATTGAGACCCTGTCTCTAAATAAAAGAAAAAACAGGGCTGGGAATGTGGTTCAGTGGTTGAGTGCCCTGAGTTCAATCCCCGGTACCAAAAAAAAAAAAAAAAGATTTGTTTCTCCTTTACCACTTGCTCCTGGTTCAGAGGCATGAGTCAATGCCTCTAATATCTCCCATTTTCTATTCCCCTGAGATACAGTTCCCCATAGTAACAGGCAACTAGAATGAAAAATTAATTAAATCTCAAATAATTACATTACTCATATGTGGGAATGAAGAGATATCACCTGTGCTAGTAGTGATGGTGTTAATGGTGTGTGTGTATGTGTGTGTGTTTTGTGTATGTGCTATATCAGTTCAGAGTATCATAGGTGCCACTGTTGAGTTCTGATGAGAACTAACCTCAGCAAGAGCTTCCTGATCCAGCGTCTGCAAAAGTCCTAGAAATTCCACTCAAAGATATCCACATTGATCCCTTAGATCTGAGAAGGGATAGTGCGATGACCAAGAGAAGAACACACACTCTCACCAATTTCTTCGCACTAAGTATGAAGCAACTTTTCTTTATTCTAGACAGTCAGCAATGGAAAATAAGAAATAACCAGGGCACTTGTGAGGAAACATTTCCAAATGAAGGCAATGGAATGCTATCCTGAAGATGGAGAGGAAAGTTCTGCCTTTGGGGAAGAAAGAAAAACATATCAGGATTTTTGGTCCCTTGGTAGGGCCCCAGCAATCAATGACTGACACAACAGCAGAAAGCCAGAAAGCAGGAAGTACCAGATAAGGGGATGGATGGCATCTGGTGCTCTGCAAGGGTGCTTTCTTGCTTGATTTCATTTATTCTTTAGAAAAATGCACTTAGAGTGTCATTATGCACATCTATAAATGAGGCAAGCAGCTCACAGAGGATATGTAACTTGAACAATATTTCATTGCCAATCCAAACCCTCATCTATCCAATTCTGAAGACCGTGATATTAATCATTATGTTGGATGTGATAAAATATAAGGAACTCAAAATGAAGAATTGATGCTTCTTGTCAGCCTGTTGGATGGATTGGACTGAGCTGACATGGAAGATACTTCTGTCCATTCCACCTCAAACATAACAGCCATGCTAGATAAAAGAGAATAAAAATTGTTTTAGTTTGTAGCTGAGCCTGAAGCCAGAATAGGGAAATTCCAAGTTACCAAAGTAAAATGGTGAATTTGTAAGCAGGTGCTGAACCTGAGGCTCTCAATGAAGCATTAGAATTAGGCCTTGGTGATGGGGGCTGAGACTCTAATGCCTGTCTATGGGAGGGGCCTGGAAAGAAGGCCCTGCTGTTGAGGAAAGTCAGAACTTAGCTGACTGCATAGAAATACCCTGCCTACTAGCTTGAGTAGATGCAGGGGGACATGTCAAGTGCCTACCATTAGGGATGAAAAGAAGCCACTTGGAAGAAGTTTGAAACCCACTTTAGATTAATAGGCTAGATCACACCACCTGAGTGGTGCAAGGAAATTAGCATAAATACCAGCTTAAAACTGGGAAGACCCAGGGAGCTCTGGCTGAGGCTGACAGGAAACAACTGTATACTCCTCAGTGCAGGTCACCAGGGACTTTCCCTCTACCATCCCCAATTCTTCTGAAGATGATTGTTGCTCAGGTTGTATCTGGAGAAATTCTAGCAACACCTTTGGATCATAAAGAAAAAGAAAATAATTGTAATCATTCGGTCAGAAAAAGCACATTTCGTACAAGGAACCCAAAGTGAACTGGTCTTAAGTTTTCTCTGGGGCATTAAAGACCAGATGACATTTATTCTCAAGAATCGAAACTCAAAAGAAATAAAAGGTGTGGAGAGATTTCCCTCTACCTTCTCTGCACCTGACTCAGTTCTCTTCAGAAGCAGTATTACTTGTGTGTCAGTCTCCTATTCCTATGGTGACAAATCTCAACAAATTCATGCCTTAAAATGACACAAATTTATTATAATTTTTAAGGTCAGATGTCCAAAATGAACCTCAATGGGCTAGTCGAAGTGTGCACAGGGCTACTTTCGCAGCAGGCTATAGGGGAGAATCTGTTTCCTTGCCCTTTTGGCTCTTAGAGGCCACCTGAAATCTTAGGCTCTTGAGCTTTTCCTCCATCTTTCAAGCCAGACAGGTAGAATCTCCAAATCTCTCTGACATTCTCACTCTAGTGCCTCCAGCTTCTACACAGAACCACCCGGTGATGACATTGGGCCCACCTAGATAACACAGGATAATCTCATCTCAATGACAGTTGATAGGCAGCCTTAATTTGATCTGGCAACTTTAATCCTCCTTTGTCGTATAACCTCATGCAGTAACAGGTTCTGGAGACTGGAAAGCGAACATCTTTAGGAGACCTCTTCTGCCTTCCCCAGGCAGTTCCTTGTGTTCCCTGCCACCAATATTTCATGCTTATCTGAACTGTCAGAGTTCCCGTGTAGAGGTCAGAATCCACTCCAGTTCATTCTAATAGAGACTTGTTAAAGGACTTTCAGAGTTCCTGGGAAGGCTAAAGAAACATTCTTAGCTGAGTCCAGAAGTGACTAAGCCTCCAATGGAGCTGCTAGTTTGTTTTATAAAGGAAGTTGTAGAGTCAGGAATTTGCCTACAAAATAGGAAGCCGCTGCTTTAGCTGTAGGCTTAAGAATCCTATCACCTCTGCCAGAATCCACACCCGCCAGAGATGCATTGATTCTTGTCTCATCATTTAACCCAGTTCCAAATTCAAGTCTTTTCTGAATGCACTGACTTCATAAAATCTTGGAAATGTGAGTTTTTTAATGATATCTTTAGTTTAGGGAAATACATTTGGAGATTAGGTGTTGAGTAAATCAATCTGGTATACACATGAAAACATTGTTATATTTTTTTCCTTTCGAGTACAAACAGCAGTATAACTGTATGCAATATTGCTTCTTGTTCCTTTTTTTCCTTTAACTTAATATGAATGTATGTTCACATTTTTTTCTTATCAATTCATAAAGAGACTTTTATGGCTGCATAACATTCCTTGATATAGATGTAGCATAATTAATTAGTCTCCTTTTGAGAGCTATTTAGTTTTCATTCCTCTACTGTAGCATATATATATTACATATATAACCACATGTATATATGATATATATATGATATATATGTATGTATGCATACATATTATATATATACATATATCATTTTGTACACAGACTGGTATATGTACTGGGTCAGTTTCCATAAGTGAAATTTCTAGATCAAAGGGACATTTCATAGGTTGATTTCACAAATTTTGCCAAAACCCTTTTAAGAATATTATGCCAGTTTGTACTCTTGTTAGCAATTAATAGGAGGTGTTTTGTTTCCTTACACCGTTGCTGACACAGGCACATTATAGACATTTTTAAAACATTTTTTATATGGTAGGAGAAGAAAAAGTTTAGTTTTAATTATTCATCTCTTACTAGGATGAAGATTGAGCATCTTTTTGGTGAACTCTCTGTAATAATTTTTGCCCATCTTGAAATTTTTCTCTTCTTCTTTATAGATGCTTTTTATTATGGAAATGAACATGTTAACCTGATGTTATTTTCAGATAAGTTTTTCTGATTTATCAGCTATTGTTTAACTTTTTTAATGATATTTTTGTCCTTTTTCTTTCTACATAACAGAAAATTATTAATATTTTCTTTGATAGCTTCTGGATTGTCAGTTAAAAGGTCCTTCCTACTCAGATTCTTTCAATAATTTATGGAAGACTATTTAGAATATGGAAAGTGTGTCAAATGGATACAAATTTAGTATTCCCAGATGAATACCCTATTTCTGTACTTTTAGTTCCTATTAATCTGTCTATCCAGGCTTCAATACTATATTCTTTCAATTATTTTAGTCTTATAATAATAAATTTAATATGGATTAGGGTAAAGCCCCCACTTTATTCTTCTTTCCAAAATTGTCTTTTATAGCTTTTCTTTTTAATTCTGGAAGCAACTCGTATATTAAAAAAATCTTCTTGTATTTTTATTGGAGTTGTGGAGTTGTATTACATTTAGATATTAACCTAGAAGTAACTTATATTTTTATTTTATTGAATTATCTTAACAAAGTATTATGTTAAGATAATTATACCTTAATTATCTTATATTTTTTAATTCATATTTTTAGGAGTATTTTAACATTTTCTTAAAATAGACCTTACATTTTTCATATTAAGTTTGTTTTTAGATTTTCCTTTTTATTGATGGTGTCAATTTTTTATTATATTTCTATTAGTTGTTATTTTAATGTACAGAAGTTATTTATGTTACCATATTTATTTGATTATCCTTAAATAATTTTCTTCATTTGATCTTTCATGAACAAGGTTTGAGTCAGAAGCTGTTTTCTATAAAGGATCAGGTGGTAAATATCTTAGCATTTTGTTCTCTGTTCCAAGTGCTCAGCTCTGTGTAGCCTGAGAGGAGCCCTAGATGAAATATAATGAATGAGTGTGGCTATGTTCCATTAAGACTTTACTTGTTGACAGTGGCATCTGAATTTCATGTAACTTTCATATATCACAAAATATTATTACTTATTCGGTATTTTTCAACCATTAAAAAACATGTAAACTATTCGTAGCTCATGGGTCATACGAGAATATGTATGGGCCAGATTTGACCATGGGCTATATTTTTTTCCTTTCTTTTTCATTATTTATTTATTTTATGTATTTACTTATTATTTATTTATTCTACTTAAATATACATGATAGCAGAATGCATTTTGACTGATCGTACACAGAGGGAGCACAACTTTTCATTTCTCATTGTACATGATATAGAATCACATCATACATGCAGTCATACATGAAGCTAGGGCTATGATGTCCATCTCATTCCACCATCTTTACTGTCTTCATGCCCCCTCTCCATTCCCTCTCCTTTGGCCAAAGTTCTTCCATTTTTCCCGTGTCCTCTCCCCCATTATGGATCAGAATCCACTTATCAGAGAGAACATTCAGCATTTTGTTTTTTGGAATTGGCTTACTTCACTTAGCATGATGTTCTCCAACTCCTTCCATTTATCTGCAAATGCTGTAATTTTATTCTCTTTTCTTGCTGAGTAATATTCCATTGTGTGTATATACCATAATTTCTTTTTCCATTCATCTAAAGAAGGGCACCTAGGTTGCTTCCACAGTTTAGTTATTGTGAATTGAGCTGCTATAAACACTGAAGTGGCTGCATCACTGTAGTATGCTGTTTTTAAGTCCTTTGGGTATAGACAGAGGAGTAGGATAGCTGGATCAAATGGTGGTTTCATTCCAAGTTTTCTAAGGAATCTCCATACTGCTTTCCAGATTGGTTGTACCAATTTGCAGTCCCACCAGCAATGTATGAGCATACCTTTTCCCCCACAATCTCACTGACACTTATTGTTGTTTGTATTCTTGATAATTGCCATTCTAATGGGTATGAGATGAAATTTTAGAATAGTTTTCATTTGCATTTCTCTAATTGCTAGAGATGTTGATCATTTTTTCATGTCTGTTGATTGATTGTATATCTTCTGAGAAGTGTCTGTTCAGCTACTTAGCCCATTTATTGATTGGGTTGTTCATTTTTTTGGTGTTAAGTTTTTTGAGTTCTTTATATATCCTGGAGATTAGTGCTCTACCTGATGTGCATATGGGAAAAATTTGTTCCCATAATGTAGGCTCTCTGTTCACTTCGTTGATTGTTTCTTTGCTGAGAAGCAGCTTTTTAGTTTGAATCCATCCCATTTATTGATTCTTGATTTTACTTCTTGTGCTATAGGAGTCTTGTTAAGGAAGTAAGGTCCTAATCTGACATGGTGAAGATTTGGGCCTACTTTTTCTTCTATGAGGCGTAGGGTCTCTAGTCTAATTCCTAACTATATCCTGCTACGTTGCTGAATTCATTTATTAATTCTAGAAGTTTTCTGGTGGAATTTTTTGGATCCACTTAGTATAGAATCATGATAGTTTGATTTCTTCTTTATTCATATCCCCTTAATTTCTTTCATCTGTCTAATTGCTCTGGCTAATGTTTCAAGGACTATGTTCAATAGCAGTGGTGAAAGAGGGCATCTCTGTCATGTTCCCATTTTTAGAGGGAATGCTTCCAATTTTTCTCCATTTAGGATGATGCTGGCCTTGGGTTTAGTATAGATAGCTTTTACAAAGTTGAGTTATGTTCCTACTATCCCTAGTTTTTCTAGAGTTTTGAACATAAAAGAGTGCTGTATTGAGTGTATCAAATGCTTTCTCTACATCAACTGATAAAATCATATGATTCTTATCTTTAAGTCTATTGATGTGATGGATTACGTTAATTGATTTCTGTATTTTGAACCAACCTTGCATCCCTGGAATGAACCCCACTTGATCATGGTGCACTATCTTTTAAATATGTTTTTGTATGTGATTTGCCAAATTTTACTGAGAATTTTTGCATCTATTTTCATCAGGGATATTGGTTTGCAGTTTTCTTTCCTTGATGTGTCTCTATCTGGTTTTGGTATCAGGATGATACTAACCTCATGTAAGAGTTTGGTAGAGTTCCCTCCTTTTCTGTTTCATGAAATAGTTTGAGGAGTATTGGTATTAATTCTTTTTTGTAGGTCTTGTAGAACTTGGCTGAGAATCCATCTGGTCCTGGGCTTTTCTTGGTTGGCAGGCTCTTGATGGCATCATCTATTTCCTTGCTTGAAATTGATCTGTTTAAGTTGTGTATGACCTCCTGATTCAGTTTGAGTAGGTCATATGCATCTAGAAATTTGTCAATGTCTCCAGAGTTTTCTATTTTACTGGAGTATAAATTTTCAAAATAGTTTCTAATTATCCTGTGTATTTCAGTAGTGTCTATCATGATATTTCCTTTTTCATCATGAATTTTAGTAATTGGGGTTTTCTCTTTGCTTTTTGTTAGGATGGCTAAGGATTTGTCAATTTTTTTTACGTTTTCAAAGAACCAGCTTTTTGTTTTGTCAATTTTTTGAATTGTTCTTTTGTTTCAATTTTGTTGATTTCAGCCCTGATTTTAATTATTTCCTGTCTTCTACTTCTTTTGGTGTTGATTTGTTCTTCTTTTTCTAGGGCTTTGAGATGTAAAGTCAAGTTATTTATTTGTTGACTTTTTCTTCTTTTAATGAATGAGCTTAATGCAATGAACTTTCTCTTAGCACTACCTTCATGGTGTCCTAGAGATTTTGAAATGTTATATTGGAATTTTCATTTACCTGTAAGAATTTTTTTGTTTCTTCCCTGACATCTTCTGTTATCCAGCATCATTCAATAGCATATTATTTAGTTTCCAGGTGTTAGAGTAGTTTCTATTTCTTAATATATCATTGATTCCTAATTTCATTCCATTGTGGTCGGATAGAATGTATCTCTATTTTTTGTATTTGGTAAGACTTGCTTTGTGACATAACATATGATCTATTTTGGAGAAGAATCCATGTGCTGCTGAGATAAAAGTGTATTCACTCGTTGATGGATGGAATACTCTATATATGTCTGTTAAGTCTAAATTGTTGATTGTTTTATTGAGTTCTATAGTTCCTTTGTTTAGTTTTTGTTTGGAAGATTTATCCAGTGGTGAGAGAGCTGTGTTAAAGTCATCTAGTATTATTGTGTTGTGGTCTATTTGATTCTTGTAATTGAGAAGGATTTGTTTGATATATATAAATGCTCCATTGTTTGGGGCATATTTATGGTCATTATGTCTTGTTGATATATGATTCCCTTAAGCAGTATGAAATGTCCTTCTTTATCTCTTTTCACTAACTTTGGTTTGAAGTCTACTTTATCTGATATGAGGATGGAAACTCTTGCTTGTTTACATGGTTCATGTGAGTGATACTTTTTTCCCACCCTTTCACCTTCAGTCTGTGGATGTCTTTTCCTGTAAGATGAGTTACTTGAAGGCAGCATATTGTTGAATCTTTTTTTTCTTTTTTGATCCAATCTGTCAGTCTATGTCTTTTAATTGGTGCATTTAGGCCATTCACATTCAGAGTTATTATTGAAATATGATTTGTAATCCCAGTCATTTTGGTTTATTTTTGGTTTTTACCTTGACTTGGTTTCTCCTTTGATTGGCCTTTCCTTTAGTGTAGTTCCTCTCTTTGCAGATTCTCATTGTTGGTTTTCATTGCCTCCTCATGGAATATTTTGCCAAGAATGCTGTGTAGTGCAGGCTTTCTCGCTGTAAATTCCTTTAACTTTTGTTTATCATGGAAGGTTTTTATTTCATCA
Source organism: Xerus rutilus (assembly GCA_028644305.1). NCBI lineage: Eukaryota > Metazoa > Chordata > Mammalia > Rodentia > Sciuridae > Xerus > Xerus rutilus. The sequence goes on along the minus strand of CM053403.1, from coordinate 21,985,107 downwards.
TCAAATCTGAAGCTTAATTTTGCTGGATATAAGATTCTTGGTTGGCATCCATTTTCTTTCATAATTTGGTATATGTTGTTCCAGGCTCTCCTGGCTTTTAGGGTCTGGGTTGAAAAATCTGCTGAGATCCGAATTGGTCTCCCCATATATGCAATCTGATTTCTGTCTCTTGTGGCCTTTAAAATTCTATCCTTATTTTTATGCTGGGCATTTTCAGTATAATGTGCCTTGGTGTGGATCTGTTGTAATTTTGTATATTTAGTGTCCTGTAAGCCTCTTGTATTTGATTTTCCAACTCATTTTTCATGTTTGGGAAATTTTTTGATATTATTTCATTGAAGGGATTGTGCATTCCTTTGGTTTGAAATTCCGTGTCTTCTTCTATCCCAATAAATCTGAGATTTGATCTTTTGATGCTCTCCCATAATTCTTGTATGTTCTGTTCATGATTTCTTACCATCTTCACTGTGTGGTCAACTTTATTTTTAAGATTGTATATTTTGTCTTCATTATCTGAGGTTCTATCTTCCAAGTGATCTATTCTGCTGGCGATGCTTTCTGTCAGGTTTTTTATTTGGTTTATTGTTTCCTTCATTTCAAGAATTTCTTAATTTTTTCCCCATAATCTCTAGCTCTTTCTTAAAGTAATCTTTTGCTACCTGTATTTGCTCTCTTATCTCTTTGTTGGGGTGATCAATGGTTGCCTTTATTTGCTCTCTCATTTCTTTGTTGGCATGATCAATTTTCACCTGTATTTGCTCGCTTAAGCCATTCTTTAATTTACAGATCATTTTAATTGTGTACATTCTGAATTTATTTCTCTGACATTTAATCAACTGTGCTATCAATGGATTCTATTACTGTAGTATCTTGGTTTATTTGGGGCACTTTCTTCCTTAGTTTTTTCATGTTGATTATGTATCTTCCTTTCTTGCAATGCCAATTGGAGGTACTGTGGTGTCTATCCTATAATCTTGTAGTGACACTACAGATTCCCTGTATCTCACCTTGGAGTTCACTTCTAGTTCTTAGCAGGTGGCCCCAGATGGACACTACTGCCACTAAAGATTGTCGTGGAGGTAGTGGAGGTAAGTCATGTGGCTGGGCTCCCTGGGTGGTCCCTGAAAGTGTTCCTGGGCCCTGGCCTGTGCTTCTGCTGGTTGTCAGGAACTCTGAAGTGGAAATAGGCGTGGTCTTGGGCCTCACTTAGGCCAGGTGTCCTGCAGGGGTCCCCATAGGCATTCCTTCCCCTGGGTCTAGGTTCTCCTATGACTGGTGGCTAGCAGTCTTGGGTCTGCCCTTGGCTAGGCTCTTGCAGTTGTTCCTGAAGGTGGTCCTGGGCCCTGGCCTGTGCTTTCACCAGTTGGCAGGAACTCTGGCACAGAACCCATGGGCTATAGTTTGACACCCTCTGGAGAAAGTAAAGTTTCCTACAGTGAATATAATACTGTGTCTTCTCTAGCTCTAGATTTTATTTTATTATTGATACCCTGTTATGTGAGGTATAAACATTCTGAAGAATTATGTCTTTATTTGAATTGCACCCTGTAGCATTATAAATATCCTACTATTGTTTTACTTTTGGGGTAAAATTTTACTTTGTTTGATAATTAGGTTCATAAACACTTCTTTCTTTTGGTTTACATTTTTTGGCTATACATTTTCCCATCCTTTTATTTTCAACCTTTATAACTAACTCTAGTTTAAGTGTGCTTCTTTTATAGAACATAGAGTTAGATTTTCTTTTGTTATAAAACTCAATAGTATTTTTCTTATAACAGGTAATTTCAATCAATTTTAATTTATTAGTAAGGGAGGGATGTTTGATGTTGTTATTTTTATCATTTTACTACATATGTTTGCATGTATGTTATATGTATGTATGTGTGTTTTATATATTTTTAAAGGAGGGAGATTAGGAAATAAAAACTAAAAATTTATAATTTTAGTATTAAATATTAGTCAACTATTTCAGAAAAATTAATTATAGCAAAAAACCTTCACAAATGATGAATGTTAAGAAAGTAATCTCTGATATTGAGACATTGTATAATTAGTTTCTTCTCAATTACAAGCAATACATTAGAAAAGCTCTATAAAATCTATGATTTTCTGGAAAACATAATTTACTTAAGTTATGCTAAAATAATTTTAGATCTATTATTATGGGAGAGATAAAGTCATATTAGAAATTAAAACTGAAAAATAAAGTTTATGAAGTTAAAAAGAATTGTAATAAATCCATTACACATTAGCATAAATAGCACATTACAAATCTCTGTAATGCCTAGCCAAATAAAAGGTAGTTGAACTCCCATACCTACTTCTGTAGTCAGTCTATTGCCATATAATGTTTAGGTTGAAATAAGAAAACCCAGCTGCACATAGTATGTTGTTAGAAATGGGAAGCATTTCAAGAGCTCCTTCACATCATGATGAATATTCTTCTTCGAGACCATATTAGATCTACTAGACATATTAGGTAGTTTCTTAAATATGAGTGGAGATTCTGAAACCAGATCAGTGAAGTTTTTATACTCTTACCTTAATATATATTAGTCTCTCTTGCAGTTTGAGTGGATCTTTACTTATACATGATTTTGTAAAATTATATATTGGACATTTGGAAATTTTTGGTTCCTTAAGTTACACAGAACTTCTAAATGTCAGTACATTTCCCTGGGCAGTATTTAAAAATCAAAAAATTTAAATATTACTATCATTCCTATCAGAAAAGCCTAAGTATTGAAAAATTCATGGTAGTAAATATGTTTTCCAAAATTCAAACTTTCCACTTTAAAACTTAAATTTTATCATCTTTAGCAAACATTGCCCATTATTTTCCTTTAAGTCATGCTTGCATTTTTCATTTTTGAGAAAATGTTTTCCCCCTACCTAAGTCTTAAAGCACTTAGTTTGACTTGTCAGTTGTTCTTTCAAGTCAAAATGGCATTTTGTGAGGGAAAGAAGCACATTCAGATTTCACTCCAGCAGTCACTAAGTGCTTTTCCTGGAGACAGCCTTTATACTTCAGCATGCCACAGAAGGGTTTTGTGTGCACTTCCCATTTATCACAAACAACATCAGAAGTGTAGATGGTCAGTAACATTCACAACTTTTACTGCTTCATCAGTGGTATTCTTAAGTGAAACTGGCATTTTAATTAATTTATTCATTTGACATGAAGAATGAAAGGACCACTAGTATAATTAGGCGCTACCACCTTCCCAGGTTCCTGCCAAGGTACCAGCATTACTCCTGGCTGCCTTTTGCCATCAGTGCAAATGGTAGCACAGTTGTTTGAGGATAAACCAGTAAATTCAAAAAAGCTCTTCAGCGTGTTGGGTATGTTGCTTCATTATTGCCAATCATTCACATAAAATGTGATCCTCTTAGAATAGTTGGTGCTAATACCTTTAGACAAATATAAGAAAATCTCCAAGTCCAGCCACATCTGTAAATTTGAGCCATTTATTAGGCAACAGTATAATCTGCAGATGAATTGTGAACTGAGTCATCATGTTTGCAACTACATCTTTAATTCTAGGTTATTTTATTACTGGGAAGTGCTGATTTCATTGAATTTTGACCTGGTGGTGATTACTGCAAACAGAACACACGGAGGTCTTAGATCTCAGGATGTACATTTGGCAACACCACCAGTATAACCCTTTATTAGTATCTAGGTTTTTGAGTGAATTTCTCTGGCCAGTATAATATGCTAATTTACTCTATATGATACTTCATTGGCTTTTCCATTATTTGAAAAGCTGTAACAAATAAATTTGGGGCTTATTACATGTTACATTCATAATGTTTATTTCCATTTTCTTTGAACTATGAACAATTGGTTCCAACTTGTTGGCTACATAATATTGAATAATGTGCAGCTCATCATCAAGTACACTTTGCTATTTCTTTCTGGAACACTGCAGTATCATCATCTCCCTTCTCCTTTTTACTCTCTACTCAATGGCAACTGCTCTGGGCATGGCTCCATGTGGTTTGGGGTTTTAGCTCTGCCCTGATTTATTGAAAGTAGAATTTATATTTTTGTTACTTGTTTTCTTTGTTGTTCAGGGGTGATTTCCAGGAGGAAAACAGACTGTGCCAATATTACATGAACATTTTCAAAATAGAAGCCACCACAAAATAGTATCTTTTTTTGAATAAACATTTCACTATGTTATAACATAAATATAGAAAGGAACACAAATCATGTGGATAACAATTTAATGAACTATTGCCAAAGAAACACCCATATAACCATCCCTGGGTCAATAAATAGAACAAGAACAACATCCAGGAAGTTTACATTATGCCCCTCTCTGACCTCTACCAACCTCCCTTTCTTCTGATTTCTGATAGACATGTTAGTTTGGCCAACTTTTGAATTTTGTATAAGTGAAATAGTACAGTCTATATTCTATTGTCTGGTGTCTTTTGTTCAGTATTTTGTTTGTAAGATTATCCTTTTTGTGGATGTAATAGTACAGTTTATTATCCTTCCTACTATTGCTATACATTTGGGGCTGTACTGAATAATGCCTCTATGAACATACTCATACAGGACATGTGAAACACAGATATGTGCATTTTTATGTATATGCCAAGGAGTGGAATTCCTAGTTGTGTTTTAGTATGTAGCCTAGAATTTCTCCAAGGTGTTTTTTTTTTTTAACCCAGAACCATATATTGAAATGAACGCTCTTCTTCACATCAATAAAGGTCACATCTGTCATAAATCAAGTGCCCTTTTATGTAGGATCAGAGAGGGTGAGGGACTGGGGAAGGAGAGGAAGAGACTGAGGGAGACTCAATAAAGACGTTTCAACATTTAGTTAATAGACTTCATGATATAGGCAAGGGAGAAGCTAACAGGAAGCGATCATCACAGTCCTTTCCAGAACTGAAGGGAGAGATGATTCTTCAAAGTTGAAAGGTCCTGCCATTTTCAGAGCAGCGTGAATAACAAAGGACCTAGACTTGGACCCAAAATCAAATATTAAATTACCACAAATAATGAAGAGTTGATGGAAAATATTCCAGAGGGAGGAAATGCAGGTCAACTGGAAAGGAATGAGCATTTGCTGGCATCCGGCTTCTTATCATCAATGATTGATGCTAGAAAGCAGGAGATCAAGGTCCTTAAAGTTTTAGGGGAAGATGAGTTTCTACTGAAATCATATATTCAACTAAATGATGAGTCAAGTCGGAGGGCATTGTAAGAGTGCAAATGGTTTACTTTTGGTGCACATTTCTTTTAGGATATTACTGAGGATGCACCCCAGTGTACAAAGTTGCACATGAAAGAAGAAAGATGGGAAGGAGGGAGGGAGTGTGGGAGGAAGGGAGGGAGGGAGGGAAAGGCAGGGCCTCAGTGTTGCCAACCATGCAGCAAACTGGAAATATATCAGCACAAAGAAGATGGGCAAGTTTGTGATGACAAGAATGTCTTGAAGTGGCATGGATGGATTCTAGGCAGCAGATAAAATAACTAAAAATCTAGATACTACCGTGTTAGGAATATGGTGCAGAATGCAATATTATATCCCTCCACAGGGGAAAAAAAGACACCCAGAAATTATAGTGGAAAATATTCTTAAATAATTCATGGCCCAAATATGAAGTGAATTAGAATATGACATGATCCTGAGACTGGTATGAGTAAAAACAATGCATTTGATCTTTTTGCTAAAAAGTTTATTCTTTGTGGGTCACAAGATGGTGATATTTACCCTTCATGAAAGAAATTTGGTCTTAAGGAAGTGAACGATCCTTATGCAGTTATCATGATTTGAGTATTATTTATTGATTTTCAACTTAGAGATAAAATAAGGAAAGATTCTTTATGGAGATAGAACAGAACTTAAATGTTATCCATTTTGAAAACACGCTGGAAAGGAAAAAGAAGGGAGTAGATAACTTTAGATCAGAAAGTATGACATCAAGAGATTGTTTACATTTGGTGGAACTAGAAAGAAAGATTTTAGAACATTGTTGATATAGAAAAATAGGGGCACTAAATGTGGTGCTGTCACTATAAAATTTTGAAGTCAAAGAAGTGGGTGTGCAAGAAACACCTCATTGGTTACAGAAGAAAGTCAATGTTTTCTAAAACTGATTAATTTAGGACAGGTGCTATAAGGGAATTATTTTAAGAGCTGGCACTAACCATAGGTTAAAAATACTTTACCACTGGGGAGAGATAATTTTATTTTATTTATTTATATTTTTTGGGAGGGGTACTGGGGATTGAACTCAGGGGCACTCAACCACTAAGCCACATCCCCAGCCTTATTTTGTATTTTGATTTAGAGACAGGGTCTCACTGAGTTGCTTAGCACCTCACTTTTGCTGAGGCTGGCTTTGAACTCTCCCTCCTCAGCCTCCTGAGCTGCTGGGATTACAGGCATGCACTGCCACACCCAGTGAGAATTTTATTTTTGATAATGTGAATATATGATGAAAATAAGCAGCTCATTAAAAGTTACAACATGTTCAATTGCATTATTTTCAGAAATGCAAATGTAATTCAACATTAGATATATTAAACTAAATCACTACGTTAACTGATTAGAAGAAAAAAATATTCATCCTCTCAAATAGATGCAGAAAAAATCCATAAAATTCAACCACTCATGAGTCTAAAACTAAGAATTAAAGGAAATTTCTGTAACTTGAAAAAGTTATAAGTGAGGGAAAAACCTATCATACTTATATTCAATATTCAAATGTTAACACTGCCCTGTTTAAAAGCAGGAGCAAAAATGTTATCACCACTTTGGTTCAAAATTGTTCTGGAATTACTATCTTGCCCAGCATTATAGGGAGAAGAAATTTTAAAAAAAGAAGAAATATAGGAATAGGCAAGAAAAAAAAGCTGTCATTAACTATTGCATATTCACATACCTAATTCCCCAAAACTATGGACAGTAAGAATCGATGGGTGGAAGATTTCATTTCTATAAATTTTAAACAAATAATACATTTAAAAAATATATTACATCAGCTATAGAATATGTAAAACATTAAGGTATTAATCTAATAAAAGTTATAAAACAAAAATTATAAAATTTTATTGAACACACAGGAAGCAAAGGTAGATAAAAGCACTCAGTATTGGTAAGATGCCAGGTAGGTTTTCTAAAAATGATTTATAAACAATGTAGTTTTGAGACTGGGGTGGTAGCTCAGTGGTAGAGCCCTTGCCTGGCACATGTGAGGCCCTGGGTTCCATCCTCAGCAACAGATAAAAATAAATGAATAAAATAAAGGTATTGTGTCCATGTACAACTAAAAACTACTCTTAAAAAATGTAGTTTCAGCAACAATTCATCAGGTTGTTTTTTTTTTTTGTGGAATTTAACAAGCTGATGTTAAACTATATGGAAAAGCAAAAGCCAAGACTGGCCAAAAAAGCACCTGAAAAAGAATTACCTCATTACTTCTACTTTAGGGCAATTTGTGCACTTATATACTAGATATTATGTACTCAAATAGTCATAGCAACCTTGTTCATAATAGCAAAGACAAAAATAGAACAAATTTAGAAAGAACCCCAACGTGCATCAACAATAGAATAGATAAATATAGTATACTCATTTAAAGGAATAATATATCGTAATGAAAAATCAATGAATTATAGCTACATTCATGAGCCTGAATAAATTTTGAAAGTATAACGTTTAATAGAAAAAGATAAATACATGTAATTTCTCTCCCAGAGAAGTCCCTAAAAGATAAAATTAACAATACGTTATTTATTATATGATACATAATACCCACATTTAAAAGGTAAATGACAACTATGGGCTTATTAATACAAAATTTTGGATAGTGGGTTATTTCTGAGAGATGGATTCAGATCGAGAGAGAGTTTTGGATTAGAAGGAGATTTACAAGGTACTCCAAAAGAATATTTTGTTAGGTATTCAGTACATGGGAATTCATTTTATTATTCAAGAAAACATGCATAGGCCATTACCTACAGAATATCCCATTAGTATCTTTTTCTTTCCTCCCCAGAGACAACTTATATGCTAATCAAATATATATATATATAATTCATATATATTTATAAATATAAAAAATATAAATACACCGAGAGAGAGAGAGAGAACCCTCAAATTTATATAAATGGTATCATATTCCATGTGTCTGGAACCTGTTTCTTAACTCATTGTATGTCTTCAAGACCTCTCTATAACCACTTGTGGTCTTCAAGACCTCTTTATAATGTGCCCATTTTAAAGAAGAGATTCAGAAAATCAAAAGCTCAGGGAGGCCCAAGGCACAGAGAGATTCAAGTTCACATATTGTCGAGCAGTACTGCTGGGATTTGAAATGAGATTCTACACTTTTATTTTCTTACAGATCTAATTCATTGCTTATAAATGAAATCAAATGAATTGACCTGTGTTATCTTTTAAAGTTTTTTCTTTTAAAACTATAAAACTACCATAAACATCTTTGAGTGAAACTTTGTATATATATAAGTTGCTAAGTTTTATTAGAACCTACCAAATTGTTTTCCCAAGAAGCTGCAATCACAAGTAGTATATGAATATTCTAGTTTCTTCAAATTATAACTAATATTCATTATTTTTAGATTTTAGTGTCTATATGAAATGGCATTTCATCCTAATTTGCATGACCCTGATTTTTAGTGAGGCTAAATTTTTTTGTCATTTGGATTTACTTTTCTATGAATTGCCTATTGAATTTGTACATGTGTGTAACTAGCCTATTGAAATATGATTACTGAAAATTTTTCATATGTATTTTGATATATTAAAGAAAAGTAATTTATGTGTTCTTTTTTTTTTTTTTTTTGGTACTGGAGATTGAACTCAGGGGTACTCGACCACTGAGCCACATCCCCAGCCCTATTTTGTGTTTTATGTAGAGACAGAGTCTCACTGAGTTACTTAGCGCCTCGCCATTGCTGAGGCTGGCTTTGAACTCGCGATTCTCCCGTCTCAGCCTCCCTAAGTGCTGGGATTACAGGCTTGTGCCACCGCACCCGGCTTCATGTGTTCTTAATATCTTTTCTCAGTCTGTGGTGTGTCTGATAACAATGCATATGAAATCTTTTGAGATGCAAAAGTTTTTCATTGAACATATACTCCTGTGTCAGTCTCTTATAACTTCTGCAATTTTTTCTGCATATGGTTGTTTTTCAAGAAAAGTATAACATTGTATTATTTTTTTAAAAAACTGTTTTTCACTTTCAGACAACTACCAAGTTGCCTTCCAGAATTGCTGTACAGCTTTGTACCAAAATGACGACATCTATGACAACACAGATGCTAGAATAAAGATTCAGACCAAAGTGGATATTACATGGATCCTTCTCCTGCGCTACTATATACACCTGCAAAGAATCAATAACATGAACAAATTGCTAGGTAGGTTTTGGTCAAAAAGAATATATTCCTTTCTGGTTCCTGTTTAGGTCATATTTGTTATTTAGAACTATAATATTTCTCCTCCCTTTCTAACTTCCCTCCCTCCCTTCCTTCCTTCCTTCCTGTCCAGGCTGGCCTTGAACTTGAGATCCTCCCACCTCAGCCTCCCCTCCTGAGTAGCTGAGATTATAGGCATGTACCACCATGCCTGTCTACTTGGCATGAGTGACTTCTTATCAGAAGATAAAAATTTCAGGGGTAATTAATCTGGAACTCATGAGCCTTTAGGTAGAAAGTATTTCAATATAATTGGTTTCCTTAGAAATTTTATATATTTTATTTCACTATGATATAGAAACATCCTGAGGCTTTCCAAAAATGCTAGAGTGGTCCATGGGAAATGATCATAAGGTGACAATTTATAAAATAAATAGGAAGAAAGTTTGGCTTTAGGGAAAGAGTATTTCAGTATCCTGTATGCATAAGAGAAGGAATACATAGCTTAAGATGGGATATTTAACTCTGGAGCTTTGTTGCTCTTGTTGAGCTTCAGAATATCTAAAAAAGAAAAAAAAACTGGTAAAATCTGCTTCCTCTCAGTTCCTCTTGTGATTTTGTAACAATGTATATTATTGTTTCTTATCTGTGCCTATGATGTTAGTGATACAGTGTTGCTGAGTGCAAACAGAAAAGACAGTTTGACCCATGCTAAGGTCCAGCAGTGAGGAAGTCAGCAGGGAAAATAGGCTGAATTACAGAGTGACTGAACACAGTTATCAGGGGTTAGTGGAAAAAGCAAGTGTTCAGAAAGGTGACAGGGCTAAAACTTTCATCATAAAGGGCCCTAGAGCAGTGGAAGTGCAGAGAGGAAGGAGGTGGACAGGAGGCAGTGCAGACAGCCCTGGAGACACCCTGCCCTGTAGCAACCTAGCTGGCCTCTGAATTCACTTGGGGACACTTCCCACATCAAACACCCACATTTTTCTACTTTTCTGCTCTGGGCTTTCTTAGAAGCTCCAGGACAGCCTGGAGGTGTCAGATATTCCCCATACCTAGGAGTAACTTTCAACTAATGAGATCAGCAATGGCTGGACAAATATTTGGGCTTCTCTTACTGGGACTACTGTCCTTGGTTTCTCAGGAGGTCTCAGGAGGACCAAATCCTCATTGCCCATAGCTGTAGCCCATTCATTTACTCACCTTTATTAGCTCATTTTTTCCCCTGTACCAGTTTGCTCTTCCTCCACTTGTACTCTTTGAGATCACTTTTCAAATAAATTACCTGCACCCAAATTCTTGCTTTAGGGTCTTGGAATCTTTTGGAGGAATCTCCCAAAAGACAGGTAGACAGAATACATGGCACTATTATTATTACTCAACAGCAGGAGCAATAGCCACATGTGCCTCTGAGACTTTCTTTCCTTCCTTTGACAAAACATAACTACATTAGAGTATTAGCTCTAAAATCAGGAAGGTGAGTGGCAGCCCCTAGCTGGTGTGGGGATGATGCCGGAGAGGGAAGCTTCTGATTTGGTGATAGTAGAAATGAACCCAAGCCAAATGAGTGGGAATGAGCAAGCAGGCTGGGCTTTAACTGGGGTGAGGGTTTACCTGGAGGAGAAAGGGAACAGCACTGCTTGGGAGAGAAATCAGGTTGGCCCCTGAATATAAGGAGCAGAGCAAGCTTTTGTTCTTGTGTGGGGTTGCAGGGAATAGCTTGGGAATTTCTCCACTGGTTATGGGCACAGTGTCAGAAGATGTTCTTTTTCTTGTGCAAACATCCTGGCTTTGGGCTGTTGCAGCTGCTGAGGCAGCACATGTGTATGAGTGGATGAAAACATATCCCGTGCTTTCAATCAGTAGCAGGTAAAGGCCCCAGGAGGATGTGTGACTTCTGTCCTTTTTGGGGGCTCTCAACATGGTCCTTTAGTCATCATGATGGTCCCTGACTGTGTCAGGGATATATAGAGTGGTGGTTAGCAAACAAACCAGCAATATCAAGACCATTCTGTTACCTAACATGAGCCTAATTTAAGTATTTTTCTTCTTTAAGCATCTGCAAAGCCAGTATCTGGAATTTCCTTGCCAGATGATACGCTTCTCACATCCCTTTATAACTCTGAACTGATTTTACGCCAAAAAGAAATGCATTTTTTTCTTAAAAAGTACTTACAGCTATATTCTTCTTCTTGCATTGACGGATTCCCCAAAGAACTTCTTATAGAATTGGAAAAACCACACCTTTCAGAGAAAGTCCTGTATGACACATCAACCAAGGTAAGGTTTTAAAACATTAGAGATCTACGATATTTAAAACTTCTTAGAGTTGTTCTCACATGTCTGAAGGAAGCATATTAACCCCTCTGTTGGCACAGAGATCTCCATTTCCCTCAGAATTTTAGAGAATGTTCATTTTGTTTTACTATTTAGGTAGGCCAAACATATAGGCTGGATTTTCAGGACAGTTTCACATTTCAAATGTTCCGTGTTCTTGTTCTCATAAACCTTGAAATTTTCTGAGACTTTTTAACATTCCTGCACAGAATGTCTCTCAGGCAGCCATTTTGCCAAGAAATGACACAAATTTCAATATCATCACTCTTTAGAGTTTCTAAATTTATACTTAATTTCTGTACCTGTTTTTTAAATGTATAATAAAAAAATTCAGGGTGTGTACTTTTTACAGTTGTGAATGTGAATAGATAATAGAAGTAGAAATTTTTAAATAAATTTAAAGAAGATTTTTTATTTGAGAAAGTTATTAAATTAGCTTAATAGTGTATCACCTGTCTAGCATGCATGAGGCCCTTTGTTCTATCCCCACTACCACAAAAGCAAAATAACAACCAACTTATTGAAAAGATATAAAAATTGGAATATGAATGAAGTTTTTTTTAAAAATTAACACGCCTAGGGTCTTAAATAATAGTAATTTGAATATCTGAATAAGCAATCAAAATGGATGAATTGGGCTGGAGTGTGGCTCAGTGGTGTAGATCACTTGCCTAACGCGTGAGGCACTGGGTTCAATTCTCAGGACCACATATAAATTTAAAAAAAAAATGTCCATCAACAACTAAAACAAATATTTCTTAAAAATGGATGGATTATCAGATACTAAAAAAAAGGGGTTTGTTTAAAAATAGGAATATGTACTTAAAATTTAGTATTCAACAAACATAATACAATACACCAGAGCAACTCTTAGTTGGTAAAGACAGAAAGGATGGATAAGACATGGTCCCTGTACATAGTCTTAATATGGGAGTAGAGAAACAGACATAAAATTAGACCAAGAGAATTAAGTTATTTCAGAGATGCTTTTTAGGAAAAAAGTGTCAGAAAGAATGTGAAAGTTGAAATGTGTTAGTATATGGGGTTGATTGGCAAAGAATAGAGGAAATGGAGTTATCTGAGAGAGAGATGATAGAGTAATGAAGCTTGTGATCACCATGGGAAGGGGAAGATAGCTGTAAAAGATATTTGTTTTGGTAAAGTTGAAATCAACAACAACAACAATTTGATCACCCTGTGGAGATGGAAAGCAAACGAGATGGACTGGCAGAGCCTATTCTACCATCGCATCTTCTGCTTACCGGAGCATGACATCAGTAGCTGGAAGGGAGGCAGAAGGACCAGCACCTCTGTGGAGGAAGCTGGCATGTTCTGCTTTGTAGACTCAGTATGAGATTCTAGCAGAAAAACCCAAGTGGACACAACATGTTGTGAAACGAACAAATTGATTTACTTGTACAGAATTCTTTAGAAAAATTCTCCTTTATTTTGAATGCTCTCTACTTCAACTTTTACCATTTGAGCTCTTTATTTTTACAATTATAGACTTTCCTGTACCAGACACATCCATGTTTCTGTTACCAACCGTCCCAGAGCAGTGATCTGAAAATGTGGCTCATTCCAGAGTGAGACTCCTCATGCATCTTATTCTACTAGAATAATAATAAATAGATAATAACAAATTATCTATTATTAATAAATAATAATAATTTTTTAAAAAAATCACTCTTTTGGACATTCCTGCCCTTCTACTCAAGAGAGTCAGATGATTTGGTTGACAAATTGTTGAGTTGAAGAAATTTGTAATAAAAATCATTAAGGAATTTTTAAGAATTCAATTAAAGAAATGATTCTCAACTGGGATTATGGAGTTGTCCCCAAGGTGATGTCTTGGAATCACATGGGAAGATTTTCCAAATGACTTTTCCTCCCTTCCTGGATTCTGGAGTTTTGTGTCATGCTTGATACTCAGCACCCATATTCCTGCCCAGATTGTAAATGATTTGACAAATAAGAGAAAAGAATAAGATAATTCAGGACTTAAAAATACTTACCTTATGGTCATGAAGTTGACATCATAGGATGAAGTTTATATATACTACTGTTGAATTCATTACTTCCGAGTAATGAATACCAAAGTAGGAAGATTTATCAATCCAGCCATGTATTATTGGGTCATTATAAGGCCTCTTCATGTGGGCACAGGGCCCTTAAAAATATGTTGCATGAAGGAACAGAGAATGTTCACTCCCTGTAAAAATTCACTTTTCCTAAATTTACCAATCAAGTAACTATCCCTTAGGGAGAGGAGTGACTCAGGAGTTGGCAGGCCAGGAATCTAATCTTAATGTCTCACCCTGGTTCCCAAGGAAGGAATTAGTTGATGTGGGATGAAATTGTTTCCATCTGTTTAACACCAGATACCCATTCCAAACCCCTACCCCTTCCCCAGGAACTGGGATTCTCTTTGAGGATTGCTGCCATATTTCCTGGACACCTCTGCTGTTTTAAAGTAGGGGACAAGGGAATGGGAAGGCTGAGAAAAGTAGTTTTAATGGATCCAGTCTTGTGGTTATTGAATAAGACTTTGGAAACTAATATATGTGACTTCTTAAGTACTGTTCTGAAAGGAGGTCTGTGAGGTGTTTTAGCATTAAGGGCAGCCTATTATTACCCAGCTCCTGAGGATGATGCTCCAAAGGTATAACTTTGAATATCTTGTAAATACATGAGACATTTCTAATGGCAACAGTGTTATCAAAGAGTTGTTTCACCCTGTTTGCTCTTTTTTGATATAATTAGTGTAACACTCTCCCAGGATAATCAGCTCTGGAGATCACTGTCACTTGCCTGACAGGTGCGAGCTACCTAATCATGTGTTTGTTTCACTAGGGTAGACAGCTAACGAGCATAAAGCCTTTTTGGATTTTTTTAAAAAATATAAACGCCAAGCTTGGCTGATTTTTATAATAACATTTTTGAGGCTTTAATCACTCAGGAGGCTATTTCAATCAAACTCTTTCCATAATTTGATACTTAAACCTGCTTTTCCTCCACAAAGAAGTAGATGCTTTTTCCAGAACAATCATTGCTATGTGTTGTGCTTGTCAGCTGTGTGAATCTCCATGTCGTGAAGTCTATTGGAGCTTTGTGAGGAGAAAACAAAGCCAAGCCAATTCCATTGAAAATACCATAAAAAAGGCACGTTGAAAACTGTACACAGTGCTTATACTTCGTGCACCTGCAACAGCCTGTGCAAGGTCAAATATTTGACTGGTGCAAGGTGGTTTGTTGTTTATAGGACTCTGGTAACCTAGAGTTCACTGGGTAGGTCTGTCCTTTCATTCCTTTCAAAGAACAGAGAAAGCATATAAAAAGTGCTTAGTGTATAACTCTTCAATTAGCTTATGTAATTAATCACATTAGCAACTAGATGTTACAGTACTTTAAAGATAATGGAAACCTAAATACCTATTTTGATATTGATTTCCATTACAGTTTGCTATTATTAGCCCATAATGCTACAAGATACTTGAAATAAAGATATTTGGTTTTTATTCTTTTATACTTAGCTAGTGATTAAATATGAATTCTTTGTTCAAATCATTGTCAGAGTCTCTGCAAGTTACTCGGTTATGAAAAAATAAGAGAAATTTTTTAAATTATTTACCTGAGTTTATGTGTATGAATTACCTGACATGGAATTAGTCTTCATTAAGCATTTTTAAGGGTCTATTTAACCCTAACAATCTTGCTTATTTTGTATTTTGGTCATGCTTTAAAATATCATAGTGCAAACAAATGAGGATTCTGGCTTCCAGTATGCTTTTATGATGGCCTGTAAACATTTTTGAAAAGTTTTCACACTTAATATTACCTTGCAGTCAAAACATCTTTTTTCTTTTATCAGTAGACAACTTGAAAGGTCACTGTCTTTCTCTTTTTATTTTATTTTGAAAACTTGCATTGTATCTTGAATAGGTTAAGAAATAATGGGAGGGACAAAACCTTATAGAAACACCAAGCATTTCTTCCTGGCACTGACATGTTCCCCTCAGTCAGCAAACCTTTGATGTCAGAAATAGGGCAATAGAGGAACTGCTTTTCAGCTACTGTGCTGTGATCTTGGGAATGACATGAAGTTGATCTTGAAAATAGTTTTCACTCCATTGTCGGTCTTTTTTATACTTCAGAAACTGTTAGCACTATTATTACCTCTGACTAGCCTGTTGTTTTGTTGACAAATAGCCACCATGCTTTGTTTTCTTAGCTACCTTAGACAATTAATTAAATAATTTATGAAATTGCCATTTGCATTCTGCACATTTGTGTTTCTTAAAGACTCTTGACTCTATAAAAGAAGTTCTATAAAAGAAACTGGCCCAGAGCCCACAAAAGAATTGAACTTACAAATCAGCCACATTCATTTAAAGAAGGAATGAGAAAAACAAATTTTCACCTTTCAGAGCAAAAACTGTGTCTTGTTTTGTAAATGACACTGTTATTGCAAAATAGATAATAAATTATAGCCATACCCTCAATATATTCACCAATAAATAAACCAAAGACAACATAGAAGATGTTTCTTAGAAACAGTGATGACCTTGAGAATGAAATGGTGGCATGGGTATTTTCCCCTTCGGATCATTCCCCTCAAAATTCACTGAAGTGGAAGAAATCTGTCGAGTCTGCTAGGTTTTAAAGCATATTTTTATTATAGAAGAATCAATAGTGATCTACAGACCGTTTTAAGATCTAGCTTTGTAAAACAAGATGAGGAAATTCTCAGAATTTTCGAATATAATCCAATAATTTGATTCAAATATTGAACGAGTTCATTATAAGCAGTTAAACTAACATGAATCTTGTTGTTGTTCCCTAGGTATATCGTGACAGTTCCCAACAGTCCCTTTTGTCTTTAAAGCTTTTTTCCAGTCCATCTTCTACGGATATTACGTCATCAGACATGGAAATACAGACTTTAAACAAAGAACTTTGCTTCCAATGGTACATTCCTCCCCTGGACAGGCCTCCAAAGGATGGAGAACCTATGGTATGGAATATAATGATAAAGCTAAGTCTTCTGCTTAGATATAAAGTTTACCTAGACCATTTCAACTCAAACAGTAGCAGGTGTCAGTCCCTGAACTATTGGCAGTTGAATAGCCGTTAGGATTCTAGGAGATTCTTGAAAATGGGTCAAGCTTTTAAAAATGGAACAATTGGTCAATATAGCCTTTTGCAGAGGAAACTTCCACTATAGCATTCCTTTGATTGCTGCTTTTTCTAAGAAGAGCCTCAGGCTTTTTCCCATAAGATGTTTGCCATATAGTTTTCCCCTGTTCAGCATTTTTATTTGCTTTTTGTCTTCCGTATTGGTCTACTATTGCACTTCCCAGAGCATGAGTGTTGTCCCCTCTAGCTGTGCCTCTGGTAGCTCCTGCAGCTCCTGACTCATGTGACCCCTGTCAAATTCTGAAGCCTCCTGAGCCTCTCTCTCTTCTCACACTGGCCCTTCATTCTGCTTCCTTAGGATGGAAACCTGCTGCTAATTCTCAGCCAATTATATATTTCTTTTTATTCAGATAAAAACAGAGCCTTTAAAGTATTACTTCCCAGATTTATTTAAAGTTATTTCCTACTTTAAAAAATATAATCATCTCTTGGTATCTTCTGGGAATTGGATCTAGGATTCCCCAAGGCTATCAAACTCTGCAGATTCACAAGTCTCTTGCAAAATTGTGTTGCATTTGCACATAACCTGTTGACATTCTCCCTTGTATTTTAGATCATTTCTAGTTTCATACCTAATACAATGTAAATGCTATAAAAATAGTTGTTATACTGTGTTGTTTAGGGAATAATGACAAGAAAAATGAAATCTGTGAAGTTCAGTTTAGACACGATTTTCCCAAATATTTTCAACCTGTGAATGCACAAGTGAATGTGGAGAACCATGTGCACTGTCCTTTCCCCCCACTTCCCAGTCCAGTCATAACCAGATATTCCACATATGCTTTAAAAATAATGAATCTATAATATCTTTTAAGGGAATTTACTAGTTTCCAAATAGTGGTTCCAAAAACACTAATAGCTCAGCAATCAATATAGTTGCTCATGAGTAGCATAAAGAATATGAAACACAAGAAAAATATCCAAATGCCTTACTTATAGTAGGTAAAAAATGTTGTATTCTGAATGTTTTGCTTCACGGTCTATGTTGTAAAAATGAAATTTCATCATAAGTCAGAATTTATTTACTTGCTGTCAAAGCAAAGTGAGAGTTTGGAAATAGAAGGTTTACCTAGTTGGGAAACAGAAAGTTTACCTAAGCAACAGAGTTAAAAGAATAAAGAAGAGAGTATGAAGTCCATTTCATAAGGTCATAGAAATATCATGTTCATCTCAGGCAAGAGCAGGATGGGCTATGATGTCTGCATGCTGCTGTCAGAAACAATGTCAAAGAGTCAAATGTAAAGACTGTATCTGCATATAATTAGATAAACAAGGTTTCCCCTAAACGGTCAAGTTTGACGATTAGCAATCGCTCACAAACTGGTGTCAGACATAGATGAGAAGCCAAGTTCCAACACATTCTGGTTTAAGCATAGTGATTTTCCCAAGCCACAAGAAAAGATATAGAATAGTCTATGTTCCCATTTCTTAGTTTGGATACATTTTCCCTTGTTTAACAGTAAGTATGTATTGCTCATAATGGAAGATATAGTTGCTGCCATAAAATTCAGTGAAAAAATTGAGAAATGTTGGTTTAGAGGAACTAGATCTTCTCAGACCCATGTCCTATCTTTTTGGAAGATAATGCTCAGTGAAATTTGTTGGATGATATAAATACAGGTGTATTTGTGCATTCATCTGCTCATCATTTTAGGACTTCAGTGTAGTGTTTGGTGTTAAATAACTGGTTGAAGCTCGTGAAGCCCACAAGATGATAATACTAGTGAGAACTTGAACAGAGTTGACTATGTTCCTGACACTTCACTTACATGATCTTCAGAGCAACTCTGCGAAGCTGGTGACATCATGCAGCATTTGTCTTTCTCTGTCCACCTCATTTCACTTAACATTGTCCTCTAGGTTCATCCATGTTGTCACAAATGACAGGATTTCATTCTTTGTTTTTTATTGCTGAATTGTATTCTCTTACAGATATATTTCTTTACCCATTCATCTGTGGATGGATACTTGGTTGAGTCCATATCTTGGGTATTGTGAATATTCTGTGATGAGTATCAGCATGCAGATAGCTCTTTGACATACTGACTTTATTTCCTTTGGAAAATGCCCAGCGGTGGGATTCTAGGTCTTTACATGTGATTCTAGAAGTTCTGGGCTCTTTCTTCTATTCCCTGTGTATTGGAATTCCACAGTGTACCTTGGTGTAGATCTTTCATCCATGGTGCTGATTTAGGATGCCCTTTTCAATATGGAAAGTAGTGTACTTCAGTTCATAGAGATTTTTTTTTTGACAGTTTCCTGCCCCTGATTATCTGTGTCTTCTTAACTATTGAACCTGTTGAACCAAGTGTTTAGTTTGCTAACCTTTTCTCTTCTATTATTTATGATTTTAAATTTTGGTTTCACTTTTGAGGAGTTGGGATTCAAGTTTATGTTTCAAATCTTTTACTGATTATTTGGTTGTTGTGTTAAATTTCTTTTCATTTTTAGAGTGCTTTTGTGTTTCCCAGCAGTTCTATTTTAATAGCCTGTGTTTCTCCTTCAGGGATGCAGTGTTGTCTGCTTCCCTGCGGGTACTAATTAGGGTTTTGTTGAAGCTTTCTTCTGCTCTCTGTGTTGCATCTGATTCTTCGAGTTCCTTTCCTCTGTAGGTTTTGGCATCTGCCTTTCATTTCCTGCTCTGAACTCTTGACTGTCTGTTGGTGTTTGAAGTAAGGCACTGAGAAGCGTGTGAGGTCAGGCTTCCTGATTTATGGGCCTCATTGGAGGATATCTGCAGATGGAGCCAGCAGTTTCATTTGAGGTTGCAGAAAAGTCAGCATCTGTGGGTCTTTTCTCTTTAACTGGTCAATTTCCCCACAGAGAATTTTCTTAGACACCTCCTCTGTTACCTATATTCTGGGAAGGGGCTGTGGTGGAATAAATGGATATCATGCATAAAGAATACATTATTTCCAATATTTTCACTCTAGCACCTAATCTCTGTCCCTAGTGGCCCTGAGCATAGATCCTCTCTGACTTAATATTAGCAGAGAGCAAAATGGAAGAAGTTCATCCGAGAGAGGTGGCAAGGGATGGGGGATCTCCTGGCTGTGTGGGCTCAGAGAAGGGCTGGGAAGCATTTGTCCAGTGCTCATGTTCCTACCCACTCCTGCCTTCTAAGGTGCCTACACCTCCAGTCCTGCAGCCTTTTCAGTTTCAGGTCATGCTTCCTGTTGGCAATCCCTCTCAAGTCACTTAAGACACAGCTCTTCCCCTCTGCTGAGTTTTCCAAGTGTTTTCTTCCTTCAGAATGTTGCTAACATTGTCTGTTTCACCTCTCTTCTTCTTTCTATCCTTGGTGGTTTTTAAAAAAAATCTCTTTACTCTTATTTTAGTTTGATTTCTTTCAAGGAAGCAGAGATAAAGACATTGTGCTTATTAATTAGTCAGTTTTGATGACCAGCCCTGGGCTTTAACTTTGTTATATCTAAAATGAGGGAATTTGACCAGATCATGTCTAAGGTTCTATGACTCCATTACTGTAAACAAGTGCTCTATTGTATGGGCCTGACTCTAAGAATTGTCAGAATGCAAACAACGGAGAAATTACTAGAATGTGAGTAATCAAGGAAAGTCTCATCTTAGAGGTGGGGCCTGCAAAGTTATGAGTGGGTTGAATGAATGGAGAGGAGAGGAGGGGAACATCATCAGTGAATGTAGGGGAGCAGGTAGGCCCCTGACAGGGAGGGCCCACATTGAGGAGTAACAAGAATCCAGGCTGGAGATTCACCAGGTGCAGGTGTAATACTACAGAGGGCCTCCGAATGCTGAAATTTAAACTTACAGTATGAAATGTCACTTTTCAAAAATAATTTACTACTCCACATAGTATTCATTTTCATCTTATGACCTGTACACAGTTCTTGTTCATATCATTTCTCTTTAAAGTGAATTTGGGGGGACAACTCTCTTTCTGCTTTTCTAAAGAAAAACTTTTTAAAGTGCTATGACATTATTTTGAGGACTAATGCTGAATTTTTTTGAGGCAAAGTATAACTTTGATGTTACTTTTGATGTCAGTGTATTCTGCTATTCTTCTTACAGGTTTTATTATTGTGTGCATATAATACAAAGCTCCTGAAGAGTTCAGAGATTAGACTTTCTAATTGTAGCAACATATTTGTTGATTCTTTCTGGATTCCACTGAACAGGCAAGTAAACCTAGATCATGTTCAATTCTCTTAATCCTCTTTGCTGATATTTCTATTTAAGTATAGCCTGTTTCAGTAATGCACAACACAAAGCATAGGAGACCTTTCACAGGAAATTTTTAGAAGAATCTTCCTTTTATTTTGAGGAGTACTGTATTGCAGTGGTTAAGAACATGAACTGTGGGTCCAGGAGGCTTTTGTTTGAATGCCAATTGTACCCCTTACTGCCAGCACAATCCTAAGCAGCTAACTTAACCAGTCTGTGCCTCAGTTTTCTCGCCAGAAAAATGGAAACAATAATAATAATAATAATAATAACAACAACAACAACACCTTGGGAAGTTGGAGGAGCAGTTCATAACATTTCAGAGATGGCCAAGTACAAGGACATTGTCTGCACTGTATTTTGCCTTTAACTTTGGTGTGTTTAAAAAATAACATGGTTCCATACTGTGTTGCAAAATTAAACCCCAACCCCACCAGCTCCTTGGTCTCACCTTTCCTTCTGTACTCAGTCATGTTTTATATCATTCCCAGAGTCAAAATCTCTGCTCCAGCCATGTGAATTCTTTATTCTTCATCAAGTAGGACTGATCGCTAATATTTTTCATGCTTACTTTCTCTTTTTTTCTATTCCATTTTAACAAATTTTTGTTTAATTCCTTAAAAGGTTTTCATTACTAGTTTATTTTCCACTCTGTTGTTCATGGTGACCTCAGCCTCAGTTCCTCCGTTGCGAGCTGGGCGTGATACTACCTGCTCTGCTTAGCTTTTGCGTTATTGATAGGATCAAGCCAGATGAAGGATGATCATGTTTTGGGGAGCTGAGAACACTAGTACCCATGCCTGCCAAGGTCAGCTCTGTGTGCCCAGCCAGGCATCAAGCCAGAACTTGGTGAACAGAGAACTGCTGCTTCTCTGCCCTTCCCTGGAGAGTCCTGTTCCTGCTCCATGATTTTCATTTTAATGGACCTCTTGGTCTCCCCATGAAAGAGAATTAAACAAGAGCTGTTTTAAGAGCTGGAGACTTTCAATTATTCAACTTTCTTTCTTTATTTTCTCCCTCCTTCCTTCCTTCCTTTCTTTTTTTCTTTCTCTCTTTCTCTCTCTTGCTTTCTTAATGGCAGAAAACCTAGGCACTGATCATATACCAGCATTACTAAGCATCAAAATTAGGAAATTTTGCACTTATCTTATGAATCCAAGAACATTGTAAGATTTTTTTTGGATGAAAATAATTATAATTTCTGCAGAGGAGAAATTTGTTTTTTATTTGTTCTAAAAATTTCTTAATTTCACTGTGTTTGTGACCAATAAGAGAGTTGCTGAAATAGTGACAAACCTCTGTCACTGAGGCCATCACACAAGATGGTGCCTGATGATCTTCCATCTAAGCTGTCCTTTGATGGCACTAGGAAAATGGACTATTCCTCTCTCTGAGGTTAGCATTCCTTGTGTTCTGATGAGGGTCAAGATAGGACTCATTCTTCCTTTATTAGGCAAAGTAGCAGTAAATTAGGCTAGGAAAAAATGGGCCAAAGAATATTTTCCTTTTTTTGTCCACCTGCCCATCTCTTATTTAAGTCCTCATACAGAAAAAAAAAATTTAATTGGTGGTGTTTTTCTTACAACAACAAAGAAAAAATAGTGTTCTCAATAAACTCACATAAGATTGCTGTATAGTTCTTAGTGACGGCTATGCTATTGTGACCAAGATCAAGTTCTCTGTGCACTTTAAACTTCCTGCCATCCATCTTTCTACTTCCTGCTCTCCGGGCCACAGCTGACTGGGTGAAAATGTTCCCAGGTGTCAAGGAGAGCAGAGGCAGAGAAAGGTTACTTCAGTCCAGGCAGGATAGTCAATTCCAACATGGGAAGTCAAACACCTGGGTGAGGGATGAGGCATTGGCCTGGAGGGGGCGGGTGAAGAGCACAAGGTGGGGAGAGGCCAGTGAGGAGAGCGGCAGGCCAGAGAACAGAGGAGTGGGCGAGGTGTTGGGCAGCTAAGGTCATGAAGATTAGGCCCTAGATTTCAGGTCACCTAATATTGCTTTCTTTCTCTTTTTGCTTTTTAAACAAAATGGCAGGAAGCCTAGCTAGAGGTCGTATATCAGCACAGCTAAGCAACAAAATGATGAAGTTTGGCTCAAACATTTTTTTTTCCCCCAGTGCTAGAGATCAAACCCAACATGACAGGCAAGCTTTCTACCATTGAGCTACATCCAGCCTTATGCTATTTTTGGAAGAGAAATACGAATTCTTTCTCTAGGTATTAGAATGAAGAATGATTTTTTAGTGTGTTATTTTTTCTTTATGTGATTTTTTTTATGGTTAAGAATACATATAGGTACTTATTTTTTCCTTACAAAAGCCTTATAAGTTAGATGAAGTAGATTTTATTATTTTCATTTTGCAGTAGATGGAATCTTAGGGTCAGAGAGGTTAAGTGACCTGCTTGAGGTCCTGTGGCTGGTGTGTGATGGAACCAAGTGTGACTCACCAAGTCCCAGAAGTCCTAATTCTGTTCCCTTTCTGGTGTACCAGGCAGCTTTTTTTTAATGGGAAAATTTTCCGAACAAACTTAACAACAGAGTGTTACATTTTAATTCTTGCCTTTCTAATAGAAAAGTTTATAAAACATTCTATATAAATGAAAGTCCTCATATGTAATTAAAGGTACTTTTAAAACTCTTTGTTATTGTTGAGAACCATTGTTAGGACAATCAGGTAGTACAGCATCCTGCAGATGAGAGTGCTTTGGAAACTGGAGAATAGACATTCTTGCATATAGTCTTTGCTTTCTGGATTATTTACTTATTTTCTATAATAATTTGCTTCCTCGGATGCACACACCCATGCATGCACATTCTTGTTGTGTCCATAGGGTGGAGGACACTGGGGGCCATGCTGGTCACTGTTTGCCTCATTAAACAACATGCCTACTTCCTTCAGCCTCCACTCCACTGGTTTACCTTTGCTCTCAGAGCATCCTCTAGTTACTGGTCCAGGGCCCCTGACGCTTTCCATATTCAGCAACATTGCCACAGTGTCTTCTGCCTCCTCTTTGGTTCTTGCTTTTCCTTCTCTCTTGATTTTTCTCCCTATCTCTGCCAAAACTCCCTCTCCCCCAGCTCCATTCTGCAGGCACATGTACACACGCACACACACCACACAGACATGTGCACTACTCTGAAGAGTTGTGGGCTCACCGATTGGCCTTTTCAAGTCATTGCCAATTTGTCATAACTCTTATACCTTCAGGTCAGCTAAACTAACATAGGAATAAATCTTTTGTTTATTGCCTAGAGTTTCCTTGCCCATGTAGATATTTGTTTTCTCTATTTTCACCTTCAGGAATGATCTGGCTGTGTACCTTTCTCTCATTGTGCCTTTGCCAGTTTGTTATGTGTATCAACCTGAGTACGTGGGTGGACCACAAACATCATGAGAGTTAGGGAGTGTCTCTCTGCTCATGTTGCTTGAATGAAGGAATGATGTTTGGAGATGTCAGAAATCTAGCTGTTAAATAAACGAGGGCCTCCTTTCTACATCTTATTGGTTCTAAAAATTAAAAATGCCTTTATTAACTTTTCAAATAAAATACTCATATTTTTGTTATTTTTAGGGTTATTTCAGTTCATGAGAAACTGTCTAATCTTACGCAAATAGCTGAACTGTCATTGCCAGCAATTCCTGAAATTACTTCAAACGAGGATGTATATAAAATGGAAGAATCAGAAGAGAAACCAATTGGTAAAGATATGGAAGTAAGTGATTAAACCATAGAGAGTAGCATTTTTATTGCAGGATGTGTGTCATTATGCATAATTATTTATTTGTTTTTTATTTGTTTTTTATTTGTTTTATTGTTTACTTTGTCAGAACAGAACTATGTAATTAAACTTGAACTTCGAGATTCTTCTGCCCTCTGTTTTCTTTACTGCTGGTACCAGATATGATCCGACTTTTTGCCACTGTTTCCTTCAGAACTCTTCTAAGCATACTGACTACAAGACTGACAGCAAATGAAAAGAAACCAATCCAGAGACTATTCAGATAAGGCTGTGAATCCCAAGAGACAATGCTTTCTAACTTTTTTCATTTAATTAATTTCATCAATTTTTATTTAACTATTTGTATCCCCAAGTGTATGAATAACAACTAGATGAACACAATATCTTTATTTATTTTATGTGGTGCTGAGGATCGAACCCAGTGCCTCACGCATGCGAGGCAAGCGCTCAACCGCTGAGCCATTACCTCAGCCCCATGAATAACAACTAGAAAGTACAGATAAGCATATATGCTTTCTGACATTTTTTATGCATATATTTTTTTTTACCAAAGAAGCAAGGAGGGTGATTATCCCCAGATTGATAATCTGAGTGTTTTTTGTGCTGACCAGTGTTTGTTTTAGAGGAGAGGGTCATTTCTTCTCTACTCCTCTGGAGTTCTGAACCCATGAGAAATGGGGCACAGGAAATGGCTGTATGGAGATTCAAAATAACAGTGTCCATTACTGATAAATCTGATCAGCAAACATGGCTTTCAATCTGTGGCCAAATGAGCATATCAACATTTTACTACCAAATTATGCAGACTTGCCCACCTATGCATAGTCATCTAGCACATACTTGTGACCACAGGTATCCTCCACCCTCTTCAGCTCCCTGCCAAGCTTACTGCACATAGGAACAGAAAATAATAGTTCTGCAGGAAGGGTGCTCCCATATATATATAGAAACAAAGATTGCCCAGAAGGGGCTGAGTCTAGCATGCTCTATTGCTTTTCCCATAATTCACCCATCAGTTAAATCACGCCACTCTCCTGAGGAAAATTAGTTATGGGTCCCAAAGCAATGGAAGTATTCCTTCTTCTTTCAGACTGGGGTGGAAGTCCTTTATTCTCTATGGAATATGGGTAAAGAACACATTTTCCATTCTAATCATTGTTTTTTTTTAAATTTCTGCCTGCATATTGATTTAATTTCTCAAGATATATACTCTGTAGTTAATGTGGACATTTTTTTTTAAGAAGACAAAATAGATCTAAAGGACCTGAAACAAAAAGGAGTGATTTCCTGCCCGTCTTCTCCTTGCCTCACCATCCTGCTCTCTACAGCCAACTTTCAATTCTTTAAGCTGTCTCCTTTATTTGCTTTCACATCTATAAATAATATACAGTGTCACTAATGAGCGGTGAGTTGCCTGCTCTGTGTCTCCTCATGTGACCATCCAGGCTGGTGACTTACCCATCATGTGCAATGTCGCAGGCCTTGTAGCAGGAGGGAAGAAAGGGGACAAGTCACATTGGCTCTTCAAGTTTCCATCATGTCGTTTCCACTAACATTTTGTTTGCCAAATAAGTCACATGTGATACCAACAATCCCTCTACCAGTATGGAAGTCTGAAAGTTAGAAATACTGGTGAATAGCACTAATGACAGACACAAAAACAGTTTTTTCTTCAGGTGTCAATTTTTGGATAACATCTCTTGATTTTCTGTTATGGTATGCATGGATTTAGCTAACTAGGTTCCCCCAACTTTTCCTTTCCCCTTCCCATGTAAATATTGTCAAATCACAAAATTCAGTCAAATGGATATTTAGTGTTGATTATGATTTTGTAATAATGTTCACAGCTGAGTCAGATAGCATATGGTGGTTATTTTCTTTTTTTTTGTCTTTTATTCTTAATTTACATGAGTTCTCTCATGTTCATTCGTAGATTTTTCTCAAGGGTTCATACTGATGACATGATGTCCCGATCTCATTTTCCACCCTCCTTCTTCAGTTGAAGGCTGGCTGCTCTTTGTGCCAGCAATGTGGCTCTGATTCTGGGCCTCTCTTTGCTGCTTTCCTGATTGAATTCCCAACTACTTGAGTCCCATCCCTCCTTTTTCTTTTATCTGAAAGTTTTTAGGATTTGCCCTTTATTTTTGGTCTGGTAGAACTTTTTCTTAAGTAATTTTTGGTTAGGTTAATATTTAATTGGTTGCCAGTAACAAAACATTTTCAATTCTTAAAGAATATTCTTGATATGGCTGTTTGTTTTCTTATTTATCTATCCATGCTCTTTTATTATGTGAAGGCATAAAAGTTGGTAACTTTCTCAATTTTCAGAGTATACTTGTTGGCATTTTCAGCCTTAATTTACCAACAGAATGAATGAGTATGATTTTCATGATTACAAAGGTAGCCAGTCCAGATGTAGGAGAATCTTTCAAGCAAGTATAGTTAGCCTTTGCAAAATGCCACCTCCTAGCATTTGCATTTACTGTGCTCTGTGCCTGGATTTATCATAGAACAGATGTCTTAGACTTTTGGTTATATATCCTTTTCAGTATCCTCAAATGTTCTGATATGAATTAAGATGCTTACTGATATACTGAGTCCCTAAAATAAGTCCTCCAATAGATCAGATAGTTCAAACTATCTCAGAGATTTTGTAGTATAGATTTTTTATAAAGCATGTTTTGTTTTTCATTTCTTTCAAGAATTCAGCTTTTAATTTTCACAATTCTTTCATAGAACACTGATAATCAGTTTTTTCAGTCACAGAAAAACCTATCAGATTGCTGTCTTTGAGCCAGTCTAGAATATTCTCTGCTGAAAATGTTGCTAAATCCACTTCTTTTATAGTTTTAACCCAAATTCATCTGTCTTTTCAATGTAGAATGACTAAGACAGGAGAATGAGCATTCATAAGAGTAAGGATTCTAGGATGTGCTGTGCCACTCAATTTTACTACCTAAGGTCCATCCAGTTACCCTTTCCGGGATGAATTTCCCCTTCATCTCTAAAATAAATAATCTTTTTGCTCAAATACTGCACTGAGGTGGAAAGATGAGACCTTTGAGTGGAATGAAAGTCACCAGAATGTCCAGGGTGGTCAGTTGTAGGTATCAAATTCATCACAAAGAGCCAAGTATCTAAGTCAAGAGGTTGACTGTGAATACAAACAAATCAGGAATAAACATGAGGGGAGAGTGATGTTTGAATGTAAGTGCAAGTGGGAATCCAGAGGCCCTGCCTTGACTTAGTGAAGGTTTGTGGCTTGCTTTCATTTCTTGGTCTGGATGGCATGTGTCAGTGTGTCAACCTTGGAGTAGAACAAATTTCTTTCAAATTTGATGTTCTCTTTTGTATTTTTAAATTTGTTTTTATGCACTTTGAAAGTGTTTCCTTGTCTTTAAAATATGGTATTTCAGATATGTTCCAGTTCTTGTTAGTCTGTATATGAAGGAACATCACCAGATGGAAGAAACACTAATATTTGTTTGGGTGAATTGACAAGCAAATTAGCTCACAGCATTTGAAAGTTGAGAAATGGAAGTAAAATAAAACTTTTTTCTTTTCTTTTTTCCCATAATACTAACCAGCACTGAGTGGGGTTGGGGGTGCTAGATTCTGGGTTATAGCAAATAAATCTCATTGACTAAATTTGGTCATTCATTGTCATGACAACCTTCACTTGGAGCTAATTAGAAGTTAACTAGGACACTTGAAGAGATTGTTTTTGATCTAGAATTGGATAGGATTTTATAACTTCTATAATATGATATATTTATTTCTATTACAATGTATATCGTTGGTGGGTTATGGACTATGAGAGTCCAAAAATATACCTTTGGATGATATGTGGGATAGTGAATCTCATTGTTTCTAACTGTCCTCCTTTTTTCTTTGCCTAGGGTCTAAAATAAGCCAAGAATTTTAGAACATATATATTAATTTAAGTTGAATTAGGAGAGCTAAAGAACAGGTCTTCCAATCACTTCTGGCTTGAAAACCTGTGTATCCTTCTAAAACGAACAACAGTGACTCAGAAGGACTAAGTTATTTTAATCTGTCTTTCAGAGAGCCCAAGGGCATGTTCAGAGAGCATACCAGGTTTTTAAAAGCATATGAAAGATACAAACTCTTATTTGGAATGATAGTATACTGATATAGGAAGTTGAATATAAGTTTTCCAGGTCACCTGTGATTAATTCAGCAAATATTTAAGGCATGCCTGGATGGTACATGGCAATTAAAATTAGTATATAGTCATATTTGAAATATCAAAGTACTATAAAAGCATATAGAAAAATATAGTTGGACATTAGCTCCAATTATCAAATTCTTTCTGAGAAACCATTATGTGAAAAAGTTTTCTAGGCCTGGGTATGTGAAGACATTCAGGAGTGAATATAGATGGCATTGTATAAAAGTGGCCATATACAGTACCCAGAGGTTATTCATAATGATTCCAACCACCTGGTTGCCCTCTCAGCAAAGTGTGGCATTTGAAGTCTGATGTTGAAAATCACTGGAAACAATCTATATCTTTACAGAATTTCTCATAGGAACATTAGGGGTGTTATGGTTTAGATATAAAGTATCCCTCAAAAGCTCATGTGTGTGATAATACAAGAGGGTTTAGAGGCGAAATGATTGGGTTATGAGAACCTTAAAACCCAATTGGTGAATTAATCCCCTGTAGGGATTAATTGAGTATTAACTGAAGGCAGGTAGGGTATGGTGGGAGGAGGTGGGTCTTTGGGGGTGTGCTTTTGGTTTCACACATATGGTGAGCTGAGCTTAGTCTTTCTGCTTCCTGGTGTGATGTCTTGAGTTGCTTCCCTCTACCACATCTTTCCACCATGATATCCTGCCTTGCCTCAGGCCCTGAAGAATGGAGCCAGCTGTTTATGGACTGAGACCTCTGAAACTGTGAGCCCCCAAATAAACTTTTCCTTATCTAAAATTGTTCTTGTCAGGTCTTTTAGTCACAGCAGTGAAAAAGCTGACTAAAACAAAGGGTGAGTTCTTCAATAACACATAGCAAAGCTGCTTTCAAAATTTTCTCAACTATATTAGCTAGCATTTGTGACTGTAATGAAATTACTGAAATATGCTACTTAGGAAGAAAAGAGGTTTATTAAGCTCACTGTTTTGGAGATTCAAAGCTCCAATGGCATGGTGTAGACTAACTCTGGTGAGGGGCCCAGTGTAGATGATAGATGGTATAGTAACAGCTGAAGGAGGATCACATCTTGAACTAGGAAGCAGAAGGAATGCTAGATGGGCTAGGCTTGATCCTTTTATAACATCCCTCTCAAGAGAATCCTAAGGGTTACAGAGAACTACTACTGAGACTCCCCACTCCATGACCTAAGGACCTCTTACTACACCCTACCTCTTAAAGGTCCACAACACCTCCCAGAGCTGCCACTCTGGAGATCCAGCCTTGAACCACATGAACCTCTGGAGGCATAGTTATGCCCTATCCAAACTGTAGCACCAGCTTTCTTGCTCTGGTATCTTCTGACATCCACAGCAACCTTCCAGCATCTGTCTAGTTTGCCTAAACGCCTAGCACTATTCCTCCAGCTGGTTTGCCCTGTTTTGTTTCTTATCTCCTTCCTGCTCTCACTTAGCTCTTTATTATGTAGTCCAACGTTCTGACTTATTTCTCCATAATTCAGGTTCTATACTCTTCTTACGAAGGGTAAGGTTTCTGTAATCCTTCCTTTTCAATGGTAGGGCTGTTGATGAAAACTATTTCAATTTATTATTTTTAAAATCTTATTTACATAGATTGCGTAGAGAGAGAGAGAAAGCTAAGCAAGACCGTGTACTGTTAAATAGCTCAAATGGCATTTTACTACTATTACTCCTGTAGACTGAAAAGAAAGTCAGTTTTCCTTGCATCCCAAAATATTCTATGTCCTTACCGTATTGTTTTACTAATTAGCCATTTATACATCTCTTCTTGTCTCTTGACTATGAATTCCTTTGCTCTGATATCTTCTTCATCTTTATATCATCAATATCTAGTGCTTCTTGAGTGGTTACTTGTGAAACTTCTAGTTGGAGATCTGTAAAGAAAACTCATTCCAGACTGAGAATAGAGCAAGAGATGTGTTATGAAGTAGTAGAGCTGAGTCTTATGTTCAAGAGATGGTAAGACATCCATTGTGGAAGAATTGCAGGGGGCGTGTAGTGGTAGGTAGTCTGGGGAGGTGAGTGGAATAGCATTGCTTCCTCTGTCTACATCACACAGTGCTGGAGGAGTCCATCTCCCCTGTTCCTCTCACTAGACCAAGAGCCTTTTAAAACTCTTTGTTTTTCCTTGTTAATTTCTCATTACACCTCCATGGCATGTTGGAGGCAATCTATAGAGGTTGAACGAATAGATGGTGAAGGAATTATGTTCTCTAGGAAGGGCTATGGAAAGTTAGGCTGAGTTTTGAAGGTTAGGAGGAGGCAACTTACCTGGAAGGGCATCTTACTGTCTATACCTACAATTTACTAAGACAGCCATGCTGGTATTTGAAGGAGAAATGAGAGAAGCAAGAGTTTGAAGGCTGGAAAACAATTTGAGAAGTTTTCTTTCATATTATGTGTGAAAAATTATGAGTATTTCAACTAAGCCCAAGAACTGGGTTTAATCTGTCTAAGTCCCTCAGAAGGCCATCCCCCATGGAATCAACAGGTATTCCTTTTAAAGAAGAAATGGATATGTTAGTTACCTTTCCATTGCTGTGACAAAATGCTTGACCTAAATCAACCTAAAAGGTGTAAAGGTTTATTTTGGCTAAACAATTTCAGAGATTGCAATCCATAGTTGCTTAACCCCATTGCTGTGAGCTTGTGATGAGGAAACGTGGTCAGGAGTGCATGGGGAGCAAATGTGCTCACCTCATGGGAAGCAGAGAGAGAGAAAGAACACAAGTGGAAGAGACATGGAGAAAATAAACCCCTTCAAAAGCACTCCCCCAGTGACCTACTTTCTCCAACTAGGCCCACCTCCTAAAGTTTCTACCACTTCCCAGCAGCACCGCTATGATGGACAAAGAGCCTGTGGGGGACACTCCACATCCACACTCTCACAGTGTTGAGGACTGAGCAAGGGTCAGTCTGCACTCTCCCTGCCCCTTCACAACCACAGCATATCTCCAGCTGCTTTCTGATTAGGATTGCCTTCTGTGCTTTCCCTGTCTTCACTTCTGTGCTAGTGAGGTCATGGGAAGTACTCACAGTCCAACCTCAAATCAGCCAGTTTCACAGTGTGCCTATGTGGTTTACTTCCAATAATTCCAGAGTAAAAGAATGTTGTGGAGACAAAATCTATGTTTGATAAATGTTGAGACAGGCAGTGGAAGGCATTTATCAGGTAATATTGCAATCTTCATCTGTTATGTGAAATAATGATTAATGATGTAGACAGTGTCATTTTGCTTGATAGCTCTTGACAAAATCATGACAATAACCCATCATGGCCGTTATTGAAATTTTTATATATAGAGAAAACACACTTTAACCAGTCCTAAGAACTCAATTAGAGACACAGAAATATAGATAAATTGGAGGAGCATAGGAGTGGGTGTATATCTCCCTCTGTCTGGTGAAGTGGACTGGGAGCTTGCAAGGCTCAGCATGCTGGTGCACCTGATCTGGCCTGGGCCTCCTGCCTGCCCTCCATCTTTTAGCCCCACACACTTGGCCTCTTTTCCCTCACAATTGCTTCCTACCCAGGCAGTCTGAGTAGCCTTGTAGCTGATTTCTCTTCCCTCTGTCTCCTCCTAGGCCAGTTCACCTTTAAACTGTAGTCTGAATTACATTTTTAAGGCAATCTCTGTCGCTGTTCTCTCAGTCCACCTCCTTCCTGGTTTTCTGCACTTCTACGTGACTTGTTATAAACCAATCTCTTCAGTTATTTGTCACCAAGCTCACTGCCCTGCTTCCTGTACAGGTCTGCAGAAAGGACCGTTTCTTTCTTTCTTCCTTCTTTTTTTTTTTTTTTTTTTTTTGGTACCAGAGTTTGAACCCAGTGGTACTTAACCACTGAGCCACATTCCCAGCCCATTTTTGTTTTTGTTCTTGTTTTGTTTTTTTGAGACAGGGCCTCACTAAGTTGCTAAGGCTGGCTTTGAATTTGCAATCCTCCTGCCTCAGTCTCCTGAGCCACTGGGATTCCAGCCCCGCTGGAAAGGACCATTTCTGGTTCCTGTGCTACTTGAGTGCCCACTGCTCATTGCATATATGGCTCTCTCCCCCTGGGGTACCCTTGATCCCACATGAACGCCTCCTACTCTTTCAGGGCTCCGTTCCTATGAACCTCTTCTAGGAAGTCGTCCTTGTTCCTCATACTAAGAATCAGTCTCTCCTATCTTTCTGTCCTGTAACATGTCACAACTGATATGTCCTGACCATAGTTCACTTGGTATTTAACATGGATATGTATAAATCAATTTTTTTAGTAATTGTAAATTTTATATGAGAGTACTATAATGTCTTGAATAGTTGTTAAACTGTTAAACAGTTTTGTAGTTTTAAAATTGGATCTTTCCATATATGCGCATTTATTAAAGCTTACATATAACATGGTTTTGTCCTATAAGATCTGTTGTTTGGCTCTTTATTTTAAGGTTTTAAACAGCATTGCTCAGTTATAATTTAAAAAGTAAAGTACTTTTATCATTGTAATATTTTGAATGCAAGTACACGTATATATTACTTCTACCATAAAAATAACTTGTTGCTTCCGTCAGGCTGGATGCTAGCAACATTGCTTATCTCTGACAATTTGTAGTTGTGACTTCTTTAGTTGTGGATAAAGAAAATGACAGTAGCTCAGGTAAAATAGGCTTAGAGGGAGAAGGCAGTGTGCAATAAGTAAGCCCATGCATAGCCAGTGACTAGGAACAGGGCACAGAGGGCCTCACAGAAAATGGAGCTGCAGAGTTAGGAGCCAAGGCTGCACTTGGGCCCTCAGGCAACAGAAGTTCTCTCTCATGTCTGTTTCCTCCTCTGGACAAACCATGTCACATCTGGCCAAGTGGTTGCCTGTTGTGTCCATTCAGTGGGGCCATAGCAGTGTCATCAATAGGCAGTGTAGGCATGCTCTCGGCTTTTCCTTCCCTTCTGTTTTCTCTTCCCATTTCTTTCCCAATCCCTGTCATTCTTCTCTGCTCAAATCCTTTCCAGGGATTCAGTCCAAGACTCTATTCTCAGAAGAAAGGATTTTCTGAAATCTTAGTTTGGTATGAGTTATTTGCTTGTTATTACTCTGTGACATGAATCTTAACTGTGAATGTACAGGGAAAGAATTCTAAAATAATGTATTGTCCATGATTAATTGTGGATCTTATATTTTGTGGCCATCCTGTATCTTTTCAAATAACCCTGATGGTTTAAGAAACTGTGATTCTGATCCTCTTTGTCTCATCTTGGGAAGTAGGGTTAGGAGATGCAGAATGAGACAAATGAAACAAATGGTTTATCATTAAATATGCAATATTTTACTAAGAATACCAACATCACTATTATTGCCTTCTTCCTACTTCTAGAACATGATTATTGAATGCTGCTCTGAAATACTAGCTCTATTTTTGAATGACAGAGAGCCAACACCATTAACTGAGGTATGTATCTCTCCTTTCAGATTGTATCTGGTTATTCACAAGAGTGTTATTGCTATGGAAATGAAAGCACAAAAACATCTAATTGCAGGTACCAAGGGTCTCACCCTCCTTAATTAATGTGAAAAAATGATAAATATGAGTTTACAATAGCATATTACTTTGGTTAAAAATATTCTTTATAGAAAAAAGTTCAGTTGGTACAGAAAATTATGTAGATCATTTTAAAATCACTTCAAATCTGCCATTCAGACCATAATCCCTATTAGCACTTTGGAAACATCCAGAATTTTCTCCCTGCATAGATGAACTTTGGAATTTTTCTATCAATGAGATCATTCTTTCTGTAACTTGCTTTTTTCATTGAACAGTAATGTCATGGAGGTATTTTTATGTGGGAAAAAAATCTACCTCGTCATACTTATTGCCCATGTAATGTCTCTATTATATATTTGTTGTGCCAGGCACTACTATTGTTGGATAGGAGATTTTTGGGTTCTAGTACATAGATATTTGTCCCTTCTGTGTTATATCCTCAAAGGTCATTTTTAGGAATTCAATTTTAGAGTAAAAACCATATATACATATTTATTATAAAATATACATGTAAAAATACTTTTAACCATTTAAAAGCATACAGTTCTGTGACATTAAGTATATTCACAGGGGCTGGGATTGTGGCTCAGTGGTAGAGCGCCTGCCTCACATGCGTGAGGCACTGGGTTCGATCCTCAGCACCACATAAAAATAAATAAAATAAAGATATCGTGTCCATCTACAACTAAAAAAAAATTAAAAAAAAAAGAATATTCACAAGGTTGTGCAACCATTACCATCATCCTCTCCAGAACTTTTTCATCATCTTATACAGAAACTTGGTACACATTAAACTATTAATTCCCATCGCTCACCACCACCCCTTCCAGCTCCTGGTAACCCCTATTCTACTTTCCATGTCTGAATTTGCCTACTCTAGGTACTACATATAAATGGAGTCATACAATTTGTGTTTTTTGTGTATGGCTTACTTTGTGTAGCATAATGTTTTCAGAGTATCCATGTTGTAACATGTATCAGTATTTTATTGCTTTTTTAAAAAAATTGTCATTCTTTATTTTTATCATACATAAATGGAGTTTGATTTCTCATTCCTCTGATTGTACATGTTGTATAATCACATTGGTCATGCAGTCATGTATGTAATAATGTCTGTTTCATTATACTATGCTTCCTACCCCCATACCCTATTGCTTTTTAAGGCTTAATAATATTCATCTATATCCATATACAACATTTGTTTATCCATTCATCCATTAATGGATATTTGGATTGTTTTCACATTTTGGCTCTTGTTAAATAATGTTCTTATGAACATGGGTGTGTGTCTTTTGGAGTCCTAGTTTCCAATTCTTTGGGGTATATTCCTAGGAGTGAAATAGCTGGATCCCATGGTAATCCTGTTTAATTTTTTGAGGAACTCCCAAACTATTTCCCATAGCAGTGATACAATTTTATACTTCTATTAACAGTGCACGAGAGTTTCAGTTTCTCCACATTCTCACCAAGGATTGCTCTTTTCTTTTCTTTTAATAAAAGCTATCATAATGGATGTGAAGTGGTATCTTGTGATTTTGATTTGCATTTCTTTAGGAACTAATGATGTTGAAAATCTTTACAATGTGATTATTAGTTATTTGTACATCTTTTTGGGAAATATGTATTCAATCTTTTGCCCATTTTTGAATTGGTATATATTTTTGGTATATGCTTACAAATGACCCTCCAGAAATGTTGCACCAATTCCCTCTACTATCTGTAGTAGATGAGAGGACGAGTTTATACACGTGCTCATTTACACTAGACTTTACCTCCCTCTTTTCATCTATATAGTTGTTATTTCTGACAAGTGAAAAGTAGCATGTCATTATTTTATTCTTATTTTTAATAAGGCCAAATACATTTTATGTTTGTTGGAAATCTGTGTCTCTTATTTGTGAAATGGTATTCGTTCATTAACTTAGACAACAAATGTTTAGAGAGAACTGTCTCTGTGCCAGGAAATCCTTCCTATGCACTGGAAAGCCAGCTATGATAAGCATTAAGCACCCTGCTCTCAAGAAGCTGCCATTTTTTTGGAGGGAAATGCTGACCAATTAATAAGTAAGATAATTTCAGATCTTGTTAAGTGCTAAAAAGGAAAAAATAAAATAAAGCAATACACGAGAGTAGAGACTGGCAAATTATAGCCTGTGAACTGCATCTGGCCACTGTCTGTTTTTTGGGGTTTTTTTAAAAATATTTTTTAGTTGTTGATGGATCTTTGTTTTATTTGTTTGTTATTTATATGTGGTGCTGAGGATCGAACCCAGGGCCTCATGCATGCTAGGCAAGTGCTCTACCATTGAGCTACAGCCCCAGCCCCCCACTGTGTGTTTTTTAAATGATGTTTTATTGGAATAGTCTTGCTTGTTTTTTCACTTGTGGTATATAGCTAGTTTCTGAGTACAACAGCAGAGAGGGGTAGTTTCGACAGAGACCATCTATGTATTAATCAGCTCTTCATCACTGTGACCAGAATGCCTGACATGAACAGCTTAGAGGAAGAAAAGTTTAATTTGGGCTCACGGTTTCAGAGGTCTCAGTTCATGGTTGGATGACT
Source organism: Xerus rutilus (assembly GCA_028644305.1). NCBI lineage: Eukaryota > Metazoa > Chordata > Mammalia > Rodentia > Sciuridae > Xerus > Xerus rutilus. Next base: position 21,947,946 of record CM053403.1, on the reverse strand, counting down.
CCATCACTTTGGAGTCTGAGGTGAGGCAAAACATCATGGCAGAATGTTGTGGTGGAGGGAAGCTGCTCAGGTCATAGCAGGTGGAAAGCAGAGAGACAGGAGAGGCACCAAGGGACAAAATATAAATTACAAAGACCTATTTCCTCCAGCCACACCCTACTTGCCTACAGTTACCACTCAGTATAGCAGTCCTTTCAGATGATTGATCTATCAAGTGGATTAATCCAGTGATACAGTTATAGCTTCTATAATCCAATCATTTCACCTCTAATATTCCTGCATTGTTCTACACATGAGCTTTCAGGGGACATCTCATATCAAAACCATAACAGAGTGTGTAGCCTACAAAGACTAAATTATTTATTTTCTGGGACTTTATAAAGTTTGCAGGCCTCTGATAGACAGTAGTAGGGAGTGGAGTCACAGCTTAGATAGAGTGTTCTCCTGAACATGTCTCCTGTTCAAAGGGACATTTGAAGTAAGACTTGTCAATAAGCTGTGCCCTTTTTACTGTTAGACTTTTAGCTTTTGGAAACAGTGATGCTGCTCCCTCCATCCCTGAACTCTCACAGTACCTGGAACACCAGCCTCACTGTCACTGTTTCTTGAATCAAACTGAATTTCCTTGAGTTTTAAATATCTGTAATTTAATCTTTGCTTTTAGAAAATTCAGTTGACTATTCATGTCTCTTTCCCATTTTTTAAATGGGGAGCTTAATTTTTATTATGGAAATATTTAGACTTACTCAGTCATACATAGTAAAACCAAGCCTAAATTTAATGTTAGACAAACCATAGGTTTGTCACAAAATAGGTCACAAAAATTTGTTATCATAAGATACATAATGACTGATGTCAGTGGATTTGGCTTCTGAGACTTGGGTTGAAAACACAGACTTGAATCTCATTTGTGGTATGACCTTGGAAATTACTTAATTTCTCTAAGCTTCAGGGTTTTTTTCATAGGTCATAATATGAACTCTCACAATGGTAGGGAATAAGTTAGATAAAATAGTTAAATATTTGTCACAGAGCTTAGTACAGTGAAATGTTTAGGATATTTAAGTATCACTGTCATTCTCATGGTCATCTCCACCATGACTTTACCTTCCCTGTGTGCTCCATCCTTGTCAACTAATTTCCATCAGATTTTTAGTATCCAAATTTGTTTTGAAAAATGTTAAAAGTAGAAGGAAAAACAAGAAATCATTTTCTTTTCCCATAATGTAAAATGATCATTGAATCTTAGGAATTAGGTCAGTGTGCAAGATCCCAACACGAGATCCCAGTGGTGAGGGATCCACTCATCCAAGAAAGAATACCTCCCACTTGAACCACACCCTGTATTTCTTCTGAGAGCAAGACTTACCCACTAATGCTGGGACAGGACTTGGGTATTTATGAGTTTGTCCCAAGAAGTAAATTGTTAGGCAGAATTACATGCTTTAGTGGAGCCCTTTTTTGTCACCAGTATGAGATCTTGCTTGCAGTTTGGTTCCTTACTGAACATACCTATTACACATTACCTTTGCTCGTATTACCTCTTCCTAATTAAAATAAATATCACTATGCGTGGCTTGTGACATAAAGAGACTGAGAATAGCAAGGTTATAAAAGAAGGGAATGAATGTCTCATACTAACCATCTTAGTGATTAATCACAGTGTATCAGTGACCATTAGGTATGATTTCTGGTCAAGCAGCAATAACCAGCATTCCTTTATTGCCTGCGTAGGTTTGAATTATTGCATTTCCCAAGATGTCAGGTAGGATTCAAACATGATGCTAAAAATATTTTCTGTTCTTACTGTGATTAAGTCCTTTAAACAACTACCTGTCCATCATAATTATTGACTATCTTCTGCATAAGTACATTGGTATAGATACTTTTATAACTGCAAAGGAAACACAGATTAAAGTTTCTATTGCCAGCTAAATTAAGTATTTTCATTGGTACACATGATACAGATAAATTTGCCTCATCAATTACATGCATACATTATGAAAGTATATACAAATTGAACAGATTAATGATTAATGTATCAGTGTATATGATTTGAATAGACTAGACTCATGCAGAATCAGTATGGAGAAGAGGTTCCTAGGAATAGATCCTGCTTTAAAGATGGAAAAGGTTATCTTAGACCAAGAGATCAAAGAGATTATATACAGAAACTGCAATGTAGTTTTTCTTGGTTGCACGAGTTTAATAGGAATATTTTTTTTTTAGTTCAGGATTTTAGCTTGACCTAGTATGGTATCTGACAATATGATAATAGCCATTGAAATGCAAATGCTACTGCTAATAGTAATAATAATGATAATAATAATAATGATGATAAATATTGAGCACATGGCATGTGCAGACATCATTAAGGGTTTTATGTACATTATATCACTTAATATCACAAGAACCCTTTGATGTGGGCTGAACTTAGTGTGCCCATATTTTATTTTTTGTTTGTTCATTTATTTATGGTGCTGTGAATCAAACCCAGGGCCTCACACATACTAGATAAGTGCTCTACCACTGAACCATATCTCGAGCCCTATTGTTTATTTAATTATCATTTTTGATATGTTTATGATAAGATGTTGACATTAATCATATGCTAGTCCATAAATTGTCATTCTACTATGTTAACACCCCTCAGTTTAGTTATTTGCATCTTTAACTCTATGGCTAATGTATGGATTCCATCACATGACCACCTACACTTTATTATCTTTTCTGACCTCTTACAACTCCTGCATGTTAGCTGAAGCAGTTGCCTCACAATGCCAGCCTCTGTATTGTGCGGGGTATCATATATAAATGGGCAATAGCATATCTAACCTGTGTTAACCTAACCCAGGCCACCACTTTTTCCTCACTTCTCTCTTAAGCCCTTGGCTTATATCTATGCACTCAGTAGTTATTAATCAAAATGTGCTATAATGATGTACTTCCACTTTTCTCTCCTGTACCAGGACAGATTGGATCTTGCATAAGATTGGGTCATGTTAGATTTTTATTCTCAATGCTTTGTCCCAGGTCTGGCCCCCAGCAGGTGTTAAAAAAAATGTTAAATGAATGAATAGCTCATGATGCATCTTCCAGACATAGCCCTGGATTGCTCTTCTAATTCTGCCATCATCAGTGACTTTGAGGCCATCAATTTCAGTCATTTGTACAGCAAACATTTGTGAAGTGCCACCTCTGTACCAGTCACTGTGTGAGGCTTTGGAATACAAAAGTAAAATCCAGCCTTTGCCTTCAAGAGAGCTGCAGTTTAGTGCAGGAGACAGACAACCACGGAAGCAATTACAGTACTGAGTGGGGAAAGCAACCTGAGAATTGAGCACCACTCCTGGGCTCCCCTGACAGTCTCCCCATAGCTCTGAAGGTGATGAACTTTGGTCTCTTTTTTTAAGCAGGATTCACTAATTCCCTCTATGAAATTAAGCTAGTGACCCATGGTTAAAATTTTTAATTGCTTTGAAAAATGATTGCAAAATGATAAGAATATCCTTGGGAAAATGCAAACGTGACCAAGGACATTCATGGAAGTAGTTTCCTCTTATTAGAAAGAGTTTTGAAAGAAGAGACAAAAAATAAAAGTCTCAGCTTTGGCAGTTGGCTCAGTGGTAAGGGTGTGATTTTTGGTTTTGCTCACAAGGATGGAGAGAGTGGAATAAATCTCCAAATCCCTGGATGTAAAGAAAAATAAAGTGAAAAGTTTAACAAACAAACAAACAAACAAAAACCCCAGTCCCATTTATAAGCTGCAGCTGAGTGCAAGGCTCTGGGTTGGACCCACTGGAGGAACTGGCAATGGCAGAGAGAGTTCTTGCCTGGAAGAGCTAATGGTCCAGAAGGAAGGTTTGGGGCTATTGCTTACATACTGAGGAGGCTTGTGGTTTCAAAGTAGATGGTCATTTTGCATGAAGATGAATGGGAAATGAGGTCAGAATGTTTAAAAGACCTGCCCACAGTCACAGAGCTGGTTACTGTCAGTCAAAAATGGCCAACTTCAGAGTCTGTTTTTGACCATTGTCATTATCCTGAAGCCAGCCCTGCACAGAATTTCCAGCATGGCCTCTTGGTCATGCAGGTGGGGGAACTAGATTTACAATGTGTTCCTGAGGAAGAGTTGGAGTCAGGGTTTATAACGTGGTGGGTATGGTAGTGAATGGACAGGCAGAGGTACATATTGCCTGGTTCCAGAGCTCTGCTGTGTTTTGAGTTGTATAACTTTAGGCAAGTTGTTTAAACCCAATACTTGGGTTTCCCTATTGTAAAATGGGAATAAAAATATTTCCTACCTCATAGATGTCAACTAATTAACAAACAAATTCTCCGAGGATCAATAAATTTATTCAGTAATAAATATTTCACTGAGAACGTGTGGGCATATCAAGGAGTTTGTGGCAAGGGAAGATTTTTAAAAGGCAAAATAAGTGGTCTTTAAACAATAATCCTTGGTTCCAAGGATCATTAACAAGGGTAGTGTTGGCCTAAGGTTGACCAGGTCATTGCTGGATAAACTTCCTTACAGATGTGTTTTCTCCATAAGGTTGTGGTAGCCTTTGTGCCAGGTTGTGGTTCTGTCAGAGGCTCTTGTGATAGTTCTTCTTGTTAGGTGTACGTGCATGAGATCCCCTCCTTCACAACCTTCCTGGTTTTATTAATTTTGTTAGAGTTTGACATGAGTGACTCCATTTTGATTCTGACCACTCTCATATGAGGTCATGGTGTGGATTAAGTGAGTTAACTCAAGCAAAATTCTTAGAACAGCACCTGGCACAGACTAAGCAATATAGGTACCATTACTGTCATCTAAAAGCTACATGAGTTCACTTGAAATGAAGCCTTGTAAGTAGACTTATTTCCCTAGTAAGTGGCTTTAGTAGAAGAACATAATGCCTACAACGGAACCTCCGAGTACATTCACAGAAGAGGCTGGAAGTGCTAGGAATGGCTTACGTATCACTTCTAACCACATGTGTTCCCATGGTCATCCGTTCCGATTGCTAACCTTAAGTAATAAAGTACCCCAAATTTAGTGGCATAAAATGACTACAGTTGTGTCAGGCTCTAGGATTCTGTGGGTCACACAGTGGGAAGAGCATAGTAGGGCAGCTTGTCTGTGCTCCGTGGTATTGGCTGGGAAGACTTGAAGATTGGGATGACTGAACAACTAGCAGCTGGCATCACTGAAGGCTCATTTGGATGGTACTTGATGTTGGCTGTCAGTTGGGTGCTGGGAACACAGTGTGGCTGTGGGCCAGAGCAGAACATGAGACCTCTCTCTGTGGTTAGTTGGGCCTCTTCATAACATGGTGGTTGAATTTTCAAGATTGAGCCACCCAGGAGAACCAGAAATTTTCCATTATTTTTTATACTTTAACCTTGAAAATTCCATAATGACTTCCCTACTTGTCTCAAGTCCGCCCAGATTCGAGGCAGACTGTATCCTTTTGGGTGGAAAGTGTCAAAGTCAAATTGTAAGAAGGGAATGTGGGCTGGGAGCTGCTGTTTCAGTCATTTGAGAAAAATTCAGTCTGCTAAAACATCCAATAAAAGCCACAATTTCTGGGCCTATTCCTCCTTTGAGCAGGAGTTTCTCCTAAGGGACCTACTTAAGCTATTTTTTTAAATTAGTTAATAATATTTCCTAAATATATACTAGGTAATAGTCTTGGAGTTGCTGAGTGTTTTTATGCTCACAGGACGGAGGATAAAGTAGGTGGATTCTCAAAGGATACTTTGAAATAACCTATGAAGTATTTCTGGGTGTTGGATGGGGTCGCACATGTCCCAATTGATGTAGGAGAGCATCCTTCTCTTTTTTTTTAAGGGTGCTAAATCTTAGAGGGTCACACTAAGCTATTTAACTTCCTTTGGCTAGTTTTATTTTCTTACTGTATGCCTTTTGGTTTCTTTTTAACAAAACCTCCCAAGTATGACATGCTCTAAACTCTTATTTACAGCACAAAGCACAAGCTTCCATATATCCCATACTGGATATTTACTAAGTATTTAAAAAGTAATTTATATTAATGTAACTGCTTTTAGTTAAGAGTTGCAGAGTTTCTTTATTTCTTTTCCTTTTTTTATTTTTTTGTACCAACTAAGAGCTGTCTGAATAGATTTTATGGGCATCTAGAATTACATCTTTCTTCTGTGAGACATTATCATTCCGTCCTCCAGTGAAGAGTATCCTTTGTATGTAAGTGCATGAGCCATCCACTTAATATTCTTATATTCTTTTGAAGACAATGCCAGATGCCGTCAGTTCCACACTGCTTCTAAAACACAGCGCTGACTTTGATTCCATCCACTCACTGTTCGCTTCTAACTGTCAAATTTGGCTAAGGGAAAAAGAAAGCCCTTAAGAAAAGGCCAGGCTATTAATGTGCTCTTCAAAATGCTAAGAAAAGGCTAAGCTGTTTATAGCATTTCCAAAATGCTCATCTCTCAGAGATTTGCCGGCAACAGTGTCAGGGTGAAATACACTCTTGTTCATCAAGGAGAGCCTTTGTGTTATCTGTGCTGGAAGTACCAGTTCCACTTTTATCAGATGTGCAGTTTGGAGTTATAATGATGCTTTTATATAATTTAAAACAAGCTATCCTGATATTATGCACCTGCTATGAAAGTAATGAGAAGTATGTGCCCTCCTTGATTAACCAAGCCCTGTGTCATTTTGGCTGTAACTGCACGTCAGTCTAGAAGTGAGTTTCCTGGAGGTTAGTCACTGTAGAACTCAGAAGATGGCGAGAGACAGGAGTATCATTAGCAAATCTGTTCATTCTTCTCTATTTTGTTAAAACATGGGTTAAATGTTCAGTTTCATTTCTTTCCTTCCGTTTGCTAAATTATCTGCCTTGATTAAAAAACCCAAACCTTAACAGTGAAATTGTATTATCATTTTAGAAGAGCATTTGATTTGTGCCTCATAGAGCTGAATCAACTGGAAAACCCTTAGGAATTCTCTTGACAAATGTTGTTTACATTTAAATACACAAAGCAGGAGCAGGTGTGAATTCCTGTCATTTGCCTTGCTTACTTTGGACCCTAGCCGTTTGAGATTTTTGCAGCTACTCTGCCTGTATCGTAGGTGGTGATGCCATCATGTGCTTTCCTCAAGCACGCATGGTAGCATAGTGGGGTGAGAAGACACCTGGCACAAGCTCTAGTTCTGGTTAGTTCTAGTTCCGCCCTCTTGGGCAGGTTATGAATCCTTAAAGACTTCAGGTCAGTTGAGCTATGAAAGGTCTTGGAAGCAATGCATCTAGTGGATAAAAACAGTTTCATTTTTGGTTCTACCCCCTCTTGGTTGTGAGACCATGAGCAAGTTACTGTATTTCTCTAGGCTTCAGTTCCTTGTCTGTAAATTGGTGATAGCTACTCCCATGTGGGACTCCTTTAGAAACCGTATTTAACACATTTGGTACGGCACAAGCCCTGTGGTAGGCATTCCATACATCATGGTCATCTTTATTTCTCCCAGCCTTAAAATAGTATGAAATGAATCATTTGTTCACTTGACCATTAGCAATTCCCTTCATTAGTGGCTTTTAGCCTACTCAAATGTTTGCTAATTTTCAGAGTTAAATGGCCATTTAATAGATGCATCTTTAATGTTGTTTTTCAACCATGCTTTTTAAATTAACAGTAGATTCACAATGCAGTTATAAAAATAATCCAGAGAGGGCTAGGGAGGTAGATGAGTGGAAGAGAGCATAGCAAAGGAGGGAGGGAGAGAGAAAAACAGAGGGATCCAGTGTATCCTTTACCCAGTTTTCCCCAATGGCAACATCTTGCAGAACTATGGTACATCATCTCACAGTGTATTCAGTGATACAGTCAAGATAGCAAACTTGCTCACCACCCCAGGGGTTCCTGTTGCCCTCATAGTCACACTCATTCTCTTCCCCTCGACCTCCTCCTTAACCCCTAGCAACTGCCTGTTTTCCATTTCTGTAGTTTCCTCATTTGAAGAATATTATATAAAAGGAATCATACAGCATGTAACCTTTTGGGGATTGGACTTTTAAAAAAATTCAGCACAATTCATAAATAGCCATTAAACTAACCTTTTGATGAACAAAGAACTCCCAATGAAAACTGAAGACTGACACATGTTCTTTGTGCAACAGAATTATCATTTGCCAAGTGCTTGATGCAGTGTTCTGGGACTCTGCTAGTCTTCCTACCCTTCCCTTCTTCCTCTTCCTCTTCTTCCAACTCCTCTTTCTTGCCCCTTTATTCTCCACATTCCTTTATCAACTGACAGAGGCTAATTGTTCAAGTTAGAGATACTAAAAAGAGTGAAATGAATAAACGTGTGTGAAATGCCTTTGAGAACTGTCAACTCTCAGAGACTTTTCTATGAGAAGTTGCCAGTGCTGGCTGCCTTATAAGAGGGGTTTGCAGCTGCTTGTGGTGTGTACTGACGTGAATAAAGAAGTCAGCGTGAGCAGGGTTTCTTTCCACACTGTGCACAGAGGGTCTGCCCTCAGGTTTGCTGCTGCAGTGGGAGCTGCTAGCTGACAAAGCCCAGCACGCTTTGATTCTAGGCAACAAAGTCCCCGGAACAAAACGCAAACTTCAGTTCTTTATAAAGCCTTTGCTCTAAAATAGAGCTTCCAGTTCCTAGTTGCTAGAAGTTAAGCCCAGTGAGCTCTCTCATAAAAAAAACCATCAAGAAATGCCAAGTATTGTTAGAACTCTGGAATTTTCATTTTTGTATCCCAGGTCAAAAGCCCACAGGCAGAGCCACAGAGCCCCCCAGGAGGAAACCCAGCCACAGGCTACCTAGCTACAGCATTTCTTCCTCTAACTTTGTTACTGAGCAAAGCCCTGACCTTTAAGTGCAGTTAGGTTCTTACTCCTACAGAATTTCTCCTTATTCAGAAATACAGGGAGACCAAGGTTGCCAGAGCACGAGAGCGTTAGTCAGGACAGAGCAAGCTATGCTCGCTAAAAAGAAACAAGCCCCAAATCTCAGTGGCAGTACAGATTTCTTTCTTTCTCATGCACAGTCTAATGAGGATTTGGCATCTCTCCTTCAATTTATAACTGTGCCATCTGTGCTGCATAAGATAACCCCTGCAGAGGAGAGGGCTATAGGATTTCACCACACATTCCTATGTGGGGTGACCCTATATTCTCATACATTGGCACAGTTGCAATGTACATATGTGGGTTTAGGATAATGGTTCACATACTCTCCTTTCCCTCTGAAGCGTGTCCCAGCTCAGATAGTGAATTCAGGTGACGGTTTCAAGAGCCATCCTGGAGTGGCCGTCGTAATTTCTGCTTATATCCTGCTGGTCAACCTAATATGCAAAGATGTGGTAGGGAACATTGGAGAAGAACAAGTATATATTTCAGTGACTACTACTAATTTTTGGCACAGTAGGCTTTTGTAGGAATGCCATGAATTTTTAAATAGAAATAATACAATAACTTCAATTACAAAAACTGTGTTGAACTGATAGTAAATGATATTGGTATTGACTAAGCATCTCATTCACACATTGTGATAGGCTGAGCAATAGCCTTCCCAGGGAGTCCTGTTACCGTGCATGACCAAAGGCACTATGCAGATGTGATTAAATTAAGAATATTTTGATGTGGGGATTATCCTGGATTATCCAGATGATCCCTAAATGGAATCACAAAGTCCTCCTAAGAGGGATTCAGGGGGAGATTTGACAAGATAAGCAGAGAAGAGGATGCGATAATGGACTCAGAGATCGGAGTGATGAGCTTTGAAGATGGAGAAGGGGGCTACGGGAAAGAAATACATGCAGCCTCTCCCCCTTGGAGTTTAACCTAGTTAAACCAATTTCAGATTTCTAACTTCTAGGACTAGAAGATGATAAATTTATGTGGTAAACTACCAAGTTTGTGGCGAAATTTGTTACAGTAGCAATAGGACAGTAATACGCAAGTACATTCTAAAGTTAAGCATCTGACTTCAGATTCCTGTTTCTAGTTAAGGCAGATACTGTTATTGTCCATTTTTACATGGTAGAAGCTGAGGCCTGAAGACCTTAAGTGACTTGCCCAAGGTCCCTCAGCTCGTCAGTGTCAGGGTCAGGATCCATGCCCAGGCACACTGGCTCCTCAGAACACAGCCCTAACTACTCTGCCACTTTGCTTCTTCCCTGGCACCCAGCTATGCTCTAAGATCCCTCCCACCATGTCTGTCAATCATTGGCAGGTCCAAGGTTACCCATGAAATCCCCTGCTGCATGCAGCCTTTCCCCCCACTCCCACCTGACTTCCATCTCTTTCTCTTCCCTTAGGTTCAGCACCCTGGACACCCACACTTTTTCTAGCTTTGCCTTTGGAAATTTTACAAAGGGTTCTAGGGCTTCTGCAGGAAATTCTCAAGTAAAGTTAGAATATATATGAAATTATTGAATTTTTTAAAATTTAAGTTTACAGGAAGATAATACTTGCTGGGAGACATTATTTCTGAATCTTCTTCCTGCTGTTCTTTAATCTCTAATTCTCCTCCTCACACTCAGGGGGCAAGGGGCATGTGCCTGAGGGCAATCAAATACAGTAATTAATAGAAGTGATACTGAAAATATATTAGGTTTGTTTTACTAAGACCCAGTAAAGAAGCATCTAGAAATTTGGCGTAAATTAGATTATTACTTTAAATCTCCTTCAGCCACATGTTGCCATATTGCCACTTAATGGATCTATAGTTATCCACTGAATTAAAACCCCTGTGGCCTCCACACTGAACCATCTGCATCTCCTTTTCAAGATGGAAGAGCTTATTTTCCCAGCTCTGGGAATGTGCTGGCTGATAGTCCTCAAGGCCTCAACTCTATCCAGGAATTTCTTTCATCTGAAGTGTATGACCTCTTCTTACAGGGAAGACTGCATGCAGTTACTGGTTGAAATGGGGGTATGAAGAGCTGACCCCACAACCACCACATTTCAGGATAACTCTGAAGGGCCATCCCAGCTTCAAGGCTCCCTGCAGGTTGAACTGAGCCCTGTGCTGGGATTGCACTTCAGTGCATCTTCTTCTTCAGCCTAGTCTTGCTTCTTTCCCTTTCCCCACAGGTCTTAATCCCAGAAGAATGCCCTAATCCTAACCAACCTCTTTGAAAGCTGAATTGCATCTTAGAATCTGCTTCCTAGGTGTGTTTGTCAGCTTTCCATCATTATAACAAATACATGAGAAAACAAACTTATAAAGTGAAAAGGTTATTTTGGCTCACAGTTTTGGAGGTTCTAGTCCATGATTTCTAGACCACACTATTTCTGGGCCTGTGGTAAGAGGCAAAACAACATGACGGGAGCATATAGCAGAGTGAAACCACTCAGCTCACTGTGAGTCAGGGAGAAAGAAAAGACGAAGAGGCTGTGGGCTGTCCCCTTTGAAGGGACACCCTCAATGACCTAAAACTTCTCATGTGGCCCCACTTCCTGAAGGCTCTACCACCTCTCAGAAGTGCCACTCTGAAGACCAAGCCTTCACCACATGGACCTTTGGGGTAGGCTTGGGGGGAACTTAAGATCCAAACTATAGTACCAGGAAACTACAACAATGACTGAAAAAATTAAAAACTGAAGACTGGTGATGAATACTTATGAACACGCAATGAATTCTTAAATATTGGAATTAGAGAAATCTAAAGGAACTATGAAACATACTTTCGGGCTTAAAGTTTAATTTTAAAAGCAGAAGTAAGAGGAAAACATCATATATATATCACCCACTCAAGACTAAAAATACTTAATACAGTGTGACCCATAGTTCAATCCCATTTTTCTTTTGACCTCCCCTATAACAGTTAATGTACAAATGAAAAAGAAAAAAAAAAAAAAACAAAGACACCAGCCTGTATCCACTTCTCAATAAATGTAGTTCTTTCTTCTCAGGAAAAACTATTTTTCTAGAGTACAGAAATGTCTGTCAACCAAGGTTTGAAATGTGAAGCATTAAAGTCATTCTCTGAAAATAAAGGTAATGATATAAAATTAAATGTAATCACATTTAAGTACTGTATTAGTACTTTAGTACTAATATATTAAGTACTGATATCTCCTCATCTCCACAGAGAATGAGGAATAGACATTCAGTTTGACAAGATATCAAATACAAGCATTTCTGTTAAATTCTCTATCCAAGGAACCTATTCCTTTAACTCTTCCTTCCAACTTTTGATTATAAAAGCTGGCAAACTTGCATCTAAATTGGTCTCTTTGGAAAATGCCTTCCTGGTGAGAGAAAGCAGCTGTTCTTTCTGCACAGTGCTGTGTCAGACTTCAGATGTGCTTTACTCTGGGCCTCAGTCTTGAGCACTCAGAATAAGCCAGGATATATATTACCTGAATTTTCACTATTCTCTTAGGGTCTCTTCTGGTCTTGAAGGATTGCATCCTTAAACAGTTCTCTAGGAAAAATATATGTTTATATCAACTCTACCATTTTGCTTTGAGTGCTCTGACTGGGTCTGGGTGGGGTAGAATGGGTGCTGAGGAGGAAAAAGCCAAGGCCCCTGAGACATGCCTTAGTTTGAATAATACTAAGTATGGCTGCCACATGGGTTTTCCTAATACTAAACAGTTCTATGATTCTCCACCACCAACTGGGTGTCCAAAGATTTGATCCAATTCTGATATTTACTACCCAGAGTTAGTATGGAACCCACAAGTTAAGGGCTTAGTTCCACAAGATTGCCTTCACTTCAGGTGCCAGAAGCAAACAAATGTAGCAAAGAGGGTGTCCATAAACACTTTATTTATGATTATGAGTTTGCTCTAAGGGCTACAGCTCAGGTACACCAGATGGAAGAGATGCATAGGGCAAGGGTGAGGACCTGCCACTCCCTCTCTAGGTATGTCACCCTTCCAGCACCTCTAGGCCTTCACCACCCTGCAAACACCCAGAACAGAGATTTTTGTGGGGTTTCATTATGTAGGCATGATTGATTACATCATTAGCTATGACTGAACTTAATTGCTTCTCCTATCCTTAGCATATAAAAAAACAGCAAAATCCAAGTGTTTTAAGAGCTCTGGGCCAGGAACTCAGGATAAAGACAAATATATACTTTTTATTATACCACAATTCTAAGCAACAAACATCATGTAAAATTGATTTCTGAGCATCCATTCCACTGACTGTGGTCTCCTGCAGCATTGCTTCCCTGGGGGGATGCTGTGCATGTATTCCAGCAAACAGGCCACCGTTGGAAACATCCAGGTTGAGGTAAGAAGAGAGACAGGGACCCTCATGTTACTAAAATATTTAGGGTTTGACAGAAACAGTTGTTTTTTTGCACACATGAGATGATGTTTCTGAGCAAAAGTTGCCCTTTATTAAAAGGTGAACTCTGTTCTTTCTTAAAAGGAAACTCCAGGCACAGCAGAGCTCAGTCATGGTCAAGTGAGGGTGGCTATGCTAGTGACAGTGATGATTTAAGAAGGGTCTGTTTTCCTACTAGACAATGTGCCGCCTGAACCAATTCCCTGCACAAATGCTTCCTCCACTACATCTTCTCTTTAATTTCCAATTTTCTTGTTCTCTTTAAAATGCTTTCTATAATAATATTATTTCTTTAAAATTTAATAGTAAAAGATTTCTACATCTCCCGATATGACTGTTTGATCTCATATTAATATAAAAAGTCTTTTCTGTCATATTTAAAGTTTTATTAACACAAAAATTAGAGTGATGAAAAGATAAGTTTATTCTCAGAAAAGTGTGAAGTTCCCTGTGGTCTAGTAGAGTTGTACAAAAGTCCTTTCACCCTCTTAAGCCTTGAGTGTTATTTCTGTTAGAGTGGGGAGAACAATATTGATTATTGCTGGCGTGAGGATGTTCATAATTGTATAAAGTACAATGAAACCAAATATATCTAGTTCTCCCTCTTATGAAACTTATATTAGATGGGTCACCAGTCACTCATGACATCAGTTCTTAAGTAATCTAGTATCATATTATCCTTTCTCCTTTGAAATGTGTGTTTTTCCCCAGTCTAGGAAGAAATCCAATAAATCATTAGCTTTAGAAAAGGTGATATATTAAGAAGAGATAGAAAACATGATAGAGAAACTTATATGTAAGAATGCTGGATGGAATTACTATTTGAGTTCTTACCCTGAGGGTATTAAAAAAATTTTCCCCACGTCTCTTGCTCTGTATTTTAAGGTTTTCAAAAGGCAACTGAGTTAAATCCATCAATATCATGAAACTCACAGTTGTTCCAACTCCTGCTTCCCAGTCACAATACAAGAATAAGCAAACCTAAATGATTTGTAGAAATCTTCCCTCCCTCTCACCATTTTTTTTTTGGTCATTTAACACTTAAAATCAATGAAAAAAGCAACTGACACTCCTGAGAGGAGTAGGAAGAAGTTTCAGAACAGGTGCTCAATTAAAACTCATTGGGTTGGGAAGAATTGTAGATATTTTGAAGACAATATAATTTTCCTTTTGATTGAGGCAAAATATTGGAACAACAGAACACAAATTATAAAATCTTCATTACAACAGAATCTAGCTTGCATAAAGTAACTCATATAAAATATAGCATTGGAAAATAACCTTTAGCTCTCTCTAATGGCTTTCAAAATTCCCAAACAAGTTCAAAGACAGGCTAGATTTTATGAATCCTTTTTCAGTGGGTCCCCCACCATCACCCCCATTTACTTCTGTTCCCTTCTTTTTACTATTTTGATCTTGAGAGGGCAAAATCATCATTTCTTTAATATTGCTCCTTAAAGTATAATCTAGTTAAAGGAACTTGTAGTTACTTACCAAACTGTGTTCTTCCTTTCTCTCCATGGAGACTTTTCTAACCTAAGAAAAGAAACCAGGATTCCATAGTACCTTATGCTGGACAATTTGGATAGAAGTTTACATTTATATAGTTGCCAATATTTTCTTTATTAAATGGCAAGAAGTTCCATAATTTCACCTGAAGATTGTTTATTTGAGAAATTTCCTATGGAAGAAAATCTTCAACCTTCCATAAAATAAATATCCAAAAGCAGAAGCTAGAAATGTGGGTATCTAGGGTACATGCCAAGCCCATGGGAGGAAGGAATTGTTCAGAAGTAGGAGAGAGGCTGCATGGGGCTAGAGAGTCTTGGACCTGCCCATGGTGAACAGACAAGGCAGGAGGGACCTCAGAAAGTAGCTGGGTGCTGCGGGAGAAGCAGTGCAGCAACTGATTAGGAATGTGTTCTAAGGAGTCAGTGTGCTTGGGCATGGATCCTGACCTTAACCTTGACTGGCTAAAGAATCTTGGGCAGGTCATTCAAAGCCTCCAAGTCTGTTGGGTATGTTCACTTTGTAAAAATTTATGTGGATTCACTTTAAATGAACATTTAGGTTCTCTTAATATTTATAACATTGATGTGCTTTGGCTATAAGACAGATTTAATGTTTTCACCTAAGTTAACATGTAAAAAACCGGCCTCAATGATTTTGAGGATGGTAACTTTTTACTTTAATGTTTGAGAAAATATTTATTTCACCAAGTACTGCCCTAACCATGTTTAGGAAATTTCCTAATTCTAGTAAAAATAATTTAAGTTAAAAAATTTTAAGACTTCATTTATAATGAATAGTGGCAAAATTATTAAAGATATAGGTAAATATAACAAATATAATACAGGATATAAATAAAGATAAGGATGCAGCTATAGTACCAATTTTACAATTCATTCATTAAATAAACTTTCCTCTTTCCCCTGAATTGAAAAGTCAGTTAATTATATGTAAATGATATCTATCATCACTTCTAATGGAAGTTCTTAGCCAGAGAAATGGAAGAATTTCAAAAAGGTACAGGTGTGAGAAAGGAAGAAATAAAACTGTCATTATTCATGGACATAGAAAATCCAAAGTAGTTTCAGACAAACTCTTATGATAAATAAATTCAAGGAAGTTGCTCTATGTACAATCAATACAAATATATTTTCATTTCTATATAGCGTAAGCAACAACTAGAAGTGAAAATTTTAAAAAGCTATCATTTATAGAAGTATCAGTAATTTCCATGAATGTACAAAGGACTTAGAATAAAGATCATCTAGAATAAGGACAAAGCTGATGGACTTTTGGCTATCATATCTTTTTAAAGAACCACAAGAATATAGAATGAAACTGGAGGAAGTATAGATAAACAGAGTTCAGTGGCTAGAAAGAGAGAGTGTCTATTCTACACACATATAAATAGAATAGAGAGTCCAGAAAGAGACCCATACATATGCAGTGATTCTTCAGTATAGTGCAGAATGAAAAATACTTTCAATAAATGAGTCTAGGCCAGGTGAATATCTATATGGAAAAGTAATACACCTTAGTCCTTACCTTATAAAGCACACAAAATCAATTCCAAATTGATTATAGGAGCAAATGCAGAAGATAAAAACAATAAACCTTCCAGAGAAAATCATAAGGAATTTTATCTTCATGACCCTGGTGGTGGCAAGGATTTAATACATAGGACCCACATAAAAAACTACCATTCATAGAAGAAAGACTGTAAGTTGGACTGTATTTAAGATATATTTAACTAGGTGAAATGGGAAGCCACAGAGTGCGAACAAGTGTGTGTGTGTGTGTGTGTGTGTGTGTGTGTGTGTGAGAGAGAGAGTGGCGGGGGAGAACACAAAGGATTGGTTCTTAGAATATATTAAGAATTCCTGTATGTAGCCAGGCGCGGTAGCATATGCCTGTAATCCCAGCATTTTGGGAGGCTGAGACAGGAGAATCCCAAGTTCAAAGCCAGCCTCAGCAATGGTGAGGAACTAAGCAACTCAGTGAGATCCTGTCTCTAAATAAAACACAAGATCGGGCTGGGCATGTGGCTCAGTAGTCAAAGTACCCCTGAGTTCAATCTTGGGTACCAAAAAGAAAAAAAAATTCCTATATGTATCAGTGAGAAAACAACTACTCAGTATTAATTGGAAAAAGATCTGCACTTCATGAGGAGACCTGTACCATAAGTATGGTGTTATTAGTTGTCAAGGATAAAACATAATGAGTTTCATGACACATATGAAACACCAGAATGGCCAAAATATCAAAGTTTCTAAAAATATGGAATAAGCAGAATTCTCATACATTGCTGATAGGGAGTGTAAGTTTGAAAACTATGGCCTAATTGGCTTAAAGGGAAACACACGCATACCCAGTAACCTGGCAAATTATCACTTCTGTGTGTATGTCTCTATTTCTTGATCTAGGTCATGGTTTCATGAATATGTTCATTTTGAAAAATAAATATGTGTGTATGCACATATATATATATTTATATTTATTTCAGTCAGAAATTTACCTTAAAATTATGTGCATCAATAGAAAAATATAGAATACTATGTTTTAACATAGACATAAGTACATAGAGTACTTGACTTGCCTACCAAAGGTCTTAAAGCACTTGGGTGTCTAGAAAGGTAGCGGTAATCACACAAGGGTGGGTCCTGACATTTTACAGTAATTTGTATTTTCCTGAGGACATACAGAGATTAGTGACTTCTGGGTGAGAACTGCTTTTTTCTTTCTAATATAAAACTTTCACCTATAGCCTCCATAAGTAAACTCACCAGTTAATCTTTCTGCTTTGACAAATGGTGACCTATTTATGAAGGTTCAATGACAAGGGTCATAAGCCAAAATGCACCATTTGTATCTAGTAAATAAATGATGTCATGAAGATAATGCTAACATTAAATAAAACTAACTTGGCCACATTGTTTTGTTAAAATCATTTCTACATAATGGAAAGGATTCTGCAACAAGAAAGTTCAAAGGAAAATATAAATATTTTTAATACCAATTATTATTTCCTTATATACTTCTTTGAAAGCCATCTACTAAAGGTTATTAAATTGGATATGAGATGTTTCACCACTATAAAATAGATCAAATATTCAGTGGAATCAAATAGCAATGAGATACAACCAAAATAAGCATGGTAGTTACATATAGTTCCAATATATTAATAAAGCAGTTAGAATTAATTGCCAAAATTGTTCCCTTTTTGCTGAATAAAAAATGATAATGAAATAGCAAAAATAACAACAAAAATGGTTTCTGACATTCCATAACATGCTACCTTGAGTATGAAGAAATTCTCAGACATTTCTGGTTGAAGTGTTAATTGCCACAACTTATTTGGAAAGTAATTCTGGAAAGAAACATTAAAATGTAAAAGGTAAACACCCCTTGACTAAACAAAACTTCAGGGAATCAGTAATACAGAAATCAAAAGCAGCTGTACCCAGGGATATCTATAAATAGGCAAGCTTATACAAAAAAATAGAAGCAACCTCTACAGAGAATGATGGAATAAAGCAGGAGCTAGCCAGCCCAGCTGTTGTGTACTCATAAAAAAGGATGGATTCAGATATAATAGCATTATGTAGTTTTTATCAAGTGGTCACTGTATGCTAGGTGCCACTCTAAGCATCTTATTTGTATAAACTCATTCAGTCCTTATAGCAACAATATGATATAGGAACTATTATCATTTCTATTTCATGGATGATGAAATTAAGATTTGGACAGGTCAAATGCTTTCCCCCCTCACAGAGCTGATGTATATGAAGTCTGAATTTGAACCCAGCAGTCTTCCTCTAGAAGACACACTCTTAACCTCCATGTAGTTACTCTGCCTCCCTGAATCAGTTAAGGATGGATTTCTCTTATATATCAGTAATCAAATAAAGAAATAATGGAAATATGGTCATCCCATTTAAAAAAGAAAAACAAAAGCCGTATGGAAACATCGATTATATCAGAATTGATAAAGGGATGTTATTAAGCTTTTCAATACCTCTTCATTATTTGAAGTTCTAGAAATCATAGAAATACATTTGTTTTAAGTAAAGTTGACAAAAACTAACTTCCACTTTTTTAAAGTTCATTATGCATTTTTGAAAATAAAAGGAATGAATGGTTCATTTAATAAGAAGACAAGAAATTAGTTAAGACTTGTCCTCTAATTTCTTATCATGATTCAGACCCACAACTCTAATCCATTGTGGTCATTCTATATAGCATTTGCTCATTCATGAAAAAAAGTATTTATCTAGGTTGGTACAAAGCGGCTCCTGGTAAGCATTCATTTCATTTCCATCAGTTTTATCCTCTTTTCCCTGTCCTTTCTCAATCAAATAACCAACACTATGACCACAGAAGCAGTTTTGATTCTGTTTTTTCAGCCTGCTTAGGATGAGTTTGGCTGTACTTACCTTCAGTCATGGCAATCCAGTGCCTCTTTTAGATAGGGTGATGGCCACAAATAATTGACTGGCATTTCCTCCTTGACTGTGACGTGACTTACGCTCAAAATGAGGGAGAGACATATGTCAACAGCCAGTCTGTTACGAAGGAAAACATTTCAGTAAGAACAGAGCCAAGAGTCCAATGCTTAGGACCATGAGTAAGATTATATAAATAGTCTACATTTTGGAAGGACCTGATAATTTGAAGGCTAATGTATAAATCCTAATAGGATACAGAATGACATTGTAACATTTCAGCACTATAGAGATATGAAGCTTTGTGCCTTACCTTAGCAACAAAGGTAATTAATTTTCATATTAAAATTATTATGTGAAATTTGTATCTGGGTATTTTGAGAATACAGTGAACAATTTGAAAGAGTACTTCACAAACTTTCATGCTTTTTTTCAGGTCCCATTTGATATCTCGCTGCCTTCTATATTCAATCTTGAGAGACTTTTCGATCTTGCTAATGGCTGTATTATATCAGGAGGAAGCCTTTTCAACTGGATAGTGTCGATTATTTCATGACCATCCTTTACAGGGTAACTTTACAAATAATCTAATTCTTTTTTCTTAGTTTGAAATAAGTTTCTGGACCTAGTCTCTTACAACTATCAAATTAAAATTATTTTCTTACACAAGCCTGAGTTCTTTAAAAACTACAGTGTTGAGGAATGCTTTTAATAGCATTTGAATTAAATGGCAATGCTGGTACTTATTCAAACTATCTTACAGAGATAGCCAAAGAAAATATGTTTGTGCATGGCACAACTATTCTTATGTTTGTGGTAGTTTATATGAGGTTGTTCATCCAGCAAGATTAGAGTAAATCAAGAGTTCTCAACTGAGAGCAGTTTTCTGCTTTGAGGACATTTGACAGTGTCTGGAGTTGTTATAACTGGAGGAAGAATGGTGTTGGCCTGTGGTGGATAGAGGATATAGGTGCTGCTAAACATCCTCCAATATGTAAGATAGTCCCCAAACCAAGAATTACCCATTTCAAGATGTCAGTGGTGCCCATGTTGAGAAACCATGTATTAACCTCAACATGTGGTAAATTCAGCTCTGGAAGTTTATCTGTTGGGTTTGGGAAGAATTCTGAAGCAAATTAGACCTTCCATATTTTATACTTCTGAGAGGTCACATCTTCATGCTCTGACTCTGTAATCGTATAGACCTGGGTTTTGATACTAACTTCACCATTTGCTAGCTTTGCTACAAGGGCCCAAGAGTTAAGTTAATTCTTAACTCTTGGGCCCTTGTTTCCTCATCTATAGAACAGGGACATTAATGTCCTTCTCATAGGACTGTTGTATGTATCAAAGTAAGTGATTTGGTACAATGAGATGCTCAGCACAGTGCCTGATGTAGCAATAGTCAGAGTATGGGGAATGCTGTTTCCCTGCCAAACTAGAGGAAGACCATGCATTTTTAACTCCATCTAGTTTCTAATAATGCTAAGCATGAATGCTTTCTAGATGCTGGCCCATAAATGATTACTCATGGATAAATAAATAAAGTAAGTAAATGTGTTTTTCAAAAGCTAAATGGGATTAATATATTATTCTTTATTCTCAGATTATGATTTCCTACTTCCTAATGGTGTTAAAAAGACCTTTCTTTTAAAAATATTTTCAACTTATTATTTATTTATTTATTTGGTACTGAAAATTGAACTCAGTGGTGCTTAACCTCTGAGCTACATCTCCAGTCCTTAAAAATGCCTTTCTTTTATGAAGCACTATAATAGTATCTGGTAACTAGCATTTTAAAATGGTCTCAATAATACAAGGGAAAAAGGATTAATCTTATGTTGGCCCTTAATTTTTCAATTGTAGACATTGACAGAGTTTCAAAATATGTAAGCAACCAAACTAGAATTGTCCTACAGTACTACATAAGTCTTTTTGGCAAGGCATTTAAGGATCAGAAGGATTGGGGCAGTTGAAAAATTGCTATAGAACTTTGCTAGAAGCAGGGACACTGTACAAGAAAGGCATACACGTGGAAATGCATTTGGTGTATGTGCAGAGCTCTTGCCTACTATCTAGCCAGTGTGTGCAGTTAGCATGGAAAACGAGATGAGCTCTAAGGATGGTCTAGAATGGAGATTTGGGGCTGAATCAGTAGGTGATGGGGTGACAAAGGAGAGGAAAAGCAAAAGAACATGGCACTAGTCGACATCTGTAAAAGGAGATGAGAGAAAGGGATGGCCTCCAAGGATGGTAAGCATGGAGAAGAAAAGAAGAACCTCTTACGGAGACAGAAACAGAGAGAAAAAGAGAGGGAGAGAGAGGGGGAGACAGAGACAAAGGGAGAGGGAGGAGGAGGAAGAGAAAGAAAGATGTCTCTGCTAGGATAGAGAACACTTTGAAGGTTTGCATTTCTCAATAGAGGGAGTTAAATTTTGTATGCAAACTCTGGCCACCAAGGGCAAGAAAGGTGCAGTTGATTACCTACACATTTAATATAGATGTGGAAATACGACCTGACTAACAACCAAGGTGATTAACTTCAACTAATGTTAGTGTCCCAAGGATATATATGTTCATCTTCCATTATTCATCACCATTAAGTTTTTACTAGTTGAATGCTTTCCATTTTTTTTGTTATTTAAATTTTATATACTTATTTATTTATTTTTGTGTTACTGGGATTTTAGCCCCGGAACACATTTCCATTGAGCTATATTCCCAAGCTGTTTATTTTTATTTTACTCTGAGATAGGGTCTCACTAAGTTGCTGAGGGTCTTGCTAAGTTGCTGGAGCTGGCCTTAAATGTGGCGATCCTCCTGCCTCAGCTGCCTAAATCACTGGGTTTACAGGGTATCACTCTGACTGGCACATTTTTCTTTATTGTAAGTATTAGGATGAATAATGCCTGGCACTTCATAGATATCTATGATATTGTATAATACCTGTTAAATGAATGTATGGATGGAAGGAAGTGACCTAGGCAATATGGCAATATAGAGTCTAAAAAAGAAACAGGTAAAGGTTTCTCAAACACCTCCAACATCATTACTACTACCACTTTGGCCCATTCTTTCTGGAGCAGTTACCATGCAAGACACTGTATTAGTAAGTACCTCATATACATTATCATGTACCTCATATGTTTTCCTAAGAATTGTGGCCATGATGCACAGAGCATTACTGAGGCCATGTTACAGAGGGGGAAACAAGTATAAAGCAGTAACTTGCCCAGCGATCATGGTCACTGAAAGGTGGAGCCAGAATTTAAATCCTGACTGGAGAATCTGAGCTCTTCATCACTAAACCGACTTCCTCAGCCATTGCACCCATTCCATGGCTCTGGAAAATTTGTAAGTCAAGGAAGAATAAGACATAGCTGAGCCTCAAGTTAAAATTGGAACACCTATTATCTGTCCTAGAAGGAGACTTTTATAAAATGACTTGCAGACCTGAATGGATGTCTCAAGAAACACCATAGTACTGGGAGAGGCAATGTTATCTAAGCCAATATACTGTTTTCCTCTGGGAAAGGCAGGTCCCTTCCAATTACTGCAGATAATATAACATTTCAGTGTAATTTTATTTTTTCTCCAGTGTCAGTTATTCATAGATGCTGTTATTATTGGGTGTTGTTTTTGTCTCAGAAAAATACTGTCTAAAACTGCAACAGACCCTGCAGTCACAGTTTTCCCATTCCAACATCATTCTACAAAGTCCCCGTCTCTTCTAAAATAGGAGCAACACTCACTAGTTAAGGCTGGAACTTTCTGTGCAAGGTGCTGTGGAAATGATGAACTGGGCTCAAGAACAAACAAAAAGAAAATTCAAAATCTACCAGATGAAAGACGTGTTTATTTTCAGAAATGTCTTTCAGGGGGTTTCTTTTTTCTTTGAGACCAAATAAGTTTGCAGCTGCTTTTTATAATGCAATACACAGTATCTGCAAGTGCTTTATAGCATGCTCACACCTGCAGTGTTTTCTATTTGTTTTAATTATAGCAGAGAATAACAGAAGACAAACTGAAAAGGAGAGGAAAAGGAAGCAAAAAAAAAAAAAAATGGGTAAGGGATGCCGGGTAGGCAGGGAAGAAGGCGACTAAGTGATAGGTAATAAAACCCAAGTGCTTCCCACATCTTGCTCCTTATCAATCTCCAAGCAATTGCTTTAGAAATTGACCACCTGCCAGCTATTCAGAAGCTTAAATGCAGTGGTCTCGGTTCACTTCATGTGGGAGCTTTACACATTCTCCAAACCACCTGACTTGTTCTCCTTCACTGAATTGCAGGGGAGAAAATGGTACATTTTTGGAGTAAAATGGTTCACTTTACAAGAAACTTGGTTTCTGCCTCTGTTTGCTTGTCCTTCCTTTCTTCTTCTAGACAATATCATGCAAATCCCTCCATCACATTTCCAGTGATTGGGCAGGAGGATGTCATCTCCTTGAGCTCCTTGAGCATCAGTGAGTTGATACCCTAACTCATTTGTCCTCTAACAGTGCCCTTTGGCATAGTTTTGTATTGTTCTATTTTTCATAGCACAGCTCTCTACCCTTAGCTCAAGGGTATCATAAATATGAGTCGGCCCTACACTCCTTTGAGTTTAATTCAGATTGAGGCCTGGTACATCATTTTTTCTAATTTATCTTAGAGTGTCCATAAAGGCTGGAAACTTAAGTGAAAAATACTTAACACCATCAAGGATAGTTCCAATCTATAATATCTACAGATGTTATTTATTTATTAATATTATCTGTGTGCCTAATATTGAACAAGCCCCTAAATGTAGTTTAGGACAGCAAACAGTGAGCCCAGAAGGCTACTGCATAACTACTTTGCCATTTTCCCAGGTTTGAAATTCTTGTGGACCCCCTCATGTGTAAAAATGTTTATCAATGCATTGATGATAATAGCAAAAATAAAATTTAAAAACCTACTAGATATCCCTCAGATAGAGAATAGATAAATAAATCACAGTATAGTCATACAGAAAAATATTATACTGAAGTTATAAATGAATGAGTGATAGAATACTAAGCATCTTCAAATGAATTAAAGAGATGTGTATCAATCTGGATTCTCTTCAAAAGCAGGTTGAGCAAAAGAATGAAAGTAAGGGTTGCAAAAGGATATATAGGAAGATAGTATTTATATAAAATTTGAAGCAGGCAAAGTGATGCAATATAATATTTATGGATGTGTACATATATACTTAAAATATATTTTAAACACAAGTTAATGTTTGACACCAAATTCAGGTTGTGATCACCTGTTGGATGGAAAAGGGAAATGAGCTCTAGGAGGAATGCCCAAGAAGTTTCATTTGTGTTTGAAAAATTCTCTTTCTTAAGCTGGATGTTTTTTGTATTTTGTCTACTTTTTTACACACATGGTATATTTCATAAATTAAAAACAAACATTTTCCTTCCTCATCTTATTGACTTTGTACAGTTTTTGGCTCACCAATCAGTAAACATCTCTTAAATGAGAAATATGATTCAGTTCTCATTATATGACTGCAACTGAATGGTTCACATCTGGTTCTATTATTTGGGGTTATAATGACAACTAATAATCACTTTGAAACTAATATCAAACTATATGCATATGCCCAGTCTTAGAAAACTCAATCTATGAGTGTATTAATTTTTAATATAAGATAGTACAGCCTTACTAAATGTTTAATTAAATTGAGGCAGATTCCCTGTGCAATTCCTATCAATTGTAACTTTTCTTGTTATACTCAATAAATTATTTGATCTTCCAAAATTATACATATGAAGATTGTTTTATAAGACTGCCTATTATGCAAAATGAAGTTCACGTGTAAAATCCACCTACCATCTATAATTTCAACATTTTAAAAATTATATTGGTAAGTTTCTCTTTATCAAAGATTCATATCCTATTTTTGCTTTCCACTTCAGTGGAGCCTTATAGAGTTGCAACTTTGACACTAAAATTTCCATGGCAACAGGTATTTTTTGTCATAAACACAGGCATGATTAAGAAGAAGGCTTTAGTGACAGCAGTTTTCTTCATAATTCAATTCATTAGTTAAAAAGCTGGGTTAAGAGGCATAGGAATTTCATTACAAGAAGTATGTTTTCAACTGGAACTTTGGAAACAATACAAAATTTAATTGCAGGTGAATTGCACTTGCTCCTGTTTGGTATGTAATATAACATTTATACACTGTGTGTTCAACAGCTTAGAATGGAACATTCTAAAACCAGATTCTGCCCAAGTCCAAATAACCTTGAACCCTTCATTTAAATTGTCCATGATGTGAAAACTCAGTACATTTCCAAGTAATTGAGAGATTTCTAAGTAGTTTCATTAATTTCCTGATTTAATTCTGTCCGCACAAGATTCACAAGAATTTCTTGGACTGATTTCTCATCATTATAAAAGCAATTCAGAATTAATGTGGAGAATTTGTTAAGTATAGAGAGGTACAAAGTAGAAAGTTTACCCAGAAGTCCACCACCGTAAAATAAGCCATGTTAACATTTAAATATATTTCCAATAGCATGTCTAATTATCTTCCTCATTAGCCAGGAAACAAACAAACAAACAATGTTCAAACAATGTTCAGACTCAAGATTTGAGGCAACTATTCACATTCCCTGAGTGTATCATAGAAGCTTATTGGCTGGGAAAATGCTCCAGTTGGGAGTGTTTAGACCTGGTGGTTTGGATGAAATGCTGTTAGAATAATCAGGATGTAATTAGATCCAAAGGAATTTTCCAGAGTTGTTCTTCCTAGTAATAAAGTATATGGTAATGATCCATAGAAGGGGGAAAAAATCAAATCTCCATTTTGTCCTTTGGAGACTGATTATTTAATTTCTCTTTCATAGATACATTAGTGTCTCCCTGACAAACTAAGCTCATTCATTCAAGCCCACATTTGTTCATTTGATACATTTTTTTCATTTAATAGATTTTATCCATTACTCTGTTTTTGCTTTGTGGTGAAAATGTCCCTTCTCTCTTTTTTTTAAAAAAATAATTTTCAAATGCCTACTCTGTGCCAGGGAGTGTACACAAGAGGAGTAGTGCTTAGGCAGTCCTTCCCTTTGAGAGCTTGCATGCCATCCAGAATTCTCACTCCTAGGCATATGAAATCAGTATGCTGAAGAGATATCTACACTCCCATGTTCATCGCAGCATTGTCCATGACAGCTAGGATGTGGAATCCACCAAAGTGTCCATCAATTGATGAATAAAGAAAAATGGAAAAATGAGGTATATATCGGTGATAGAATGCTAGTCTGCCCTTAAAAAACAGAAACTTCCATCACATATGACAATGTGGGTAAAGCTGGAGGATATTGTTAAGTGAAATAAGCCAGGCATAGAAAGATGGACACCACACAGTCTCACTTGTATGTGGAATCTAAAAAAAGTTAAATGCAGAGAAGTGAGTAGAATGTTGGTACCAGCATCAGGAAAAGGATCAGGTGGTTGGAAATAAGTTGATGAAAGCATATAAAATTCAGGTAGGCTGAAAGAATAAGTTCAAGAGAGCTTTTGTGTTCTAGCACTATGGTGACCAAAGTTAATCACAATGTATTGTAGTTTTGAAAATTGCTGAGTAGATTTAAGTGTTCTCACCACAAAAACAAAGAATGTGAGATAATACATATATTAGATAGCCTAAATTTGCCATTCCACAATGTGTACATAGTTCAATACACCATGTCACACATGGTATAATTTTTATTAATATAATTTTTATTCATTCATTAAAATTTTTTTTGCAAAGCTCACATCTAATGATCCCAGCTCTTCATTCCACACTCAACATAGGCATCTCCTCTGTCTCAGAGCCTGTCTTTACCATATGGTCTCCTGGTGCCTCCTTGAAACAATCATGCTTTCTTATGCTTATTGTATGTCTGTCCCCTCATTGAGGTGAGGCAATAGGTAGGCAGATTTCAAGGAAATAAAAAAACTTTTCTTCCCGTTTTGTACAGAACTTTTTTACTAAATTTAGTTTTGCCTTTTTTGACTACTACTAAAATTGAACAATTTTTTATTGGGTCATTGCATTTTTTTCTATTTTCATTCCTTTTCAGGACCTGTGCTCAGATTTTTACTTTTCATCTTTTTCTCACTGATTTCCAAGATCCCTTGATAGCAATGATATTGATTAACCCTTTTTACATATTTCATGAATTTCAGGTTTTTATTTGCTTCTTGTTTTTTGTTTATAGTTCAGTAGTTCTTTTTTTAACAATACTTTTTTTTAGTTTTTTTTTTTTTACTTGCAAATGGACCTTTATTTTACTTATTTATATGTGATACCAAGAATAGAACCCAGTGCCTCACACATGCCAGGCAAGTGCTGTACCACTGAGCTACAACCCCAGCCCAGTTCAGTTTATTTTCAAAATTGTGGTCATCAAGTCTAGGCCATTTAGTTATTTATATTCAGAAATGCTCAAAAAGAGATTCAAGGTAGCTTAGAAGTATGTATTCAATGCAAGGGCAAGATAATTAAAAGCAGATAACAATAATTAGGCAAAGAAAACAAATAAAGGTAGGAAAGTAAGATGGGGCCAGAAGTTGCCTTGATTTTTTATTTTTTAAAAAAGATGCCATTACAAGTTTTGCATCATTAAGGGTTAGCCTCAGATGTGGCTATCTGCTCTCCTGTAGCACACATTGACAAGTAAATCTAATGCACAAGATCGATGGTGTTGCAAGGGGAAAACGGATCCTACTTAGAAGATGCAATGGTATTCCTAATCCTAATGCTAATCTCCCCCCCCCCAAAAAAAAAAGGTTTTCCTGTGAATCCTTATGAGAACAAACTATCTTTAACAGTACCCCATAGACAAATGCAACACATCTCAGGTCATTTCAAGAAATTGCAGACTAATTTTTCAAGGATTTGTTCTTTCTTTTAATTTTGTGAAACAAAAACCATTTCTGATTAATTAGTTTAAAATAATCAGGGAGGCATGCAGCAAAGGAAGGACGTCAAGGAAAAAAGAATATTTTTTGTTCATCTTAAAAGCAGTTTTATTTTTGTATGACAGAAAACACTCCAATGTGGCCTTTTACTTAGAGCAATTTCACTGGTCAAAAATACTTTTCAGATATATTTGGGGTGGCGTGGAGAAACACACCAAACAGCTATTTGTCAAGACTTCAAAGGCTGATGCTTTGAACTGCTCAAACTAAGTTGGTTGATCAGTCCTGACACTGCATTCAGAGTGAACACAATATACAACTAGTGTTGCTGCAACCCAAGTATCCACAGAGTTCTGCTTGAGGTGCCAGAAGTCAAATTCAAAGCAGAGGGAAGAGATGAGTCTGCAGGAGCTGAGCATAATTGGAAATACTGGTACCTTTTCTGGATTTCTGATTGAGGAAAATATAATTTTTGACATGACAATTTTTTTAGCTGATTCCTTGGGATTATAATTTTTATAGAGTAATACATTCATCAATTTAAAGGGACCATAGAAGTTATTCAGCTCAGTTCTTTACCACTAGATTAAATCCCTGTAAATTGTCTCCCTCATGAAACAACCAGCCTAAACTTGAATTGCAGAGTAGCATGTTTAAGAGCCAGATATGACATCAGAACATCTGCACTGGAGTCCTGGGTTTCCCATATGCCCACATGAACTTAGGCAAGTTTCTTCTCTAAACCTCAGTTTTCTTGTTTCTAAGTTTGGGACAGATAAAGCACTAGAACAGTGTCTGGCACATACTGTATGCTCAGTAGAAGCTACCTCTTATAAGATAATTAAATTCTTATATTAAATATTATTATGTATACCTTCCAGGGAAGCTCATATCTACTTAGAAAGAGCAGAGGGGTTTCTTTCTTTCTTTTTAAAAGTAATGGTAAGAGTTGTCTCCTGGTAATAGCGGAATGACTTTTATGGAACTATCATTTGCCAATAACAATTTTGAACTCTAGGTCAAAAATCAGTGCAAACAATTATAAACTCAGAACTGAAATAATTATTTAAGGCTGAATAGTTATTATTACCTTCTTAAAATTACTGAAAGAAGAATAAATCAACCTAGAAGTCTAGATGACTTACATTCAACTTGCATTCAACCATATCACTAATTACATTAAGTGTAAAAGAAACAAAAATTCTAACTAAAAGCAGAGATGTTGTGTTTTTTTAAGAAGACACTGACACTTTGAAAATAAAAGGATGAGGTATATTTTAAAACATGGATAGTTCCAGAATAAAATGAAACATTTTGTAATCATGAAAGCATTAATTCATTAAGTCAGAATAATCTTAAGTGTATTAGTATCTAAAAATAAAATTTATTTTCTAAACTTCTGTACATTAATTCCTTTTAAGGAGATCTTTGCCTTGATTGGGAAGATGCTTTGGTAAGTTTATTGGAGCAAGTGGTCTCTTGAGCCACAGATATGGGATATTTTTGATACCTCACAGAAGTAGGTAAAATTATATAAGACAAGGAGATAGGGTTACCAGTCTTCCCAGTTTGTTCAGCACTGAGACATTTCTTTGGAAATGTAACTTACAGTACAAAAACCAGGACTGTCCAAAAACTGGGACAGTTTCATGCAAACTAGGAAAGTTACTCATCCTGCAAAGAGAAGGATGAGTAACTTTTCCAGGGCAAATTTTCCCTGGGCAAATTTTCCAGGGCAAATCCATTTGCCCTGGAAATGGATTCCTATGTTTTGAAAAGAAAAAACATTTGACTAAATGAAAAGAGTAAAGAGTAAACATTTGACTAAAATAAAAGAGTAAATAGAGAAGAAAATAGTGGCTATTGAATATCCATGGGATGAAAGAGATTGTACAGTGGATGAAAGGGCCCCTTTCAGTGATCCTTCAAACCTTAAGGAATATTACTGAACTCATAAAAGTTGTAAGTCTAAAGTGTGAGTTTATTTTTGGGAAGCTAGTGATGAGGTAGAATGAGTAAAAAATAGATAGCATGCATCATTGACATGGTATTTGTGGGGCAAGGACAATGAGAATGTTATCTTTTGGGATTTGTAGAAATATTGGTATGTTTTTGGACTGTCATAGGCTATGGAGTAGAAGATCTGAGTCTGAGACCACATATTAAGGGTGAAAAAGACTGAGATCACATCTGGATTTTGTATTAGTTAAGATCTTTGGGTTTGGGATGATAGAAAACCTAACTCCAACTGTCTCATACAATAAAGGGAATTTATCCATTCCAGTAACTTAAAAATCTAGAGGTAAGGCTTAATTCACTGCTGAGGTTCAGAATCATACCTGGGTTCTGAGTCATTTCTCTGCAAGCATCTCAGCAACCCTCTTCCTGTGACATTTCACCTTCAGGCAGGTTCCTTTCATGGTAGCCACAATGGGTATAGCAGTCCTAGGATTCATATTCTCACACAGCATCATGATTAGCAAACTTTCTCTGTAAAAGGCCATATAGAAAATACTTTGGGCTTCGCATCCCTGTTGCAACTAGTCAACTCTTTCATTATAGTATACTCAGAACCCAGGTATGATTCTGAACTTCAGCAGTGAATTAAGCTTGAAGTCCACCTTACCTCTAGATTTTTTAGTTACTGGAGTAGATAAATTCCCTTCATTGTATGAGACAGTTGGAGTTAGGTTTTCTATCATCCCAAACCCAAACCATGGACAATGTGTAAACAAAAAACATGACTGTGTTCCAGGAGGACTTCATCAATTTGCATATTATAAAATTTATATCATGGAATACTACTCTTTGGAATTTCCTCCCAAGCATTTAAAAATTATAAAGCCATTCTTAGCTCAAGGTCTGAACAGAATCAGGTGGTGGACCAGATTTGAACCATAAGCCATAGTTTGCTGACCCCTGACTTAAAAGATTCTCTGACCAGAGTTTAAAAAGGAAAAACAAACCTCTTTCCTTCCTGGCGTATATTTTCTTTTCCCTTCTCCACACTCTCAAGACAACCCCATTTAGTGCCACTTATATGCCCAAATCCTCCAAATTTGTATCTCCAACCCAGACTGCTCCCCTGTCACCAGACTTCCCTGGCTGCCTGCCTACTTGACATCTCTATTTCAAGGTATAATAGCATTTTGAACTCAACACAATCCTAATCTTCCAGGAATTCTGGCTTCCTTAAAAATGCATCCAGCTCGCAGGAGCAGGCAGAGGCATATTGGCATTCCCATGGAACTGACCCCGATGCCTCAGGATGGTGTTTCAGTTTTGCTTACATTTCTAACCTGTATGTGGTGAAATGAGGCAGTAAAGTATTTTTATTCTGTTTTCATCCTCTAGGGACAAATAAAACTGAGAAATCAACCAAAAGTGCAACATCAGATTGAGGAATTTTGGGAATTTTTCAACAGTATCTATCGGTCTTTGGAAATGTGGTGAGAAGAAATAGTTATGATTCAATATACTGCTTCCACAGAAAGTTCCAGTTCAGACTTGGATCCTGCTCCATCTGATTGCTTATGATGTATACAGATACTCCAGACATTGAGTTTTTGCTTTTATTTACATTTCTGTATGTTTCTTTAGTTTGCTTTTATTTTGTCCAATTAATCTATTTTCTTAGTGAGTTGCTTCAACTTCCCCATCCCCTCCTGTGTTTTGTAAAGAATAAACATTCAACTCAATTAAAACTACATTCTGATAAATAGGAGTATTCACACATATTTTGTCCTTCATTTACTCAGTACACATTTTTTAAGCTTTGCTATATACTTGACATAATTCTAGGATCTGAAGACACAAAGATCCATATGTCATGGCCCAGCCCTTAGGATGCTCACAGTACGTGAAGGGCAACAGAAAATGTAAACTTACAATTCACAATACAACAGTGTAGATGTTAGAATGAAGCCTAAGAAATGTTTTAGGAAGAGAGGGAAATATCAAGGGTTCACAGAGGAGGCATTGAAGTTTTTACATTAGGAAAAGGAAAAAGTGAAAGAGGAAAAGAAGGCAAAAAGGAGAATCCCTAGTCCAAAATATCGGTAGTTGAGTCGCAAGACAATTACTTCCGGAAAGAAGTATTGAGAAGATGTATTGGGTAGATGAAATGCCTAATGAGACCATAAATGAGGAGAATTGCTTCTTATAGTGTATGAGAAGATAATTTTTATCAGATAATGAAATTGTTTTCAGTCTTCGGAATGAAAATGAATCCCTTGCTAATGCAGATCATGCTAATAAAGGGAGTGAGAGAGAATGTCGGAATTGCACTTGGCTCGTGGTAGGCAGAAGCCAACCTAAATAGTCTAGGGGAAAAATGAAAGATAATGAAGTAATCAAAATAATTGCTTAATAGGGAATGTGAAAGATCTGCAGTGTTAAATTATAAATGTACATTTTCAAGAAAAATGAGGTGACCTTAAGGAACAGATTAGAAACCTAAACTCGTGCCGGGTAGAAGCAATGCTTTTCATTAGCAAAGCTGAAGATTAATTAAATCTGGGGAAGCTCTTTGAAATCCACAAGTGCGAATTACATTAGGATACAATACAACGGGTATATTGGTATCATAATTAATGATTAAAATAGAGCTCTTTATTAAATGTGCTTTGGCATAGTTCATGTGACAGATGTGAAATGAGAGGACAAAAGGTTGTTACTTAAAATCAAAATTAACTTCAGCAACATCTGCTTTCAAAAGTTTGTGGGGAGGTAGTTCAGTAGAAAAATACATGTAGTGTCTGTTACCCCCTTGAGGTTGCTGCCTAGAGACCCATCCCAAGCATGAGGGGGGATGCTGTGCCCCATTGCCAACCTGTCTAGGGAGTTAGGGAGGCAGGTGGAGGAGAGCAGGTTCTCTGTTGTCCCATCTTTGAGTCTTTTGTTTCAGCTGAATGATTTCAGAGACTGGTAGGAGAGAAATGTTGAAATTCCAAAGCTTCTGACCGTTTTTAGTGCTGCTCAAGGGTGAAGCTTTGGAGAATATGGTCCATTGTTGACAGAACACATTAAGTGTAGGCAATGGAAGCCATGAGCAAGCAGGAGACGATAGCCCAAACTGTTTTACAGTCACGGGAAAGGGAAATTAATTTCTTGGAGAGACCATGAAAAGGAGAAATGGGAAAAGGAAGAGCATGGCGGGGTAAGGGGTGAGAAGCAACAGATGTAAAACCCCTTCCTATGCCTTACGCTTGTGTCTTCTGTGATGGACAGACTTAAGTGGGGGAAGTCAAGGAAAGGCATCCACATCTAGGGTGAGTCAGAGAAGAGCCTGAATGAGAAAAGATGATGCATAACCTGAACTGATTCAGAACGTAGGAGCTCTGAATATAAAAATGCAGACAACCTTCAAGTCCTAGGATGTCAGAGTAACACAGGGTGTCAGCAAAAACCAACCTGTATGCTATGGCAGGGAAGGCAAGTGACAGGAATCCTGCTGTTCTGAATGAAATTACATCCATGTTTACTCTTCACTGAGTGTGTAGCTCACCCACGATTGCATACTAAAATATGTTTTGTAATTTTAGCTTGGCTCTTACTTTGTGACACGATGGTTTTAAATTTGAGTTTGGTTTATGCCATACAAACTTGAGACCACTTACAGATGCTTCTTTCAGTCACATTTAAAAAATACCCGTGAATTCCACAGAACAAAGGCCTCGTACTGCCTTACAGAAATACAACTTTGAAAGATTCAATTCCAAAACATTCTTGCAGAAAACAGGAATATCCACATATATAATTTTTAAATTTGTTTTTTGAATTAAACAAAAAGTTATATTCTGACAATGAGGATAGAAATTTGTACAGCAATTTAATTTGTTTAACTGATTTTTCTCATTATTCCCCTGTCCACTGAATCCTCCAAAAGATGTGGTTTATAACCTGGTATTTCACTCTAGCTGCTCCCTTTGGACGAGCTGTGTTGAATCTCCCTTTCTCACTGTGGGTATTTTCTTACCAGGATCTTCATATTGTTTTCCTGTCACATTAAATATATGAACAATTCCCATTTGGGGAGTTGAGATTCACTTTTAAGTATTCTAAAACCCAATCTAGTATAAATCAAAATTTAAAACTTACATCCAACTCAAAGATTTTTCTCTCTCTATCTTCCAAAGAAGGCTGTACCCTGCAGTGAGGAAAAGGGCAAGGCCTATTTCTCAGTTCTTATTTTATCCTGCTGCTTCTAGATGCTTCTGACTTTCTCTGTATTGTGGTTCAGATGTGGTATCCCCCAAAAGCTCACCTGCAAGACAACACAAGAAAGTTTGGAGGAGAAATGATTAGGCTATGGCCTTAATAAAATCAGCAAATTCATCCCTGATGGGATTAACTGGGTGGTAACTGGAGGTGGTGGGCATGCCTCCTCAACAGGAGGAAACGTGGTTCATTGGGGGCATGGCTATGGGGTATATATTTTGTATCTGGAGAGTGGAGTCTGTCTCTGCTCCCTGATCACTACTTGAGCTTCCCTCTGCCACACTCTTCCGCCATGATGTTCTGCCTTACCTCGAGCACTGAAGAACGGAGCCAGCCTTCTATGGACCAAGATCTCTGAAACCATGAGCCCTCAAATAAACTTTTCCTCCTTTAACAGTTTATCTGGTCAGGTCTTTTAGTCACAGCAGTGAAAAAGCTAACTAAAACACTCTGACTTGTATTTGTAGAGCTCAGGAAGAAGATTGGTGAGATAAGGGTAGAAATCTCCAGTACCTCATGTCCTTATAACTTGCTTATGTTCTCTAAGTGGCAGATCCCAAAATCTCAGAGGCCCTCACACTGACCTCTGCCATAGTCCCTGGTACGTGCCAACCAATGAGAAACAAAAGCTAGGTGGGTCAGGGCAATTAGATTCCACTTTTTTATTCATCCCATTCTAAAGCACTGTACAGTCACCTGTACAGTCACCCTGAGAAGTCCTAAGTACCCAACATTTTCTGAGAAAACTTGTGTTTCTTTGAGGCACAACACGAAGCTGTGGACAGTGTGGTAATGCATTTGACATTCTTTCTTACTTCATTCAGTTTTATTTTTTTTCACACTTGCTTGTCCTTGAATTATATATGCCTGCCCCTTCCATGAAGAATCAGCACTGATTTCTTGCCTTAGGCTTCGTTGTCTAGGAAACCTGGGCCAAGACAACTTTTAAACTAATAATGGACAGAGAAATAAGAATTTGCCTGGCAAGGATGGAGGATACTATTCTAGATTTAAAGAATTGTATACTTGGAGACCTAAGGCAAAATTGGAAGTTAGCTTTTAATCTTAGTCTGTTCAGGCTGCTATAACAAAATGCCATAAACTGGATATCTTATAAATAACAGAAATTTATTGTTCACAGTTCTAGAGGATGGGAAGTCCAGGATCAAGGGCCTTGCAAATTCAACATCTGGTAAGGGCCTACTTCCTGGTTTTAGCTGTGTGGAAGGGACTTACTGCTCTCTGGAGTCTCTTTTTTAAGGATACTAATTCCAAACATGTGGCTTCACCCTCAATACCGAATCACGTTCTAAGAGCCCCACTTCCTAGTACCATCATCTTGGGGGTTAGAACTTCAACATAAGCACCTTGGACAGATATAATCACTCAGTCCATTGCACTTGAGTTTTCAAGACATCACTCAGTTGGGGAAAAAGCCTGGAGTGGTGGTGTAGGGGATATGAAAGAGGAGGCTAGACAGGTGCATCTTTTCACTAAGTAAGCAGTAGGCCTCAGTGAGGAAGGGTATAAAACCACAGAATTTGAAGCCAAGGAGTGACAAAGACAGATGTGCATGTCAGACCACTCTGTCTGCAATAGGGAGCTGGATTGAAAGTGAGCAGATAAAATGGAATAATCTTTGCACATGTTCACTAGGGTGTGGTATTGGCATTCATTTTGTGATAGAATGAAAGTAGCCTATCATATATCATCAATATATTATATTAAAATACCATTATTAAAATTGGCATTCTAATTAAATAGTCCAATTTTTCTTATTACAACACAAGTATACGAATTCTCTTTAAGTTATTATAGGAAAGGCCACAATGAAGGGCTAATTTTGATGTGTTAAGTAAAAATTATAGGATGCTTCTGGAGCTGTAGCTCTTGCTCAGTGGTACAACACTTGCCTAACATGTGGATTCAATCCATAGTAGAAAAAGAAAGGAAGGAAGGAAGGGGAGAAATGAAATTATACAGTTATGGGGACTGTTGTTTTGGATTAAGCTCTTACCCTAGACCCTATCAGACCAGACTAAAAATCAAAATGGAGCCATGTAGGCTAAAGTTACCAAATCAGAAATGAGAGATAGCAGACAAATTTCCCATATTGGTTACTTTCAGTCAGCATAATAATGAAGTTCACTCTGGTTTAATCCTTTTACCAAAGAAGTGATCTAAAGCTGGCTTCCTGTCCCTTCCTTACGAGAAAAATCACTTTGAAATGACCGAACTGCTTTTTGTTCTTTGTTTCTCCCTTTTTTCATCCCTTTTCAGTCTACAAAACCAAGCTCTTCTGCTCATCCTATCTGAATAGTAATTCTATTTTATGGAATGAAGTATTGTCTGATTCTAGAATAAAAAATAAAGTCAAATAAGATTTTTAAGTTGTTTTAATTTTTGTGCTTTCACAGGTATTAATATTTAAGTGGAATTTATTGGAAGCCTTTCTAACTCTATACATTGTTTAGAAAAATTATCCAAAACTTGGAAATAGGCAAATAGATTACTGGGTTTATTGTTGGATTACTTTCAGTTTATTAGTGGGCATTGTCTATCTTGCCGAAGTAGAGAGCATATTAATCAAGGTTCTCCAGAGAAATAGAATGAACAGGATGCATGTGTTGGCAGGCTGGAGATGCAGGGAAGAGATGATATTGCAGTTCAAACTTTCAAGCAATCTGGAGGCACAATTCCCTCTTCCTGTGGGAATTTTTTTTTCTCTCTTAAAGACCTTCTGGATGAAGGTAACCCTATCATGGAGGGTAATCTACTTTACTCAAAGTCTACTTCAAATCTCCTAACAAATACTTTCATGCCAGTATCTAGACTGGTGATTTACAATGGCCTAGTCAAGTTGACACATAAAAATTACCATCACAGGGGCTTGGTCTAATACTCTAACAACCTTTCCTTGGCATTCTGTTTACTCTTAATTAGGAAGCCTTACATCTCTTGAAAAATAGAGGTTACCTTGTTTTAAAAAAAAAACTGATATCAATAAAAATGTTCGTGGCCCATAACAATATAACAAAAATTGCCCCAAAGAATGTAAGTGAAGAGACTATGATTCAAAGGTTTTCACTTATTATTGTCTTTTAGGATGTCAACCAGTTTTATATCTAACCTACCTATCTTATTTGAACACTTTAAAAAATGCTCTTTCAAGAAATCTTAGCATCTTACAGGTTCCTTCTTTAATTAATAAGTTGAATAAAACATTTGATCCATATTTATTTTATATTTTTAAAAGTCTCATGCTTTCTACTTTTGAAAATTATACTTTGACAAAGAATAAATACATAATGTGCAACACATAAGAGAATGACAATGATTATTCGATGTGTGGTGCGTTTATTTACTTTAATCATGCTTAAAAATGGGCATCAAAAGAACATGTTTTTGCTTTCTTCATTGGTCCCTGATGAACAGTGATTTAGGACCTGTACCATAAATTTTCCATCTCTAGCTTCTCTCTCGTTCACTCATTCCCTTCTTTGAGTCCTCTTATCACACATGTTTTAGATCTTCTCATTTATTCCATTTCTTAATCCTTTCCATCCTTTCTCCTCCTCCAGGATGCATTCTGTAAAGTGTCTTCAGATTTATCTTTTTGTTCAGTAATTTTCATTTTAACTCTGCCAACACTGCTGTTCAACCCACCCATGGAATTTTAAATTTCAAAGGTTATATTTTTAATTTCTATTTGCTTCTTATTAAAGCTTCCTGTTCGTTTCTCACAGTGTCTTATTTTATGGTACTGATTATTTTATGTTGCTAATTATTTTAAGCACGTGTATTTTCCTTTCTCTGTCATATTTTGGTACTATTAAATATTTGTCATATTTTGGTATCATATTTGGTATCAGGCATGATTAGAGTATTTGATCCTGCTTATTTATGTTATGTCTGATCAATTTATGCTGGATTCATTCTCTCTCTCTGTCGTGTGTGTGTGTGTGTGTGTGTGTGTGTGTGTGTGTGTGTGTGTGTTGATTTGGATTGTCATTATGAGCATGGTTATATCAGAACATTGTAAATCTTAAGTGGCCTAGGTTGAGCTTGGGTCTTTCCAGAGGGGATTTTGCATTTGCCAGGAACCTCTCCCTGGGAGCAATTATGTTGATAATTCTTTGGTTTGGTAGAACCAGACCCTGTAAGTGATAAAGGGCAAAGCCATGGTAACAAATTCTCAAGGGAGACTTTTACCTAGAGCCCCAGGGCAACTAGAAAAGATTCCTTCTTCTTAACCTGTGCTAATGAGCAGTTTTCTTTCAGCCTAACATTTTATGAAGGATTCAGTCTATATTAGTTTTCTATTGCTGTTGTAAGAAATTACCAGAAACCATTGGAGATTGAAGCAACACTAGTTTGAGGGAAAGAAAGGACAAAGGAAGGGAAAGGAAAGGAAAACAAGGAAGGATGAAGCCAGGAAGCAAACAGGGAGGCAGGAAAGGAAGGAGAGAGAAAGACCAACCCACAGAGAAAAGAAAAAGCCAAGCAACACAACAGTATTATCTTAGTTCTATAGATCAGAAGTCTGAAATATGTTCCTCTGGGCTAAAATCAAGGTACCTACAGGACTGGTTCCTTCCAGAGGCTCCAGTAGAGAAACCATTTCTTGACCTTTCCTAGCTTCCAGAGGCTCCCACATTCCTTCATTGGTGGCCCATTTCCACCTTCAAAACCAGCAGTGGCTGGTGAAGTCTCTGTCATGTCTCCCAACTCTGACCTCTTCTGCCTTCCTCTTCCATTTTAGGAGGACCCCGTGTTGACATAGGACCACAGAAATGACCTATGATGACCTTATTCTTTGGTCTGCGGATTAGCAACTGTAATTTCAGCTGCAACCTTATTCCTGCTTGCCATGTGTGGTAACACAGTAACAGGTTCTAGGCATGAGGATGTGGTTATCCTTGGGGAGCCATTATTCTGCCCACCACACAGTCTTTCGAGGATCTCAGCTTTCTGTAAGGAACTCACAACTCCTAGCTTGTAACCCTAGGCAGAACCCAGCTTCCAGGCCTTCAAATCTGTGTCCTTAGGTTAACAAAACCAAAAGCTTCACCCAGTGAAGTTGCAGTACTAGCTCATATGCTCTTTTTCTTGGATATTTTTTCTTCATTTTATGAGAGATTTCTTATTCTTTCTTACAAGCTCAGCTATAATTTAAAGATTCTCCAGGGTCATATTTTAATGGTATTGGGAGGTGTGTCCTTTGGGAGATGATTGGGTCACTAGGGTCTTACCTTACGAATGCACTAACCCTATTATAGAAAGCTCAGTCCTTGTCTCAGATGCCATTCCAATAATGAAGACATGGTTTTGAGAAAAAGGAAAAAGAAGGTTTATTGCTTTGCTAGAAAAAGAGAAACAAAGGGGAAATCCTATCTCAATGGCTGTGATTCTGCCCATCAGCAGGAATAGGGGGCTTTTACAGAGATGATTCAAAGAAAATGAGATTAGGAGGAGAAATCAGGAAGGAGATCAGGGAAAAGAAGATCAAAGAGGAGAAGGTTGGGGAAAAGAAGACCAGGGAGGAGAAGATCAGGAAGGAGAAGGTTATGGGAAAGAAGATCAAGGAGAAGATGGTTGAGAAGAAGAAAAATAACATGTAAGTTTCAAAGCCACAAGGGATATAGTCAAACCATCAAGTGAACCCCTTTTACAACCCTTTCAGAGATTCATGGGATTCACAGGAATGATTTTTTTTTTTAATAAAGCAAGCTCTCTTTGTTTCTCTTGCCATGTGATGCCTTGTGATATGTTATGAGGCACCAAGAAGGCTCTCATCAGACTCCATGTAGATACTTGGACTGCCAAGCCTCCATGAGCTTATAAGCCTCTTTGCTTTATAAATTACTCAAGCTGTGGTATACAGTTTTAGCAGCAAAAAATTAGCTGAAGACAATCATGTTACCCTACAGTACTGCAATTACTCCACTTGTTAAAAACAATCAGTAAGTAACAGAGACCTTACTCTTCTTAATACTTATTTAGTAATTCTGAGGAGTAGACTGGTTTGGCTGACCAAACATTACATTTAATATTTACTATAATTATGGGAGTAGAACTGCCTCTAGAATCTGGCCAGTGGCTAAGATAGTCATGAACATAATTCTGTCTTACAATGTACAGAATACTAATTTAACTTAGTCCTATTTTGAATAATCTGTTCCTCATTTCTTAAATTTTGTCATTTATTCATTCTTTTGCTCATTCATTCAATATATATTTATGAAGTATCTTTTATGTGTTAGCTCCAATAGCATGTACAAGCTAAATAAAACATTTGACCTTCTAGCAAGAAATTTGGGGCTTAATAAAGAAGAAACCGAATGTATAGTCTAAGAGAAAAGAGTTTTGAGAAAATAAACACTTTGAATGGAAATCTTGTGTGTGTTTGCCTGTACATATTTGGGTATGCACACATATCTGTTTATCATCCAGGTAGGGAGGAGTTGTTGCAGTTATTTTTAAAACTTAATGAAGTTTAACATACATACAGAAAATTTCATAAATCCAAAGTGTACACTTTAATGAATTTATTGAAATGGAATCTGCCTGGTAACCAGCACTCAGATAAAAAACAGAATTCTACTAATACATGAGAAGCCCTTCCCTGGTCTATACTTTGGCAGGGGAAGGGAAGAATATCAAACAGCTTTCCTCCCTGTTTTTCGGCCCACTTAATACATACTGTTAGGTCGGTTCAGGGCCCAGGATGTTCAATTAGGGGAACTAGTCAGGGCAGCTGTGATCAGGGCAGCTGCGGAACGGAGTGGCCAGCCAGATGCTGACATCACCAGTAGACATGCCTCCTGTCAATCAGTGGGTTTTTCCTGACCTATCCAGGAAGGACTCTGGCCTCCTCTTCCTGCCCTGAAGCCCTCCCCTTCCTGACTGGGCCTTTTGAAATTGTCTGTATGCCCGAACGCGGGCGCCATTCTCCCGTACACACTCTGATGGACGGGAGAGTTCAGCCTGAGAGCGTGTATTTCCAATGAAGCCTTGCCCAGTGGCTTTAATTTATCTCTTTTTGGTCATCTAGTCTTTACATAATGGTGTGCGAAACCCCGGAGAGTTCTTGAAACTCCCCCTGTACTGGGGTAGAGGCAAACTCTCCGAACCAGACCGGGAGCCGCTCTCTGTCTCCCCACTCCAGATTGACAAAAGTGAGGTACGCTTCCCTCAACCCATCTCTCCTGATTTCTCAGCTTCGCTTCCGCTTTGCTTCCGTCCGCACCAGAGGCTTATCCGTAAGTCACACGTGTGCAATAGGTCTCTGTCTAAGGCCACTTGGATTGGGGAGACGTCTCCAGTCCTTGTGTGAGCCACCCGATTCTGTCCAGGCCCTGGGGAGTTTCCAAGGACGCTTGAACCCCTCGCTTGGCCCTCTGTTTTCCGGTGGACCTGAACGGATTGAGGGAGGCCTTTTTCTGTTCCCGCCCACTTCTGCGAATGCTGAGAGGTCACAGGAAACACCGACTCTTCTCCAGACCCCAAAACTCCTTTGGGCTGTCTGTATCACAATTTTGAGAAGCTAGTACTTGCTGAAGACTTACACCGTGAGCGTCTGGTCCTCCTTTCCACTCTAGTCTGGCCTCAGTATGGCTTAGACAACAGATCACAATGGCCTCCAGAGGGAACTTTTGATTTTCAAATCCTCATTGATTTGGCTATTTTTTGTCACCGGATGGTGACAAAATGGACAGAAACTCCTTACGTTAAGGCTTTGTTGGAAAGTACGCTCTCGCCCCTCCCTTTTTTCCCATCTGTTCTGTCCTCTCAAGTTCTTCTCGCTAGGAAAAATCCCAAGCCCCCTTTCCCATTTGCTCTTCTGTACCTCCTTCCTCATTCTCTGATCTACATGTGCGGCCGCCATTATGTCCCACTCCCTACCCAGACCCCGCCTCCCCTCGCTCTCTGCTCTGCTGGAGTGCGGCCATCTTCCCAGGAGGCGGAGCCGGCCTCAGTCCCAGTGCCAGAGGGAAGAGACAAGGCGTTAGACGGAGCCCTCCCGCCCCACATCCCTGCATCTCTTGCTGCGTTCCCGCAACACTCAAACGGGCTAGCGCCGCTTTTTTTATTTCTACTGGCTGCATCATTTTTTCCCTAAGACTTTCTTTTCTTAACTTCTATGTTTTTTGAGCTCATGACCTTAATCCTTCACATCTAGGATAATGTTTTCTAATCAGTACTATTTTTATTCAACCATGGAGGTTTTTTTTAAAAAAACATCTAACATTGCCTGCAGGCCTTTACTATTGTGTGTGTGTGTGTGTGTGTGTGTGTGTGTGTGTGAGTGCCATGTACATGGTATCAAAATTGTCACAGATAATGAGCGCTCATAAATTAAAACCCCAAAAAAATGGATCCAAATATTTTAAGTCACATGATTTAAAAGGTTGGATTGAGTAAACACAAAGGTTTATAGATTCCTATGTGAAGTTTTAAAGGTTTCTACTGTTGCCTAAGTTCAAAAAAAATTACAAGGATTGCTTTGGGATATAAACAAAAGGAATTAAAGATTCTAAATATGGTATTTATTGGAAGGAAAGAATATTTCTAGTCAAAAGGTTTACAAATGTGATTAAACAAAAAGATAAAATCTAAATTTTTCTTTGAGAACTAAACTTAATGTAATAACATCAATGTAATTCTGGTTCTACTAGTTCTATTTTTATATTAAATGTGTTCATTTCTTTCAGATGTACAAGCTTTAAAGTAGAAGGTTTTAAAGAGCATTATATCAAGCTGATGTTTTCCAAACTGAACTTGTATAGTATCAATTTATATCATTTAATGTTTTATAACTGAACCTATCATCAATAAGATAAGGCTTTAGGTTATTTTTTACATCAGAGTGATCTTTCAACAAATGAGGACTTAATCTATTTAATATTCTGCTAAGATTTTGCAAGGAGCCCTGTCTTACCTGAGATAGTTCTGTCTCCCAGCTTACTACAATGGCTTCAATGTAGGCCAGACTCCAGTTCATTTAAAGATATGTTCAAAGGATTGATTTTGTTATAAAGATCATTAGGATCTCAAACAGGGATATAATGTGTAACTCAGCTGAAATTTGAGAAAGCTAT
Organism: Xerus rutilus; assembly: GCA_028644305.1. Taxonomy (NCBI): domain Eukaryota; kingdom Metazoa; phylum Chordata; class Mammalia; order Rodentia; family Sciuridae; genus Xerus; species Xerus rutilus. The sequence goes on along the minus strand of CM053403.1, from coordinate 21,904,458 downwards.
TACACAAACTAAATATGTTTTTACTGTTGTTGATTTTATTTTGTATTTTCCTTAAACTCTATGACTATTGCCTGTTAATGTTTTACAGAGGTACTACTTCAAAAACAGACAACCCAATTTAATTTAAAATAAATAAGCCATCACCTACAGGACAGATAGACCTTAAAGTTAAAGTCCAGTAGCCTTACTTTAAGACTGATAAGATTGGCTTGCTGAGTGTTTAAGATCAAGACCTAAACCAAGAATTAGATCAAAGGGGCCAAGGAAACCAGTATTTGGTCCTTGCCCTCTGAGTCAGCCTGAATTCAAGAAATGAGGAAACTTCTAAAAGGCTCTGCACCTCTAGGCCACAGGACCTCCTGATCAGGGAGATTTCTGAGACCATTAGAGAATTAAAGAGCTGATCAAATGCCATACGATGGAAAGGAAGGTTGAAGACAGAGGGAACCATCTCTCATGTTTCTCAGGGAAGCCACTTGGTCAGCTCCAGACCTTGACCTATCCTAACGCAGATGGCACTAGCAGAGCTAACAAGCTGCTCTCAAGTTCCTCAAGGATGCCTCCCAGGAAACCAAAAGGTGACTATTAACAATAGGTAAGAACAAAAGTCATTTTGACTTGCTTCATCTTAAACATCTAGCAAAACAGCAAAACCAAGAAAACAGCCATTTCTGGGCATTTAAAAATAGTTTAAAGATAGACACCTGTGACATTAAAAACCAAATACTATGTTTACATGCCTTGTCCTCTCCAGCCTTGTTATGGGGACAAATTCTCAAGTCTTATACTTCCTACATTTCAGACTGTTTGCTCTGTGTAGATTTGAATCATAATTGTAATTCCCATTGATGTTCCTCAATTAACTGTACAGTGAGGCTGAATTACCATGACTTGTTACCACCTCGCTTTCTAGGGCAAAAAGGGTTCTCCTTGGCCCCCATTTGCTGCCTCTGGGCTGGGGCAGGAGGACTTGATTATGCAGTAACTGCTACTTAAAAACTTAAACAAATTTTATTACGGAACCGACCAGCCTTGGACTCCCATCACGCTGGACTCCTACCAAACTCAAAATTTCTTGGCAGCCCCTTTCTTTTTCTGCTAATCAGTAATCTCTCCCAAGCCTCTGTTCCTACCCACAGGTGATGCTTCTACATTCAAGCAACATGACTGACAACCAGAGGCTTCCACACCCCTGCATCTGCCTCCCTGCCTGATCAACACCCGAGCCATCTCCCCCTCTCCAGTGCCCCTAATCCCGCAAGAAGTAGCCAGAGCGAATCTGCTGTCCTATATCATCAAAAAGGCAGCCTTTGTTAGGTTGGTTCAGGGCCCAGGATGTCCAATTAGGGGGACGGTCAGGGCAGCTGCGGAACGGAGCGGCCAGCCAGACACTGACATCACCAGTAGACACGCCTCCTGTCAATCAGTGAGTTTTTCCTGACCTATCCAGGAAGGACTCTGGCCTCCTCTTCCTGCCCTCAAGCCCTCCCCTTCCTGACTGGGCCTTTCAAAATTGTCTGTACACCCGAACACGGGCGCCATTCTCCCATACACACTCTGATGGACGGGAGAGTTCAGCCTGAGAGCGTGTATTTCCAATGAAGCCTTGCCCAGTGGCTTTAATTTATCTCTTTTTGGTCATCTAGTCTTTACACATACCTTTCTACATCATGAGTCACCCTCAGACCATATTAGTCAGTCTTCAAAATTGGTTTCTCTGAGACAACTTTCCTATCTCCATAAGCTGAAATCAGTGATGAAAGTCCAGGTGAACCAGAGCAAAAACTTCCAGCCATCAAATTAACAGCCAGAAAGCATTTTTTTTTCCTTCGTAAAAGGTGCATCTAGTTTCATGGAAATTAAAAAGGAAAAAAAAATCCATTAGGTCATCAGGTGAAGGATTGTCCCTTCTATTGAGTTCCCAGGTTTTTCTCTAGTTTAAAATGAGAACAGGGCTGGGATTGTAGCTCAGCGGTAGAGCGCTTGCCTTGCATGCGTGAGGCCCTGGGTTCGATCCTCAGCACCACATACAAAGCAATGAAATAAAGACATTGTGTCCATCTACAACTAGAAAAAAAAAAAAAATTTAAAAAAAAAAAAAAAAAAAAAAATGAGAACAGCTGTTTTTATTCAAATGCACCCTTTATTACAGGAAGTATGCACTGAACCAGCTAGACACCATAACCCCATATTGTTGCATCAGAGCTGTGGCAAGTTATTAGAAAAGAAGCAATAAAGAGCATCTTTCACTCTGTGTTCAGAAAGCACAGGACAGCTGTTTGACCCAAAGGTCTACCTCCATGGATACAGGCAGACAAAGCTTTCTCCATCAAGGCATAGGTACAAAGATATGGGGTTTAAGTCTCCTTGAGTGCTAATAGCATTCAGAAGGTACAAGAAATGCAAAAAGTCACTTTTGGGGTGGAATCTTCCTTTAATCTTTTGAAAAGCTTCATCACAGTTCAAAAAAAAAAAAGCAAAAGCAAGAGTGGATCTGCAGTAGACAAAGAATTCAGGCTGGGACTTCTTGAGTCATCTATTTGAGGTTGTTTTTCTGTAGAATTAGAAAGAGTGAATCAGTCCTTGCATTGCAAATTTCAATAAATTCTCTTGTTTCATGACTTTTCTCAAAGAACTTGAAACCTATTTTCAAATAAACAAAGCTAGTAGCTCTTTTAGATAGAAACCATGTTTTTGTCTTGTTTCCCACAAATAAAGCAACCACAGTGTTTGGCACATGGTAAGTGTTTAATATTTGGCAACTGAATGAATGACTGTATGAAATTTTATCCTAAAAATGATGAGAGGCCACTGAAGCATGTTAAGAAGAGGAGTGACATGGTAACATTTCATCTCTAGGGAGATCTATCTGGCAAGATTATGGTTTAGATATGAGGTGTTCTCCCAGAATTCCAGTGTTAATACAAGAATGTTCAGAGGTGAAATGATTGGATTGTGAGAGCTGTAACCCAATCAATTTATCTTATTTTGAATGTACCCACTAGGTAATCACTGCAGGCAGGGGGAGCATGGCTGAAGTGGGTGAGTCACTGGGGGTGTGATCGGGGAGGGTGCTTCTTCCCTGCAGTCCTTCTTTCTGGCTCTGCTTCCTGGCTGCCAAGAAGTGAGCAGCCCTCCTCTGTCACATCTTTCTGTCATGATTTTCTACCTCACTTAGCCCCAGAGCAATGGAGCCAGCCATCAATGGACTGAAACCTCTGATGCCCATGAGTGCCAAATGAACTTTCTCTGCTAAGTTGTTTTTGTCAAGTATTTTAGTCACAGAGAAGCAAAAGTTAACTAAAACACAATAGTGTGCAGCAAATATTAGAAAGGGACAAACATGGAGGGGAGATGACTCACTGCGAACGAACAGTAATATCCCAGACTAGAATAAATGATAGTCTGAACTAAGGGAGGGTATGTTAGGGCAGAAGGTAGGAACTAATTTGAAGGATACTTGGAAAGTGAAACATATATGACCCAGTAATTGATGGAATATGGAGGAAGAGGAGATAGGAGAGAAGGCCCCTGACAATAATTCTTGAAATTCTGGTTTGGTCTTTTGGATGGGTGATGGATCAGCTGGTTGCTGTAAGGCATACAGTAGGGTACAGCAGGAACAGCAGATTGGTGTTAAAAACAGTGTTTACTCTAACCCTTTTGGACTTAAGGTGCCCATGGGAAGTCTGATTTAGAACCAGTAGAGTAGAAATAGTTATTAAAGCCATAGGTTTTAATGTTTGTTTTTTTTTTGTAGGAAGAAAGGCATTATCATGAAAATCCAGAGGGCTGAGGGCATAACAACCAGGACAATAGATATTTAGAGGTCAAACAGAGAGCAAGAAGACTGTAACACAGGAAGAGAATTGATGCCCAAATGGCTCTGGTTATTCATTCTAGAATACCTGAAAGTCAAGATAGCTAGGGGTCAGGGACCCTTGTGCCCATGCTCCTGAAGGGAGAAATGAGCCCAAGTCTTTCTGTACTCAACAAGAACTATAGCATCCACACACTCTAAGCTTTCCAGATACTGAGTTGGTGGCCTGCCCCTATTAATCAAATATGTGGATTAAGAGGTATATATTTCCTAAAAGCTGCATATAACATAGACTTTTTTTCCCTTAATGGCAATTTAGCTTTGTTTTGGGTGTGAGATGAGCTTATAAAGAAAACTGATTACAACAATAAATAAAAACACAACATTTTCCAGGGTGTTCATGTTGGGAAGCTGTGCATTTGTCCCAGCAGAGATGCTACTGAAGAAGGACATTCCTAAAACTTCTCTTTTGAAATTGCCTCAGAGTTTGAAAGGGTGAAAACTCATGTCTTTTAAGGATAAATTTGAGTTTTGAAAACAATCCAAGTTTTCATTCGGAGTAAAGCTTGGTTGAAAAGGTAAGTAATAGGAATAGTAATTATCTCATTATTAACTATTTTGTATTGAGTACTTGTTGAAATGATAATATTTTGGCCATAACAGTTTAAATGTTTTAAAAATTATTTTCACCTGTTTCTTTTTTAATGTGGCTGCTAAAACACTTAACATGCATTTATTGTTCATATTATGTCGCTACTGAACAGAGTTAGCCTGTATGGCTCTACTTACATATATGAAAGTTATTTACTTATAAAGAATATCTGGAAAATAACTTTAATATTCACCTTTGCGAAATAAATCATGTTTGTCTACAGAGCAGACTATTATGTGAACAAAAAGAGGAATGAGGCCAATATGTACTAAGAGGAGAAACACTTGACTATATATTGTTCAGCGAAAAAAATAGAGCACAGAACAGACGCAGAGTAAGTGAATGTTTGTGTTCAGTGTATAAGAAGCAGCCTTCGAATGCATTGTGTAAAACTGTACTTACATACAGAATATTCCTGTACTTACATACAAGAAATTATGCTTAGCTCCTGTCCCAGAGAGAGGAAATCGTGGATCACTACCAGGGATGGGCAAAGCTTTGTTTTTAACTTGACCTTTTTGTGCTGATTAAATGTTTTACAACATGTATTCATCATCTATTCAGGAAAAGAAAGTTATTTACAGATTTTTATTATTTGAAAAGAAAACAGCCTTCAAAAATAATTTCTTGGGGTAAGTTATGAGGCTATAATAATTTGTTTCTTGTTTCTCTTTTTTTTCTAAAGTGGAATTGGAGGACAGATGTATGTAAACCATGGTGACCTACACATAGTAGGCTCCTAGGAAATGGCTATTCCTTTCCTGCTAATAGCTCAGATGTCATGATGGCAGCTGTCCATGTTTCAGGGATACCTTAGGGGTCATGATCATGTTATGGCTTTAGAGATAGCAAATGTCAATAGGATGAACCTGCACAGATCCTGTGATTTACCCTGGAAGTTAGTTATTCCCCTGTAGTAAATCCTAGAAACTTACTTATTTTTCTATCTTTTTATCAAAATGGAAGATAGTTTGCATAATATATAACTTCCTAGTCAGTATAATGTTTATAGGCTGTCTTCAATTTTTATTACTACACTAGAGACTAAAACAAAGTTTTCCAGTTATTATGTCCTCTGTGCTGAAATCTTCACTCTCCTGTCAGTCTCTTGATTTTTTGGCAGTTAAAACTTTCTTTTATTTCTATATCAAAAATTCTGTATGCCTCCCTAACCTCTTTGTCTACTTCTATCACCTCCTCTCACTTTCATGAAATTTGATGAGTGATTGCTTCTTACGGGGTATGTCTGACTTTCTAGCCCTTTGTCTAAATTTAAAACACTACAGCCATCCTCCAGAAAGTACACAGTGCTCAATCAATTGCATTTGCTCATAAAATCTCTTTTGTTTTTGGAACAAAAGTCTCTTGATTCCTATTCCTTATTTCCATTCTTATTGCTTCTGCCTTAGTCCAGCCCCTCTTCATCTTGTCTGGAATATGTCAATTAGCTCTTAACCAGTCTGCATGTTTTCAGACTCCCCACTGGCAATCCATTTTCCACTTTACAGCTAAATTCTAAAAACAGATTCTAAAAAACAGATTCATGCATGCATTCATTCATTCATCAAGCATTCATTAAATATCTCCCTTGTGTCAGACACCATGCTGGGAACTAGGGACACAAAGCCTTATTTTTCACAGGCAGGCTCTATGTTTCTGTAGCCTGAAGTCCAGTGCAGGAGGCCACTGAGTAGACAGACATGTGATTTCAAATCCATGAGGGTGGACCTAGGATGCTATGGCGGCACTCAGTAGGGAGAGGAAGTTTCTCAGATCCTCACCTTCTGATCAATTGGAAAAGGCCAGGTAAAAAGGCAGGAGAACATGTAAGCAGAGGCAATGGAAAAGGCAAAGACTAGATGGCATGGAGCATGACATCTATGGTCAGGAAGGCTGGCCCAGTGTCTAGAGAAGATTGGGGCAAGTCAGCACAAGGTGGTGGTGATGGGCCTCAGGGCCATGATCATGTTATTTCTTTAGAGATAGCAAATGGGAGTTTGGGCTTTATTCTGAAGGCACAGGCTTTAAGAAGAGCAGTCATGTGATCAGATTTTCACTTGTGAAGAATATTGTTAGGAGTTTGGAGGATAATAACAGGAATGAAAGCCCGAAACTTGTAAAGAATGTTAGGAGGAGGTTGTTTCAACAATCCAGTGAAACGTAGAGGATGAGCCAAATCAAGATGAAAACAGTAGCAATCGGGAGAAGTGGACTGATTTGGGAGCTAATCAGCAATAGAGTTGATGGGGTCTAGTGATTGGTTATATTTGGGAAAGAAATGGGAAGTTCAATAACTGACTTGCAATTATCCAGTTTGAGTCCTTGGAATGCCATGAGGAACTATGGAAAGGGGGATATTTGGGCACAGAGAAGATGCATTCAGATGAGAGGTTTGGACTGGAGACATTTGTTTCCAAAAACAATGTTTCACTCATTTGTTTATGCATTCAACAAATAGGTAGTGAGTATGATGCCATTGTATGATAGGCATTGTGCTAAGCACTGGGGATACATTGGAAACAAATAGAACAGAAAACCTGTTTTTTTTTTTTTTTTGTGGCACTTTCATTTCAGTGAAGAAACTAAGCAAATACAACAAGCAAATTAATGTAGAATATCAAGCAGGTATGTGCTTTGAAGATACAGTGAAGTGGAAAGACAGCATGATGGAATATAGTGGACATTTTAGATAGGGAGTCACAGGAAAATTATTTTTGAAGAGGTGATGTTTCAGCTCAAACCTGAATGAAGTGCCAGAGGGAGCCACAAGCTCCTGGGAAAAGCATGCAAGGAAGAACCACGGGGAGCAGCAGGCTGCCTAGGTGATGGGTTGGTAGAAGCCGTAGGGAAGAGGGAAAGGGGAAAGGGATGCATATGTCCACTTAATAGGACCTCTAACAGTACCTGTGAACTTTCACAGAAGACCCTGTTATCTATGTTTTCATCTTCCACACTTTCAGTTACCTGTGGTCAGTGGTGATCGGAAAATATTAAGTGGAAAAGTCCAGAAATGAACATATTTTAAATTTTGTGTTATTTTGAGAAGCATGATGAAATCTTGTTTTGTACTGCTTCATCCTGGCCTGCAACATGAATCACCCCTTTGTTCAGTGTATCCACACTGTGTATGCCACCCACTGGTCAGTCTCTTAATAGTTGTCTCAACTACCAAATTGGATGTTACAGTCTCACAGTATTTCTGTTTGAGCAATCCTTATTTTACTTAGTGATTGTCCCTATGCACAAGAGTAGCGATGCTAGCAATGTGAACATGCCAAAGAGAAGCCGTTCTTAAAGTGTTTAAGAATCATCTCACATTATCAAGATGGGTGTGAGTATAATAGAATAAAATATTTTGAGAGAGGAAAAGACCACATCCATATAACTTTTATTTCAGTGTGTTGTTATACCTGTTCTATTTTATTATTGTTATTAATCTTTTATGGTACTTAATTTATAAATTAAATTTTATTTTTGGTACACAAGTACAGGGAAAAACAGACTAAGTGGTTGGTACTATCCACAATTTCAGACATCCACTAGAGGTGTGTTAGTCCACTTCTTGTCACTTTGACCAAATACTCAACAAGAGCAACTTAGAGGTGGAAACGTTTATTTGGGGTTCACAGTTTTGAGGTTCAGTTCATGGCTGGACAACTCCATTGCTCTGAGCTCAAGGTAAGACGCAAAATCATTCTGGAAGGGTGTGGTAGAGGAAGGCTACTCAGCTCAAAGCAGTCAGGAAACAGAGAGAAAGAGAGAAAGTGAAAGCATAGGGAGCCAAGAACAAAATATATAATCCTCAAGGGCTCACTCCTAGTGACCTGCTTCCTCCAGCCACACCCTACCTGCCTGTAGCTGCCATCTAGTACAGTAGTCTTTTCAAATTATAAATCCATCAAAGGGATTAATCCACTGATTACAGCTCTCATTATCTAATCATTTGACTTCTAAATATTCCTGCATTGTCTCACACATGAACTTTTGAGGACACCTCATGTCTAAACCCGAACAGGGGATTTTGGAATGTATCCTTTGCAAGTAACAGGGGTAGGAAGAGATGGGGGGGACTACTGTATTTCTTGAATACATGTCATTTCTGGAGTCCTTTTGATTTCCCAGCATACAATCACATGATCTGCTAATAAAGTCTTCTTCCTTTCCATTCCTTATGCTTTTTATTTTCTTCTTGTTGTCTTATTGCACTGCCTAAGATCTCCAGAAGAATGTAAAAGAGTCGTTCATCTTGGCGATTGCAGTACCCATCCGCCAGCAACGTAGAAGGCTCAGAAATGTGTTTTGATAGAACAATGATGACAACATGACACAGCAAAGGAAAAATGTGCCGGTGGGGGAGTGGTAAGTGGGTGGTGGTGTGTAGGAGTGATTGACTGCTTTTAAAAAAAAACACTGGTATATTTTTAGGTCCTGCAGTTTTATATACTTCTCTGTAATGTCCTTTGGAATTCATCTTCATCTCCCTGATGACAGGCTATTTTTTTCTCTCCAATTTTAGGCTTTACTTCTTGGCTTTCCGCCACAGAAGGAGGGGAATCAGTTCTTTCAGAACTCTCCTCCACCCCACTGCACCTACATGCACACTTCCTATCTCCCTGTCAATCCAGTATAACTGTATCATAATTCTGATTAGATTAACATTGCATATGCACATTTGTATTACTATATGAATGTTATTTATAGAAACATTGTTTTAGTTAGCCTTTTTGTCCCTGTGACCAAAAGACCTGATGAGAATGATTAGAAGAGGAAAAGTGGATTTGGGTCTCGCAGTTTCCAAGGTTCAGTTCATGTTTGGTTGACTCCATAGCTCTGGGCCCAAGGTGAGGCGGAACATCATGACAGAAGGGCATGGCAGAAGAAAGCAGCTCAGGATATGGCAGTAGGGAGCAGAGAACTCTACTAATTAGGGACAAAATATAAGCCCAAAGCTATGCCCCCAGTGACTCACCTCCTCCAGGCACATTCTACTTGCCTAGAGTTACTACCCAGTTAATCCATGTCTATGGATTAATCCAGTAATAAGACTAAAGCTCTCATAACCCAATATTCTCACCTCTAAACATTCTTGCATTGTCTCACACATGAGCTTTGTGGGATACCACATATCCAAACCATAATAAATGTATAGTATATTATGATTTCCATTACCATTTTTCCTATTCACAGGATGTTTTGTTTCCCTGGTGCTGATTTTTGCTTAGTTGTTATTTGGGTAGTTGGCTGATTTTCTAGTTTCCTATGGATTTAGTCATGAATTAAGCTCTTCCCTCCTCTCCGCCAGTTTTCTAAACCTCTTTTCAATACAATTAAACATTCAAGGGGTATGTGTGTGTGTTTATCTTGACTGTATCTCTGTGGAATCCTTGGGTCTGTTACATGGACCAGTTGCTCTCTAGGCCCAATGCTCACCTGTTATACTGAGATTTTCCTTCCCCAATATCAATAACATTTGCATCACTATCAATTGTTTCTTTGACTCTTTTGTAGTCCATCCCTTCTATTCCATCCAGGCACTCAGTAAGAAAGCTCTTCTGCTTTCTGTCACCTTGGGTTATCAATCTAAATCTAGATTGATAAGAGATACAGGTCAGCTGGGTGTGGTGGCGCACACCTGTTATCCCAGCATTTTGGGAGGCTGAGACTGGAGAATCGTGAGTTCAAAGTTAGCCTCAGCAATGGTGAGGTGCTAAGCAACTCAGTGAGACCCTGTCTCTACATAAAACACAAAATAGGGATGGGGATGTGGCTCAGTGGTCGAGTACCCCTGAGTCCTGAGTTCAATCCCTAGTACAAAAAAAAAGAGATACAGGTCCTTTGACTTTGTCATTTATTAAATATTGGTTCAGTTAGGATATTCATATTAAAATATAAAATGTTGAACTACCTGTGTTATTTTGTGTCTGCTGGAATTTGGGGAGAGATTCCAAATTCTGCTGGAATTTGTAGAATGTACAAATTTAATTTGGAAAATAATGGACATTCTAACAATATTGAATCTTCCAACTGATGAATATGACATAGCTTTCCACTTACTTAGTCTTTAACTTCTCTCAGTACTGTTTTATTTTTTAAGTATGCTTATTACAGACATTTTTATCAAATTTATGTGTGACCCGGGTCTTCTCTGACCCAGGGTTGTTTAGATGCTATTGGAAATGGAACTGAAATTTTTCAGTTGTTCTTTGTTAGTATATAGAAATACTATTCTATTTTTGGGTATTGACTTTGTACAGGCCTTGCTAAATTCATTGATTAGCTATAGGAGTTTTCTTTCTGGATTCCTTGTGATTTTCCAGCACACAGTCATATAGTATGCAAATAGAGTTTTATTTCTTTCTTTCCATTCTGTATATTTTTTATTTTCTTCTTTTGGTCTCATTGCACTACCAACGACCTCCAGGAGAGTGTTAAATAGCTGTGGTGACACTGAGCATCCTTGTATTCTCAATCTTAGGAGGAAAACTATCAGTTTTTCACCATGAAGGTGCTATCGATGGGCTTTTCATAGATGACTTTGGCCAGTTGAAGATGTTTCTTTCCTTTTTTCCCTGGTTTGCCGAGAATTTTTAATCATGGATGCATGTTACAGTTCTGAAATACTTTTGTTTCATCTATTGATATATTTGGGTTTCTCACTGGTTGTTTTAATATGTTGAATTAAGTTAACTGATTTTTGAATGTGAAATCTACCTAGGATTTCTGGAATAAATCTTACTTGGCCATGATTTGTAGTCCTTCTTATATATTACTAGATTTAATTTGAATACACACACACACATATAGTTTTGTCTTATGTTTTAGGGATATGCATTTACAGTTATTTCTTATATTTGTTTAGGTTTAGTATCAGAGTAATACTGTCTTTAAAAAAATGTGTTTGGGAAATACTCCCTCCTCTTCTCTTACAAAATTTGCATTGGATTAGCATTTCTTTCTTATGGTTTTGGCAGAATTCAACAGTGAAGGCATCTGATCCTAGGGTTTTCTTTGTGGTAGTGTTTTCTTAATTATGAGTTCAATTTCTGTATATATAGGTCTACTTACATTATCTTTCTCTTCTGGTGTCAGGTTTAATATATGTGTCTTTCAAGGTACTTGACCATTTTATTTAAATTATGAAATTTATCTACATAGAGTTGTTCAGAGTATTCTTTTATTATCTCTTAAGATGTTCTTTGGATCTGTATTGATGATCTCTGTTTTAATCCAGATATTGCTAATTTATTTTTCTCTCTTTGATATACCTAGCTAGAGGTTTATTGATTTTATTAACCATTTCAAAGAATCAGCTTTTGGTTTCATCAATATTTCTCTATTGTTTGTTTTCAATTTCCATTGTTTTGCACAGCAATCTTTACTATGTTTAATTTGCTCTTCTTTTTCTGGATCCCTTACCACCCAGCACAGATCATTGATTTTTAAATTTGCTTTTGTTCCACCATAAAAACATTTAAACTTATTATTTCTCTCCTAAGCGCTGCTGTAGCTTTTTCTTTATATTTTCTTTTTATATCTTTGTCTACACAAATTTTTATATATTGCATTTTGTGTGTGTGTGACTTGATTTCTTCTTTGACTGAAAGAAGAAATCTTCTTCTTCTTCCAGGGCTGTTTAGAAGTAAAGTTGCTTAATTTTCAGATGTTCAGAACTTTTTCATATGCGTTGTTCTTTTCTATTTATGTTCAATACTTTTATGATCACAAAACATGCTCTGTGATATTTACTCTTTTAAAATCTGTTGAGATTATATAGTTTATCTTCATAAACATTCCATATATAGTTGAAAAAAATGTTTATCTTGTAATAGTCAGGAGTACAGTGTTCTATGAATGTCAATTAAAACAGTTGACAGTGTCCAAATCTTCCACATCTTTAGTGAATTTTTTCCTTATTTGGATTTTCTATCAATTACTGAGAGAAGTTTGTTAATGTTTACAACAATGATTATGGATATGCATTTTCCCCTTTAGTTCTGATATTTTATTCTTCATATACTTCCAAATTCTGTTATTGTTCACATATACATTTATAATTGATATAGCTTCTGGTGTTATTTATCATTTTATTGTTATGAAATATTCCTCTGTGTCTCTAGGAATAGTTCTTGTCTTAATGTCTGCTTTTGGAAAGTTGTATGTTTATGTGATTTATATATTGCCAAGGTTTCAAACATTTGTTTTCTATTGCTTGTATTCTATACTACATAAGACTGAGGAAGCAGTATTTTAACTGACATTCATAGAACACTGTATTCCCAACTTTTACAAGGCAAACATTCTTTTCAAATACACATGGAATATTTATAAACTATATAGTCTTAAAAGATTTTAAAATAATACATCTCACAGAGAATGTTCTCTGATCACAATAATGGTGAATACAAATAGAAAACAAATGAGCACATAGGTGGTGACAAGAACAATGGGACTGTTCTAGGACCAATGTAAGATATGATGAGACTTTAGCACCAGCTAGAAGGGAAGAGTGGAGGTTATCACTAAGCCCTTTATCCTGTTTTGACTCTTGATTACGTTAGTGTAATGGTTTGGAGTATAGTCTTCATAGTCTTATGGTCTTGGGCTTAACTTCTGCCTCTACTACTTATTAACTGTGTAATCTTGGGCAAGTTTACCTAACATCTTTTTCATAATATGTCCATACTAGTACATACTTTGTGCTTTTAGAAAGATGAAATTTTACATGTGAATATACATACATCTACATACATACTTATACAGTGCTTAGTCAAGTGCTCAATAAATATCTATCTTTATATAATACGTTTTTATATTTTATTATATTGTAACAGGGGTTCACTTGATGCTTTGAAACTTACATGTTTTTTTCTTTTTTCCAATCTTCTTCTCCCTGACCTTCTCCTCCTTGATCTTCTTTGCCCTAATCTTGTCCTTCCTGAGGTCTCCTCCCTAATCTCATTTTCTCTGAATTACCTCTATAAAAGCACCCTGTTCCTGCTGATGGGCAGAATCATAGCCTTTGTGAAAGGAGTCCCCTGTTTCTCCTTTGCTAGCAAAGCAATAAACCTTCTTTTCCTTCTTCTCTCAAATTCATGTCCTCATTATTGAATTGGCATCAGGGGCAAGAACTGAGCTTTTGGCAACAGTATCACACATCTTTTTCATATAGTCTAGTCTCACTTTTCTGCTGGTTTCAATTTTCAGAGATTTAATTGTCTTTTCTTTTTCCCATTTGCCCCAATTCTCCCTGCTCTAGCTCCATTATTCTACTGCCTCAGTTCCCAAAATTTTGTGCTCATCCCTGCCAAAATTAGATTTAATGATCTCAAGACTTGCATTCTTTACAATTAAGGTAGTCGCTCCTTGCTATCTTTATCCTTCGAGCCTCCTGATCAACCTCCAGAACCGTGACCAGGACTCCAATTTCGCCTGCGAGTGGGAGAATGGACTTTTAAGAATGTCTCCAGTTACTTGCAATATGAATGCAAATATGTACCTAGTCTAGAAACATGTCGCATGTGTAATTGTGATGACAGAGTAACACTTTGCAGAAGAAATGTCCTATAAGTACTCTCAGCAAAAATTGTCAGTAGAGCTAAAGGGACATTTGAAAATTCAGTTCAGCAACCCCCTTGTCCATGCTGAGAGGCAGTCCCTTCAAAAGAATTTCCAACCAGATGGTGTTTGATATTCCTGACCTCACAGAATGATATGAAAGATCACAGGTTTTGAAGTTGGTGAGTTCATACTCTTTCGTTTTGGGTTACTTTTTAGCAAATTTCATGTGGTATTATCTGCTCCACATAGTTTCCTCTTTATAGAATCTTTCTTAAGCCCACATCCATATTATTTTCCTTTATTTTGGGCTCTCTTAATCTGTTATCTTTCCTTTATATCCACTGTCAGTTTTCCCTTAAGTCTGTAATTATTCATTAATGTCTGTAATTATTCATTAATGTCTGTAATTATTCATTAATGTCAGCCTTCTGTACTGGATTGTGAGCCCCACCAGGACAGGGACCAGCGTCTTCATTTTACTCTTGTCCACCCCAGGCTAACCCATCACTGTATCCCCAGAGTTATCCAACATAGTGCCTAGCGCACAGTAGGCAGTCAGTGAACAAATGAATGACAGAAGCAGCATTCTTCAGGCTGTCACTGGGGCGTGGAAGTAGTAGCCTGGGGCCCAGGTTTCTGCTTTGTGGCTGGGAGGACTTGTATTGTAGACGCCCAGCGCCAGCTTCTTCCGGAGCCCCTGCTCTGGTCCTGCCTCGTACTCCCGAGCGCCGCTTGGGGCTGCGCCTCACACCGTGACGTAATCCGGGGCGGGACTTCCGGCCGCCGAAGTTTAACAAGTCCAGGCGGGAGCCGGAAGCCGAGTGCTGAACGGGTTGCGCCGGGGCTCCTTGTTGTGCCGCCGTGGAGAGGTGAGGTTCCGGAGGTCCCGGAGTCAGCCGGTAGCCCAGCGATGCGGGTAGCGTCCGAGCACTTCCCTGACGCCCGGCCGCCCCTCAGTCACTTCAGAGGGAGGTGCCGAAGGCGCCTGGGTACCGCGCGCCGCGGCCGGCCCTGTGCTCCGGGCGGTTGCCCGGCCGGGGCGCGGCGGGCAGGAAAGTGCCTGGGAGTCGCGGGCCGGGGTCACGCACCTCCGCCCGCGACTGCTCCGCCTCGTCTCGAGAGGTAGTTCCGTCCGGCCAGGGTAGTTTGACGGCGGCTGTAAGGGGCGCGCTGCCTCCGGAAAGTTTGCCTCTCCTCCACAAGTCCGTCTCCCTTTTTGTAAACCTTCGTAGGGTTCGTTTGGCGGGCACTGGAGTGCATTTTACAAGGTAATCCCAGCTGAGCCGTTCTCTGGCAAGTAGATTGCGTCCTGATGGAGGAAAGTTGGAGAAGTTTTATTCAGATGAGTGTTGTTGAATTGATAGCGGGCAGCTGCTATCCCTAAACCGCGCCGGCCTGCTGTTTGGTTTCTGCCTGGTGCCTGGGCAGATCTCTTTGGATGAGACCCCCTTTGAAGAGCTGATGTAGTGCTTCTCCCTTAAACGTGCTCAGATCTCAGAAGATGGGTGGTAGGTAGGCATATGCTTCCTTTCCTGCTTAGAGAAGAAAATATTTAATGATTGCCAAGGTTACTATCATCTAAGTTAGGGCATCCCTTTGAACCCATCTTTTCTGATCCACCCACTACACCACATTGCTCAGTGGGCACCAGGTACAATTATGGTAGGCCACATCTTGCGTCTTGTTTCCTAGGCTGAGAGATCACCTTTCCAGCATCTCATTGTTACTTGAGTAGGAAACCAGGAGGGCATAAGTTACATATGTGTAAAACACCAGATCGAAACACTGTATGCCTACATTTCAACAGGTGACTTTAATGACTTTTAGTAGCACTGTTTATTTGATGAAAGGATCATAAACGTGAGTTTTCTGGTTAAAAGTGTTAGCTTTTTAATATTAAAAATTTTTTGTCTCTTGAGAATGAAAGGTTCCTGTAATTTAGTATGCCTTAAACTTGTCCTCTGAACTGGAGTAAATTAGACATAAATGTGATGCTTTCCTGATGGCTTTGGGACATGTATGACATGGCTATTTGCTGTGCAATACACTTGTACTGTCCCTACCAGGAAGGTGTTGGGAGTGTACGCTTATGCCTTTTCTTTGACATGTACTTTTGAGCATTTTTTTTCTTACCTATCATTCATACTACTTGCTGTTCTTTAAAGTATCTGCCTAGAGCAGCTTCCTTGCCTCTGTCTTCTATATTGCCTTTGGTTGTGAGATCACCTTATTAGAATTATGTAGTGCCTCTACATAGTGCATACTGTAAATAAATGATAAAAGTGAGGGCATCATAGAGAATTGGTGTATGGATAAAGTGGCATCTCCTTTTATGATATTGCTAATTTTAGTTATTTGGAAAACTTGAGATGACAGGATTTAGACTTGTAAGAACACAGGTTTATGGTACATTTAAAAAAAATATTAGGAAGTTACTTTTAACACTTATGTATTGAGTACCTACTATGTGCCAGGAATGTTTCAAGACTCTGATATGGGAAGGCAGACAGTATGAGAACAAATAAGAATTTCAGATAGTAGTAAATGTTATGAAAAAGAAGTGAAATTGGGCAGTGGAATACAGAGTAACGGGTAAAGGACCGCTTTAGCCACAGTGGTCAGGGAAGACCTTTCTGAAGCAGAGACACTTGAGCTGAAATCAGAATGATAAGATGACCATGGGGCAGCAAATGAAAAGACACTGAGGTGAGAATGACCTTGTCCTGTTGCATGAGACAGAAGGCCACTGTGTTCAGAGTCTGGTGGCCCTTTGGGGAAGAGAGGTAGGAGAATTACACAGTAGCCAGGTCACGTAAGGTAGGGTAAGAAGGTTGGATTTTATTATAATTGCTATTGGGGAACTATTGGAAGGGTCAACCAAGAGTATGTGATGTATGTTTTAGAAAGGTCACTGCTTCTACTTTGTGGTGAGTGCACTAGAGTAAAAAAGGATAAAGAACTGTTTATTTTAGATTAGATGTTTCATTTCAACAGGGCCCCTCCCATCCTTGTTTAAATATATTGTTCTAAACTTTTGTAGGCGCAGTGATGCAGGAAAACCTCAGATTTGCTTCATCAGGAGATGATATTAAAATATGGGATGCTTCATCTATGACACTGGTGGATAAATTCAATCCACACACATCACCACATGGAATCAGTTCAATGTGTTGGAGCAGCAATAGTATCCTTTTTTTTTAAAGTAACCACCTTATTAGGCTTAACAAGTATCAATGAAACTTTTGTGTATTACACATAATTAAGAATATATTTAGTATGACTACCATAGATTAAAAAACAATACATATAAAGGTACTTTGATTTTGTCTGTTGATTTTATTTTTTAAAGTTGCAGCCCACTTTATTCAAAAACTTTGCTATAAAAATTAGACTCTAGATATAGAACATAGAATTAATTGTGTTATCAGTAGTTTGGAATGAGTTTTTGCATCTACATTTTACTATTTTTAATCTGATTTGGAAATTAATGACAATTTGAAAGCAGAAGCAAAATGGAGAGGAGATAAATTGTTGAGCATCCCCATCTTACTGATGTTCTATTTGTATTTCACTTTTTATGATGTAAGTAGCATTGTTTCCCAAACAGAAATAGTGATATTGTCTAACTTGACTTCTTTCTTGGTGAGCTCCTAAATGTGGATAAAATAAATGAAGGAATGAAACCTATAAACTAGGGTTTCTCAACCTCTCACTATTGACATTTTGGGCCTTCCTATATACATTGTAGGATGTTTGGAAGCTTTCCTGGCCTCTACCCACGACATGCCAGTAGCTGCAGTGGTGACAACCAAAAATGTCTCCAGAATTGCCAGAGTCACCCCCATTTGAGAATCAGTGCTATAAATTCCTACCACTCTTTGTATGAAAATATACAATTGGTATGCTAGGAACTAATTCTTTTGTGAAATGCCTACACTGTTTCTTAAACAACAAATTAAGTTTTATTTGTTCTGTGATTTTTATCAATACCATAGTATTAATGTTCTGCTTTCTAATGAAAGAAAAATATTAAAACTTTAAAATATGACTGATCCATGAACAAAAATATTAGAACTTTTTATGTCCAAGACTTGTTCTTACACATTCATAACAATGACAAATTTTCTTAGTGATTTAAATTTACCTCTTTTTTATTTCTTGATTTTATATTAAAGTAGTAAAATTTACTTTGGTGCTCTATTAATCAAACTCATGGTGAAGTGACTATATTTTTTGAAGTGTATAGAAGTGAAAATGTTTTGAAGAGAGAGGCAAGTATATGAAGTTGTTGCCCTCTTTTTAGATTTTCATAGCTTAATTGTTTGTTACTGTGTCAGAGAAAAGGATCAGTTCTTAATAAGATTTATTATTTTTGTTCTAAGGAATTTTACTGGGAGCTGGCATTTGCTGATAAATTTCTAAATGACATACCAACAAATTGATGTGGCCATTAGGTTGTATTGGGTGACTTTTGGAAAATGGTTTTATTTCAGTATAGTTTTCTTGTATGCATAAATCTGCACTGAAAACCTTCACGTTTGTATTCTTAATGAGGTTTTGATTCCTTTCACGGAGGTTAGTTATTGAAGAACAAAGAGTAGTTGAACTCAGCAACTTTAGGGTCCCCATAACAGAGATTCCAAGAATGAGATTAGTATAAGGTGCCAGGGAGGTTAGTTTTCTCTTTTTCTTTTGGTCCTTTAGTAATGTTCCTCATTTTCTCATGACTTCTGAAAGTATAAGAGAAGTTTGAAATGTAACTAGCTTACCCTCTCACAGTATCTTCTTTCAGTTGTTTTTTATTATTCTAAGGACAAGATTAGTGGTAAACAGGAAGAAGCCAGTGAAAGGGAAATGATTTATTTTTCTCAGTGTTGTAGTATCTATGTAAAATAATTTTGATGGCATCATATAATAAAATTATAATACGTGGTCTAGAAAAAAATGAATATTGTGCAAATTATCCAAAAGTAATACAGTTAGGATTGAGTGTCTAGTTAGTTAGCTTTTCTCCGTTGATTCTTAGACTCCTTGTTAAAGAGCAAAGATTTAAATTACTGATATTTTAAGGTGTTGTGACTCTAAAAATCTGACTTTTATTCTTGGTTGTATTAGTATATTCAAAAATTCTACTTACATTGTTTTGTGTTTACTGTTCCTTATTTATGTAAAATAAATATAATTTATATTAAAATTAACTTAATAATATTTAATTTAAAATAAAGTTAAATTTTTTTCCATTACATGAATAGTTGCTGTTTAACCACACTCACTTATGTTTGCCATAGTTACTGTAATATTCATTCTTAATATATTTCAGATTAAAATATTCTGTCAAAAGAATTCCAGTCCTGAGAAGTGTCAGTATTCATTGTTTTGTAAAATTAGGAGAGTCTTGTGGGTACTTACTTTCTGGCTTAAATTCTTACCAGACATTGGTTTAATAAATAAGCATCTTGGGCAGTTTTTATAGATAGGAAGGCTGACTGATATTTGCTGATGCTTCCTTTGTCATGCTATCATTCTTGGGATAAAATTAGTCCTTCTGGCATACCCTGAAAACGGAGTAGAATTTCACATGGGATAAATAGCTTTCAAATGATAGCAGAGCCAGAAGGAGTAGTTCTTCCTTGCAGTAGTTGAAAAGAGAATTAGTAATTAGTAACCTGAGCCAGTTTTGAAAGCTACTGTATAAGCTATATTTATGTGCTTATCTTAGTGTTTGCTTGTGTATTGCATTCTTAAATAATAATTTAGTGCCATAGATGCTCATGGATTGTTTGATACTCCTTAACTCTTCACTTAGATAACTTTCTTGTAACAGCGTCTTCCAGTGGTGACAAAATAGTTGTTTCAAGTTGCAAATGTAAGCCTGTTCCACTTTTGGAGCTTGCTGAAGGGGTAAGTTTTTGTTTGTTTTTTAACTCTTTGTTTAAAATCATAGTTCTACTTGTGTAGCAGTTGATTATTTACTGTGGCACTTGGAACTAAAGATGAAAGTGGTTTAAAGCATTAGTTTTAGTCTAAACTCAATACAGTAACACTTAAAGGTGAAGTATATGTGCTTACTGAAATGTCTAGGTAAAATAATACTGGATCCCACAGGAGCAATTGAGGACTTGGATTTTATTAATTAGGTACTTGCTTTCTCTGTTTTCCTTAGCTGGGATCTTGTTGATCCCTGATTTAGGACTATGTCCCACCTAAGTCACTAAGTTGACCTGACCACGTGAACCCTTATGATGTCACTTCTTTTACTGACCTTAGGTTCAGGACCATCAGCTAAAGACTCCCATTTGATGGTAGCCCTCTGCTTCAGATTCAGTTGACTTGGTGGGGGA
Organism: Xerus rutilus; assembly: GCA_028644305.1. Classification (NCBI taxonomy): domain Eukaryota; kingdom Metazoa; phylum Chordata; class Mammalia; order Rodentia; family Sciuridae; genus Xerus; species Xerus rutilus. The sequence goes on along the minus strand of CM053403.1, from coordinate 21,884,087 downwards.
GGGCCTTCCTGAGCTTCCCTCAATCTCTCCTTGAACTGATGGCTTTGTCAAAATGAGCTTTAGTCCTACAGCACATGAAATAAAGCACTCACTGCATATTGTTTCTTTATCCTGTTGTTATAAGTTAATCCCTCTGATTCAGAATACTATTGGCTTCATTTTCATTCATAAACACCCCTTGAAAGCTGTTTCTTTTTAAAAACAATATAAAGTCTAAAAAAAAGTACAAGTAGGGCTGGGTTGTGGCTCAGCAGTAGAGCACTCGCTTAGTGCAGGTGAGGCACTGGGTTCGATCCTCAGCACCACATAAAAATAAATAAGTAAAAATAAAGAAATCATGCCTGCCTACAACTAAAAATATATTTTTTTAAAAAAGTACAAGTAGTTGCTAGCTTTTTTTAAAGTTTCAAGGTTTTTGTAGTATACCATAAATCATTGTAAATAATCATAGTTTTACATACTAGGATAGGTAAGGTAGCCCACTTAGAAAGAAAACATCAAAACAAAAGAATAAAAACTCACCTAATTTAAAGAGGACTTAAGATTTTTAACAAGTTTATAAAGATGATTTTAATTGGTACATTATAGCGAGACATATTTATGGAGTAAACTAATATTTCATTTCACGTATGCAGTGTGCCTTGACCACCATCAGGTAAGTTGGCTTATCCATCACCTCAGAAATGTATTATTTCTTTGTGTTGGGAACATTAAAAATTCTTTACTAGCTCTTTTGAAATATACAGTTACTAATTGTGTTTAACTTAGTTACCCTACTAAGCTATGGAACATTAGAATTTTATCAGTCCTCTTCTACAGGTATCTGGTGGGATTAGCCTGAACCTCACTTCCAACCCATAGTTGGAGGCTTGGGCTTGGGCACTTCTGCTAAGTGTAGAAATGAGGTTTGAGGTACCCTGCCTATTCAAATAGAATTGAGTTATGTTCCATCATCTTATATATAGACCCCTAAGAAATTTTATAAGATTCCTATAAAATTGCTCAATTTAAGCTTTTATAGGTGTCCTACATATAGGATGATGAGACATAATAGGTTAAGTAAAATTGAGGCCAAGAATGTCCCTGGTCAGTTAGCAGACTGCAGTCTTCAAGAGTCAGTAAAAACCATCTTTAGATCTTTGGATTTTGTCAAAGGTGGTCAGTAAGCATTTATTGAATCAGTGTCATTGTCAATGCTGAAAGTTTCCTCTACCTTTCTTTACACACACACACACTTTTATGTATTATGCCTTAGAATCAAGGAATCAGTGTTTGGGATCTATTTTTTTTCCCCTAAGTATAAATTTAACAGATGATATTCACAAGTGTGGCACAGTTCTAAGAATTTTGTGAATTTTTTTTTTTTTTGGTTGTAGATGGCGACAATACCTTTATTTTATTTATTTTGTTTTTATGTGGTGCTGAGGATTGAACCCAGTGTCTCACACATGCTAGACAAGCACTCTACCACTGAGCTACAGCCCCAGCTCCTTAGTCTATTTTATTTAAAGTTTATTTTGGTAGTTCTTAGCAAACTGTCCTGGTTTACAGTGGCAACCAGATTCTAAATTTTATTAGTCCCTTTAGACCAAAGTCAATACCTAGAATGCTACCTATAAGAGAATTATAGCAACTGAACTAAAACACTAATGTAATGTGCATCCTGCTACATTATTGTTAGTTGATATTCTTGGTCAAGAACTAGAAGAAACCTTGGCTAGTCCAGCTGGGGTTGGCAAGGAGACTCTTGGTACCCTCTTAAGACTCTCTTGTACAGAATATGTTCCTGGGATGTATATAGACCCTCATTGCCAAAACTGATATAACTTGGCTTTTTCTTTTTTGCGAGGCGGGGGGTACCGGAGATTGAACTCAGGGTACTCAACCACTGAGCCACATCCCCAGCCCTATTTTGTGTTCTTTTTAGAGAGAGGGTCTCACTGAGTTGCTTAGCCCCTCACCATTGCTGAGGCTGGCTTTGAATTTGCGATTCTCCTGTCTCAGCCTCCCAAAGTGTTGGGATTACAGGCGTGCACCACCATGCCTGGTTTACATGCTTGGCTTTGACCTTAACTAAGTCATGAAATATCTCCTTTGGATTTCATTTCTCCATTTTTTTTTCATGGCACCCAACTGGAGATAAGGACAATTGATATAACTTCATAGTGCCTCTGTAGGTTAAATAGGAACACACATGTATCATTTTTCTCTATTGCATAGCAGTTACTGATGGCACCCACTAGATAGGAACATTCATAACTTCTCACTGTGGGAAGAACTTGATAACATCTGTATTTTTTAGTAATTTACTCTTCAAATGGACATGGTCTTTAATGAACCTGGCATTCTGATAGGAAACAGGCAATAAATTACAAACAGAGAACACCCAGATATTGGTAAGTTGTTTTGCAAAGAACTAATGTAAGATATTGGGATAGTAATTTATACTAGGTGGCTAAGGGAGGTTTCCTGAAAAAGCAGCACTGAAGTTGAAATCTTTTGACTAGAAAAAGCCATCCAGACAAGGTTCAGTGAACTTAGCTTTCCAAGCAAGAAGAGTAGCAATATGAAGCCTTGAGGAAACTACAGAATTGCTGTGAATTTAAGAAATAAAAGGTCACTATGGCTGGAGAATTAGTAGATAAGAAAATGGTAGGAGATGATGTAGGCAAGACCCATATGAATAAGGCTCTGGAAGCTACGTTAAGGGGTTTGGAGTTTATTCTAGGTGTTACTGGAAGCCATTGAAGAGTTTTAAACAAATGGAGAGGCATGCTTTGATTTGCATTTTTAAAAGTTCCCTTTGCTTATGGAGTTTGGTATATATGGAAGCAGGAGTGGGAATAGTGAAACTAATTAGGATGTTGCTGTTTTGGTTTGCCAAGGTTTGGGTTAGTGCTAGTAGTAGCTATAGATAAAGGTGGTTGGAGTTTATAGAACTTACTGATGGATTGAGGGGAAGAAGAACAGGGAGTCAGGAATTGTTCAGGATTTTTATCCTGAGAAACAGAATGGATGCTATCCTTACAGAGATGAGGAAGAATGTGAAGTCAGGTTTATTTTTTATTTTTTTACCTTGCTGGAAATTTAATCCAGGTCCTCATGCATGCTAGGCAAGTACTCTACCACTGAGCTACATCTCCAGCCCCTGAGCTCAGGTTTTGATGACAGGATTAAAACTTGGTCTTCTTACTGTGAGATTTGCTAGGAGACTTAGGGCTCATATCTTGACCTGTTTAAAAAAACTTGCCATTTGTAATTTGTTTTCTAATGTAAACTAAAAAATTCTGTAAAAGCCTCACTCTTTACCATTTTCTAATCTGGGGATTATTTCTAATTTAGGATACTTTGTGGAGATGAGAGAATAGGTTTTATCAAGGGGAAATATTAAGGGCAAGTAAGCCCTGATGGGAGGCCCAGATTTCTTGTTTCCTAAGTTTCCCCTGCTGTCACTCTTTAGTGTAAGAGACCACTAACCTGATTTCCTAGAAGTCTTCTAGAAATTCTTGCAAGCTGTTGCATCATATGCAAGATGTTAAGAGGAGAATTCTTAGTATAATTATTATCATGGAATGCTTACTAAGTGCTGGATGAGACTTAGTAGTTGTGGGCTCTGTTAAATTAAATTATTATTTTTTTTTAAACAGCAAAAGCAGACATGTGTTGATTTGAATTCTACGTCTATGTATTTGGTAAGCGGAGGCTTAAATAGCACTGTTAATATTTGGGATTTAAAATCAAAAAGAGTTCATCGATCTCTCAAGGTAAGCAATTTTCTTTTAAATCTTTACAGAAGGGATGTCTCACAACGTGTTTTAGAGTAATTAACCAAACTTTTAATTTTGAGGATAAAATTAAGAAGCTTTAGAATTGAAGTGAGGTAAAGGTACTGTTTAGCCAAAACCTTGTCCTTTTTGCTTCTATCTATATTGTTAGGGCACATTGTAAGCATTTGAAACTTTTTCCTAATTTTTCTAGTTAGTTCTCTTCTTTGAATTCCTTGTTTTTTATTTTTTCTTCCCCTGAAGCATGGTTTTTTCTCATTTTTTTTTTCCAGGCACTTTGGAAAAATAAGAGTGGTTCTGGGATGATAGCAATCAATTCAGGCATGAGAGTTGCTGATTTAGCTTTTAGTTCTGTAGTATATTTGGTTGCTGGTTCTGTGTTGTTCTTATATATATATTTTCAACTTGGTAATGAAATACTTCCTAAGATATCTTAACATTTAAAATTATTATTTACTTACATTTTTGCAGTTTCAGAAAATAAAAGTACTCAATAAAGAGTGGTAATGATGACTTTTGGAATAATACTTTTCGCGATTTTGTCTTTTTGCCCTTCAGAAGTTGGTCTTTAAAGTTACTTTTAATTTTTTACTTTTAATAAAGTTGTGATGTGGAAAATTTTAAATGTATATATCTGTACACATGTGTACTCAAACAGAAGAACTTCCTCTAACCTATCAGTCATATACTTGTCACCTGATATCAACTCTTGTTCAAGAGTTTTTCATCTTTGTCTTCATGGACTGTCATCCCTCTGCCTTCAGATTGTTTTGTAGCAAATACTAGTCATTTTTTATATGTTTTAATGTCATTGAGTTAATTCTTACCAGAGAAGTGGTAATATTAAAGAATGGCTTTTTCTTAGCTAAATTGAAATATAACTCTATAATTGCTATTTAAATACTGCCATCAAGAGTTGATTCTTTGAAAAGATAAAGATCGATAAGCCCTTAGCCAAACTAACCAAAAGAAAAAGTGAGAAAAACCAAATTAATAAAATGAGAGATGAAAAGAAAAAATCACCAAAGACATCTCAGAAATCCAGCAAAAGCAGACATGTCTTAGATCCTTAGGGACTATTTTGAAAACTTATACAATGATAAATCAGAAAACCTAGAAGAAATGCATACATTTCTTGACAAATATGATATGCCAAAACTGAAAACCAATAACTTGTAATGAGATATAAGCATTAATAAAGTGAGATACAAGCAGTAATAAAAAGCCTTCCAACAAAGAAAAGCCCAGGTCCAGGTGAATTCTCAGCTGAATTCTACCAAACCTTTGAAGAAAAGCTAATGCCAATACTCCTCAAATTATTCTGAGATAGAGAGGAACAGAACACTTCCAAATTTATTCTATGAAGCCAGTCACACTCATATCAAAACCAAATAAGGACATATTAAGGAAAGAAAACTACAGACCAATATCCTTGATGAACGTAGATGAAAAAATACTTCATAAAATATTAGCCAATTGTTTTCAACAAAATATTAAGAAGATTGTACGTCACGAACAAATTGGTTTTATTCCAGAGATGCAAAGATGGTTTAATATACATGAATCAATAAATGTAATTTATCACAATAACAGAATAAAGGACAAAAATCACTCAGTAATCTCAACGTGTGCGAAGAAGGCCTTTGGCAGAATTCACCCATTTATGATAAAAACATTGAAGAAACTAGGGATGCAAGGAACTTAGCATCATAAAGACTGTATATGAAAAACCCAAAGCCAACTTCATTATAAATTGGGAAAAATTGAAAGCATTTCCTTTAAAATCTAGGACAAGATAAGGATGTTCACGCTCAACTCTCCTATTTAATATACAGCTAGAAATTCTGTCCAGAGCAATTAGGCTAGAGAATGAAATAAAAGGGATAAATATTGCAAAGGAAGAAGTCAAATTATCACTGTTTGAAGATGGCATGATCCTATACCTAGAAGACCAAAAAACTACCAAAAACAGGTAGAGCTAATAAATATGGCAGAGTAGCAGGTTGCAAAATCATTATGCAAAAATATAGCTTTCCTATATACCAATAACTAATCTGAGAAAGAAATCAAGAAAGCAATTCCATTCACAATAGCCTGAAAACAAACACATAAACAAAAACCTAGGAATGAATCTAATCAAGAAGATGAAAGACCTTTACAATGAAAACCATAGAATACTGAAGAAAGAAATTGAAAAAGACCTCAGAGGATTAAAGACATCCCATTTTCATGGGTAGGCAGAATTCATGTTAAAATGGCCATATTAACAAAAGCAACACAGATTCAATGCAATCCACATCAGAATACCAATGGTGTTCTTCATAGAACTAGAAAAAAGTCTTAAAATTCATTTGGAAGACTGAAAGACCCAGAATAGCAAAAGAAATTTTGAGCCCCAAAAAAAGCAATGTTGGAGGTATCATAACACCTGACTTCAGATACTACATAACTATAGTAATATAGTAAACTGGCATAGAAACGGACACATAGACCAGTGGTACAGAATAGAAGACACAGAGACAAACGCACACTGATTAATCTAATCCTTGACAAAGGTGCCACAAACATTGAAGGAAAGACAGCCTTTTTAACCAGTTGCCAAGACAACTAACTGGTTATCTATATTTGGAATGAAACTACATCCTTATCTCTCACCCTGAACAAAAATCAACTCAAAATGGATCAAGATCTCAGAATTTGACCAGAAACTATGCAACTCCCGGAAGAAAACAGAGAGTTAATACTCTGGCTTTTAGGTACAGGAAACAACTTTCTCAGTAGGACCCCTAAAACTCAGGAAATAATGCCAACAGTTAATAAATGGACAACATCAAATTAAAAAAAGCTTTTGCACAGCAAAGGAAACAATTAGGAATGTGGACAACCCACCAAATTGGAGGATATCTTTGCTAGCTACTCTTCTGACAGAGGATTAGTATCTAGAACATAAAAAGAAATCAAAAAACTTTACACCAAAAAAATCAAATAATCCAATTAATAAATGGGCAAATGAATTAAACACACACTTCTCAAATATAAATGGCCAACAAATACATGAAAAAATGATGTTGAACAGTTAAGGAAATGCAAATCAAAACTACACTGTAGTTCATCTCTCACTAGTCAGAATGACAGTCAAGAATACAATAATATATGCTGGAGAGGATGTGGAGAAAAAGGAACACATTTACACTATCGGTGGGACTGTAAATTTTACAACCACTATGGAAATCAGTATGGAGGCTTCTCAAAAGACTAAGCATGGAACCACCATCTGACCCAGCTATACTACTCTCAGTATTTATCCTGAAGAATTAAAGTCATCTTACTATAGTGTATATCCATGTTTCTAGGAGCAGAATTCATAATAGCCAAACTATGGAACCAGCCTAGGTATCCATCAACAGATGAATAAAGAAAATGTGTTATATATGTTTTATTCAGCCATAAAGAAAAATGACATTATGGCAGTTGCAGGAAAATGGGTAGAACTAGAGACCATTATATTAAGTGAAATTAGTTAAACTCAAGGTCAAGGATTACATGTTTTTTCTCATGGGGAAGCTAGAGAGGAAAAAGGAAAACAAAGGTGGGGGTAGGTCTCCTAAAAATCAAAGGGAGATCAATAGTGGAAAGGGACCAAGAGGTTGGGAGGCACAGAGGTAGGGGGCTAATGCTGGGGGATGATATTGACCAAATTACATTGTTATGTTGTATGCAAATACAAATATATAATAACAAATCCCATCAATGTATACAACTATAATGTGTCAAAAAATGTGAAGAAGAAATAAATACTGCTGGGTGCATTGATACACACCTGTAATCTTAGAGGCTCAGGAGGTCAGAGTAGGAGGATCACAAATTCAAAGCTAGCCTCAGCAACTTAGCAAGGCCCTATTTCAAAATAAAAAGAGGCTGGGGATGTGGTTCAGCGATTAAGTACCCCTGGGTTCAATCCTTGGTATCAAAAAACAGAAACAAAACAACAACAGTAAACACTGCAAAGCAAGTAGTGTTTTTCCTGTGTACAGATGGATAAACTGAGAAGTTAGAGAACTTTTTCTCTGCTAAGTAGTTAGCAATTGCAAAAATGCTGCTAGCATAGGCAGATATTACTATTCATTACATAGTGTTTTATATTATGAAATATTTGAGTTAAAGCTTCTTAGAGGGATGTACCTTCTTTGTACAGAGAATGTCTTATGAAGTTGAAAAGATTAAAGTCCATGGCCAATTTTGTCACATATCAAAACTTTTTGGAAATTCCACTTGCTCCATACCTTCATGGCAAAATTGTCCTCATTTTTCCATTCATACATTTCCCATTTACTACTGATTAGCATTTTCTTTTCTTATTGTTTGAAGTTCTTAGAGGGATTTGTTACCTCATTCATTAAGTAATATTTGAATGACCAGTGGTGATACTGGGAAATCTTATCTTTGGTCTTTGGATCTCTCACCTACCGTCCTTTTCCTAGTGGTATAACAATTTCTGGCACTTGGATAGTGCTTAGTAAATGTTAACTGAATGACTTAGTTTTCACAACTGAAATTAGGAAGATACTTGCCCCTTGACAAAGTCATAGAAATTGTTTTGGACCCCATGCTCTTAATTCCCCAAATGGGAACAGTGCACAAAATGTTGGTAATTTTTTTTTCTTCTTGTCAGGCATTTCTTTCCCCCACAGGCAATTGTTTCTTTGATTTGGGAAGGTAATAAAATGTAAATTTCTGAAAATACTTGATGGATCATTTGAAAAAGTTGTAAGTGGGACACATAGCTACTCTTGATAAGACATTAATTATTAGGAACCACACTTAGTTTATCGTATGATATGGCACCAAACTGTTTAAAAACTATCCTGCTAACCTTGATCACTTTTCCATTTTCCTGTTAAACATCTTCAATTTGATTTTGGGAAGCAGTTCTTGTGACCTCAGTTTAAAACCCAACCCTTTATTTCATCAAAGTGGATTCCCATTTGGATTTGAGAGGGAGTCTAATATAGTGGGAGGAATATAGGCTTTGGAATTTGACTTGGAATTGAATCCTGGTTCTGTTATTTAGCTGTTACATGAGCTTGCATGGGTTTATTAACCTTCCTTTGTCTCATGGACTTCATCTATAAATGGGTAAAATGACCTTGCCTTTTGGGATTTTCTTTTCTTTTCTTTTTTTTTTTTGATACTGGGGATACTCAGTACTCAGTACTGGGGATACTTTTTTTGATACTCAGGGGTACTCAACCACTGAGCCACGTCACCAGCCCTATTTTGTGTTTTTTTTTTTTTATGTAGAGACAGGGTCTCACTGAGTTGCTTAGCACCTCGCCATTGCCGAGGCTGGCTTTGAACTCGCAATTCTCTTGTCTCAGCCTCTTTAAGTGTTGGGATTACAGGCTTGTGCCACTGTGCCCGGCTCTTTTGGGATTTTCTAAAGATTAAATAGTAGTATATAAAGCTCCTAGCATGGGTAGGTACTCAGCAAATATAAGCAGCTGCTGTGTGATCTCTTAGAATGTGCCTGCCTTGTTGCTCATTTGTTTTTTTCTTATCTTCCATTTTCCAATGTCTGGTATCTTTACTCTTTCCCTGACTTACCTCTTATCCTTTGTATTGTTTGTGTTTATGTGGTAGGGGTAGGGAACGGGAATTTAACCAAGGGATGTTCTACCACTGTTCTGTATCCCCAGCCCTTTTTAATTTTTGTTTTGTGGCAGGGTCTCACTAAAGTTGCCTAGGCTGGCCTTGAGCTTATGATTCTCCTGAATAGCTGGGATTAAAGGTGTGCACCATGACACTAGGGTCTCTTTTCTTTAAGTTTGAACTCAAGTTTTATGTCTTCTGTCAACTAGTTCAGAGTAATAGCCCATTCTCTTTCTTTTGACACTTTGTGTCTACCATTCAGCATTTGCTGAGTCATTCACATGTTAATGTAAATGTTTCATCTTCTCAATTGAACGATAATACTGATAGTCAACTTGCAATAAATGCTATTTGTCAGTGATACTGAATTCTTTAAGGTAGGCATTTAACAAATTACCTTTCCATACTGTCTCTTGTTTCAGAATGCTTAGACCATTAATATATTTATGAAAAATAAATATTGTTTCCTGAGAAGACTTGGTGTGATTATATAGTTTCTTACACATCTGAGTGATTTTTTTTAAAGTTATTTGAGGAAAACATTAAAACACATTATGACAAACATAATATTTGGTGTTTACAAACTATGAAAATGTTGGATGATATGGAACATTGTGCTTACTTGGATTTCTCTCTTTCAGGATCATAAAGATGAAGTAACTTGTGTAACATACAATTGGAATGATTGCTACATTGCATCTGGATCTCTTAGTGGTGAAATTATTTTGCACAGTGTAACCACTAATATATCTGGTACTCCCTTTGGCCATGGTAGTAACCAGGTACAGTATGGCAGTATGAGTTTATTCAAAATGAAGTTGATTAACATAGATTTTAAATTATTTTACATAAGGTATGTTTAAAACGTTTTTTATATGTCTTAAATTTGTATTTACCTTGCTTAAAACATTTCTAGATAGTTTTTGACGGTGTTGTTTAAAAATGTTAAAATTATTAATATATACTAGATTAGGGTGCTTCCCCAAATTTGATTATGTAATTAAATAGTTGCTTACTTCTACTAGAATATAACTATATTAAACAAAATACAACTAGCTCTTAGTAGGTTAAGCCTAAAATATGGATTTTAATCTTTCTATGGCATATCTGTCATAGGACTGTTGCATACTTCAGGGTGTTGGCTACAAGACAGATGCTTGTATTCATAAATATGATAGATGCGTTAGTTGGCTTTTTGTTGCTGCAATGAAAATATCTGACAAGAACAACTTAGAGGAGGAAAAGTTTATTTTGGTTTATGGTTTGAGAGATCACAGTCCACAGTCAGGTGACTGTATTGCTTTGGGCCTGAGGTAAGGCAGAACCTCATGGCAGAAGGACATGGTGGAGGAAAGTGGTTCAGCTCATGGCTGCCAGGAAGCAGAGAGAGAATGAGAGAGAGCGAACAAGAGCAAGCAGATGAACAAGGGACAAAACATAATTCCAGAGGTCACAGTCCAGGTGACCTACTTCTACCAACCACGCCCCATTTACCTAGTCACCACCCAGTAATCCATTCAAATTATTAATCCATCCAGTGGATTAATTCAGTGGTTAGGTTACAGCTCTCATAATCTGATCATTTCACCTTGGAATATGCTTGCTTTGCCACATGAGCTTACATCCAAACCATAACAGTAGATGTGTGATAATTGTCTTTAGACAGAGGGTGATGGAGTTTTATGTTTCTACTTTTTTAAATGTGTTAAAGAATCAAACCTTACGAGAGATATTCACTCTTGGATAACAGTTTTTTAAACATTATTTGAATAATATTTAGGGTTTAAGGAAAATTTATTGGACATTTAAATTGTACAGGAAAAAGATTTTTCAAGTTTTATATGTAAATGAAAGAGATATAAACATAAATGGTATTATGAGGTATTGATTGATATACAACAATCTTGGATTCAGAACAGGTGAGAGAAAGCTATCTGGGAATAAAATGAGAGAAATTGAAAGAGGGAGGATTCCAGCTGGGTTAAATTAAACTGGGTTAATTTTTTATTTTTGCTATGGCATTTTAATCTGTCCTATTGGCAGATTTTTGATGCTGACTTAGGCTAGGATTAACTCTTTATATGTCTACATTATGGTTGGAACCATGGCTTGTTTCTTTGTTGTCCAACTTCATGCCTTACATGGAAAAGATGCTGGATATAATATGTAAATGTACGAGTACATTTAGAGATGGAAAAGATGTTACAGGCTAATATAGAAATTTGAGAAAGGGATATTTTATATGGAGAAAATATGAGCAAGGAGAAAGGAAAGTATATGGACTTTTATGTAGGACTGGTATGGGAAAAGATGAATACTGATATTAAGATTTGAATGCCAGACAGAGATTTGGCTTTTGTTTTGGAAGGCATTTAAAGAAACTAATCAGTGTTTAATTGAAAATATCTGAGCTAAAATAAAAGCCTTTAGAGATCATCTCATTCCTGCATTTTATGGATGAATTTTTTTTTCACAGATATGTTTTTTATAATGTTAATATTGTCATAAAAAATTGTGTTGTTTTTGTCTTTCTTTTTTTTTTTTGTATTTTGTTAATGAAGACAAAATCTAAACTTAAAGACTTTGAAACTGTTGTGAAAAAATTTATATCCAGTGATCAAATGTCATAGGAAATAGACTGATTTTCTCTTTTGTATTAGAAGCATGACAGATTTATAAAATTTGGACTGGCTTTTTAGTAGCATAAAATTAGATCAGATACTACCATGTGTATTCTTAACATTTCAGTTTTTATTTTATGTTGCTGTAGTTTTCTTATTAAAACAAAACATAAAGGAATATTCCTAAAAATGCTAGGCTTGTTTGTAGCTTTTGGCCTAATTATATGTGAAAGATTTAATTTTTTTTAAATTGAGAAATAACATACATGTAATAAAATATGTACATCTTGAGTGTACAGCTTGATGAATTTTTATGTTTACCTAAACCTATATAACTACTAGCAAAATGAAGATACTGTTTCCAGGACACCAGAGACTCCCTCTTATGTTTTCCAGTCACTGCATCATATTTCATAAATCATATGCCTAGTTTCTTTTATTCATGTTTGATACATGAATTAGTAGTTCACACTGTTTTAATACTACTTAGTGTTTCATTACATGAATGGGCCTTCATTTATTTATGCACTGCATGGTGGATGAGGGTGTCAGTTGCTTCCAGTTTTAGCTATTATCAAAAAGTTACTGTTCATATTCTTGTACAAGTCTAGTTTTACACATATGTCTTTGTTTCTCTTCAGTAAGTACCTGAAAGTGGAATTACTGGGTTGTAGAATAGGCATATAATTTTATTTTATGAAAAATAGCCAAAATGTTTTATGAAGAGCTTGTGCCATTTTACACTTCTACCAGCAGTGCATATGAGATTTAGTTGCTCCACAGTTTTGTTAATACTTTGTGTTGTCTCTTAATTTTTGCCACTTTGATGGTTGTGTGGTATCTAATATGGCTTTTATTTGCATTTCTCTGTATTGAATGATGTTGAACTCATTTTGATATACATTCCTTTGTGAACTGACTGTTGAAGACTTGTCCACTTTTGCATTGGCTTATTTGTTTTTATGCATTTATAATTTTTTACATGTTCCAGATAGAGTCAATTTTTGGATGTACATGTTGCACAATACATGCATATTGACATAATTTGATCAGTTTTACAGCCTAGTATCTCCCCTTACCCTCTTCTCTTTCCCACTTATCTCCTTCCTTGACACTAGTGATCTCCCTTTTACTCTCATGACATCCTCACCCCCCCCCCCAACTTCCACGTGAGAGAAGACATGCAACAATTATTTTGCCTTCTCAGTCTGGCTTATTTTGTTTAACACAGTCCTCCCTAGATCCATCAATTTTCCTGCAAATGACATAATTTCAGTCTTGATGGCTTGATAAAGTTCCATTGTGTACATACACAACATTTTCTTTATCCTTTTATCTGGGAAGATACCTAGGCTGGTTCTATAATTTGGCTATTGTGAATTATACTGTGATAAACATGAGTATGCCTGTATCTCTAAACTAAGCTGACCTTAATTCTTTTGGATAAATACTGAGGACTGATACAGCTAGATCATGGTTCAGTGCTTAGATTTTTTAGTAACCTCCATACCAATTTCCATAGTGGCTACATTAACTTACATTCCCAGCAACAGTGTAGAAGAGTTCTGTATTCTTTTTATTTTTAATATTGTTTTAGTTGTAGGTGGACACAATGCCTTTATTTTATTTATTTTGTTTGTATGCGGTGCTGAGGATCAAACCCAGTGCCTCATATGTGCTAGGTGAACAATCTACCACTGAGCTACAACCCCAGCCTGTCCCCCTGTATTCTTGACTGCATTTATTGTTATTTGTGTTCTTGATGCTTGTGATTCTGACTGAAGTGAAGTGAAATCTTAATGTTTTTCTTTTTTTTTTTTTTTAGTTGTAGATGGCACACCTTTTTTTTTTTTTCTTGGTACCAGGGATTGAACTCAGGGATACTCGACCACTGAGCTACATCCCCACCCCTATTTTGTGTTTTATGTAGAGACAGGGTCTCATTGAATTGCTTAGCGCCTTGCTGCTGTTGCTGAGACTGGCTTTGAACTCGTGATTCTCCAGTCTCAGCCTCCCAAAGTGCTGGGATTACAGGCGTGCGCCACTGCGCCCGGCTAGATACACACCTTTATTTATTTATTTACTTATTTATTTTATGTGGTACTGAGGCTCAAACCCAGTGCCTCGCCTGTGCTAGGCAAGCGCTGTACCACTGAGTTACAACCCCAGCCCCTCAATGTAGTTTTGATTTACATTTCCCTGATGGCCAAAGATGTTGAACTATTTCATATAATTATTGGCCATTTGTACTCGTTCTTTTGCAAAGTGTTTAGTTCATTTGACTATATATTAAATGGGTTATTTAGGTTTTTGCTGTTGAGTTTCTTTAGTTCTTTATATATTCTGTACATTAATCATCTGTTGGAAGAGTAGCTAGCAAAGTTTTTCTCCCATTCTGTGGACTGTCTGTTCTCTCTGTGTTTCCTTGGCTAGACAGAAGCTTTTTCAGTTGATGGCATCCCATTTACTGATTCTTTATTTTATTTGAGCTACAGAAGTTATATTCAGGAAGTTGTTGCCTGTGATTTTATTTTGAAGTGTTGACCCTACATTTCTCTTCCAGCACTTGCAAAGCTTCTGGTCTTATAAGTATTTCATACATTTTGAGTTCACTTTTATGTAGGGTAAGAGATGGGGATCTAGTTTCATTCTTCTACATATGAATATCCAGTTTTCCCAGCACCATTTGTTTAAAAGCCTGTCTTCTCCAATTTGTTTTTTGGCACGTTTGTTAAAAATTAGATGACTATTGTTTTGTGGATTTGTCTCTGTGTCTTCTATTCTGTTCCATCGATCTGTGTGTTCATGCCAGTACCATACTATTTTTGTTACTATAGCTCTGCAGTATAATTTGAAATCAGGTACTGTGATGCCTCCAACATTGCTCATTTTGCTCAGAATTGTTTTGACTATTCTAGGTCTTTTGTTCTTATGAATTTTAGAATTGTTATTTTCTAGTTCTGTGAAGAATCTCATCAATTTTGATGGGGCTTGCATTGAATCAGTAGATCACTTTTTAGGTAATATGGCCATTTTAATATTAATTCTTCCTGCTTATGAACATGGGTTGTTTTTCTGTCTTCTCACGTCTTTTCAATTTCTTCCAGCTGTGTTTTACCTTTTTATTACTCTCATAATATCATTTCCCCCCACAATGGACAGAAATTCTTAAATTTAATTGAGTTGAGTCTAGATTATCATTCTTGTCTTTTGTGTCCTCTTGAAGAATCTTACCTGTCCCACCTTTGGAAGATTTTAATAATGTTGAGAGGTAAGACCTTTAAGAGGGGATTAAGTCATGAAGACTGATCTTATGAATGTATTAAGGCCATTATTAGGAGAGTGACTTTCTATTAAAAAGTATGTTTGGCCCCCTTCCCTTCTTGTTCTCCCTGTCTGCAACCCCTTTGTACAAATTCTCTTGCCCTCCCACCTTCCAGTATAGAATGGTAGAGCAAGAAGGCCCTCACTTGATGCTAGCCCCTTGACCTTGAACTTCCCAACCTCTAGAACTGTGAATAATAAATTTCTTTGCTTTATAAATTACCTAATCTCTGGTATTCTGTCATAGCACAAAGTAGATCAAGACACTATCCTTTGTTTTCTTATAGAACCTTTAGTGCTTTAGCTTTCTCATGTCTGTTACCCATTTCAAACTGTGTGTGGTGTAAAATAGGGTTCTATTTTCCCTATAGATATCTAATTGCATTAGAATTATTTATTGCAAAGACTGGCCCATTTCCAATGAATTACAGTAATGCCTTCTTACAAAACTAGTAACTAGATGTTAGTTTCTAGACGCTCTATTTGTTGTATTTGTCAAGTTGACTGTTATTAATCTAGAATCACATTGTTTTGGATATTGTAGCTCTATGGTAAGCCTTGATACTTCTAATTTCACTTAACTGTTTCTAGGTCCTTTCCATTTCTGTCTGAATTTTAGACTTAGCATGTCTGTTCCTATTAAAAAAAGTCTTTGAATTTTGATTGGGATTGTATTGAATCTGTGGACCAATTTAGGAAGAGCTTTCTTAAAAATATTGTTCATGGGCTGGGGTTATGGCGCAGTGGTAGAGTGCTCGCCTAGTGGTAGGAGGCACTGGGTTCGATCCTCAGCACCACATAAAAATAAAATAAAGATATTGTGTCCACCTACAACTAAAAAATAAATATTAAAAAAATATTGTTCATAATGTAAATATGGTATAACTTGGCATTTATATAAACCTTCCTTAATTTTTCTAAGCTGTGTTTTGTTTTTACTGTAAAAGTCTTAGACATCTTTTGGTAGATTTAGTACTATGTGTTTGATTTTTTGATGGCATAGTATAATTGTTTTTACTATTAAATTTTATTTTCCACTTCTTTGTGGTTGAGATATAGAAATGCAGTAAGTAATCGTATATGCCATTTTATCTAGGAATCCTGCTGCATGCACTTAGTAGTTTGACAGTTTGATTATTTTTAAAGACTTTGTAATTTTTTTTACATTTGTAGTTTATATACTCTCATGTCTCCTGTAAATAACAATTATTTTCTTACTTGCCCATCTTTCTGCATTTTCTTTCTTTCTTTTTATTGCATTGACTAGAATTTCCAATGCAGTGTTGAATAGACTTTGTAATAGTAGATGTTGTTTCATTGTCAAATTTGGGAAGAAATATTCACATTTCACTACCAAGCATAATTTGGATTGTAAGGTTTCTTTGTAGAATTATCTTTTATCTTACTAAGGTGGTATACATTGTTCTTGGCTTATATAGACAAAATTTGCTGTTTATTTTGGACATTTTAAGCCTCTCAATGAAATAATTCACAATCTTGTATTTCTATAGCCTGTGAATATACTAGATAAAACTTATGTTTATCTTTTTCTGCTTTTATCTTTATTCTTACCTTTTAGAATGTATTAAGAAAACACTTTAGGTATTATTTCTTGTTACTTTTTTTACCTCTTACATTTAAATGAAATGATTAAGTTTAAAAAACTATACATATGGCTTTTTCCCCATTGATTTGTATAATTTAACACTTTACTGATTGTTTTAAGTACTAAGTACTAGGTTATGACTTTGAATATGACATAGTTTGCATTTTAGTAATAGCGATAAATAAGTTAACCAGATAATGCAAGTGTTATGAAAATAGTAAATGACAGAGTTCCAAGGGATCCTGGCCCTTTTGGGAAGTCAGGAAAAACATTTTAAAGAGAATGATGTCTCATTGGCATCGTGAGAAAAGTCCAGGTTACTCAGACCTTGGATGGGAAAGGGAAAGGGGTTAAGTGGTGAGAAGGTTTAGAAACTACTTTACATGGAGAATATCACCTGTGTAGAATACTTAATATCATTTACTGTGATCATTGATTTATATTACATTTTTTAATTTAATCTTCCTGCTAGTTTGTGGAGATTATATACTATTCTCGTTTTATAGTTGAGAAAATAAGATTCTAATTCAGATCACATGACTCTTAAAATTTTTTTTAAAAGTTTTATTGGTGCATAGGAATTATGCAGAATAGTGGGTTTCATTATGGCATATTTGTACATGTGTATGACATAATTTGATCAGTTTCACTCCCCAATGCCTCCTCTTCCCCTCCCCTCCCCCTCGCCTTCCCCTTCCCTGTTCCCCTTTCTCTGCACTAATGGTCTCCCTTCTGCATTCATAATGTCCCTTTTCTTTTTCCGTACACTAGCTTCCACATATGAGAAAAAATACATTTGTCTTTCTGACTTTGGCTTATTTTGCTTAACATGATGATCTGCAGTTCCATTCACAGATCACATAACTCTCTGTTGTACAGATCAAGTCTTCCAAGAGTGGTAGTATTGTTTCCTTTTGGATCTTTTTCTAGCTCAGGAACAGCTGTAAATGTGTAAGAATTTGAGAATCCAAATCTTCTGGGAACTTTGTACCAGTCTCTTGTCACCTTGTGCAGGAGTCCAATATGTTTACTCTTATCCCTTTATTATGTTAAATGAACTATCTTTTAATATTCTAGGTGATGGGTTACTCTTTTGTTGTTTGTCAAAGAATTTCACTGATTACTCTGTGTAGGAAAATCTAATTAAATTTATCTTCTAGTTTAGGAAAACAGTAATGCTTATAGTTTCTCTTTTGTCCGAGCTAAGATAAGCCGGAATTTGTGATCATCCTGTTTGTGCTGCTTCCTGCTTGGGCACTTTGCAGCTCAGTAGAACTTTTTGGTATAGCTTTTCATGGTAGGTTACACATTTCTTTGTGCAAGTCACCTAACTCTCAGACCTCCTTTTCCTTATCCATCAAGTGAAATGATGTACTTTCAACAGTTTTTTAAAAAAATACAGTTAAATGAAATGTTGAAATTTATCACTGTGCCTGACAATAGAAGATCAATGAGTGATAGCTCTTATGAGCTTTTAATGAATAATTAAATCAACCCATTAAAATAGATTTTTTGATTTACTTTTCCAAACTGGTTTGAACATTTTGGAGTGTGATGTGTTCCCCCTAAACCCCTGCTAATTTATTAGTTGTAATTTGATCTTGGTAATCATATTTTGTGTGATATACTGACTTGAGAAAATTAAAAAGACAGTGAAGAAATTGAACTGTAGTGCATTATTTTTTCCCCCTTCTGGGATGAATGGTAATATATTTTTTGTTTATTTCATTTCTTCTGTAAAGCTACACTAAAACAGAATACATGGGCTGGGAAATGGAATTGGTCTCTTTATATGTAAGGATGCAGTCCCTTTTTTCTTAGTGAGGAAAGTCACAGGCTCCCTGATTCCTTATTCTTTTACATAATCGAAATATTTGTTTTTTAAAACTAGTTTGTTTCCTAAAAACATTTTAGTTGCACCTTATCTATTGTTGGCCAGAAGCATAGAATTTCTACTTGAGCATTTATTTAAAAAGTATTTACTAAGATTTCTCAAAATTCATTCAAGATTTCAAATACATTAAATATCAACTTGTTAAATTTAAAAATGTTTATAAAAATTTCAAGTTTGTCAAAAATTGACTTTTTAAATTTATACTGTAACTCAGCCCAACTTCTATATTTGACAGTTTTATTATAGATAGGATCTGTTGGAAAAAAATAGTAGGACATGTCTGATTAAATTGAAATTTTTCATACTATTGTTTCTTTGAACAATCAAGGATTTGAAATCTTTAATAATTATCAGATTGGTTTCTTGGTAAAAGTGACAAATCCTTGGAGTTTCATTGAATCTACATCAGACTGAATTTCATATCAGAAATAAGATTGCCTGAATATATTTAGAATCCTACTTTGAAATGTCTGAGCTGAATTGAAGCTGTTAGTTTTGTATGGATTGCAGTGTCTTTCTACAAGGTAAAACGAACCTTGCTGCTCCTGCAGAAATGCTGGGGCTGACAGATTTCTTAGACCATAATTGCGTGTCAGTATTTGGCAAGTTCAGCAGCTTAGGCTTGCAGATAGGTTAACCTGTGTTGCCTTTCTCAAATTGTTGCCTTTTCCAAAGCAGTTAAAAATGTAGATCTACTTTATTGATTCTTTGGTTAAAAAAACCCCAAAAGCCTTTAGATGTAACAGGTGAGATTCTATGAGATTTTAAATATATTACAGTGGGTTAAATCCATTTACTTCTCAAGTGTAATTTTTGCTTTTTATGTATAGATAACCTATTTGAATACAGAGTGTTAAATGCAAATAAGTACTAATTACATTTTTTAAATAATTATTTTGTCGGAGTAAATTTAGAGCTGGGCATATAATTCAGTGGTAGAGCATTTGCCTACCATATAAGCAAGGCCATGGGTTGGATCCCCAGCACTGCCAAAAAGAAAAAAAAAAATTCTAATTTGATTTATTTGGTTGATTACTATGTTTATACCTGAATTCTTTATACTCAAAATATTGACTGACTACAAAGCTTTATATCTAATAGTGGTCCTCTTTAAATTATATAGGAACATGACTATAATTTACACTGGGATAAAAGTGTGTGCATAGCATGGCCTTAATTTTCTTGGCTGTATTTACTCAGTATTTGCATATACTTGCCTGGCCTATATATTATGTTCTTGAACAATTTATAATTGACATGTGGTCATTTAGGGCCTTGCTAAGTTGCTGAGGCTGGCCTCAGACTTGTAATCCTTCTGCCTTAGCCTCCCACGTTGCTGGGATTATAGGTGTGCATCACAACACCTGGTTATACTTTTCTCTTAATGACTGATTTTATTCCATTTGTCTCTTCCAGACTTTCTTTAGTGGGAGGTTATTTATTTTCCTTCCATAGTCATTCTCTTTATCTAATCCTGTTTTCTGCCTTTTTCTCATTAGTGTTCTATCCCGGGAATGCTTATATAAGTCTTCACAATTAAATTTTAATGATTGTACATATTTTATTGTTTAGTGTCACAGTTTACATAAACATTCCTCTGTTATTTTAGGTATTTTCCAAATTTTTGTAATCAGAACAGGCACCATGTTAATATTGTTTCCATAAGTACATCTCGTCTGCTTCAGACTTAACTTTCAGGGTGCTAATTCTTTCAATGTATTTCATTTTCTTTCCACGAGGAGCTTAAGTGTATTATTCTCTTATATTCAATCTCAAATGTCTGATAATTTTTTTCCTTATAAATCACTTTTTCCCTCTGTGTAAATACGCCCTCCCCCCTTTGAAGTCCACTAATTTTACTATACTGTGTGCTTGTGCTCGTCATTCTGTGCTGCTGTTCTTAGGTATACAGTGTGTTCATTTAATATCTAGTTTCATATCTTTTTTAAACTTCAGGAAAATTTTATTCAGTTGTAGTTTTTGTGTTCTTTTCCCTGTCTTTGTCATATTGTTGTTTTGGATATCTTTGCTTATTTTCAGTTGTTTACTCCTTTTCCCAAGTTCCTTTAAAAATTTTTCTTATTCTTTTTGATTTTTAAAAATTTCTTTTCACCTCTTTGAAGTATTCTCTGTTGTGTTCATTCTTATATTTCTTCTAAATTAGCCTTCATTTTTGAAGAGAATCTTAAAAAATTATAATTCTTTTTTTAAGTTCTAAAATAATCATTTTTGAGTTTTCTAATTCTAACTGATATGGATTTTAAATGTCTTGTATCACTTTATTGTCTTTTTGGCCATCAGTTGAGAATGTTGTCTTGTTTACTTTGTTCTCACAGTATTTGTGCGTTGAGTATATCTCTGAAATTAGTTTCCTTGAACTTCTAGACAGAGATGGGGTTCAGGGTATCTAATTTCACAGAGCCTCCTCTTGTTTTAAGGTAGATTTTTAAAAATAAAGTGTTAGCTTGCTTTCTGAGGTTCCCTGGCTTTATTCTGTTTCTCTAACTGAATGTGAACCCTTGTTTTCTTCAGTTTTGTTGTGCCAGCTTGCTCAGGTTTGCTGCTTCTCCCAGCTGTCTCCTCAGTGGCAGGGAGGCACTTTGGCTGATAATTTTGGGGATACACAAGGTCTAAACTGCTGTAGCCCTTTCAACCTTTACATAGGCCTCTATAGACCAGTTAGTCCAAGTAGTTGAGGGGCAAGGCAGTAGTATAGAAAGAACCTCATTACCATAATTGGCCTAGGAAGAACCTCATTACCATAATCGGCCTAGTTGATTGGAAGATGGCTGTACTATCACCACTGTCCTAGGGACCATCTTAGCAAATACCTGCAAGTGAAGAGCTTATATAGGAAATTTAAGGAAGTATATCTTCAGCCACAGATGAGTGGCACCAGAGTAATCACTAATCCTACAGTGGTTCATCTTCTGAAGTTATCTGACAGTCACCAGATGTTTTAGCTTGTGAAAATCTGCAGAAAGATTATTGATTAGAAGGTCTTAATGACAATGTTTCATGTGTTTTTTCCCCTGGAATAACTTACTGTAGCTGTTAATGTCTTATTTAGAATTTAAAATGCTAGAGAAAGAAAACAAAAAGCAAGTTCACAAAGGACAATTTGCAGAGGACAAGTCAACCCACTAGATAGCTTCACTTTCTGCTTTCTGAAGGTTCAGTAAATCGAATCTGCTGAAATAAACTAAACATTCAATAAGAGGAGAGGTAAGAATGAAAACCGAGTACCCAATAACTGAGTAAGATATAGAAACTTATATATCCTTCTTCAAATGAGAGAAGTGGGGACTATAAGCTCTTACTGGGAGAATAAATGCATTGTAGGGAGGTGAATCGGTCCAAAAAACAAACAGTAGCCTAGGACAGAGATCCTCTGGGAGGTGAAGATGAGTTATGGGAAGTTGAGAACTGTGCTGTGAACAAAGGCTGCCTCTCAGATGACAGCCACAGAGGGGATGGGAAGTCTGTCCAGCATGTGCAGTGAGGACCTTTAGTTTCTTCAGTGATTGATTTTCCCTGGTTAATGAGATTTCAGGGAGGGCGTCCAAGATGATTGTATTCCTTCTGGATGAACTCCTTAGTCAGGCAGGGGCACTTAGAGAAAACCATTCTCTGTAATTCCAGAAAGAGAATCCAGTGACTGGTAGGAGGGGTTTAGACTAGGTGTTGGGAGGTCAGAGAATCCTGAGGCTGATTCTCTAGTTCAAAGTACTGAGCATGTCAAGCCACAGCATTTTCTAAACATCATCAGTGATAATGTGCTTAATTTTTCCAGCATGAAATTCTGACATCGTATGAAATGTTGTCTACTAGGAAAAGCTTGCTAGCAGATTTTTATTGGAAGCTGGTCATCTAGGTAGCCTTTCTGGCTACTCATATATGCCAAAATTCCAGACTCCTGGAAGGAAATCAGGTGTTCATCCATAATCCTTATCTTTTGCACAAATAGTTTAAACACAGTGAACCACTCCTATCAGGATAATGGGAATCTCCCAAAATCCAAGTTCCCAGAGGCCAGCCAAGGACCAACCTTGAAAGCAGAACTTGCTAAAGAAGTCTCAGATCTGCTTTTCTACACACATACATATGAATAAGGGAATTTGAGAAGATTGAAAAAAATGCCATCATTGTAACCTCTATCTTCCCAGAATTCTCCAATTAAGATTTCTCTGTAAGCAGAAATCTGTTCAGATTTCCGTTTTGGAGATGGTATTGCTACAATACTAGGAAGGATGGCTAAGAAACCATTGAGAGTGGAAGTGGGTTAACCATGAGTAGCTCGGTGATAGATCATCTCTTAGTGCTTTTGAAAGAAGACTTGGGAATCAAGGAAAGGGAGGGGAAGGAGTCAAAAAAGATACCACCTGTGTATACACACACACACACATATTTATGTGTGTATGCATATGTATATCTATGTCAACATGCAATATATATACTACACATTAAGGCTATAAGAAAACATCATGAATGTATTTTCTTATCTGTTTCTAAGTGTAGGAACAAAGTCATAAGGGGAGACAAGTCCAATAGATTTAAATATGTAAAAATTTAAAACCTGTAACAGAAAGCAAGAAAAAAATCAGTAAAACTAAAAGGAAATGGGAAAAATATTTACAACCCATGAGAGTGTTTATGGCCTTATACTAAAAATCACAAGTTAATATTTTTTAAAAATCTTAATCCAGTAAGAAATAGACAAAGTAGATTAATGGGCAAAAGGAGAAAGATAAATGGTCATTTTATTTTTCAACCAAGAACTTTTAGGGATAATGTAACACAAACATTGACTCCAGTAGAGGGAGGCTTTGTGGTGGCCAGTACTGGAGCTCTTGCAACTCTATTGCCCAGCCCGACCTGAACAATTATCATCAGAATGTTGGGCAAATACTGGATCAAAATCTTCCCCTCACTAGTGGTACAGACCATCATGAAGGTTTGTCTAAAAGGAGCACAGATAGGTCGAAACTTCCTGAAGAAAAAATCTGATGGCTTAACTTTTTGATTCTGACAGATCCTGAAGAAGATAATAGAGACTAAAATGTTGATGGGTGAAGTGATGAGAGAAGCTGCCTTTTCACTAGCTGAGGCCAAGTTCACAGGAGGGGACTTTAGCACCACAGTTACCCAAAATGTAAATAAAGCCCAAGTGAAGATTCCAGCGAAGAAAGACAATGTAGCAGGTATTACTTTACCAGTATTTGAACATTACCACGAAGGAACTGATAGTTATGAACTAACTGGTTTAGCCAGAGGTAGGGAACAGTTGGCTAAATTAAAGAGGAATTATGCTAAAGCAGTGGAACTACTGGTGGAACTAGCTTCACTACAGACTTCCTTTGTTACTCTGGATGAAGCTATTAAGATAACTAATAGGAATGAGAATGCCATTGAACATACCGTCATTCCCTGGATTGAACGCACCCTTGCTTATATTATCACAGAGCTGGACGAAAGAGAGCAAAAGGAGTTCTATAAGTTAAAGAAAATGCAGGAGAAAAAAAAGATTCTCAAGGAAAAATGTGAGAAGGACTTGGAGCAATGGAGAGCATCTGGAGAGGTGATGAAGCCTGCTAACCTGGCTGAGGAGAAGGAGAGGATCTTCTGTTTGAATAATCTTGCCTGCTCTGTTCTTCCAGAAACCCCCAACACTGGTTGCAGTTTAATTCAGTGTATTATGTAAGAAGACCCAAAGGAGAATGAAAACAGAACAAAGTTAGAAGGGGGAAAAAAAAACCAGAAGAGCCTCAACTCTGGTGCCCTACGAATGTGGGACAGTGAATGAGTGTTCCCTAAGAATTTGCTGAGAGTTTTGGGGTGGAGGGTGGCCCACAAAATTCTCTTGGAAATGTCACAGATTCATGTGAAGAAGATTAAAGTTTTAAAAGAAAAAAAAGCTTTTAAAGGAAGAACAACAAATACAAATTCACAAATCAGTTGTTTTTTTTTAAAGAAATTATAGTAGTCAGGTACTTGGAAATTGGAAGTAACTTAAATGTCCAGCATGATATTATTGATATCAATTGATTTTTGTAGTACATTTTTTTCCTTGAAAATAGTTTATAATCTGTAACAAAAGAAGTGCTTAACAAGTTAAGACTGCTGATACCAAAACGAATATTTTTATCCAGGACCATTTTGACAATCTAAGGAGATGATGATTTAAGAGATGTAAAAAATTAATAAATGATATCCTGTTAATATTAATAGAGGATCAAAGGATAGACATTTAAAGAAGTCAATGTGCTTACTTATGGATCTTTTAAAAAAATCTTTGTAGGAGTTGGATGTGGTTGTGCATACCTGTGATCCCAGCTACTCAGGTGGCTGAAGCAGGAGGATTGCAAGTTTGTGGCCAGCCTGGGCTACTTAGCCAGAATTTGTCTCAAAATTTAGAGAAGAGAAGCTAGAAAGGAAGGAAGGAAGGAGGGAGGGAGGGAGGAAGGAAGGAAAACAAAGAAACATGGGAGGGTTAGGGACATAGCTCAGAGTTTGTGCTTTCTACTTGCTTAACAAGCCCAAAGCCCTGGGTTTGATTCTCAGCACCATAAGGAAAGGAAAAAAAGTATAAAAGTTGATCAAATGATGGGTACACAAGGAACAGTGAACAAAGTAATTATAAACCTATAGGATAGAGGTGGAAGTGGTGAAAGCTACTATCCACCTGGATCTGCAGAAATGCCATTTAATCCTCAAAATAGTCTTGACAGGCAAACAAGTCTTTGGTATTTTATAAATGAGAATACTTATGTTTGGAGAATTGAAGTATTTACCTAAACCATAGAGCGTTTGGCTGAACCTCCACCTGAAGCCAGGTTCATCTGAGAATAACATTTATGATTATCTTCAGCCTTTTTTCTTTTCTTTTCTTTTCTTTTTTATTTTTTTTAGTTGTAGGTGGACACAATGTCTTTGTTTTATTGCTTTGTATGTGGTGCTGAGGATCAAACCCAGGGCCTCACGCATGCGAGGCAAGCGCTCTACCGCTGAGCTACAATTCCAGCCCCCTTTTTTCTTTTCTTAATGAGTTGCCATGTTGGTCACAGGAACTTAAAGCAATCTCTGTAATTTAGCTTTTGTCAATCAAGAAATACATTTTAACTGTTTATATTTTATTATGTAAAGTGGCAAGCTCCTTGTTCCCTGCTATACTGAGACAGATTCTGGATAACCATATTTTTAGAAGGTTTTAGGCAAGTTCTTGCTGTGGCTAATATCAGTGTGAACTTTATGAACTTTGAGAATCTACTAGATCTATGTTTTTATGGTGTTAGTTTTCTTTCTTTCAATTCTACTTGAGCTTTTCATCCAAATTCAGGTCATGTAGAGGACCATAACTATATGAACTCTTAAAGTGCTGTGGAAATCCTTGAAAATTAATATTTTGCTTTATGTTTTGATAAGTTGGCACATGACTCTAAAAACATTAATTATAATCCACTAAAGAGTTCTCTCTTATATAATCAAAATTCATGTACTTTATTTTTTCTTGAATGTAGATCAGAGGAAAGATTTGTCTATTCAAGTGGATATGCTTTTTCTCAACAAAAATGAAAAATACATAAACCAATATTTTCTTTTTATATTTTAGCTATATGAAAAAAAAAACATTTAAAGGGTGAACATAGTAATATCTTATCCTAGATGTTTGGTAGCAAATACTTTGTTTCCTTAATTAGAGTTTGTTTTATTATTCCTAAACATTTTTTGCTATTGAAGGTAAATTCCCATTATTTTAAAACATCTTAGAATTACATAGATTATAAGTTTGCAGGGGAAAATTAGCTTAAATGTAAAGTACTTAATTCTTATAATAAATTGTAATAGCAGTAGTTTGAGAGCCATATTTTAGTAAAAATAGGTTAAAATTCAACCAGTTGTAATGTAAGACCTGTTTCCCTACTCTGGATCTTTGTTTATTCTGATGCATTAGAACTAGAAATGGAGAATATTTTCACTGCCCCAGGGATTAGTATTTAGATAATTGCCAGTATTGCCCTTAGACTGATACTTTTGAAAGAGTGGATATAATTTATCTCTAGTCTGTAGTGTTGCCAATTCCTCCTTTTTGGTTTAATGTCTTCTTATGCTTCAGGTGTGAAGTTGCCAGTTTGTCACATGCTCAAACATATCCAAATGCCTGAAGTATATGTAGAAAACAAATGTGCAAATTATTGCTTATTCTCTCCCAGTGTTCCTTTATACTTATTCATGATTTGTCTCTGATTAGGTCCAGTGTTTATGGTGAATGTTCTAACCCTGATGGATAATATAGGCAATCTCTATATATCATAGTTTCCCCTGAAAGAGGTGGGGTGAGGAAGCTATATTCTGAGATAAAATTATGACAAATATTCAATTAATAGAGTGTTTGCATGTTTGAGGTTCATCTTATACCCCTGAAATAATAGTATGGTGGTTGTGATAGAAATCTGTTAGTCTTAAAACTAGAGAAGTCATAAACCTCATGTGAAATGTGTAGTTGACCATTATTTATAGTTTATATAAAATGTCCTTATGAATGCTCACAATTATGTAAAACTTATTCTCTTATTTTTATAGTCTGTTCGGCACTTGAAGTACTCCTTGTTCAAGAAATCACTACTGGGCAGTGTTTCAGATAATGGAATAGTAACTCTGTGGGACGTGAATAGTCAGAGTTCATATCATAACTTTGATAGTACGCATAAAGCTCCAGCTTCAGGCATTTGTTTTTCTCCTGTCAATGAATTGCTTTTTGTAACCATAGGCTTGGATAAAAGAATTATCCTTTATGACACTTCAAGTAAGAAGTAAGTGTGATGTGCTTATATCTTACTTTAGTTAAAACAAGAAAAAGTGATTTTATTAAATGCATTTGTCTCCCTTTGATTGCTGGTTAATGTTCTAGGGATCTAATGTTTATTTATACACTTGATATATATATATATAGCTAGTAAAATAAAGTTCTTTTGCTTTTCATGCAGAAAAAAATGAATAGAGGTATGGATATTACTTAGGAGATTTTTGGAATATAAATATCAAGGGATAACATCTTAATGTTTTCACATCTTTAGCATACTTACTATTCTTTTTTGAAGTATGGCTAAATATTTTTAAAGCATTATGATTAATTTGCTTTAAAATTAATTTATTGTCTAGATCAAAGTTCCTAAACTATTGACATTGTGGACTGGATAATTGTTTATTGTGGAGGTCTGTTCCAGGTATTGTAGGATATTTAGCAGTATCCCTGGCCTCTACCTATTAAATCCTGATATCATTGCCAGATTTATGACAGCCTAAACTTTGCAGATATTGCCAAATATCCCTGGGGGATTATAGCCCCCAGATGAGTAAATGATCTTCTAAACATTTGGGCCCATTTTGCCTCTTTCTTCAGTTATAGGTATGCTTGATCAGCTACACAAACAAAAACTAGCTGCAAAACTGATAGAGCTGTATTCAAGGTACCTAATGGAAAGTTCCCTCTGTCAGGCCTTATTAGGAAGCTAGAGTTTTTACTGTTACTTTTTTCATTCTCTTCTCTTTTGAGTCAGCAAACCATTCTTCTCACAGCAGACACACCAACAAAGAGATCTGCTTCAGCAGATCAGTATCCATATTTCTGTGTTACCTTCTTGAGATCAAGCTACATGGACTCTGTTCCTTTTGGCTTTTTGGTCAAGAGATGCACAGCTGAGAACAAAGTAGCAGCTGTTCCCCTGCGAAAGGTCATGGTCCTCTTGAGACCTAAGCAGTTCAGTAATGGTTACTTAGAGCTTCATCAACCCTGAGGCTAGAAACCCTGTTTGTGGAGTAGCACATCAGAATTGTATCACATTCACTTCCAAGATAATAATTACTCAAAGAAATAGGTGCTGTTTTCTACATTGTGGAAGATGGAGATCGTACTTATTGAAAATGAATAGAAAAATAGGATATAGTTACTTACATGTCATTTTATTAGAAATGTCTCTTAAGACATATTCTAAAATTCCACTTTAAACAAGTATTTGGGATGTGTGTTCTGTTTACCCAATTCTAATTTGGTTGGTAAACATTTACATCATATAAGCTTATATACTTGGATAAACTAACATATCTGCATATACTTTGTTCATTTTTCCAAAGGGTAGTGAAAACTTTAGTGGCTGACACTCCTCTGACTGCAGTTGATTTTATGCCAGATGGAGCCACTTTGGCTATTGGGTCTTCCCGTGGGAAAATATATCAATATGATTTAAGGATGTTGAAATCACCAGTTAAAACTATCAGTGCTCACAAGACATCTGTGCAGTGTATAGCATTTCAGTATTCCACTGCTCTTACTAAGGTGAGATATTTTCAGCATTTTTTATTTTACTAAAAATTTCTAGCTCAAAATATGGAAATTTTATTTTCACTTAAATGCAACATATTGCTTTGTAATCATTATATGATAGCATTTTAAATAACTAGTATAAAGCCCTCTGATAGTTTTAAAATTTTGGGGGATACTTAATTTTCTCTTTCTTCAGAAGTATTTTAAAAAGCTTTATTTATTTAGAAGAAAACTCAGATCCACCACCAAGCTTAAGATATGTAAGGGAAGGAAATATTTTTAAATCTAACAGAATTTATAAAATATTAATGCATAGTAGAAAATATTAGTAACCTGAGCCTTTAAATGTTTCATTATATTTCAGTCAAGTTTAAATAAAGGCTGTTCAAATAAGGCCACAGCAGCGAATAAACGAGCCATTAATGCGAGCGCCGTTGGTGGAGGAATTCAGAATTCTGGAATTGTCAGAGAAGCGACTACCACTTCCATTGCCACGGTTCACCCGCAACCCATGACAACAGCTGTGGGGAAAGCAACAGTTGCTGTTCAGGACAAAGCAGGTAAATGTTAAGTGTGTAGTATTTGGGTTTTTTTTTTCCTCAAATATATTTCATTAGCATTTTCTTCAAGAATGTAGAAGTCAAATTCATTTGAGCATTTAAGTAAAGTTATTAGTAGATATCACTGAAGAAATGAAAAATTTACTTCGAATATTTTTTTTTAAAGTTCAAGAAAGGCACATATTCTATTTTTTTGAACTTCTATTGTAGGAAATAATGATTATCTTAAAAAATGAAATGATGCCAACTTAGAAATCATTCATCTTCAGTGTCACCAAAAGACTGGGTGACTTTCCATTGTATTATCAATAGAGAATATGAAACTTTGATGTTGTCATTATAGTTTGACCTTATAGTTAAAGAAGAAAACCTATGAATGGTTCCTTTTATTTCATATTTCAGAATGAAAATGAATGAATGAATATTCTTCTGTAATGAATATTCTTAAAAATTTTTTAGTTGTGGATGTATACATTTATTTATTTACTTATTTTTATTTTTATTTATTTTTTTATGTGGTGCTGAGGATTGAACCCAGTGCCTCACACTTGCTAGGCAAGCACTCCACTACTGAGCCACAAACCCAGCCCCGTAATGAATATTTTTAATTGCTGAATAGTACCTGGCACATATTAAGCAATACATTAGCAGTTAGTTAAATAAAAATAAATGAATATGGTACAGTTTATCAGTGATTTATTCTATTCTGAAAATCATTGATGAAATGGTTCTAAAACAAAAATTCTGTAGACTTTGGGAAGGCATAATATAAAAGCTTCATCATACTTAAAATAGAAAACATTTCTTCCCAGTAAAGATCATATTACTGAAAACCTTTTTGTTTTCAATGTAAGAAGTTATGCTATATCATCAATTTGCAGTACTTTTAAAAGTTTTGGCATACCAGTATTTAAGTATTCTCAGTATAAATTTATATATCCATATATTTTTAAGTTTTCAAGACAAGTACTTTGGCAAAAATTATTTGTATCTTCTGAGTTTAATATTTCTAAGTAGCAGCAAAACTTAATTTGTTGACCTTGATAGTATCAAATAATTTTTTAAAATAATAAGTATATTTACTATTAGTTTCTTGTGAATATCTGTATCATCCTTAGAGAATAGTTGCTATGTATAGAAAATAATTAGGTTCTAATTTAAGGACTCTTGGAGACAAATACCATTGCTATTTACCTAAAAGAAGGTGTTCTTTTTTGAAATAATTAATAATTAATTCCATAAATTGGCAGACATTACTCAAAGTAATATTTCAAAAAGAACGTTGTCTTTGGCAATTTTCATACTACAGTTAATTCAACAAATTGGCAGACATTAGGATTTTGTGAAAATCAGAGCAAATGTATCACGAGTTTCTGGCACACGGCAGACACTCAGTGAATGGTGGTATTGCTGATACCGTTGTTATCTTCATGATCATCACCATGACTCTTATTGGTTTAAGCTTTGTGTAATTCTTGTTGCTTCTACTAAAGTTGTCCTGATTTAGATATTGAAAAGACTTCTGCAGACTTGTTTCTGGTGCTCATTTTTAGTACAAAACATTCGTTTAAGAAGTGAAAACTAAGGCTTTTAGCACTATTTTATATGATACCAAACTTGTTTTTTAAATTCCAGAGACCATTGTTCTACATGTTAAAGCTTGCATATTATTAGAGGCTAGAGTGAAGTTTCTCTCCTTAGAAAAAAGGAGAGAAAATGTCTCTTTATAACAGTTTAACTCTTAGGGTAAACACTTTTCAGTGGTTGTGATATTCAAGTGATTTGGTTATGTTTCAGCTTTCTACCAGTTCTTATTAGAAAAGTTTATTCTGTTAGCAAGGCTTGGGTGTTTTTGGATATACAGTGGTCCATTCTTTGTTTTTATCCTAGGCTTTGCAGTTTTCGTTTGAGACTGAGATGCTAAATAAAACACTTTAAAATATAGGACAGTAATGTGCTACCATTTCAGAAACCAGATTTTTCATCCAACTTCTTGAATGTCAAGAACTCATTCCTTAATCCAGAAATGAGCAAGAAGCTACTGATTCTACAGAGTTCCTCTTTTAAAGTCCCTGCAGCCATGCATTATATACTGCCAGAGAAAATAAACTGCTGCTACCTCTTTAGCGTTGTCGGCTATAGTATTCATTGAGTTTGATATTCTGGTTTCCTACTTCTACTAATCTGCAGAAGTTGGTGAAGTCATTTAATGCTGAGGGCAATGTTGAGCTTCCTCTGTTAGTGAAAGCAATAACTAAAAAGGGGGACCCATTCTCTGCAAGCTGGGAAACTAGTGTTAATTGAATCTTGTTTGTTAGGCATTCCACTGCATACCTTCAGACTTTTCCCTTCCATCATTTGTAGATGAACTTGAGTTCATAACAAAAGTAAGTTGTGTTTCAGAGGGCAGCAAAGTGTATAAATTATTTCAGAAAATTTCCATTCAAATGGCTAAAATAAGGTGTTTCTGTGTGAACAAAAAAGCTATTTGCTTTTGACGACCCTTCATTCCATGAAAGTGCTGATTGGCTCAGTGGTTGTCATATTCTGCCTTTTTTCATAGATGCCCACAGTTGTAAAATTCTAAAACATAGCAGTATGTTAATTTTTACAATTTAGCTTCTGATGATAAAGTTAATTTAGATGTAATAACTTTTTTTTCTTAATCTAATTCATCTAAGGTTTACCTCGAAGCATAAATACAGATATTTTATCTAAGGAAATTGACAGCGGAAAAAGTCAGGATTTCTCCAGCTTTGATGATACTGGGAAAAGTAGTTTAGGGGACATGTTCTCACCTATCAGAGATGGTAAGTGTGTTCTGATTGATGGATCATGTTCTCTTGCTCATGGTCATTACATTCTCATTCTAAGATGTGGGTAATGTCTTGTACACTCAATTTAAGGCAGTTGGCTTATTTTCTCTTGTCCTGGGCAATATATTTTCCTTTCTTTTCTGATAATGCAGATACTATAATTCTAAAGTAGATAGTGGTAATTTTCACATGGTAACTATGGAAATAGCTTTCAAATTAGTATTTTAATTTCCACAAAAATTTCTTTCTTTACTACTGTGGTGCTGGGGTTCAAACCCAGGGCTTTATGAATGCTAGACCAGTGCTATACCATTGAGCTATATCCCCCTAGCCACTCAAAACATTTCTTAAAGTCTTACATTTTTTTAAAGTTTTTTTTGTAGTTGTAGATGGACAGCATGCCTTTATTTTATTTGTTTGATTTTTATGTGGTGCTAAGGATTGAACCCAGTGCCTCTCACATGCTAGGTAAGCACTCTACTACTGAGCCCTAGCCCCAGCCCAAGAAGTGTTACTTTTATAGGCAGTCTTTTACTTGTATCTACTTAAAAATAAATCTTCCTAAAATTTTGGATGTTTTGGTATGCAAAAAATATCTTCCTAAATTAAAAAATTTAAGATTGTTAGTGTTTAATTGGTATTTATTAGATGCTTTCAGAGTATATGGCCATGTGATAGAATGCCTCATCATGTATGCTATGTATGAAAGTACCATGTATTTGTGTTTGTGTGTATCCATATTATATATTAAAAAAATATATATGTTGTCTCCCCCTTCCTGAATACTTCCATTAAAAAAAGTCTTTGCTGGCTTGCTAAATGGGAGCTAAGACAATATTTAGCTGTACCTTTTAGGTGCTAATGTTCATACCGTTTTCTTTAGTGGTATCATCTTACTACTAATAGTAATGTAAACAGTAATATGGGTAAATATCTAGAAGGTAATATGGAAGAGTTAAATTACTCATATTTTTTGGGTTGCTAATTCTATTTCTACAAATTTACCTCAGAAAATATTCAGAGAAGTCCATAAAGATTTGTGGGTTTACAGTTTTATTTATAATAGAGAAAACCTAGAGAGAATCTAACTATCAACAGTAGCAGGGTTTTTTTAAAAAAATTTTTTTTTATTTGTAGATGGACACAATATCTTAATTTTATTTATTTTTATGTGGTGCTGGAGTTCGGGCCCAGTGCCTCACAGGTGCAAGGCAAGCATGCTACCACTGAGCTACAACCCCAGCCCCAGTAGCAGGTTCTTGAAATTGTTACATCTGCCTATGATTTTTACAATTTCATTTTTACTTTAAAGTTGTCTTTCCCAGGTTTTCATAGGCAAAAGGAATAAACATATGTATTTGTATAGAATTATTGGTTATCTTCTGCCTTACCCTAGTCAGAAAATAACCACTTAGATTTCTGGGTCAAAATCTCCTATTTTTCTCCTAATGAAAAAGGAAGGATTCTTTTAGTATTAAGAGAAAGTCAAAGTACAAATTTAAAGAGTAAAGAATGGCCACCATGCCCGCCTATAATCCCAGTGGCTCCGGAGGCTGAGGCAGGAGGATTGGGAATTCAAAGCCAGTCTCAGCAAAAGCGAGTCTCTAAGCAACTCAGTGAGACCCTGTCTCTAAATAAAATACAAAATAGGGCTAGGGATATGGCTCAATGGTCGAGTGCTGCTGAGTTCAAGCCCCAGTACTCCCCCCTACCCCCTCCAAGAAAGGAAGGAATGAATGGCTGGAATTGAGAAAGGTTTCTAGGATCAATACTGAGTTGGATAACTTGGCTTCTGAAACCCTCTTGGAGCTCCTTTTGCATTGAAGAATGTAAGAAGGGGCTTTTTTGCAAGTGTTAGATTTATAAATTAGATCCTTTTAATGAGTTTTAAGAAAAATGATTAAGTTAACTTTTCCTTTAATTACTTTTACTGTTTTTTTTAAATGTGATGAGAATTTGAGGTATATGTCCTCCATTGGGGTTTTATGTTATTAATATGGAAAAACATGGTTACTAAATATAATGCAGAGAGTTTTCATTGTTAAGGGATTTTTCTTTTAATCTCAAGGATGTAGATCTCTAAGTAAAAAGACTTAGTCTGTTTTTGTTTCAATTTCTTCATCTTTTAAATAAAAGTTTCTTTTTTAAGAGGAAATTAATCATTTATAAGATTGTGTGTGTCGCTGTCTCTGTCTCTCTCTGTCTCTCTCTGTCTCTCTCTCAGTGGGCATACCATGCAGTTATTTAGCCTGAAACACTTATGATAATAATGTTCATTGGCCATTTGAATTTCTGGTGAATTTATTAGTGACTTTTGTTCATTTTTCTATTAATCTGTTAAAATTGAGTTAGTTTTTTAATGCATTTATGAATAATAATATAGTATTGAAATAATCTTATACATATTCTACATTAAACTAAGTATTAATAAAACATTGTGTTTTTTATAACATTGTAGTACTTGCACAATATTTATATGTTATTTCATTTGATTCCCAAAACTAGATGATCAAGGCATTATCCCATTGTAGAGATGCAGAAACTGAAGCTTAATTGCGTTGTAGGCTTGCCCAAAGTCGCAGAGCTGTGAAATGAAATAGGCAAATGGGATTATAGATATCTAGAACCAATTTCAGGGCTTATTCTGTTTTTTCCTGTCTCACTAAATTATTCTTATTTATTTACAATGCATTTTGACATACTGTACATAAATGGAGCACAACTGCTCATTCCTCTGGCTGTACATGGTGCAGAGTCATTTCAGTAGTGTAATCATACATGTATATAGGGTAATAGTGTCAGTCTCGTTCTACTGACCTTCCCATCCCTACAGCCCTCCCCTCCCCTTACTCCCCTCTACAAACCAAAATTCTTTCATTCTTCCCTCATTAAATTATACTATACCATAGAATTATATTTTCATATTTGGTACTATGCATGAAGCTAGAAGAATGAAAAGGGAAGTTTAAATGAAAATGAAGTTTAACTTCAATCTTTAACCTCATTCACTCCTTCTTAAAATTGATAGTCTCTGAATTCTTTGGGGAAAAAATTGGAAGTCTTAAGTTGCTATGGCTTATTTTTCACTACTTTAAAATTTGATTTTCTTATTTTATTGTAGATGCTGTAGTTAACAAGGGAGGTGATGAGTCTGTGGGCAAAGGCGATGGTAAGAACTGTTTACAAGTATTTTCATGAAAATTAAAAAAGCTGTTAGATTATCTGTTCCTGTGTAACAAGTCACCCCAACATTTTAAGGCTTAACAAAACAAATATCATTTTATTACTTCTGTGGATTGACAGTCTGGGCATGATGTGATTAGATGATTTTGCCTTCAGATCTCTCTTGATGCTTCAATTTGAGTAGCAACCAGAACTGCGTTTAGTTCAAAGCTCAACTGGGCAAAGATCTGCTCCCAAGCTAATTGATATGTCTTTTGACTGGTGAATCAGTTCCTTGCCAGTTGAGCATCTCTTTGGTAAAATTGACAACAAAGCAGCTATTTCCCTCAGGACAGGTGAACGAAAGAGTGAGAGAAGGCACCTAAGATAGAAGCCATAATGTGTTTGTAACCTTATCTTGGAAGTGACATCCTAGTATTTTGCCATATTTTCTTTGTTAGAAGAAAATTCCCAGGTCTAACCCATATTCAAAGGGAGAGGAATACACACGGGCATGGATGTCAGAAGGCTTGTCAGAAGCCATCTTAGAGGCTGCCTACCAAGATCTATGCCACAGGTACATACCAAATTAACTCTGTTCAGTTATCAAAAAGTAATAAAACATTAGTTTGTATTTTCACATGTAATATTTTTTAAGCCTCTTAAGAGATAGGAAGTAGATTTAAAATTTTTAATGTGCCTAAGAGTATATCAGTTAAAAGGGGATAGCTGAGAAACTAGTCTTCTGAATTCAGTTCCTATGTGTTTTGCCATGTCTCTCTATTAAGTGTTTATTTTAAGTCTCCAAGATCATAGTATATCATATACAATTTTTTTCCTCCTTTCTTCAGGCTTTGACTTTCTACCACAATTGAACTCAGTGTTTCCTCCAAGAAAAAATCCAGTAACTTTAAATACTTCAGCATTGAATTCTAGTCCTCTTAATGTCTTTATGGGATCTCCAGGGAAAGAAGAAAATGAAAATCATGATCTGATAGCTGAGTCTAAGATAACATACCTAGGAAAACAGGATCCTAAAGATTCCTTCAAACAGGTATCTGCCTGAAAATGATACCGAACTCACTGTCACTAAAAAGTGGGTGGTTGCCAGCGTATATCCTAGTTATTGAGAGTGCTGTGCACTTACTAGGTAGAAAAATATTCTTAAATCTTGATTACTTTTTAACAACTAAAGAATATTTTTGAAATCTGTCTTTGGCTATGTTGAAGGTAACAGCAGATATAATGTATATACTATTTTTTCCTAAGATGAAATATTTGCTGTATCTCTCTATATGAGAACACTTGTTACCTGAATTATTTAATAATATATTTCCATTGCAGCATAAAACATCAAGTTGGAGGTTAAGATGTTTACTTTTTTTAGAGCAAGTTTGATGGTGCTAAGAATGGAATTCACCATTATTATGTCTTACTAAAAAATATAGTATCCAATATAGAATTAATGTCTTATGTAGAGGTTCAGAATCATCTGTTATAGGAAGGCCAAGTCAGTTAGGTGTGTAGTAGTATTTGTTTTCATATTTATTTTTTATAATACTATTAAAGGATAATCACACAGGGAGTAAAAAACATCCTTTGATTTATTTTTTAATATTTCTGTGTAGTTACCACATAAGAGTTTGGTAATTTTTTTTTTTTGGCCAATTATTTTCATGTTAAATTATGTTCAGCAGATGCATAGTAAATTAGTTGTTTTCCTCATGATGTTATTGCAAAGATTATTTTTGATCAGTGAAATTAATTTATTTTGCTGCTAGTCCCAGATGCTTTCTCTTTGTATTCTTCCTATTCTTCCTCTATTTCCCTGACCCTATCTTCTGTTAATAAAAAGTAGAGGATGGGGGTAGGGGAAGTAGGTAAAAAATGTGTGAGTAATATGGGTAAAACAAGAAATTATATATTAAAAATTATTTTGTTTTAAATATAAAGTTTGCAAAGTTGATCTCTTCTGGTACTGAAACTGGAAATCTAAATACATCTCCATCATCTAACCAAACAAGAAATCTTGAGAAATTTGAAAAGCCAGAGAGAGAATTTGAAGCCCAGTTTATATATGAACCACCAGTTAATGGATCTTCAACTCCAAGTAAGTACATAAAAATTCTTGATGTTTGAAAATGGTAAGTTGAAAAGTCTCTAGTTATTTAACTTAAAAAGTATAGAGTGATCATAGACTAAAAAAAAGTTCAAGTAATTTAAAGGTTTTTGGCTCATCTAGTGTCTAGAAAACGATGACATATATGAATGGTTAAGTTCAGCAATAATGATTTCATCCTCTTTTTGTGTAAATTTCATTTTCAGCCTAATAATTAAGGTTTTTATTTAATATGGTATAGATAGAATTATAATTTAGGACCCTTTGAAAAGGAATGTTTACCTAAAAATGTATGTTTTTCTTCTTCATATTGAAGTCTTTCTCTTAGAATTTATGCCACAGACTCATAAAAACTTGATTGCATTTAAAAGAGTTTTAAGTTCACCTGTAAGAATATTTGTATAATGGAATTCTTTATATAGAAGCAACTCTTTATATAACTGTCTGTATTTTACTTTTAAGGTTTCTGTGGATATATTGCATTAGCTAAAACTCTAAGACTGTCTATAAGCACTACTTTCCTCCTACCCTCCTGTTTGTTTTTAATAGTCTTGGTTTAATCTGGTTTGTGGTGTAGCTTGTCTCATCTTTTATGAGAAGAAATGGTTCAGAGATTCTTCAAGATTAATTCCTCTGTCATATGTTATTACATTAGACAGTTGGCAGTTTATAGATAGATAAATAACCATTAGAAATAATGTCATATAAAATTTTTAAAATTTGTATTCTAGACAGTGAATTTTTCTAAATGTCACAGGAACACTGTTCTTTACCAGTTTTTCAAGTTCCCTCATGCCAAATCTTATTTAGAAATGTTTGATGTCTCTTAGTCCAAGTTGACTATTAATATTTTCTCCATTCTTTATTTTAGATCCAAAGATAGCATCCTCTGTCACTGCTGGAGTTGCCAGTTCACTCTCAGAAAAAATAGTTGATACCATTGGGAACAATCGGCCAAATGCACCATTGACATCTGTTCAAATCCGTTTTATTCAGAATATGATACAGGAAACATTGGATGACTTTAGGTAGTAATGGAGAAATGACTCTTTCTATGTAAACCTTGCATTTATTTGTTTATTAGTGTAAAACCAGAATTATAAGTAATGGTTACTACTTCTTATCTAAATTCTTATGAACGTAAACCATAGAAAACATGATGGGTTTTGTTGATCTTGTTGTACCGCATTTATTGACTGTTAGCCAGGAAAAGGCACATTTACCTAGAGCAGTTACCAGATAGCTTGACGAGGAAGTCTAGCGTACAGACTACTACTCTGGACTTTTTTCATCATCAAAATGTGGATAGAATCTTGTGAACCCATGTATAGTTTTTACATCAGTACTTATAGATCACCTGTTAAGTATTTTACTTTTAAAATAATTCTAAATATTTTTATATAGAATGCATCAGAATGTAATAATATAAAATACTTAATATAAAAAATTGCTTAAGCTATTCTTTTTTATTTTTATTTTTTTAAGTTTTTTTTAAGTTGTTGATCTTTATTTTATTCATTTATTATTTATATATGATGCTGAGGATCGAACCCAGTGCCTCACACATGCTAGTAGGCAAGTGCTCTGCCACTGAGCTGTAGCCCCAGCCCCATTAACCTATTCTTGCCTTTCTCATCCTTTGAATGTGTTGTAGAATTTTGCTTCCTTTTCCTTTTTTCTATATTTTGGAAGCCATTTTCAATTATTAGACTCTTTTGTGGGGTTTCTTTCTCCACACTCCTTGCTAGCCTATAGTTATTTGGATTATCATGTATCAGTATTCTCCAAGAATATTGGAGATGTGCAGTTTTTGCACATTTCTTTTTTTATGTTTAATATATTTTAAAGTGTATTTTTGAATATTAGAAAAGTATGTTTTAAAGAAAAATTATTTTAGCATTTACAATATACCTAGTTTATGTACCAAGTACAAAAATGAATTCTCTGCCCAAAAAGACCTTGTAGTTTTTTCTCCATCAAACACCTATCATAGATGGATATAATATATCCTGCTATGATAGGTGTTTGATATGAATTAGTTCTTTTGTGATTGGTAAATAGGGCAATATTGACAAAACAATGGGGAAATTTTATTTTTATAACAGCAGCTAAAGTAAAGTGTATGCAACACAGCTGAATGAAGCCCCTGTCAATGTCCATCTCCTCTTACTTTCTCTTAACTTGGTGTGGCTCTATGCTCTGTGTTAGAAGTGCTTATTTTTGCCTCTATAACTTGATAGCCCTAATCCTTCTGCATTCTGTCCTCTTCCATTAAGTAACCATAACCTTTTTAAGGTAAAGTGTCTTATTCAATATTTATTTATTAGACCATGTCTTTTTAACTGTACTTGTATTTTTATTACAATTTGTTTTTGTTAGTATTACAAAGTTGCATAAGTTTTGAGTAGTGGACTTCAATCCTTATTTCGTAAGTCCTGTTATTTTCAATACACAGTTTTAAAGAGTATGAGGGTTTTCAGGAATTCATAAATTTTTATGGCATAATAGCAGAACTGTCTTCGATACAGCTGACTATAATGTGAACAAAATTATGTTGGAAACAGGGAGCAATTTGCAGGGGCAAATTTAGAAAAGTATGACTCAAGAGATTTTATTTTATACTCAAGTGTGTGGGAACAACATGAGCAGAGAAACAATTGTAAATTTTAGGAATACTTGTGGGAAGAAGGTACTATGGCAAGGGATGAAACCAAAAAAGTAATATGAAAGCCTTAATATATAGGAATAGAGAGGGTCATCAAAGTTTTTAAGTATAGAAATAATGTGCTATTTAATATCTGTTCATTCAACAAGCATTTTAGTATTGGTTCACCAATAGTTTTGGATGATTCGAGGGCAGTGGGCTCAGGACTCTTCTTTCAGCAGGCCTGGGGATCTGAGCCCTGGGGTGACTGAACTCTCTGTGCTTTACAGCCTGACTGCCAACTCTCTGTATTTCTAGGGTTTGATTCTTCTTTCACTTCTGGTCTGATTCTGGCATAGCACCCAGAGTGCCTCAGGATTTTAGTTAATTGTTCTGCTTTCAGCCTTTAGTAGGTATATTCAGCTACATCAGTTATTGAGGGTACAGAGGGAACAGTATTGAGGGACTCACTCTCAGCCAATCTCCCTTGTCTGTAGTGGGCTGCTGCCATCTTCTCCATAAGGACCCGGAGTGCTTCAGAGGGGTTATTCTCAATTCTCTCCCACCCTTAGACATCATAGGTGCTTTGCGTCTTTGCCTTAGGGGGTCTCTCAGCTCTGCTGCTTGCCTATCCCTAATTTTTTACATAAGCACTCAGTGAATGCATGTAGGGGAAAGTTAGTGAAATAATGCAGGGCTTTTTAGTTGAGGTTCCTTGGGATTCTAAACTGTCATGCCAGGCTTCACTTGGTCTTTAAAAATGTATTAAAATTTCAGCTAGATCTCTTTACCCTTTCGTAGGCAGCTTTCTCCTGCCATTGTTTTGTTGATGCTGAAAACAGTCCTGGGTATTTTTACCCTTATCATTTCTTGGCTGTTAGTTTACTTATATATATTTTTTTCATTCTAAACTCTGGTCAAATTTAAGAATATATGATATAGGTTATCAGGCTTCTTCTCATTGTTAGAATTGAGAGTTTACCTGTAAGTGGAAGTCTATTCAGCTACTTCTGTTGTCTTCCTTATTGCTAGGAATGTTGAACATTTTTTCATGTATTTGTTGGCAATTTCTGTTTTTTCTTTTGAGAAATATGTTTAATTCTTTTGCCCATTTATTGATTGGTTTTTATTTTGTTTTGGGTTTTTTGTGGGGGGAAGGAGTTCTTTATATGTTCTGGATATTTTAAACTCTTGTTGGAGGAGTAAGTGACAAAGATCTTCTGTAGGCTCTCTCTTCATGCTCTTAATCATTTCCTTTACTTGCAGAAGCTTTTTAATTTGATGTCGTCCCACTTACTGATTCTTCATTTTATTTCTTGAGTGTTAGAGGTCTTTTTGAGGAAGTCATTGCCTCTGTCTATATGTTGTAGTGTTGAACCTGTTTTTTTTTTAAATTTATTTATTCTACTTAGGTATACATGACAACTGAATGCATTTTGATTCATTGTACACAAATGGAGTACAACTTTTCATTTCTCTGGTTGTACATGATGTAGAATTGCACCATATGTGCAGTCATACATGAACCTGGGGCAATGATGTCCATCTCATTCCCCCATCTTTCCTGCCCCCATTTTCCCTCCCCCCTCCTCTCTCCCCTTTGACCAAAGTTCCTCCATTCTTCCCATGCCCCCTCCCCCATTATGGATCAGCATCTACTTACCAGAGAGAACATTCAGCCTTTGGTTTTTTGGGATTGGCTTACACTGCTTAGCATGATATTGTCAGACTCCATCCATTTACCTGCAAATGTCATAATTTTATTCTCTTTTAATTCTGAGTAATATTAATTGTGTATATATATTATAGTTTCTTTATCCATTCATCTGTTGAAGGGCATCTAGATTGGTTCCACAGTTTAGCTATTGTGAATTGAGCTGCTATAAACATTGAAGTGGCTGCGTCACTGTAGTATGCTGTTTTTAAGTCCTTTGGGTATAGACCGAGGAGTGGGGTCCAGTTGTGGTTCCATTCCAAGTTTTCTAAGGAATCTCCATAGTGCTTTCCAGATTGGTTGCACCAATTTGTTTTCTTCTAGCAGTTGCAAAATTTCTGGTTTAATTCCTAGGTCTTTGATCCACTTTGGGTTAACTTTTGTGCAAGGTGAAACAGGGATCTGATTTCATTCAAAATATGGATATCCAGTTTTCCCAGCACCATGTAGTAAAAAGACTGTCTTTTCTCCAATGTGTGTTTTTGGCACCTTTGTTAAGTATTGGATGACTGGACCTTTGTGAGTTTGTCTCTGTCTTCTATTCCATTGGTCTTTGTATCTGTTTTGATGCCAATACTATGTTTTTTGTTACTATAACTCTGTAGTATAATTTGAGATCCAGTATTGTGATGCCTCCACCATAACTCTTCTTGCTCAGGACTGCTTTGGCTATTCTGATTTTTTATTTTAAACTTCCAGATGAATTTAATTACTATTTTTTCCTAGTTCTGGGAAGAATGTCAGTGATATTTTGATAGGGGTTGCAATGAATCTGTATAATGCTTTTGGTACTGTGGCCATTTTGACAATATTAATTCTGACTATCCAAGAACACGGGAGATCTTTCTATCTTTTAATGTCAAAGGTCGTCTCCAGTCTTCTTTCTTCAGTGTTCTATAGTTTTCATTGTAGAGGTCTTTCTCCTCATTGTTTAGATTTATTTCCTTTATTACCAAGATTTTTTGTTGTTGTTGTTGAGGTTATTGTGAATGGGATAGTTTTTCTGATTTCTTTCTCAGCAGATTCATTTTTGGAGGGTGTTTTGTTGTGTTGTGTTGTGTTTTGTTTTGTTTTGTTTTGTTATCAGAGATTGATCCTAGGGCACTTAACCACCGAGCCACATCCCCGGCCTTTTATTTTTAATTTTGAGATGAGGTCTCACCAAGTTGTTTAGGACAATGCTAAGTTGCTAAGGCTGGCTTTGAACTTACAATCCTCCTGTTGCAGCCTCTGGATCTACTGATGTTAAAGGCATACACCACTGTGCCTGGCCAGTATTGGAATTTTTAGGAAAAGTCTTTCTTTGCACAACAAAATTCAGGAATATAATGACTTCTTTCTTGGGATTTCCCCTAAGAGTTAAGTGGTAACATCAAATAGGAGCACCCAATATGTTTCCATGATTTGATAATATTCCTGCTTTTAAATTGTATAGTGAGTGACTAAGTGTTCCTTTTATCATTATACTTGCTAATTTTCATGTATTCTTTTGGAGCCAAGAATTAATTGCATCTTACTGAGTTAATCATTTTAAATCCATCGAAATAGCCCCTTTCTACTAGAAATACTTTTTAATAGCTTAGTCATTGATAATGATATGATTTGTAGTCTAGTGAATTTTCTGTATTTCTTGTATTATAAGTCAGTGTCTTTCCTTAATGATTGCTTACATATCAAGGAATGTAGTGCAGTGTGAGATCTAGAGGTAGGCAGCCTGGGTTTACATCCTGCTGTACTATTTGCTGGTTGTATGATTTTTGAACAGGTTATAACTGGTCTTGGCTCACTTACTTTGTTAGTGAGATGGAGGAAGTAATTGCTCCTAATTGTGAATTAAACAAGTTCATAAAATTTAAGAAACAGTGCCTAGTATATTTTAAATAAATGCTAGGTGTATTGGTAGTTTTGTTATTGTAGTAATTATTAATATTCAATAATTTGAAACAAAAAGTTTAGCCAGTTTCTGAAATGAACTAGAATTGATTAAACTGTAATAATTCTAATGTATTTTACATTCTTCCTTAGAGAAGCATGCCATAGGGACATTGTGAATTTGCAAGTGGAGATGATAAAACAGTTTCATATGCAACTGGTATGTATAGCAAACTGTGTTTTAAATGAATTTGAGAGTTGCATGTATCTAAAAAAATCTAGAAAAGGGCAATGTGTTTTTACTTATTTGCCATATCTAATTGCTAAGATAAATAAATAAGGAGTTTCAGATATTTAATAAGTATAATATTTTAACTGCTCACCTCCTTTTTAACCTGTAGTAGATATTTAAGTCCACTTTTTTAGCACTTTTTTTTTCTTTTAATAAGCAAAAAATCTCCCAAATGTGTGAATATAAATCTTCCAAACATACTAATTTCACCAGTGATCTTTGTGGTTAAGTACAAGAAATATCATTCATCTGGTTAATTGAACATGAGAGAAATGATAGCTGAAAGTATGTAAAACAGAACTTGCCAAATAATTGTGAAACACCAATAATCTAAAGAGCGTTTTCCCCTTTTTCTAGAATGAAATGCACTCTTTGCTGGAACGATACTCAGTGAATGAAGGTTTAGTGGCTGAAATTGAAAGACTACGAGAAGAAAACAAAAGACTACGGGCCCACTTCTGAAATTTCAGTCAAT
Organism: Xerus rutilus; assembly: GCA_028644305.1. Lineage (NCBI taxonomy): Eukaryota > Metazoa > Chordata > Mammalia > Rodentia > Sciuridae > Xerus > Xerus rutilus. Next base: position 21,839,233 of record CM053403.1, on the reverse strand, counting down.
ATGTTAATGTTTAATAATTTGAGAAGTTTCTGGCAACACAGAACTTCATAGAATCAGTATTGTTTTCATGGCCTCTAAGGGAAGAAATTCTTTTTTTTTTTTTTTTCTTTCAAGTTAAAGGGTGTTGAGATTTTACACCAACCACCTTTTATATTTTCTGTCAAAAATATTTATATTTTTATATTTAATCTGTACAATATATCATTTGCCTAATAGGAAAGCCAACAGGACCTTTATTTTCTGAAAACTTTAGCTATACACTAAGTGCCCTTTTTCATAAGAGAAGAAAATTGTGCGTAAAAATAGGTTATATATGTTTTTAATCACCTTTTTTTAACATGTATTTTTGATTGACAAATTGCCTTCCAAATTTTTTGGGGTAGTTGAGATTTTAAAAGTTTGATATACCCTCTATTTTTATGGAGAAAATAATTTTAAAATGGCAGTTGATTTTTTAAGCCATTGACTAATAAAACAGAGTTGGCTAGTAATTATTTTGTTAATGGCATCAAGTATGACTATTATTTATTACTTGTAAATGTGATAATTTTGAAATTTTGAATTGTACAGATACATTTTATCTTTTGCATTTATGTTGTTATACTTCTGACAGCTTTCTACTTCTGGTTGATATTTTTTAGCTAACTTTGCCTATGAAAATATTTTTAAGGGTGTGTAAGACTCAAGAGCTATATGTCTGCTGATTTTCTCATGAATTATTAACATGCAAAATTATAAAGTTCTAATCACCATTACTCAACATAATTAGTGGAAATTTCGTATCAGATACTAAATATTACAGTATTGTCGCCATCTTTTCCTCCCAAGAGAGAAGTGTGAATTACTTTGTTTGGCAGTTTGTATCATTAACTTTCTCTAATTCTTTCTGTGATATGAATAATATTTTTATATTATTTGCCTTACCATAAAATTGTTTATAAAGGTTGATTGTGAAAAGAATTCACACCCCTCGGCAATAGTCAGACATTTGCATCTACCTGCTGTGGTCTCCATTTTTAGGTATAAGATTAGGAAGGCTACTTGTTTGTGTTCTTATCTCTTGTCCAAAGAGTTACGCTGTGTACCTTGTATATAGCTCTACTATTACATTTTGGCTTCTGGGATAAAGATATATACTAAAATTTTTTAAAAATCTAGTTTAGCTTACTAACATTATTGTTTTCCAAAATAATGGGAAATTAAGTGTAAATATCCTAATAATTACTTCCAAAAATGAAAACAGGAATATAATTTTTCCCAGTATGGTTCAGCAGATACATTTGTATCGACACATATAGATGTGTTAATGGTATCTTTTCTTGGCAGATTATGAACGCATTATGACTTGTAACAAGTTTCCTTATATGTCACCATCAAACAGGTTTAGAAGACATAAACATTAATGTATTTTACCTACGTGCAGTATTTAAATCTATATTTTCCTATTGTCTTTTTACATAGGTACACATAATGTATATTAAAGAAAGTGGAATAAATAAACAATTTTAGTAATTTTATGTGTATAGATGAAACATTTTGCCATGGATTTAAAAGCTAAATACACAAAATAAAGTTTTTGTATTAAAAAAATAGGAAATCTGACATTGGACTTTTGCTGCTAACCAGAATGGTTCTATAGGGATTGGACTTACCTTTCCAATGGAAATTAAAATAAAAAGACAAAATGTCTGAAATAGTTATCAGATACTAGACATTAGGCAACACCAGACAGTGATCCTTGAGAGGGGCTAACAAATGAGACCCAAAAAGCTCAGTGAACCACAAACACAAGAAATAAGAAAACTGTACTAAATTCCTTAAAACCAGCAATAAGGTGGAAATTCCTAAAAGACGCTGAAGACACAGAAGAACAAAGATAATCAGACTGGCACAGTGGAGCATCATCTTTTTTTTTTTTTTGGTACCAGAGATTGAACTCAAGGGCACTTGACCACAGAGCCACATCCTCAAGCTCTGTTTTGTAGTTTATTTAAAGATAGGGTCTCAGCCGGGCGCGGTGGCTCAAGCCTGTAATCCCAGCACTTAGGGAGGCTGAGACAGGAGAATTGCGAGTTCAAAGCCAGCCTCAGCAATGACGAGGCGCTAAGCAACTCAGTGAGACCCTGTCTCTACATAAAACACAAAATAGGGCTGGGGATGTGGCTCAGTGGTCAAGTACCCCTGAGTTCAATCCCCAGTACCAAAAAAAAAAGATAGGGTCTCACTGGGTTCCTTAGTGCCTCACTTTTGCTGAGACTGGCTTTGAATTCTGTCCTCCTGCCTCAGCCTCCTAAGCTGCTGGGATCACAGGCATGTGCCACCGCACCCGGCTGGAGCATCATCTTTAAAGTACTGAAATAAAAAGCTCAATTTAGAATTTTATATTTAGAAAGAATATTTTCCAGAAACAAAAATGAAAAGACATGGAAAAAGATGGAAGACTTTTCACAAGCAGAATGAACTACAATAAATGTTAAAGAACACCTTTAGTTAGAAAATGATACCACATAGGAATGAAGAATACCAAAAAATAGTAAATATGTGAACAAACAAGTATATTTCCTCATTTTAAGTTCTATTGCAGAGATACTAGATTATTTAAGTAAAAAGCATCAGGTATTGTGTTTCACCTTTGTAAAGTTAATGTGTATCATGATCATCAAGGTTAGGAGGATGAGAAAGAAAGTATAGTACTCTAAAGGTTCTTCCATTAATTGAAGCAGGACAACATTACCTGAAGTAGACTGATAAGGATGTAAACCCTAAAGCAACCACAAAGAAAAAAGCAGTTAATAAATACATAAACCAACAAAAATGATCAAATATGACCAGTGGGGGGAAAAAAAACCCAAAAACTCCAAAAGGAAACAGAAAAGAAAGGGACAAAAAAATAGATGGGAATAAAATGGAAAATAAAAACTTAGATGGTAGATTTAAACAGCCATATTCATAATTACTTTAAATGTGATTTGTTGGTTGCTCTTATTATCAGATTGAATCTTTTTAAAAAATCCATCTATATACTGAATAAACCCAGTTTGAATATGGAAAATATAAAAAGAGATGAAATATTAATGGATTGAACCAAATGCAAATGAAAACAAGATGCCAAAATTTGGAGGAATCAACTAGAGCAATTCTTGCAGGGAAATTTATAGCAACATTAAATGTATATATTAGAAGAGGAAAGATCTCTAATCAGTGAGTGACCTCGGCTTCTGCCTTAACCAAGAAAAATAAGTGAAC
>CM053403.1:21786694-21835487 GCA_028644305.1 Xerus rutilus | reverse complement strand
TCCTGATCATCATGTCCTGAGCCACATTCTTCTGCCACATTTTTCTGCCATGATGGTCAGCTCACACCCCACGGAATGGAGCTGGCTGGCTACTGACTGAGACCCCTGAAACCATAAGCCCCAAATAAACTTTTCTATTCTAATTGTTCTTGTCACAACTTTTTGTCAGAGCAGTTAAAAAGCTGACTAAAATAGTCAGAGACATATGTACATATGTGTTTCCTGTATCTTGCCATGTGATGTCTTGTGCTACCTTGGGACTCTGCCAGAAAGAATGTAGGTCCTGGAACCTCCAGAACCATGAGCTGAATACACCTCTTTTCTTTATAATTAAAGAAAAGTGATATTGTGTTATTAGCAACAGAAAATGAACTAAGACAAAATTGGTACTGGAGCGGTGTTACTATGCCTGAAAATATGGAGGTGACTTTGGAATTGGATTATGGGCCAAGGTTGGAAGAGTTTGGAGATCAAGCTAGAAAATGCCTGGAATGCTGTAAGCAGGACATTGTGGGCAATTCTGGTGAGGTCTCAGAAGACGAGGAAACTAGGCACCTAGTCTCAGATGTGTTGAGAATTCTACTGGAAATGGCACTACATGCCACTCTTTTTACATGATTGTAATTAACTTATCCACATTATTTCCAAGCCCTATGACTTTGGGAAGCCTGAAATGCAGAATAATTCAAGGTTCCAGTTAAACCCATGGGATTCTGTCAGAGTCATACTACTTATTTTGCAGTTGTAGGTGACAGAATTCCAAGTAAGTCAGTACTGTAGGTAACCACTGCATCTGATTTATTTCTGAGAGAGGATATGTGTGTAGAGAACTTACTATAAAATGTTGAAAAATTCATGGATCCAGTGGCATCATAAAATATTCCCAGTAAAGAATTATTTTATTTTATGGCTGGGCATGGTGGTGCATGCCTGTAATCCCAGCAGCTTAGTAAGCTGAGGCAGGAGAATTACAAATTCTAAGGCAGTCTATGCAATTTAGTGAGAACTTGTGTTAAAAAAAAAAAGATAAAAAGACTAGAGATGATCAATAGTAAAGTGCCCCTGGGTTCTATGCCTAGTACCAAAAGAGAAAAAATAATTATTTCATGTATTATCAAGTTTTACATAATTGTCTTAGATGCATGAAACTTCTAAAGATTACAGAGAAAATAAGGATAGTATGTTAATATTTATGTTATTTGTGTAAATATCAAGGAAGTACTTATGAAACTATCTTTAGAACCTCTGAAAGGAAGAGAGATAAGACCAATTGTTACCAAAATATAACTTGGTGAGCCCTGAGAACTTCCATAATCCTTTGGGGGCCTGTGAGATCAAATTATTCTTATAATAATACTAATACATTGTCTTTTTCACTCTTATTTTCTCATGAGCATAGAGTGGAGTTTTAAGAGGTTTCATGACATATAATTGCATCATTGCCCTGGTGTTTAATGGAATGTGTCCTTGTGTATTCTTGTGCTTTCTAGAATTTTCTAAGGTAAGCTCTTTGAAGCTGGTAAAAAAGGACACTTTGGAAGCTTAAGGACATGGTCTCACATTAGTCTAATATAACCTTCTTACCAGTCACTAACTCTAGAACAGAGTTGTAGGTATGATGTTTGGCTTTTGGTATATGAAATACAGTGGAATCAAATACACAAAAACAAAGTGTTTTAGAGAATTGAATGAGCAACATCACTGCCATTTGAGACAATAAAAGACTGAGGGTTTTTGAAAATGAAAACAAACAAAAAAACTCGTCCCACAACTTTCTAAGGCAGGAAGCAGGCTGAAAAAGCTGCTTGGTTGCCAAGCCTGTCATATTTTCCAAGGCCCTCTTAAAAAATAATTGTGGAGGAGGATGAAAACATGAAGAATATCTCAAAGGGAAGAGTCAAAAGCAAGGGAGAAGAAGAATGGGCTGGGCAGGCACTCCCAGTGAGCAGAACCTAGGCCCAACCAGGAAATTTCCATTCATCAGTTGCCAGTGGGATTTCAGAACTGCTATGGGCCAGTGTCTGCTATGAGCCTCCTAGTCTTAAATGGAAGTTTTTATTGTGATCTTCCTCTCCCTACTGCACCATTATATATAAACTGTGTGAGTGTGGTGAGGAGGGGCCAGATAGCACATTCTTTTGTTCATTGTTCTCTGAACAAAGAGCAGTCATTTTTCTCATTGCAATGAGAAATCTCTGTACCTAATAAGGTTCACAAAATCCTTACCTTTGAGTCTGATGCTGTGATTGGATGTGGCTTTAGTCTGTTCTTGGATGGGATGGGCACATCCATATTGCACATGGAAGGAATATGCATAATTGTAGCCCTGAAGGCAGACTACATGGTATATTCCATTATATCCTCTGGGATGAGGTTTCCAGTCTTTCCTTTGCCAGTTGATTTTACAGTTTTTACCACCAAAGAGACAGAGTATGTTTCTCTGTCCAATGACTTTGGGTTTGATAATGTGGCTTGCTTTAGGCACTAGAGCAAAAACGATGACATTCCATTTCTAAGCTTAAGGTTTAAGAGATCTTGTCTTTTTCAGTTGTCTTTGTGCTTTTGACATGGACAAGACATGTCAAGACAAGACAGTTTCAGTTAGCCAGTTATTGTGCTACACACACACACACACACACACATACACACACACCCTCCCTGGGCTAGCTGATGGTCCCAAGAGGAAGATGAGAAATTGAGAAATATGCAAGGTAGAGATGTCTTTGCCAAAGTGCTCAGTCAAACCCAACCTGATGCTGCTCAACTGAGAATAAATGCTTACCACTGTTAAGGCCCAGTGGGCTCTTGTGTTCCCCATCAGAAGAACCAGAATCAGATAAAGGCACAATTGTGACAGGAGCAAGACTCCTTTTTTTTTTTTTTGGTACTGGAGATTGAACTTAGGGGCACTCGACCACTAAGCCACATCCCCAGCCCTATTTTGTGTTTTTATGTACAGACAGGGTCTCACTGAGTTGCTTAGTGCCTCGCTGTTGCTGAGGCTGGCTTTGAACTCGCGATTCTCCTGTCTCAGCCTCCCTAAGTGCTGGGATTACAGGCTTGCGCCATTGTGCCCAGCTGGAACAAGACTCTTTATTGGGACTTTTTGCTTGAGTAAAAGGGAGACATAGCACTAACCAAGACAGTGTCAAGCTGGTTCCTGAACAAAAAAGGAAGTTACTTTTACTCACCTACCAGGGTGGTAGGGGGGTGAGCTAGAGGTTATAAGTGTTTCTTGGTTTTTAGATGTGTTCTGAAAGGTGTTTTTTTGGGCAAAGCACTTTAACCTTGGGGAAGGGGAGTTAGCCAGTTATTGTACTACCAAATGTTAGATCTGTCATATTGACCCTGCTCCCTCCACAGACATCTGTACTCTGGGATGAGGATGAGCTGCTGTAGGTGTTGAGAGAACATATAGTTGGAGAGTAGAAGAAAATACGTATGAGGTGAGCAACAAGTTAAGGGTCTGCGAATTTGCTTTTTGTGACTCCTCAACAGTTTTATCCTTTATGCTGTCTGTCCCTGGAAAGTCATGGCCTGGATGGAGATTCACCTGGTTTCTGAGACCACTAAGACTGAGAGTGAGCATGTGAGAAGGAAGGGAAAGCACATGTCCTGCTCTTAACAGCTACGGAACCAGGAGTGAGAGTGGGAGGCAAAGGAATCTCGTGCCCTGCTTTTAATGGCTAGGAAGCTGTGAGTTAAGGTCCCAGAAGTGCCATTGGTGCTTTGCAGGGGCTTTCCACCTATCTCATTGCTCCTCAGAGTTTTTACTGTCTAAATCTCAAGGGATGCTGCTTTTCATGGGGTTCCCTGACAGTCTTGCCATTATATGCCACTGAGTTTTTTGGTTGTTTATTGTGTAACAAAAGTAAATTTGACTTACTTTCTCTGAGTTACTATGGTTTAGAGCCTCAACAGGCTTTACTGAGATTTTGAAAGAGCCTCCTAGCTAGATTTTCTCACCCTCTATTCCTTCTTGTCCATTGTGTACACCTCTATGAGTGTCATGTTCACCAAAAAGGCAAATCTAATGGTGCACAGGAAAGGGCCACGATCCTTGGCATAGTGTCCTGATCCTTCCTTGCAGACTTATTTTCTACTCCACACAACCTGCACTTGATGTTCCAGAGTTTGCTGTGCCTTTCCACAGCTCTGGGCATCACCTTCACTGTTTCCTCTGCCTGTTTGACTCTATAAAATCTTCAGGACACTTCTTACAGGTCATCTTTTTTTTTGTGACATTTTTCCCTTTATGTAAAGGCAAACATGCTTCTCTTCTGTGCATCAACAAAATTACTTTCCTACCATTATCATAATGTGTATAGAATTAGGATGATATGTCTCTCCAGGTCTGTCTCCCCACCACTTATCTCAAGCTGTCTCTGAATTCTCTATTCATATGCAGTGTACGATATAAAGCTTTGACCTGTGTAGAGGTTGAATATCATCTCTTATGTGTATCTAACTCTATCAATTGTTGAGGCACTATGATTACATGTCAGGATTATTATAGATTACCAAGTCCTGTGTGGTATATATGACATTCAAAATAAACTTGAAATTTGATTAACCATAATGCTTTCTCCTTCACACATATCAAATAATAGCTTTTATAATAGTAGGATTAATTTATGAACATAGAAAAGTGACAATAATGGTTGAAGATAGTTAGCATATCCTTGATGCAGATATTGTGAGTCTTATTCAAGTGAAATCTGACAATCAGCTCACTTAAAATTAACATGTCAAACATCAATTATGCTTCCTTTTGCATTCAGACAAATTGAACTTTGCAAAATTTATTTGAAGCACATCTTATGTCAAAAGATACCTACTCTATTATTTGAATACTAGCAAAATGGGAAAACATTTTATTTCTCATTTTAAAAATGAGCATCACACTAAACTTTTATTTGCCAAATGAAACTAAAGAATATCTAGATGTCTAAATATTGCTATAGTTATTGAGCTCTCTTTAAATAACAAAATTGTTGACTTTAACAAAGAATGAAGTCATCTCAATGTATCAGCAGGGAACTGCTGGAACAGAAGCCATGTGAAGGACCCTATGCAGAGAGGACTGGTGAGGGCTGGAGGGATCAGGGAGGGCTTATGACCCAGGGTAAGAAATCAGACTTCATTCTGCAAACAGACGGATACAGAATGAGGAGAATGACTGTCTTCCATCCCACTCTCCTTTCAAGAAGGTACCCAGACTCTTACATGCAACCACCCTCTTCAGCTTTGTAAGGTAAGTGTGGCTGACATTCATTCTGTACACCAGGCCCAGCTTTTTAAATTTGGAAGGAGAATAGCATGTCCTCTGGTTGTGGGTATAAGATGATTCTGGTGGGATATCCTGGATCTAGAAGATCCACTTTTGGGGGCTTTTCCCCAGATTAGTGCTAGGTTATATTCTAAGGCACCATCCCCTGGTTTGGGCAATGTCTGCAAAAGATTCCTTTCCAGCCTGTGCTTCAGAAGAGGTGTATCCTCTGATGAGGCTCACTGCCAATCCCTGTGTTCATTTTTAGTCACCCGGTGAACAGGAGTCAGCTCCTCTGTGCTGTAAGTGCTAGGATCACATGGAAGAGCTCACTCTTGGGATCCTGTTCAGCTCAGTATGCCAAGTGAACCATCAGAAGATTGGAGCAAAAGACATTGGTAAGAGAAAGAATGGATTTAAACAGAAATGTATCTAGAAACTACCTGTTAAACATTAGGTGGGCTACTGATTTGAGAAGACTGACATTTAATAATTATTCCCACTAACCCCAGTTTTCAGTTATGAGAGTTAATGGCATATACAGGCACATCAGCTCCCAGCATCTCCAGTATCTGTTGAGTTTTCTCTCCTTTATTAATCCATAGGTGTGAATTGTTATAATTTATTTTTGAATACTGATCTTTTTATTTTGGTCAGAGATGTTTAGCTTTTTCATATGCTGCTGCAGCTTTTCTCTAGTGTTTTATTTCAGTTTTAATTCATTTTTCATAAGCAATGTAGGTTTCTAATTATCTTTGCTAGGTTTTTTATAGGAGTTTCTTTTTTGGAGGGTGGGGGTATCAGGGATTGAACTCAGGGGCGCTCGGCCACTGAGGCATATCCCCAGCCCTATTTTGTATTTTATTTAGAGACAGAGTCTCAGTGAGTTTCTTAGGGCCTTGCCATTGCTGAGGTTGGCTTTGAACTTGTGATCCTCCTGCCTCAGTGTCCTGAGCCGCTGGGATTACAGGTGTGCACCACCGGCAGGAGCTTCCTAAAAATTATATTATACAATATATGTTTATCAGTCCTAGCATATTAGATGAAAAAAGTGTTATAAAGTTATATGTTTTACCATCTGTGTTTATCATGCTACTTATGCATTTATTTTGTAATCAAGATGAAGAGCATAACTTGAAGCATAATGGTTTTACTTTCAATTATCATGAAGGCTCTCAATTCCTTCTTTTTTATTATATATACGTTCATATCGGTTATAACAGTGACTTTTTGATGCTGGGTCGTCAATTCCCTATACAAAATTATTCAAAGATACAGACTCAAACAGCAGAAGTGAGGAACACGGTATGGCACAAACAGGCTGTTGACAGTTTGATGTGTGAGTACATGCTGTGCAATAAATGTGTTTCTTTATGGCTGTTTTGATCCTCAAAGCTGATATGTTTCTGCATCTGTTTTTTTTTTTTTTCCTTCATCTGAAAGCAACTTGTTCATTTGGAGCTAAAGAAACTGCTAAGAATAAGAATCTGAGCAAAAAAAAAAAAAAAAAAAAAAAACAAACAGCAAAAAAAAAAAAAAACAACAAAAAACAAAACACCAAATTTACGTATCCTCCTATGAAGCAGAGCATATCAAGTTGAAGCATTCTACTGTCACTTTGCATTATTGGTGAATTGGCTAGAAACATTTCCAGTTTGCTCTAACTAGTGTATTTTGTCAGTTAATATCTAAAGGTTTAGATATTTAAGCCATTTGGGCAAAAACATAAAAAACACATGACAGCAACCACAACAATAAAAATCATCTCGTCTAGCACCAAGACTATTTTCATTTCCAGTTGCTGCATAACCAATTACCAAAAACTCACATAACCAAATACCAAAAACTCACAATAGTAAATGTGTCAATTCACATTTACTATTATGGTTTCCTTAGCTCAAGAATATAGGGTAGCTTACTCGAGTCCTCTGCTCATGGTCTCCTGGGGCAATGATCCAGGTGTTGGTCTGGGCTGCATTCTCATCTGGAGGCTTGACTGGGGAAGATTTAATTTCCAAGATAGTTCAGGAAGTTGGCAGAATTCTTCTGTGACTGCATCATGACCGAGGTTATGTCATTAACCCCGTGAGGACAGTTTATTGCTTCAGGGAGTGTCCTTGCCTCCTTCTTTAGCTTACGTCAGCTTCCCTCTGTGTACTCTCTATTTGAATTAGTCAAAGTCAACTGATTTAGGACCTTAATTACATCAGCAAAATCCCTTCACTCTTGTCATATTGTTATAGGTTCTACTCGAACTCAAGAGAAGACATGAACACCAGGGCACAGTATTCATAGGACACCCTAGGATCTACCCACCTCAGAGTTTTATGTTACAACATGTTTCCATTGTTTTGTCTTATAGTACATTAGTATCTTATTGGAAAGTTATACTCTTCCTTCCAGTGTGAGGGAGAAGGACAGTTGATCAATGTGGGACCTGTCATTTGCATCCAAGAGATAATGACATAGGCTTTTTGTTTGGACATTTCTCCTTTCAATCTTACCTGCTGCCAATGTCTGTGTTCCAGACACTTGGCTTGGGACCACTTGCTCTCCTGGAACATGTTCAGGGATACTTACCATTATACAAATGTGGTTGAACCCAAGGGTGCTTAACCACTGAGCCACATCCCCAGCCCTTTTTAAAATATTTTATTTAGAGACAAGATCTTGCTGAGTTGCTAAGTGCCTTGCTAAGTTGCTGAGGCTAGCTTTGAACTCGCGATCCTCCTGCCTCAGCTTTCCAAGTCACTGGGATTATGGGTGTGTACTACCATGCTCAGCCCCTTTCCCATTCTTACTCATCTTCCAAGACCTTGCTAAAAGGACACATTTGTATTAGAGCTCTGCTGACATTACTGGGCTTCTCTGTTCTCAGAATAATTTGTACCAGTCATTTACATGTAAACTTTGATCTAGGCTTGTAGCTATTTGTTTATAGACCTATTTCCATACATCCTTTGTATCTAGAATCAAGGTTCACTGTGTTCTGTAGCTCCAGACCTGTACTCCCAGTACATAGTCGGTCCTCTATAAATTAAATCTGAATGAATGAATGAACGAAGCATGAGAATGGGCTAGAATGATAACACAATGATTACAGAAAAATAGAGTAAGATGAAACTGGTAAACAACAATGTCAACAGAAGACAAAGAGAAATGTACAGGGTTTTATCAGGGACAAGGGTGGGAATGTGAAGGAAAATAGTTGTGGATGAGAATAGATAGGGATCTGGGCATGGGGTGCATTCCTATAATCCCAGATACTCAGGAGGATCACAAGTTTGAGGCCAGCCTCAGCAACTTAGTGAGACCTTTAGCAACTTTTAGGCAGGGACACCCTGCCTCAAAATAAGACATAAAAAGGACTGGGGATGTAGCTCAGTGGTAAAGCACTCCTAGCTTCAATCCTAGTACCAAAAGAAAAAAAAAGATTAGAAATTTTACATTATAAAAGGTCTAGAATATTTTAGTATAGAGGGCAACAGACATAGATAATCCCACAGATATGTACTTTGAAATTGTGAAGAGTTCAGTAAAGAAGTTTACCCTGTGCTATAATAATAATTAGCAAGGAGAATTTATCTAGCAGGAGTCACCTTAAGATTGACTTAAAGAATAAGACTTGAAAGTTGAGTAGTTACCTGGATGAAGAGTGAAGAGTGGTATATGGTCAGGCTAGAGAGAAGGTCAGAATTTGTCTCTGTAGAGCATCATTACCAGTTTGGTCTTTATCTTACAGTAATGAGAGGACATTGAAGAATTCTATGCAAGGTGGGCTTGAGGAAGGGAGAGAGAGAGATGATTTGATTTGTCTTTTTAAAGAGAGGCCATTGAAGAATAGATAAATGACTGCAAGGATGGACAGAGGGAATTGACTTGAGACAATGATTTAATAGTGTGGGAATAGACCAGAGTAACTTGATCTAGGAATGGCAGAGGAGCTTGAGGGAATTAGACAGATTCAAGATATTTTTTATGGAGATTCAGTTGAAAAGAATAGGATGTGGGGAGTAGAAGAGGCAAGATGTGTCTTTCTCTCACAGCTAGATGAATGGTCATCCTCAGAACAATGTGGTCTGAACACATTTGGAACAGTTAGAAACCATGAGGTCTGCTTAGGGAGTGTTGAAGTCAGAGGTTGAATGGCCTGCTGGATTCATAGTGGGTCTCAGGTTCACAGGAGAAGACTAAGATATAGGGAGGTTTCCCATAAATCTCTGATAAACTGACTGGAGACAAGCATCTCAAGACCATTTGATGTTCTTTGGTGATGGAAGAAGTAGAAATCCATATACAGATTAATAAAGTTGGACATTTGTCTCACATCACAAAAATTAACTCCAAATAAGAACTTAAAATTAAAAAATTTAAGAGCTAAATTTTTAAAACTCTTCAAAGAAAAATTTAAAAATTTAAGAGCTAAATTTTTAAAACTTTTCAAAGAAACATTGAAATAAATCTTCATGACCTTAGGTTTGTCAAGGGTTTCTTGTATATGATGCTAAAAGCATAAGCATCAACAAAAATAGAGAATTAGGACTTTGTCAAAGCCGAAAACTTGTATATTAAACAAAAGAGTGAAAAGACAATCCACAGAATAGGAGAAAGTATTTGCAAATATATTTAAAAACAGCCTAGTGCCCGGAGTATATAAAACACCCTTTCAACTCAACAACAAAAAGACAATTTAAAAATGGGCCATGGGCCAAAAAAGACATTTTTTGATAGAAAATATACAGTTGGCTATCAAGGACACACAAAGATGCTCAGTATTCTTGGTCATTAAGTTGTGCACCTCAAAGACACACTGAACTATGACTGCACATGTACCAGGACGGCCAGAATTTAGAAAGAAAAAGAAAGCAAGTGTTGACAAGGACATGAAGAAACTGGAACCTTCATACATTGCTGGTGGAAATATAAAATGGTTATTTTTATGTCCACTGTGGACAATAATGTAGTGGTTCCTCAAGTTAAACATAGCAATAATTTCAAGACCCAGCAATTTGTCTCCTAGATATGTACCCCAAAGAATTAAAAACAAGTGTTGATGCAAACACTTGGAAACCAATATTCACAGCAGCAGCATTCGCAGGAGATCAAAGGTGAAAACAATCCAAATGTTTGTCAACAGATGAATGAATAAGTAAAATGTGGTGTATTTGTACCATGAAGTATCATCCAGTCATATAAAGCAATGAAATGCATCCAACGTAGATGGACCTTGAAAACATTATGTGAAGTGAAAAATGCCAGACACAAAGGACTACTTCTTATAAATTCCCATTCATGTGGAATGTTATGGTTTAGATGTGGTGTCCCCCAAAAGCTCACCTGTGAGACAGTGCAAGGTTTAGAGGAGAATGATTGGGTTATAGCCTTAACCTAATTAGTGAATTAATCCCTCCTGGGATTAACTGAGTGGTAACTGGAGGCAGGTGGGGTGTGGCTGGAGGAAGTGGTTCATTGGGAGTGTGGTTATGGGATATATATTTTGTATCTGGCAAGTGAAGATCTCTCTATGCTTTCTGATTATTGTGTGAGCAGCTTCCCTTTCCCACACTCTTCCGCCATGTTTGGCCTCAACTTCATCCCCGAGGAAGGGAGCTGGATATTTATCATCTGAGACCTCTGAAACTGTGAGCCCCTAAATTCTTTCTTCTCTACAGTTGTGCTGGTTGGGTCTTTTAATCACAGCAGTGAAAAAGCTGACTAAAACATGGACCATCCATGATAGGAAGTCCACAGAGACACAGAGCAGGTTAGTGGTTAATGAAGGCTTTCTAATGGGGTCATCTAAAAAGATGGCATAGAAAAAGAAGAGGGGCTATGACTGAAGTTTAAGGAATTCCAACATTTTAAAGGACAGGCAGAAGATAGTGCTTCAGTTTTGAAAGCGGAAAAAGGGTGGCTTAAGAGGTAAGAGAGATAATAGGAAAATGTGGTATCCTTTCCCTGAAGTTAGTAAATGCTGCTGAAGGGAAAGGGGGACTATTGGAGGCTTTCAGGCAGAGTGATAAGATCAGTGCTTTTCCTTAGGAAAATTAATCTGGCAATTGTGTGCAAGGAAGACTGAAGGAGAAACTAGAGTTGGGGAGCAGTTAAGAACTATTATGGAAAAGATAGGTTAGATTTGAGCAATGTCATTGGAAAAAAAATTGAAAATTCTGGTAATATGCTGGCTTTGGCTAGAGAGAGAGGAGACCTTAAAGCCAGCTGGGTTCTTACAGCTTGGTGCTTTGGACATTGGAGATTTTCTTAATAGGGAGAAAAGGATTTAATATCTCTCAGACTTTTTAATGAGATATGAAAGAGATACTTATCTATTACATATATGATATATGCACATGTGTGTGTGTGTTCCTCTTTCAAATTGTAGGAGAGTCTTCCTCAAATTTGGAGAATTATTTCATGCTCTACTAGCCAGTGTTTTAAATAATTTACACACACTTCTTTCTTCACCCTTTTAGCTTTTTCTCTTCTTTGCATGCAGAAAAACCACATGATCATAGGACTAGAAGGCATCTTGGGGATTACTGATCTAAATTTGATTTCTCTCCAACTCATGATGGGCCTGTGGAGGATCTTTCTGCATCCGTGGGGTCATCACCCCTGGGGCTTTCTTCTTTCTTTAGTTTCTCTCTCCCCTCTGTCAGTTGTCCCATTGACAACTTGTTAGCATTGTCAGATGGCAGAAGTGTCAGAATGTAGCATTCATTTCACTTACAAAGCACATGTGAAATACATATGGTATAGTAGCTGCTGTTTTAGGCAAGGGATAGAAGAAAATAGATTAGTCATGACTCAAAAGGTTGCTACTTTGGATAATGTCTAATCAGTTTCTAGCACTCTTTCATCAAATATTACATAGCATGACATTGGTTGTAGAGCTAAGTTTTTAAAAACTATGTGTGTATATGTGTGTGTGTGTGTGTGTGTGTGAAATGAGAACTCGGAACAAGCCCCCCCATGGACATGGAGTATGGATTTCAAGGCTTAGTCAATGTCATAGCTACATGCACTGAGCATCTTAAGACTTTCAGGCTTTAGAGTACCTGTAGTCAGTAGTGTGGTGTAGCTTGACATAGGCAGCAGGTTCTCTTCTCCCAGAGTCCCTGTTCTAAAGTTCTTCTTCGATATTCTTGATTTCTTTTGCTTTTGTCCTGAATGTTAGGATTTTTCACTCTGGGTGTTTATCAGACTGATGTCTGATTTGAGGTATGTCTATTGTCTGGCATGTGAACATAATTTTACTTTTGGTATAATTTTGGTATGATGGACACTTTCATTTTGTGGTTCAAACAGTGTCCTTAGCTAACTCAGGATATATCCTATTGAGAGATTAAGTACTTGTTTATCCAATCATTGTATTCCTTCAATTTATAATGTGACTAGAAGTCCATGGTCTTTTATCCAAAACCTTTGAAGTTTCAGAATTTATATTTTTTTGATTTCATAATGATAGGAATTTGTATACCTTACACAGCTGGACACTTTTGACAGGGTCATACATATATTATCCTACAGCAAAATATAAAAATATTGACAGTAAGCTGTCTAAGTAAACACTACGATTAGCTTCATGTCCACACAGGTCATATCTGTTTTGCTACCACAAGAGTTATAAAGAGATTTTGGGTTTTCAGAGGTTTATGAATTTTAAAAATCTCAGCTAAAGGCATATTTGCTAGTTTCACAAGAAGGTGAAGAAGATGTGGCATCTGCTCTTAAAATACACATATTGCTTCCTGTTGTGTTCACTGGACCTTTTTCAGTGTATTGCAAGCCAGCTTGTATGTGTTTAAATGGGGGGGGGAGCATGGTGGGAGAAGGAGATGAAGAAGAAGATGGAGGAGGAAGAGAAGGAAGAGGAAGAGGAAGAGGAGAAAGAGGAGAAGTATTAGCCCTGGTGGTAGTGACTTATGAAGTCAATAACTGAAATGGTTAACAGACTTTTGAACACTTGTCCAGGGCTCTGATAATGCCATTTAGCTGGTTTCTCTTAACCTTTTACATACTTTTTGTTGCCAAAGTTTCAGTCTCTATACCTGGTAGCATCTGTAAGTTACAGATCACCTCTCTGTGGTAGTGAGGATGACTAGGACACTCATTCCAGTCAGGTTTTCTGTCCTCTCCCTGTGTGAACATTCCTAGCAAAACTCTTGTGGTATTTCATTGGCTCTGATTGGGTCACATGCCTGTCTTTAAGCCAATCACTGAGGTCATGGAGATGAGATGTGCTGATTGGCTCTGGCCCTGGGCCACCTGATGGATCCTGGGATCAGGCAGGTCAAGCACATGAACTGAGCAGTTCTGGCTTTCAGACAAAAACTTGGAGCTGCTGCCAGAGGAGATGGGCAACACTGGATGGCAAAGAATAAATGCCTCCCAGGCTGACCCTGGATTTTCTGTGTAAAGTTCTGATAGCACACAATGGAGTTAATTTCAAGATCTTTTCAGCTTTTTCTAGCTTTCCTGCTGATCATACAGGAAAACATTTTCACCCTCTTATACATAATAAATACATAAGAGCCTGCAAGTTGAAAACTCAATTTAACTCTGAACTGTACTCATCATCGCACAGTAATCATTAGGAACCCCCTGTATCTTCAACTCCAATGGCACAAGCTTCAAGGTTTGTGTGATATCTTTAGAGAGGCAATAGAGTCCATGCCTAGATTCTCTTTTTAGTCCAGAACTGAGAACTCGAAACTCTAGGTCTGGATATATGGTTAGTATGATTTTGCTCCTTCATAGAGAAGGAATTGTGCATGATGGTTAGGAGCCTATGTTCGGGAGCTGAACTTTTTTGGTGTCAATCTTGCTTTTGCCACTTACTTGGATGAGTTAATGACTGCTCTGTGTCTCAGTTTATTCATGGGTAAAACATTTTAATGACAGCACTCACCTCGCCAATCGATCATGAGGATCACATGAATTCCTACATATAATGCCCTTAGAAGGGGGCCTGACACACAGTAGATGTGCTAGAATCATTAGCTACTATTTTTATTCCATAGGGAAACTCATAACTCTGAAATTCATCTTCATAAAATAAGAATTTTTATAGCATGGACATTAACATTTCTGTGTCCTGTTACCCTTTGTCTACTATTATGGATAATACCATTTATCTTATTGTCAGGTTAAAGTTAGAAAGAATAAGCCAGCCATAATTTTTTCAAAAATCATTTATTTTGACACAAGAGATTCTAGCCAGCTCTACAAACTGAGAAGGTGGAAATCCTCCCTGAACTGAGGGGAAATGAATCCAATTTCAAATCCCAAACCAGACTCCTGTTTTTGTTGCTATTCTCCCTCTAAAAGACAAAACCTGATGTTTTCTCAGTGTATATAAAACAAATTTTTAAATCCATATATAGCACAGTGTTTACCACCCACCCCTGTCCGTGGTCATGAATATCACAAATTCTTTAAAATTTCTCCAACATGAGATAAATGTCAGACCATTCTATAAATTGACTTTATGAAGCATTTCCGAGCTGAGCCTTCTGACATTCACACCAATGTTTCCATAGTAACTAATGTGTTCAGAAGGGGAAAAGCAGGAGGAGATGAAAAACAAAGGAGACGATCCAAATAAGAGATGCATAAGTAAGGGAGAGTAGAAGGCTCTGTAAACTTTGAACCCCTGCTTCTTGCAAGAGCCGGTATTCTCGCTCACTTAGGTGGCTTCCCCTGGTGACTGACTGACTGAGGGTCCCTACTAAAGCACTCCCAAAGCCAAGACAATTAGCACTGATTTCACCTGGACAATGTCTCATTAATGCCAATTTGGACTATTCCCTCATCCTTTTACTTTAATCTTAATTTTTCCTGTTTTGAGATGCCTTAGTTACCATGGTAACAGTAAAGTAATTTGTGTCTGTCACTGAACTGTCAAAAAAAAATGCAATATCAAGTCAATTTAGAGAATAGTTAGAAAGCAGGGTAGGGGAACATAGGTGTTAGCAATGATCACAGTTGTTTGCAAACACTAAAGTGAAGAATGTTAGAATACTATGAAATACAGGTGCTGTTTTCAAATCTCGTTAAATGATCCCCAATCAGTGGCATTAATGATCAGTCATTCTTTTTTTTTAAATGTATTTATTCTAATTAGATATACATGACAGCAGAATACATTTTGATTCATTGTACACAAATGGAGCACAACTTTTTATTTTTCTGGTTGTACACAATATAGAATCACACCATACATGCAGTCATACATGTACCTAGGGCATTGATGTCCATCTCATTCCACCATCTTTCCTGCCCCCATGTCCCCTCCTTCCATTTTGACCAAAGTTTCTCCATTTTTCCCATGCCCCCTTTCTCAGTATGGATCAGCATCTACTTATCAGAGAGGACATTTCGCCTTTGGTTTTTTGGGATTGGCTTGTTTCATTTAGCATGATATTCTCCAACTCCATACATTTACCTGAAAATGCCATCATTTTATTCTTTTAATGCTGAGTAATATTCCATTGTGTATATATACCACAGTTTCTTTATCCATTCATCTATTGAAGGGCATCTAGGTTGGTTCCACAGTCAGTCATTCTTTTCTGATGTCTGGAGTCCAGCTCCTTTTTCTTATGAAAACGTCAACAAAACTACATCTATGGAAATGTGTTTAATGTGATTGGGGCAATGGTTAGAGGTAGTTTGTTGTTTTCTGAACTGATCTGCTCACGGGTATCCAACTCTGAGAAGTAGGTACCTGTGATAAGCATAACAACGGGTCCCTAAAATGTCCATGTTCTAATCCTTGAAGCCAGTGACCATGTTATCATACTGGCAAAAGGGACTTTGCAGATGTGATTAAGGATCTGGAGGTAGGAAGAGTGTCCTGGATTATCCAGGTGAACCCAATGTAATCACAGGGTCTTTATGAGAGAGAGGCAGGAATGTGAAGGTCAGACAAGGGGATGTGCTGAAGGAAGAAGGGGTTGGAGTGATGTGGAGCAGGCAGGCAGTCTATAGATGCTGGAGAAAGCAAAGAAGGAATTCACAGAGCTCACAGAAGTATGTGGACCGCCGACACCTTGATTCTAGTCCAGTGAAACTCATTTAGACTACCGGCCTCTAGAATTGTAAGATAACAAGTCTGTGTTGCTTTTAGCTGCTAGCTTTGTGGCAGTCTGTTACAGCAGCAACAGGAGGGTAACAGCTCTGTTAGCCATCTCTGGTCCTGCCAGGCCCTCTGGGGAAGTTCCATCAGATTTTCCCTCTTACCCAGCAGAAGTGAATAGAGCCATCCTCTGGCTCTTGGAGGAACATTTATGGCCTGCTGTGTGTCACTAACTGAAGCTCTTGCAGGCAGGTCTCTCCTGGTGTGCTACTTTAGGCATCTTAGATCTAGTCACGTCAGGCTTCTGGACCTGAAAAGATGAGCTGCAGAGGTGAAGCAGGGACCCCAAGCCCACCAGGAACACCTTATGAGGCCATGTGCTCACAGACTCTGGGTAAAAAGACCTTCCTGAGAAAGAGAATTCTTGTGGTTACAATCCATCCTTCTGTGAAAGTGTTCACTGGATAAGTGGCTTTGTCTTTCCAACTCAGTGTATGTCTCAAGGTTAGACTCCATGCTTTATGGGCATCTGGACACCCCACAGTTCCTTGCATGGTGCTGGGCACCTAGTACATGCCAGGAGAAACAGCAACTTCTTCTCTAAACTGCTTTCTGGGTGGGTTTTATTTTTCTCCAGCTATTTTACTCTTGCCATACAGATGCTATGTTAGGTATTACATAATATATCACCCAATGCTTGAAATAACCCTAGGGGAATCTTATTAATGCAGAAATGGACATTCAGAAGCTAGACCCTGAAGAGAGTTGTGAGGTAAGTGGCAAACCTGGGCCCTGACCCAGGTGTGCTTTCTGACCCCTCTACTTTAATTGCTGCCTCACTGCCATGTCAGAGGCACTATGGGGTGGTCAGTGGGCTTTCTTCCTTCTGGCCCTTAATAAATGCTTTTTATCTTCTGAGTTCCAGCTATGGCTCTTACTCCCATTTCTGCATAGGTAAAGAGGGGAATGAGAAGTTTGTAGAGGACTAAGGCTTCAAAATCAGGAAGAAGAGTCCTTTTGGTCTTGGAGACGTTGTGACCTTTATATGTTAGACAGAAACCTGATGTCTATAAATGAGCATTCTCCAATAGCTTTATATTTTCTTGACTTATCTATTTTTATTTTCTTCCAGAGAAGCCAGAATTCTAAGTTGGTTTGCAAGAGTCTCACTCCTTTACATACATGTCCCATTGCTATGGGTTAATGCTTGAGTGTCCCCATGATTCATATGTTGAAGCTCTAATCTGTAATGTGATGGTATCAGGAGGTAGAATCTTTGGGAGGTGAATAGTGCAGAAGGGTAGAGCCCTCATGAATGGGGTTAGCATCCTTATAAGAAAAGGCATGAGAGAGATGATCTTTCCTTTTACCATGTGAGGACATGGAAAGAAGGTGCTCCTTTGCAAACCAGGTAGAGGGATCTCACCAGGAATGAAACTGGCTGCCACCTTGATCTTCAGACTTTCCAGCCTCCAAAACTGTGAGAAAAATACTTTTTTGTTTAAATCACCCAGACTATGGTATTTGTTATAGCCCAAACTGACTAAGGCATCCGTATAATCCCCTTTCCTATGAACATGGTGGAATCACTCCCATGATTAGATTCCTAACTGGTGGGCTTTCAACTGATTAAAAGTTGAACTGAATTTTAACAGAGATTGGAGTGTTAGAGGGCTGCTGAAGGGATCAGAGAGTGGTCTTTAGGAGCTGAGAGTGGTCCTTGGTCAACAGCTAACAAGACAATAGGACCTCGGTCATACAAACACAAGGAAATTAATTCTGCCAATAATTTGAGAGAGTTCTAAAGTGGATCTTTCCCTAGTGGAGCCTCCAGATGAGGATTCAGCCAGCCAACTTGAGTGGGGCCTTGTGAGATCTGGAGCAAAGAGCTCAGAAACCTGCCAGCTGCCCCATGCAGACACTCTGACATAGATAATACATGCTTGATGATGACAGCTGCTGAACTTGTGGTGATTTTGTTATATAGAAATGTAAGACTAATACAACTTTCTGAAATTCATTTAAAAGAGAAAAAATCAGCCTCAGCTGTGCTAGGTAGAAAGGAGAAGCAGACTGCCTGGTTCAGATGCTTTCTGAGGAGCTAAAACATTAAAGTACCTAAAAGTAAGCTGAGAATTCTCATTTGTCCAAGATTTGTTTTTATAAGTCATGAGTGTGAATTATCATCTCTGATTAGCTCCCTTGAGAGATGACTCCAAAGAAAAGTTTTTGGGGAATGAAACCACCAGGCACCTCTAAATATACATACAGGAGATGAAGGGGACAATTAACACTCAGAGTGCTATTGGAGACTTTCAACTAAGGGTGGGTCTGGGCTTTTTAGCCAGAAGAGGCTCAATTTTCTTTGGAGAGTGGGCAGTCCCTCAAATATGAAAGCCTTTTCCAGAAGGAAGTTTACCTCGAGTTTATCAGAAGTTACCTTTGAGGTTACCAGAAGGCAGGCAACCAGCCCTAGTGGCATTTGCCTCACCTGTGATAGGGTTCTTCCCCTTCTATCAATGCCATCCTCTAGAGATCCAGGGCATGCATTTATTCAGTCATATCCTTGATTTATTGAATGCTCATTGAGCTATTAATATAAAGAAGGCTATACCCAGCTCTGGGGGAACCCAGGAATGAAACAATCCCTTGCCTTGCATGAAGAGGATGAAGTTGATGTACATGCTAACACTTAATAATGATTAAAAAAAAAGCACCAGCATTTCCCCAAGGCTGACCATGTGCTAGGAGTTGGGCTAACATGCATAGTCTCCTTAATGCTACCAGATGCTCCTTAATGCTACCAGATGAGTCCCACTGGAATGTGCATCCAACAGGGCAGTAGCTGGATCTACTTTGTCAGGAGACTCCTAGTGTCTCCACAGGCACTCGAAACACAGCAGAGACCTCAAGGGATATTTGTTGTAAATGAGTGAACAGATAAATGAAAGATATATGGTCATAACTGACAACCACAACCTGGATATTATGGTTATCACTATGTCCTTAAATGAGGCACCCTAGGCTCAAGGCAGGTAGCTCATCCCCTAGGAAGGAAGCAGAGATAACTATCCATTAGACCACACAGCCATTTTCCTGGCTGTGTGCTGCATAGGGAGGTGGATCAGGTTGTTGGCTCCTCCAGCTGGTTGGTCCAAGGCTCAAGGAGGTGCGTGGTTGAAGACAGCGAAGCTTGCCGCAGGCGCCCTCTGTTGGCGCTGGCGTGGAGGCGCAAAGGCCCTGTCAAGAGGAACAGCCTGACACAGGAGGCTCATGCCAGCATCCTGACTACAAGGCTGTCTGTCCTTAAGCGTTTGCCTTCACTGTAGGGGAAACTGAGCAATGGGACCCGATGTCACCTGTTTTCTCTCCAGAGGCCTCTTGGCCTCGTTAAGGAACAGGAGGTTGGCCACATATTGGGAGAAAGGGCCAAGGAATGGGAGAACTTCAAAGTTAAGTTGGAACAGAGGCAGTTGGAGCAGCAAGGTCAAGGTTCTAGGTTCTAGTACCTCTGGGCCCATGACTTACCTCTGAGGAGGAAGGAGGAAATGAGGTTGGGGAGTAGAGTTGCCTTAGGGTGGCCAGACCTTGAGATGCAGGTGTGGCCCAAATTCCTGGAGAAGGCCTTTGCTTCCTTTCGGAACCTTCTTTGTTCTGGTCTGTGCAGGCCCCATCTGCGCAAGCGTCATATTCCACTGATGCGTGGAGTCACTCTCCTATACTCCCACCCATGGTAATTATACGTTCTTAATTCTTTAGTTTCTTCCCCACGTTGTTTTAGAAAGACACAACATTCCCTTACAACCAGGGCAAAAGCAATTACAATGTCATCATTCTCTCTCTCAAAGTGGTGGCTTTGCTCAGTTTTAATATCAAGTAAGGAAAACTTTTAGGATTGTTTTTTCTGATCCTCCTCCCATAATTATATCCTGCATTTTTCTTTTTTTTCCTTTGGATATTCCAAATACACAGGCCAACTTAATTCATTTCTGTCTCTAAAACTGTGACAAAGACATGTTTATCTTAAAAGTTTTCCCGCTGGAATAATATCTTCCCTTGATGGGGAAATTTATCTCCATTTAGCAGGAATCAAGTATAGAAAGACAGAAAAATAAAGGCGAAGTGGTGAATTTTTCCAAAATGATAGGGCAAATGCATTTGCTAGGCTGGCTGGCTCTGTTCTCTTGGAGAGCACTGGAAAGTGCTGGGTCATCTGCCATGCACTTCTGTAAGGGTCTGGAGGATATTTGGGAACCACCATTCTCTTTTCTCATAATATTCAGCGTGTTGCTAATCATTGTATTCCAGATATTGAACACAAATGTTTAATCCTTTCTACCAAAATATTTTGCACCCATTTGAACACTTCTAAATTGAAATTGTAAATTAGTATTAATTGCAAACTGGTTTGACACAAAGAAACATGAAGGAAACCTTCTAAGCCCTCTTTGCATTTTTAAGTGCCTGTTCAATTCTTTAGGGAAGTCATTGTTATCGGTTTAGGGGAGATTTACTTAATTCCCAAGTGCTACCTCCAGAGGGCACAGCTGTCTCAAAAAAAATTTTTTTTTTTTAATTCCTTCAGTTTTGCCCAAGCTCTTGGGTAAGGGGCTCTGTAGTCTGTAATTGTGATTCCTGGGATGGGAACTTAAATATTTTTATATAATTTATTTTAATGTTCCTTTAGATATTATGATAGTACATTGTTTTTTGACAAGTATTTAGCATATATAATATTTTAATTTTAAAAATAACTCCAAACATGGTCAAGCAGCATACCTTAATTTTTAAAACATATTTTTAAAAGTTTATATGCCTGACTTTGTATTCCCAAGAGATTGCATTCAAAGTCTTGGGTCTCCTAAAAAAGTAAAATGTGCTGTATCTTCCATGAAATATTATTTTGGATTTAGTTCTCAATGTATTCTTGTAGAATACGGTATTATGTTCAGAATAAATGCCTTGGAAGCTTTTTACTCCTGAAGCGACACAAAACATCTGGGGGATTTATATTTGCAACATCAAAATTTATGGTGACTATTTATCTAAAAATGCTTTTATTTATCTGCAGAGGAGGGAAAGTTGACATGAATTTGCACAGAAAAGAATGGCATTATTTTCTTGTAGAATGTACATTAAATGATTCACTCTCCCTCCTTTGTCTCAGCTATCTCTGCTGTGTTTAGTGTGAAATTGAATCGTGTAAGCTAAAATTTAAGAAGAAGAAGAAATAAGGATTCAGGCAAGTGATTTACATATATTTCTTTCCTGTATTTTCTGTAAGCTTTGGCTTGCTGCTCACTTTGGGCTATTTTTCTTTTCTTGTTACTTTTATGTTGTTGTTGTTAACATTATAAACAAAGAAACTGGCAACAAGGTGTGAAAGAGACTGTTCTTAAGTATTTAAAACTGCTTAACATTGATTTGGGAAAATAAAAAAGATTTTAGGTTTTGGAATCTTATTTCTATGTTGGTCTGGAAAATTTTGATAATATAGGGTAGGTGTTAAAGGTGTTTAACTTTCATGTTTGCATCTTATAAAATGGAAAAGAGATACAACAGCCACCAAAATGGAACATTTCTAAATTGAAATTGTAAATTAGTGTTAGTATGAAGTGTTCTGTAAGAAACCAAGCTTAGGAAATGGTGTTGGTAAACATGTGGAAGATCAGGAGAAGGCTTGAATGTCCCTGAAGTCACGTTGAGCCCCAGATAAGCCATTCAGGGCTAATGTGTATGGAACTGAAGTAGAATTATCAAATCCTCTTCTATTTTGATTCAAAAAGCTAGATGTTAGCTTATTTGTTGGCCTGTGGATTAGTCTTATCTCCTGAGTGAGACAGTAGAATGTTTTTGATGGAACTCACCTCTGAGATGTTTTTTCTTTATGCCATCATAGTAACTAGCCCTGTGTGAAAAACCAAAATGACCTTCCACACATGGTGGTTAATGAGTTGTTCTCCTTTGGAATTGTTGACTGGTTAGAGAATGCCAGACCCTTGACATTTGAAGACATTCATGAAATCCAAAATACTTTCCTCTCCTGTGCTTCCATGAGGCTCGTGGAATGCCCTGCCTTAGGTGAATGGATGTATGGTTGTCATCTGATAGGCGATTTACAAGGACTTTATCATAAATATTTGGATTTATGCTATCATTCTTTTCAAATAGAGACTAAATCTGAGAATAGTGTCATGAAGAGGATTCAAATGAAGGTGAAGTCAGAGAATAGCTGAAATGGAAGGGTCTGGAAATCAAATGCTTCAGCAGAACAGAGATGACTGGAATAAAAATATGCTCTCCTCTTTATTCTTGCCCCTATTCATATATCATAAGAGAACTTCACTTATCTATCTATATTTGTTAATAGTTCAATAGGAGATTCTGTACCACTGAAGTTGAGAGACATGCAAGAACTTTGAGACACAGTCATCTCTGATCAATGGATGTGCTTAAGCAGAGGCCATCAGGGATGTGTCTGTGGTGCCTCGAGACTGTGGAGAAAGGCTTATTAGGTGACCTCTAAAGTTGCCTGCCAATGAAAATGCCAAAGTAATTTTGCATTGAGCTACTGTTTCATTTATTTTAGTAGAATCAAAGATGAATGCTGAAGCATCATAAGGAAATGTGAGATGAAGACCAACAAGCTGGAATCGTGGCATCATTAGATTAAGGGTGTGTCATCCCAATTCACGGTCATATTTCTTTGTCATGCTACCTGTTAGCCTAGGGACATGTTAATTACACGAGTGGTACAGATTTTCTGCCTCTGGCTGTTGAATATAGTTTACAATGTTTATAATTCTAATCCAATTAGAAATGCACTCAAAGAGCTAATGCTACTTGCAAGAATTGAAAAGTAAATTCCTTCGTAAAAATAAATAGAACTTGGGTAAAGTGAATCAACTTAATTTCAAAAAGTCTGAATGTTTTTCTATCAGCTTTACCTGAAGTCTGGCAGAACTTATGGGAGAATTCTGGTGACAAGGCAGGACCCATGTTCTCACTGTCTGACTTAGCTCAGGGTCTGTTGTACAGTTTTTCTTCTTCCAGCTACCACTGCAGTCTCTACAGATGATTCATTATTTAAAAGATCAGTAATCTAAACAGTTCCTGTTTTCCCCCAACTTCTTGTCAAGGCGTGCCCTGGTTGCCTGAATATCTACATAGACTAACGAATCCTGTCAGGAGCAGCGTCCAATTCTGTGTTGCAGATGGAGTGCAATGCATTATTGATATTCAATAACTGTCCAAACAATAGTCACAATACAGTCAACAATACCTCCTCTTGATTACATGTGATGATTTGAGTCCAATGTAGTTGTGGACTGACTGTATGCCATCAGAACCTGAAGCCAGGACTGTACCATTGTGTTGCATGTAAGTGGCCTCCTGGTGGCACTAGAAGGACATTTACTCCCCCAGAAAGGCCTCACATTTGGCAGGCAGAAAAGATACAGGGGATGTTATCCCTAGGTCTCAGAGTGTCTTTGATTATATTTGCTGCAATGTGGACGAATTTTTACAATTTATCTTCAGCCTTGGAAAGTTGTTTGAGTCTGGGTGCATAATCTAGTACTTGTTAAGTCCTGAGGTGACACTTTTTAAGTCTCAATGTTTGATGTTCCACAGTCCCAGAAAGAATGGTTTTTGACTCTTTGATCCTGTAAGAAAAATCCCATTGTTTTCAATGTCACATTCATGCTGATGACTTTTGATCCCCTCATGGTTTTAGCAAATATTTTCTTTCTCAAGTAAGCCAGTCACAATGAGAGAGGCCCATTAGGACATTGTAATAATATAAATAACAAGCTGGAGCAATTGGAAATATAGTAGAGTGATTCTTAGGGCAAAAATCAGCTGCAGTTATCAAGCTAGAAGACTGTTCTGCGTGGCCCAGAGTGCTTTTTCACTGTCCAGTCGGCAGCAGTCCTTACTTTTAAAACCATCCTCTGCTCACCAAGAAGAGACATCACAGGCTGAGGAGGCAAGTGATCTGGGCACCTTTCATTTACTTTGGTCCTCGCCTTCTTTGGTCCTCCTGGTGGTTTTCAGCCTCTCTAGTTCTCTAATAATGTTACTTGAAGAATTAAAAACAGCTTGATAAAGAAAAACAGTAGCAAGAAAGAAGGGCAGCCTCAATAACCATGAACAGAACTCTCTAGACCCTTCAGAGAATAGCAGCAAAGACAAAGAACTGAATTTCTTCTTTATGCAAACTGCTGGTTCCTTTCTTCCCTTTCAGACCTTTTCCTTCCAGTTCTTGGCTTCCTTGTAGCTTTCTGTGTCTTATCAATGAAGGGCTATTTTAGCCTTTCCTTTTTATTAATACGTAAGATGATGTTACTGTTACTAATTTACTGTTTGTGAAGTAGAGGCTTTGAAGTGGCACTCTTGAAGATTTTAGAGGAATTGCAATTTTAAGTCCTTTCTTTTTTCTTTTGTGCACCCATTAAATCTGACTTTTCTCTTAGTCAGAGCATTTTGTCTATTCTTTACTGCTGTTTTTTTTTTAAAGGATAATTGAAAGTTGTTCTACAAATATAGCTAAAAAAAAATCATGTTTCTCAGTGAAAAACAACAACCTTGAAATGAAAGCCAGCTTAAATCAGACCAGAACAGATTCACAAAATGAAGCTGACATCCTGGAGGGAGAAGGGAGAAACGCTAATGTCCCAAGTAATCAGTTTGGGCCATTGCAGTGCTAAATGACAGGATCAAGAAGAAAAATTTTGAAATTGATTTTTAAGACTGTCTGAAAAAGGAAGCTGAAATGAATATTAAGTGATTTCTTTGGGGCTGTCAGAAATAATAATGGAAGAAGAGACAGGGCCAGTCTTGCTACTGATGGTGGGATCAGGGAATTTAGAGTCAGTGCAGATTGAAGATGAATTTCTGCACTCCACTTTTTAAGAAATGTTAATGAGCAGAAGAAAAAGGGAGCAAAGAGGAGCAAGTATGAGCTGGAGAGGGGAGAGGAAAAGACATGGTGTCTCGTGTCTGTGTGGGGAAAGAGGGCCCTAGTGGGCACATGCTGGGCTCTGGACACTTTGGGAATATAAGAACAACCCATTTCCTGGGAGGGTGTACCAGGGGTGGTATGGATGTAGATCTGGACTCGTCTGGACACATCCATAGTCTTCAGCACCCCTCTCCACCACTAGCCGTATACATTTATCAGTTGGCTGGCTGGAGTGAGGCTCCAGGCTGGCTGTTGAATGAGCCCATATGGCATGAGGATTGGATTCATGTCTTTGGTCTCATTAGCACCATGTTGGAACCAACAGAGTTAGCTGACTAATTAATACAGAGATGCAATGGGTGTTCTTTGGGATTTGGAATCAGTTTCCCTTAAATTAGCCATGTCAATTACCGCAAGTCTATAGATACCCAGAGTTGGAAAAAGATCTGACAGGATTTAAAAACAGATAGGGAAACATGGGGAATTTGAATAAAAATAGAAAAGAACACTACATCATCAGGATTGTGCTTTTCCAGCACACTAATGTTCATCATTATAGTTTTGCGAAGGACTAATACAACATATTGATGGATTATTTTTTCTCAAGTCTGTTTTAAAAAATTTCTTAAATTCTATTTTTCAAAAATTTTGTTCCCTAAATGCATGAACTGGAAAACTTAATCTTTGGTTTTCTGCTTACTGATGTTGAAATACATAGCAAACCTTGATTCCCCTATCTTTTGAAAACAGAACCCCAGTTTCCATTTTGGAAACTTGGGTACCTTCTTTTTGTCTTATAGGATTGAATATCAAGTTACCTGGCTTTTCCTAAGCCATGAGTTTGTTGTTTTGTGATTCAAATCTAAATGAGTGCTTCTCATTGGGGAATGATTTTGCCTACCAAGGGACATTTGACAATATCTAGACACTGTCTTGACTAGCAGGGATGCTACTGGCATCTAATGTGTAGAGGCCAGAGAAGCTACTGAACACCCTACAGTGCACAGGACAGCAGCACCTGTCATCCCCATCATCTGGCCTCAATTGTCAGTCAATAATGCTGAGGTTGAGAAACTCTGATCTAAGCCAACAAGACTTTTTCTTTGGAGACTGAGACTTCAAACTTAAAAAATGACCAGAACTCATTCATTCCAGTAGCAATGCCTATTTACAAGTGTCAAATTGTTTCTGCTAACCAGACCTCTTCAAACCTTTCTTGGTTCCCAGCATTTTCTGTGATAGGATCTCCAGTCTTTTATATCTATCTGGGAGCTCTGCTATTTCCTTTTGATTAAGTCTTTTGCTCCTTAAGTTAGCCAGAGTAATTTTCTGTTACTTGCAAAGAACTCTAAACTGATGGAGAATAGCTGACAGTTTATCAACACCTGCGTGTCAATGACACCTTATTAATACACAGTATCTTATAAATCCCACATATGGTTTTATTAAGTATCTAGCTGGTGGTGGAGGGTCAGGATAGAGTTAGAAACTGTAGGAAAGAAAACTACATTTGTGGTTTCTTGTTCTGACCTCCATGGACCATAGCCAAGTCACCACTATGAAAGAGAATCGATAAACCAACAGATTGCCTGAGTTCTCCCTCCAAAGCAGGGAAATAAAAAGTTTTCTAGCATGAGAGGGCATCAATGGCAACAGATCCAGTGCACACCTTGAAGTGATGGATTAAAAAAAAAAATGTGACTGTCATCATTAAACCATGCCTGCCTTTGTCCTCCTTGGGCTGTTTGTTACACACAAATGTCTAAACCAGGGGCTGTGGATTAATAATTTCTTGTCTTTTAAAAAAGATCATTTTTTTTATTTCAAGCTTCATTTTAAAATAATGAAAGCAAAGAGAACAGTGCCTTACTCACTGGCATAGAAGTTTCCTTTAAATATTTTTAATCTCAGTGCTATTGCTGAGGTTGGTACTCTACTCCATTAAACAGGAGAAACTTTTCTCAAACTAAAATGATCCAGTGAACAGAGTTTTGATTGCTGAGGCTGGAATGGGGACCGTGGGTGGTTGCTCGAGTCTGTTTAGCTGCTGGAGACCTTGGGGGCTGCTCATAAAAAGACCTGTTTTGTTGGAAGCTTCTCTTTCACCAAGTGCATGGGTTGGAATATGTTAAACTGTTCTTCAGTCAACAAAATCATAAAAATATGTGAGCATACAAATAGCCGATTCGTGTCTGAGATCTCATGAGGTTCATTGTGCTTCCAAGAGAAGATTTCTTTTTTTTGAAGATGCCAGCAAAATGCCATGGTATTTTATTTTTGTCTCTGGTAAATTGCTCTGGAAACTTAAACAAATTAAACATCCTGTTTTGTGTTTCTGAGATTCACTGGGGGAAACTCAGTCTCTTCAGTCTGATGTTTTCAAGTGGCAAGGAGCATTGGCAAATAAGATATTGTTTTTAATCACCTTTTTGAAATAGTTATGTGTGTGCCGGATGAGGGGGAGCTGGGCCATTCAGTGTTGCCTGGAATTGAAAGCAGTTTTGTGTATTATCTAAAGCAAAAGAAAACAAAAGTGAAGTTTTCGGTGGTAGAAGAGGATGTGTGATTGTGTTTTATAGTTTAGGAATTGATTCCTAATCAAGTGTATCAGTGATAATTAAAATCCATCGTTGAAGCCATTTTGCACCAACCTTAGCAACAACCCTGAGATTAAATTTCATAATAATAGTTAATGATCATGAAATGAAGGCAAAGTGACAGAAATTAGCAAGTAAAACTTAGAGATTGCCTTTGGAAATTAATGTGGCTCTCTTTTTCTTAAGTTCTCAATCATTAAGCATTTTCCTTCTTTTCCAATGTTGGTAAAATGGAAACGACTCGCCTCGGCCCTCCATACACATACACACTGGGTTTTTCTGCAATAACGGTTTTGCTTCCTGCTCAGAAGAATGGAGCGGTCTGGAAGGCCGGCCTTGGGCTTGTGCCCCTGTGCTGAATGGTGAGTGGCTCATTTTAGGGCTTCCTGCCTTCAACCAGGTCTTCTTGACAATAGGAAGTGTCTGGCTTGGTTATTTTTCATGAAAACGTCTCACCACCCCCACCTCTGCCCCCCCAGCTTGAACTCTCAGTTGAAATATTACATTTAAAGGCCAAACAGAACCCAAATGAATGGATGATTGCAGCACCTTTCAAATGTCACTTAAAAAAAAAAATCTATGAAGTGAAGGCTCAAGTCCTTTGGGAAGAAGCAGAAATGAACTGTCACCCTCCTCCTTCCTCTCCTCCCTCCTCCTTTCCCTCCTCCCCCTGCTTAGCCATCAGCCCCCTTCCTCTCCCTTGCTCTGCTCTCCCCCCATTGCCTTTTTTCCTTAACCTCCGCCCCCCCTCCCACCTGAGCAATATGAGATTCTGGTTTGAGTGTATGCCCTGGAGGCTGAACTATGCAAGAAGTGTCATCTGTTGAGGTGTTTCCTCTCAGAATGTCATTGTTTAACTTCAGGGTCCTGTTATTCTTGTGTGAATGAAATGTCAGAAACGAACTTCACCGTGTAATTTTCCCAGCCTTGACAGGCCTTTGCCATCTGTCACTGGATCGTGGTTTTACCTTTGGTTTCCTGCCATGTTTAGGGTTTTGACCTATCCCTTTGAGTTTGGGTAATTTTACCTCTCAATATAACCTCCCATGAGGGCTCTGTGCCAGGGAGACTCTTGGAGCATTGGGGAATGGAGTGATTTCTTTCATAGGCTTTGCTTATTATTTTTAAGATCTCCAGTGTCATGGATCCTGTCACTTGAACAGTGTTGGTTTGTGATTAATCCCCTGTGAATCTATTTTCGTTCTCATTGTTTACTGATGAGAAGGGACCTCATTCCACATGAGTCTCAGCCTTGTGTTTTGAAAGGTGGGACTAAGTTCCGTTTGCTGAAAGAGGCAGTGTAGGGGAGACGAACTGGTGTAGGAAGAGAAAAAAGAAATTGTAATGATTTTTTAAAAATAAAGACTCCAAATTTAATTGGAAAGAAGGAAAACTGAAGTTTTTCATTCCCTACATAGTGAAGATTTTGAAAAATCCTACTGCTCTGAAGTCAGAAGACGGATTTTTATAAAGTACAAGCAGATTGTCTTTGAACTGAATTTTAAAGCTCAGCTGTCAGAGTTGACAAGTTCCTGAATTCAATTTTCAGTCTAAAACTTAGAAAACTGGGGAAGGAATTGTGTCTCCTTGGAGGCTTATCAGAAGAAGTGGCAAGCCTCCCACCTCTGTCTCCAGCCAGCCACGGACAGCCCGGCAAGGCACCTGTCAGGAGACCTCTGCTTTTATCCAGGAGGCATTTTTAAGATGGGGTGATGATCTGAAGGAGGCATTTTTAAGATGGGGTGATGATCTGAAGGGCCTAGAGCCTCAAACTTGCTCAGATTGGACCATAGCAGTTAGCCTAGATCATGGCCCCATGAACAGGGAGGGCTTTGAGCACTAGTGACCCTTGCTCAAGATCAGGCATCTTCATGATTGGCAGAAAAAGGATTAAGATGCATATATGTAGCTACTTTACAAGGACAAGGTTAAACCTATATAGGATCCCAGGTGTGGCCATCACAAGATGCTTATCTTTTGGCAGGGATAAAATTAGCTAGTTATGGCCTCTAAGTTCTCAAGATATTCCTGATAACTGGTTATCCTAAAAAGGAAGTCATGTTGCAACTAACTTCTATGTTAATATCAATCTAAGCATATATTAAACATTTATGATGTGCTATATGCTAACTTAGAGTCCACTGAAATCTCAGAACAACCCAAGTGAAGTTGGCAACATCATCACCATAATGCAGATAAGGAAGTTGCAGCTGTAGAGTTTATTTTAGGATTTCTCAGCTGGGAAGCGGAGGGGTTGGGATTCAGACCAGCTCTGTCTGACTCCTAACCTTGTCCTTTTAACATTATACTGTAAAACCACCTCCAAAGTAATGACAATGATGAGCTCAGTGGTAGAATTTCTTCCTACAGATTTTTTCAAAAGTAAATAAATATCATGACCTTTTGAATACTCTTCGGGTTGTGTGATTCTATTAAGTCTTAAATTTTCACAGCTTTTTATTTCCTATCCATTTGGACTTTGAAAATTCAGGTTTATTAGTTGCCGTATTTCATTTTTATTTCTGTTACTGTTACAAAAGCTTATTAAATTGAAATCTTATTACCTGGAATTCTTAATTAGCCAGATTCCACCCCCTCCCCCCACTCCATTTTTAGAAGGAAGAAGAAAGCCACAGAAATATAAGCTCATATCAGAATTTCTTTTAAAGGTTAACTATGGCCTATGGTCCTGTGCCTTTTAGTTAGATGTTAAAATATGCATATATCTCTGTATGATTTTTTACAATGCTTAATCAGTTGCAAAGTCCACTAAAAATGTTAAGGGGGTTATATGAGGCAGAGTGAGCTCATGGCTGACAAATTGTCCCTGCTTCTCAGGACCTCAACACAATTAAAGTTTATTTTTGTCCACCTCACAGTCCAGTGGGGGTCACAGATGGTTTTTTCTCTGCTCCACACACTCACTCAATTCCCTGGGCTCTTTCTAGCCTGCCGCTCTGGTGTTCCTCTAGGATCTCACAGTTTTTCACAGAGTCAGAGGAACCTGAGAGGCAAAGGAAGGCAACCAACCTGGCAGATTCCCTGGGAAGGTCATGGGGCCAGAGTTGAAAGCACACGGCTTTCAAAGTACACATTCCAAGGCCAGGACACAGCCAGAAGCCCTTGCCTAAGTGCACAGGAGGCTGGGAAATGCAGTACAACTCTATGCCAAGCAAGAAAAGGAAATGAGATTTGCTATCTACTTAGCATGGACTGAGTTTTGATTCTAACAAGAAACAAAGTTATCATCTAGATAAATGGTTTTCAAGACATGGATAACTAAAAAAATCTCTCCGAAATCTCTCTTAGACCCAAATAGAATCAGAAGCAGGGTGAAGGCAGGGGCAGCCACAAGCCAGGAATCTGCATTTCTCAGGAGCTTGTCATGTGACTCAGATATAGTCAGTCAAGCATCAGTTTGTCTCTTTGGGAATCACTGACAAAGATGAACCCCTTGATTAGGCAGGAATATGGATTAACTTTGTATTAGGAAAATTTTAAGCATAAAGAATGAAAAGGAAAAAAAAAAGAGTGATCTTAGTGATCTTTAAGTTACCTGTAAATTGACCAACATCTCGATTTATACCAAACATTCTAATTAATTAGGACTTTGATTCTGTGGTCCCTATTTTGAAACTTCTTAGAGTTTTTTCCAAGCTAATGCAGTTTTATTTCCCAGGAAAACAGCTCATGTAGGAGGAGAGCCATCCTGTGGACACAGAGACTACCTATATTTCATTATAATTATTTGAAAAGTTCTCTATGTCTCAGTCCAACCTTTTGCTCCTCCCATCCAGCACAATGCTGGATTATGAGTAACCTAAACTCCTCCAACAGAGGCAAAAGCAATTGAGGCAGCAAAACTGTTCTCTGATGCAAGAGATCACTGTGATTAAAAAATCAAACTGCATGTTTTCTATCTGGTCTTTAAGTATATGGCATTGCTGGTTTGTTTGGGTTTTGGTACCTTACATATCATACGTGCTCCAGGTAGATTTAAAAAAAAATTATTTTTAGTTGTAGATGGACGCAGTATCCTTATTTTATTTATTTATTTTTATGTGGTGCTGAGGATCAAACTCAGTGACTTACGCATGCAAGGCAAGTGCTCTATCACTGAGCTACAGCCCCAGCACCTCCAGGTAGATTTTTAATAGCGTGTGGCTTTGTGGGGAGAAAGGTAGTCTCCTGTAACCAGTACAAGGGAATGTGGTGACACTGATCTCATCAGTTTAGCAGGACTATTCCATGGTGGAAGTGGAAGTGTCCACGGTGCTATGTCATGCTTCCTCATTTGTGTGGCCATCGCACTGGATTTATGGAAGGCAGCAGAGATGTATCACTCTCCCTGTTATTCTAAAACCATAATTTTCTAGTCTCTTGGTTGCTTGTGTGTGAACATTTCTGATCAAATGTGCACTTTTTCAACCTTCAAAACATGAATTTGCTTAAGATCTTAAATTATATATTACTGTGGTCCAAGCATAGGATGAAAACCCTACCGCGACTTCATGTCCATACCAAGAGCTACACAGCAAACCATTCTGCAGAGCTTAAATTGTGTCACCCCCAATTCCTTCTGTGCTGCACACTGCCTGCCTCATAGAGTCTACCTTTCATAGTCTTGCATTCCAGCACTGTCATGACCTGTCATGAAAACTGCTGATAAACTTCCCAGTGTTTAGCCTCAAGGCCCCTTACCCAAAAGCTCTGCCCAAGCCAATTAGTGGATTCATCACCCCTTGGTAATCTCAAGTTTTCTGCCCCCTTATCATTGTGTCTTGTATTTTCAAACCTCACTTCTTCCCAGATGAAATTCAATTCATTAAGATTCAGTTTGAAATGTCACAGCTCTGAAACTTTCCCTGTTCAACCTGACTATGGAAACTGCGGCCTACATCCCACTTGCCATGATACATTTTAGCTTGGGGTTTGCATGTTAGATTTTCTCTTCCAGTGTAAGTTCCTAGAAATCAAAGATCCTCCTTTACTCACCTCTTATCCCCTAGGGTGCTTTAACCATAGCAAATATTCAGTAGATGAACTTCATAATAAAATGTATTCGGTTGAAAACTGTAGTGCCAAGTGAAAAACCTCTCCTTAGACTCTTACTTTAGAGCATGATTTCTCAAAATGGAACTAAAATAAGTTACTTAGGGAAAAAGGATCTGGTTATATTTACATAGGTTGCTTTGTTTCGGGACTTTTTTAATGACCTTTATTTAATGATTTCGCGACCTTTTGCTTTTTTTCGGGAAACTTTAATATGATTATAGCATGTTACATGCTAATGTGAAGGTCTTTGAGAGCAGGTAGTAGGCATTATAATTCATGTTCTTTTGACCACATATTTCTCTCTTTCTTTTTGGCGGTGCATATTAATAAACCAGAATTTTAAACTCATTTCTGGGAAATAGTATTGTGGAATACTATTCTATCTTTATTTGGTAGACTTTGTTTTCAAAAGTTTTTCACGATTAAAATCATCCTCATTTTTCTCTGAATATCATTGACTGCTCATGAGAAAACAATAAAATGTTTTCTGGTTTGCACTCAGACATAATTGTTTTGGGTGTTGTGTATATGTATGTTGGTAGATTGCCCAAATTTCTCAACTTTACTGTTGGTTCTAGCTAAGAGATATGTATAGTTCAGGAAAATTCCTGGTGACAAAGGCACATCACTGAGAGTCCTTCCCTTGTCAAACATCTCTTAAAGAAATATGCAAAAGCTTTGTCTTAGAAGCAGTTTTCGTGAAGGTCACCCACCATTCAGACTATTTATGTAAATCTCCATTAATGCAAGCTTTATTTAATGATTTGCTGAAAGTCAAGTCAATGATTAAGTCTTTCCTTTTTTCCCATATTATTGATTTATCTGTTCTACACCTCCTTTTTGGTGGATACACAAATCTAAAAAAAAAAAATCAGGCCATTGCGTGTTTAGATTTCTCTCCTTTAAATGAGGTCTGTTATCTTCAGCAATCATTGTCAGGGCTGTAATTGCATGTGCACTGGATGAGATCGAATTTCAGAGCAAAAGGTGCTAAAGGATCTTTTAAGTTGAAGTTAAACCTATGATTTTTTATGAACTTTGGGGTACCTAATTAAGCGATTAATAACAAGCAGGAGTTTCCAAATGTCAAGTGCATAATTATGAAATAAACAAGAGCTGGTCTTTCCAATAAACTCCTACACTATACCGCAACACCTCTCGATGGGTCCCAGACAAAGCATTCTAGTAAAGAGTGTGAACTTAGCTTTTCCCAGCTGATGGAAAGAATCTTGTCTTCTGGAACATAACTACTAAATATGTAGGGTAGGAGTAAGTTGGAACCTGGGAAAGGTATCATGAATATTAATTTTATCTCTCAAACCATGTATTATAAATATATGCCATTTTATTCCTTTTGATATCTATGCTTTGCTTTCTTCTCTCTCTCTTGATGTTGATCTTTACCACCAACATTTTCAAGTTCAAAAATAGTTATTTTTTAACCTTAAAAGTAAATTAAATTTGGTGGAGGTGGGTAGGGGCTGAAAGACAAATCAAACGTCTTAATATTTAATTGAACATAAAATCTCCTATATTAGGACTGATAATAAAAAAGCGAGCAACCTTTTTTTTTTAAAGTGCTTTTTTAGTTGCAGATGGACATAACATCTTTATTTTATTTATTTTTATGTGGTGCTGAGGATCGAACCCAGTGCCTCATGCATGCGAGGCAAGCTCTCTACCATTGCGCTACAATCCCAGCCCCCTAAAGTGAGCAACCTTTTAAACTATAACATATAATAAAGTTGTTAAGGATAAGGGATGCCATTGTTTAAGTCCACACCCTCTCTCCATCATTTACCAGTGGTATTCTGTACATAGCCAGGGTTTGACAAAGTTCCATAATTTTAGCCCATCAAATATTAGAACCTGTTGTATTCTAGGGACGGTGGTGACACATCCACAAATGAAAGGATCTCTACCCCAGGAAGTTGGAAAGATTTTTGCAGCAAGGGCTATACAGCACAGAAATAATTAGCAATTGTTATGATTGAAGTTTTTTTTTTCCATTTATTATCATACATGTAATACATGATTCCATTCTACTAAAAAATATAATGCATATTTTATCTCACATGAGAGGTAGGTGAGCAGATAGATCTGGTTCATCTGTCTTCATATCAACATTTTTCTCCTAGATTCCTTTATTGATGGGCATTTGCAGTGCATGCGAGCTTGGTTGTGTTAGTGGAGAAGCCTAAATAACAATGGTTTCAAACAAGAGGGTGGTTCATTCCTCTCTCATGAAAAAGATGTCCAGAGGTGGGCAGCACAGGGTTGTGATGGCAGTGCCATGATGCTGGCAGATATCCAGACTCTTTCCAGCTCACTACCCTGTCATGTCCTTTTCCTCATGATCTAATGTGGTTGCTAGAGTTACAGAATCACATCTGAATTCCAGGCAATGGGTCTGAGGCAATGGAGGGAAAGCTATGCTACTAAGGACACTTCCCAGAGATGGCACACATGATTTTGCTTTTACTTCATTCCGTTGACCAAACTTTAGACTTGTGGCCAAAATTAGCTGCAGGGGAAGATAAGACAAGTGTTTCTTTTGTTGTTGTTTTGCCTGGGTAGCAATAGGCCCAGCTAAGGACCAGAGTTTGTATAAGAAGATGAAATGATAGAGCAGACTTGGGCAGACATTGGCAGCCTCTGCCAGAAGTGGTTACCAGCGATTTTGCTATTGCAGACCAGGCAGAGATGAACATTCCTGAGCATGGATAACCATAGTGGTTTGTGCAGGTAGGTAACATGTGTCAAGTGAGTTACAGGGATAGAAAGTTCTTGAGGAGAGGCTTGGAGAGGGCAAAGTCATGGGGGGTAAGTTGGAGAAGCCACTGTAGTTGAGGAGGATCTAGTCTTAGTCCTGATTGCTGCAGATGGAAGGATGGATTGGCAGTAGCCAGTTCATTCAGTCATTCAACAACTATTGATTAAGCATTTACTGTGTACCAGACACTGGTTGTACAGCTATGGAACTAATATAGCCCTGCAGTCACTGGAACTCACAACAAATAACACATGACACTTTGATAAGCGGAAGTGCATGCCTTTGGGACAGGCAACAAGGGGGGTCGGGGCTGGATAAAAAGGCCAGAGACAGACTCAAAAGAAGTTGGACACCTCATTAGAGAGATTGAACCTGATCTTGTAGCCAGCGGGGAGCCACAAAGAGCTTTGATCAGAGGACTGCTCGAACCTGAGTGCTATTTAAGAAAAACAAATCTGACATGCACAGGTTAACTGGAGGAGGCCATGGAAGACACAAAACAAGGGGGTCACTAAGGAGCCATTACTGAGCTCCTCTGCGAGGCCATGGTCCTGGGTGAAGAGCTGGCCTGCAAGCCTGTGCTGTGCAGTAGCTCAGGACATGCTTTCTGGAGAGAGGTAGTCCTGGGTTTGGATCCTAACTCTGTGCCATCATGGTAGGTTGGCCATGGTCCATGTCTTAGTTCACTTGGGCTGTTCTAACAA
Organism: Xerus rutilus; assembly: GCA_028644305.1. NCBI lineage: Eukaryota > Metazoa > Chordata > Mammalia > Rodentia > Sciuridae > Xerus > Xerus rutilus. Next base: position 21,799,047 of record CM053403.1, on the reverse strand, counting down.
AATACCATCACCTGGGTTTAAACAACAGAAATAGATTTCGATACAGATTAGGGGCTGAATTAAGTCCAAGATCAAGGTGCCAGCTGATCTGGTTTCTGGTAGGGACCCTCTTCATGGCTTGCAAAGGGCCACCTTCCTTCTGTGCTCTCACATAGTGGAGAGAATCAGCTTTGGCATCTCTTCTTCTTGTTACAAGGGCACCAACCTTATTGAACAAGGGCTGCACCCTGATGACCTCACTTAACCTTATCACCTCCTCACAGACCCATATCTAAATATAGTCACACTGGGCGCTAGGGTTTCACTATGTGAATTTGTGTGTGGTGGGTACACATATTCAGTCCATAACAGTTCATGACAGCCCATCTGAAGCAGTTTTCTCTTTGGCAGAATGAGGAGAAATGCCATGGACCTCTTCCAAGGGTCGTCATGAAGAGTAGGTGAGGTGAGTTAGTTAAGGTCTCAGCATGGTTCCTGGCACCTGGGAAGTGTGCAGAAACCAGAAGCTAGGTGACCCAGATGGGCCAAGCATTTCAATGGAAAAATTTTCAGATTTGGGGAACAGATACCAGAGACCAAGGAGAGTGAGGGCACAGGGGTGGCGCTGAGCACTGCAGCCTGGGTGATGGGGAGAATGATGTCATCTGACAGAAATAGAGTCTGGGCAGGAGCCAGTGTTGGGCGGGAGGTTGATGCCTTTGATTGTAGGTGTGAGATGGCTGCCTGTGCGAGTGGAATTTTCCAGCAGACAGTTGGGGCTTATTTACAAGAGAGGATGTATGGCTGCTAACGACAGCTCCTGGGGGACACAAAATTGGTAGAGGCTGAAATTTAAGAGGAAAGAAACAGAATTCAAATGAACCTGCACAGATCCAATAAACTGGAGGCTCTATCCTATGCAGCAGTAGGAATTTAGTTTTAGAAAGTTTTCTGCTCGAACAAATGAACAGACGGAAGCAAATGTGGAGCCAAGAGCTGGACTCTCTGGACCGTTTCCTCGGTTGTCCACTTGAAGTTGCATATCGAGGACACGAGGAGACAGTTTAGTGTCTGAAGCCCAGTAAACTCACAAAAAGAAATTTATATCTTGAGCATTTGGGTTGTGGATTTTATGTGAAGAGAGAAGTGGCTTTCTCAGTATTAGGGCAAAGTGCTGGGAAATTTCTGAGCTTGAATATTGTCTCTAAACACTGCAGAATCCTGGGCAGTCTGAAAGGCCCTTGACACTTCAGGATCCAATTAAAAGGGAATTATTTTCCCATTCCACAGCTAAGGAAATGGATCAACAAAGAGGCTGAATGACTGTTTTAAAACCTGACAGATGTAACACCACAGACAGGAGGAATGGGGCTTAGAGGGCCCCCCTGTCTGAGATACCAAGTTATTTTCTTCTTAGTGTGATCCATCAATTCTCCTAGCTGTGAGTCAGTTGAAATCGACCTTTGATAGACTCATGCCAGTAAATAAAAAATGTAGCCCACCTTTGTCCATTTTCAGGCAACGGAAAAGAGCAAGTATGTAGAATTTATCACACTTACCTTTAGCTTTTGTGTCCCTGTCTTGGACTCTAATATACAGCCCTCATTCCTTCCAGTAAAATACTATTTTCTCCACTTCACTGTGCATGTACTTCCTCTGTTCTGCTGGAGTCGTTCTTATGAACAGCCCGTATTTTTTTTAATCACCCAATGCATTGGAGTTTTCTTTTTCACTCCTTTCTGGATTTTTCTGTTGCCTGTCACTCCCCCATCAAGATCTCTGTCTTGTTGGCTTCCTTGACACCTTACTCTCTCGGTTGTCATGACACTTTACACACAATGCTTTCTTGGTTTGCTTTAGGGGACCCCCTGCTGCTTACCAGTTAAATTCCGGCATTCTTTTCATCTTAAGCAAAGTATTTTTTCTCATTCTGTACACCCTCTCGCCTGGCTGCTCTAATCCATTCTCATTATATCAATTATCATCAATATACCAATGACTCCTGAATCATATTCCTGGCCCAGATTTTTCTCCCAAGTTTCAGACTTATGTATGAAGGTGGACAACTGTATTCAGCTGCCTAAGCACCTCAGAATCTATCTGAAACTAAGAGACTCTTTCCTCCTCAAGTTCTTTCTCCTCTATCACTCTCACATATGAAATTTGAAATCTGAGAACAGATGTGAGAACAGGTTCCTTTCTCTCTCATCACCCTCAGCCCCTACCCAGTAGTTGATCATCTCTAGCTTCTGCCAACGTTACTTCCACTTCTCAAGGCAGGCTTGCAGGGAAGATGATGAATAGGGCAGGATTTAGAAGATGGGGAAAGAGACAAAAATTAAGGTCTAGGAATGTCAATATGTAGTTGGTAGGTTTAAACCAAGATCTCTCCTCCTTTCTTCTTCAAGGAAGATCACCCCCCAAAGGACCCATATGTTTTAATGTGATTCATCTTTTTCTCTTTGGTAAAGAAGTAATATCTATTACAAATTTGAAAAATACCCCAAACAACAAAACATTGAATTTTGCATCAGAAAGTGTACCCCTTCTCTCTAGAGCATGTGAAAATTCAGGAGGGTGAAATGTCCTACCCAAGATTATAGAGCTATTTTGCAGTAGACTTACAGGTCTTTTGATTATTTTGTTTTCTTTTTTTTTCTTCTGTATTCTTTCTCTTTCAACACATGGTTTCCCTTTGTAATACATGGTGCCCTGCAACCAGGAGTGACTCAGGGAATGTGTATAGATTTAATTCATTGCAGATGAATTGTTTTCAGTCCTTTAGAAACTATTCATGCTGATTATGAAGGTGGGGTTTGGACATACACACACCATCTCACCTTTCCCTTCCCTGTGCTAGATCCTAGCTATCAGTTATAGTGTTGTGTTCCTAATAAGCCCAGAGCAGCCCAAGTCTTTAACACAAGGATCTAGGTAGTTCATGTCAATCCATTAGAATTTGTTAAAGAACTGAAACCCATCTTCAGGGAGTTTTGAGTCCTTATTTCTTTTGTTTCTGGGATCATTTCACTAGGCAGTGATGTTCTGAGGAATATATATTATCCATCATGTGTCTATATATTGTTACCAATTGGCAGTTCATTGCTTTAATAGCACCTGTCTTTCGGGTGTTGTGTTTGCCACCTAGGAAACGGTGTGCTGGGGAGTTGCTTCTACCCAACCTGTTTTTTTCCTTTGGTCCAATACTGGATAGCTTCTTTGGGAGAGTTGTACATAGCGGAGTATTTTCCACTTATAGATAGAATAATACAGGCAAGTCAGCAATGGAATATGAGCCCTTAGTCTTCCCAGGCTCTAATACAATAATATACATACCCTTCTGACATTTATCAAGGTGTTTCCTCGGGTTCTTTCCAGCTTTAGCATATACTTCTTTCTTTATGTTAATTTTTTGAAAGTGTAACAAAAATGATGTTGCAGAACTGATAGTCTCTGAGGTTCACCAAGTGAGCCAGATGGCTGGAGCGGCAGGAAGCATCTCTTCAGGAGTAGAGAGGTATTGTGAAAGAATGGAGGAAAGGGGGAGCACTGTAAAATGATAACAAGGGAAGGGAGGGAGCCAGTGTTATGATAATAATTTTAACAAGCGGTTTCTGTTGGGTGTAATGATAGTTACTTAATTGATCATAGATATTCATTGGCTGGCTTAGTTCCAATGTGTCCTAGGTATCTTGAAAGATACAGAACGATATGGCTCTTTTTGTGGAGAAGCTTAAAATCTCACCAGAGATATAAATACTTCTGAAGGCACCAGAGGAAAATGTGAGTTGTACCTCCATCAATTTACATGTCTAGAACTGGAATCTCTCCCTTCTGCTCTTCGGTCTGGGGCAGCGCTACCCCTTGTCTAATGCCTGGGTGCCATCTTGGCAGGGCTCTCTCAACTTTCTTTTCATCTTCTCGGTGATTAGTCATCAAGGATAATGTCTCATTTGTTCTTTTATTCTTAACCATTTGTCTCATTCCAGGCACATAAAAGACACCCAGTAGTTGTTGGATTGTTATTTCTCTTTGTGCTTTGGCTCCTGTAACTCTTCCTTCCAGCTTGGTCTTTTGGCAAACTAAAATTCATCCCCTCCTGACTTCATGCCTGGGTGCTCTGCTCTCTTACAGTCTTTTACTCAGCCAGACCAGTCTTTATAAAATGCTACTTTTTTTCAAATTATTCCCTTGTTCAAGGATTTGTGGGGTTTTTCTGTGGCTGATGGTGTCAACCACTCTTCCTAGCTTTGAAGGCCCTGTTGTCTTCATCTAAATCCACCGTTACCCTTAATGTAAACCCTGGACTTCATGTAGTTTGATCTTCTTGGTTCCTGTCTATAATTATGTTAAATCTAGCCTCTGAGCATGCTGGCTAAAGGACCATCTCTACTCTACTTCCACTAGTGGTCTTTACTTTGATTTTCTATAGTTAATCTGCCAAGTCCTGAATTTTCCAACAATCCTTTCTTGTTCATTTAGTCAGTTAATCAGCACACATTTATGGACTATCTACCATGGAAATAAAGATCAGGAAAGTGTGACTCCTGCTTTAAGATTCTCACACTAACCTAGCATATTCAAGCTTATGTTGGAACAATGTTTTATACATTTCTATTGAGTTGAATAATGATTATGGCTTTTAATGATTATGCAGTGTAAGACTGCATCATCTTAGAAAAATGACCTAACTTTTCTGTGGCTCAATTTCCTTATCTGTAAAATGGGAATAACAATATCTATCTATCTATCATCTATATGTTTATAAAGTACTTAGAACCATGCCTGGTTTATTTTAAGCACTCATTAACTTTAGCTATTGTCATTGTTACTTAGACTATAACACAAAACATACTAAAAATATGCAGTTTCACAATGTCTTATAACAGTTTTATATGTTTAGCCTGCTCTCTCAACTGAGCTGGAAACTTTAGGTAGACCAGCTTGAAAGACTCAGTTTGCTCTTGGAAGGTTCTTGTTGGCCAAGTGTGAGTTCACAGGAGGATGTCCACATCCATTGTCATGGTCAGCATGAGAAGAACCCTGAGAACCAGACTGGGCTGGTCTTAAGAGGCCGACCAGACAGTGCAAGTGGGAGAGTGAGTATTTATGGAGAAGAGAAAAACATGGTCCTTTATGTGTGTCCAAGTTCACATAAAAAGGGATTGAGATAAGAAACAAATCCTGAAGTTTAGGAAAAAGATGAATAAGGGATATTTTGCGGCTTGCTGCTATGTGCCAGGCCTTATGCTTGCTGCCTTAACAGGTACCATTTCATTTAATCCTCATACAGCCCTGGATGGTGGATAGTTACTTGAGGTTATGTACAGACCACGTGGGATTCAGATTTGATGCTCTCCTGGACGAGCTTATGAAGGTAGCCATTGACAGATTTTTCTGCCTTTGTGTAGTACGTGAGATATTTTTGCTGTGTGACAATTTCTAAGAAAGTCTGATAAAAGTTATATCATTTAATTAATGTTAATGGGACACATACAGGCCAATAACATGTCAGCAGTCACCACTGTTTTGTTTGAGCTTCTGATTAGTCTGCACTTTGCCTTCCTTTAGGCCCTTAGTTTCACAGAATATCACCACTGGGTAAGTAAATGGGTTTGATATTGGTGCACAGAAAAAAAAAATAAACAGTAATGTTCCATTTTGTGGGCATCCCTTATATAGTAGAGTATACAAAGGAATATTTGAGAGACATTCATAGATACTCTTCCTCCTCCCTTGTCAAACATATCACTCTAGGTCATCTGGAATTTCTATTTTATTTATTTCTTTGGTGAAGGTATTAGATGCCCTTTTAAAAAAACAGGCATTTAGGAAGAGGGACCATATGGAGCAATTACCAGCCATCGGTGTCCTGGCTCAGTGAATGAACCTGTCATTCAGGTCCTGGATGGAAAGAGAAGCAAGACAGATACTTTTTTTTTTTTTTTTTTTTTTTAATGCAAAGGGAGACATGGGAAAATGAGGGCAACCAAATGAGGCTCCTGGGTATCTAGAAAGAGTAGGTGTCATACACAAAGAAGTGGGGATATAAGAGTGAGTGGCAAAGATAAGCTTCAAGAACTTTGTTTTTGAACTGAGCATGGACCCTGGCCATTGAGGGGGAACAGGTACCACCAGTGGGCTTCCCTGTTTATGGGCTGGAAGGTTGCTGGGTTCATGGGTTGTTTTGTGGGAGGATTCTTTTCCTTGGGGCCAGTTTTCATGACAGCTGCACTGTTCTGCATTTGTATCAGGGTAAGAACATCTTCTTTAGTCTGGAACAGCCTGCTCTGTTTGTCCTCTGGAGAGGAGGCTCATTAACTGTCACAGTCAAGGGATTCTGGGGTGGCTCTTCTGTAGGTCAAAAGGTCCTTCAGGGCCCCTGAGATGTTTATGGAGAGAGGAAGTTGAGAACAGCGGGTACGCAATCATGTTCTTTCCATGACACCATGTTCTTCTCTCACACCAGAAATTCACCCTCCACACTTCGGGGCTAAGACAGTAATTAATTCAACTATGCAATCAATAAATCAATTGAGACAACTTGGTTTTCTAATCTTGCAAAACTGATATTGGAGTAGGGGGAGAAGAGAACATAAAAGAGATCTTGGAAACTACCAACTGCTGCTGTTTACCTGGGGCTTCATAACATACACAGTTATCTGCCTGCATTACTCAGCTTGTGGGGCAGGAGTTCAGGGAATAAAGCTGACCACGTTATGTCCTACATCACCTTACAGCTGATTATTTGAGAATCTGACCTTGCTAAGACTTGGAGCTGAGTAAAACTGAATTATTGTATAAAAATCCTTTGCAACAGAGTTGAGCACTATGTAAATCTGGTCCTTTCTTGTAGAGATGGAGGCAGAATGAACATAGTACATCTCTTTTCAAATCTTGGGCATCAACTTAAACATACATTTTATATGTAGGTTTAAGGGTTGTCTGTGGAAGCATGTCATATAGGCTCTGGAGAGGGCAAAGGTAGTCCTGTTGAACTGGGTAAAGATCAGAGGTCAGAGCACGTTGTTATTCCAGAAATTTAAGTAGATTAGGAAGAAGGACTACATGGAGCAATTACCAGCCATCAGTGTAATTAATCAGAAAGGATCCATTGAAGAAAGGATCAGAAAGATTTACAGAGTACAGGAGATTCTTGTTAAAAAATGAGTAGGTCTTCTTGTGAAAGATACTCTTTGGCATGTATGTACTTAGTGTGCATTTCATTTTATTTCTCTTTGTAATGCATAGTAATGGGAGGTTCTTTGTCTTGTACAGTGCTGCATTTGCATAAATAATCTTATTGCCTCATGAGAGTAAAATGAGACCCAGTACAGTTTCTTTGGAAATTCCCAAAGAGGAGATTTTGCGGAAAGACTGATTCACCTTTAGAGCAGAATTAGAAGGCAAGAGGCAGAGAGCAAAGTGCAGGTCATTCTTACCAAGAAAAGGGTCAGAAGAAAAAGAAAGCCTTTGTTATCACCCATTCTTTTACATTTTGAAGTCATAAAATTATTCTAGAATTGTCAGAAATGGAAGCAGTTTTTAAAAATCTTTTAAAGTTCTGCTACATTTTCTTCTTATGATCAACCAAGTTTCTTTTCCTTTATATCTACACACACACACACACACACACACACACACACACACACACACAAACTTTTCTTTGTTGTGTGTAGAGAGACACACAAGAAGTTTAGATTATGATTCATGTGAGTTATTGAACTGTATTTGGGCTAGAGTCTCCACTTAGGAACCTGGTTTCCAAACAAATGAACAAAAATACCTAATCTACAATCATTAGATTGTGTTTCAAGTAGTAGAATTTCTCTGTGTTTCAGTAGTGAAATTTCATAATTGTGGATTAGGTGTTTTTTTCATTTGTTTGTTTTCTGTATACAAATTGGAAACCAGGTTTCTAAGTGGAGATTCTTGCCCAAATATAGTTCATTAACTCATATGAATCATAATCTAGGCTTCTTTTGTGTGTGTTTCTCTCACACACAACACAAAGAAAAATTCTCTGGGAAAGAATGGTCCAATAGGATCTTCTCTAGTAATGAAATACTGTCTGTCTGCACTGTTCAACACTCTACTCCGTAGATACATAGAATCATTGACTATTTGAAATACTTTTATGTCAGTTTAGGAACTGAATTTTAAAATACATTTAAATTAATTTACATGTAAACAGCTACATGTGGCTATTAGCCACCATATTAGTGCAGCTCTAGAAGCAGAGGAATGGCATTGAATCCTAGTTCATTACCTTCTAGCTTTGTGACCTCAGACAAGGTACTTTCCCTTTCTGTGTTTCAGTAGTAGAATTTCATTAAACTCAGAATACTTAACATAAATTTAAAAGAATTCTAGAGTTTTCAACCTTATCACTTAAAACCCTCCCCCATGTTTCCCAATTCCATGCAAATTTTATTGCTTCTTAAAAATAGCTCATATTTTCTACCTAGATTAATAAAAGCTCTCAATTATAAGTTAAAGAAAATCCAACTCAAATTTACCTAAGTTAAAAGGGAATTTTTTTTCCCTCAAGATATCATGTTTATTTATTATAGTATCTAGTTTTACCTGTACAAAGGCTCATCACTAATCCTAATACTTTCATTTCATTATTTTGTTTTCTGTCACTAAGCTGCACGATACCCTCTTCTTATCTCTCATCTTCATCCTCACAATTATCTTCTTCCTTTGACTTTCTTATCTCACAGTACTTTTGTGTATGTGTAGGGGGAAAGGTTACTGAAATTGAACTTGGGGCCTTGCACATAGGTAGGTAGTTGTGCTCTACCACTGAGCTACATCCTCAGTCCTTTCTATTTTTCATTTTTAAACAGAATCTCATAAAGTTGCCCAGGCTGGTCTTGAACTTGCAATCCTTCTGCATCAGCCTTCTTAGTTGCTGAAATTACAGGAGTGCACCCACAAGCACGGCCTCCTGGTACATTTTTGCATTTACCACATTATCTACTGTTTCTGTATGCCCTTACCTCATCGATTATGTTTGATTCTTATAGAAAGGAACTTGGAACTGAGAGAAATCAAGACAAAAAGTGGTGGTGTTTTTATTTTGGGAGGGGGGTGGGGTTGAATAGGGGGTAAATTCAGTTTTTCTTGCTGTTTTCTTTCTCCACTTTTGTCTTACTACTACTCACTCCTACCCACACTTTACTATATAGTTAGACCAATAAATGGGTGTTCTTTGCATAAATGTATTGGAAAACAATATCTGACTTCTACATTTTGTCTCCTTTGCCTGAGGCCCAGATATGTTATGATTTAGCTTTGTTAGAATCTAACCTAGAGACTAAAATCCAGTACAGATATATATTTTACAATAATAGCACAAAGAAGAGGGGAGGAAATGAAACTGTACTGAAGCTAAGTTGATATGGAACTGAAATTAAGTCAGTATTAATCTGAAGTAGATTGTGGTTAGGGATGCATATTGTAAACCATAGGACACCCCAAAGAAAAAACATAAAACATGTCTAAAAATCTGACAGGAAAATTATAGTGATATACTAAAAAAACATTTAATACAGAAAAAGGTAGTAAGTGAAGAAATAGGAATAAAAAAGAGTAAAAGATATTGAAAACAAATAAACTGTATTTTTACAGTTATAGCAAAAATTTAAAAGTGTGAAATACAAAAGCAAATATGTTTATCACATTATCTGAGAAAACAAATACATCTACCCATGACAATAATTCCATTAAATGTGAATGGAGTAAAAAATGAAAAGCAAATATGATTAAATGGATAAATAGCAAGACTCAACTGTACGCTGTCTTGAAGAAACATACTTTGTTTCTAAGATTCAAAGAAGTTAGAAGTAGAAACATGTAGAAAGATAGACCACACAAACTTTAACCATGAAAGAGCTGGAAGGGCTGTATTTATATCAAAAGTTCCTTGAATGATCCTGATGTGTGATCAGTAATGAGCATACCTTACTTTACCCACAGAAGGACTGCATTAGGGGAGGCTTCTAGCATAATCCATGGGAGATAAGTTGAGGTCAATCAGGGAAGGAAGGTGGTAAGATGAAGGTCACTTTACCAAAAGGGAAGGATGTGGTGAGTCAGCATTATGTGCTCAGGCAGTTACAGTTGAGCATTGTTGCAAGGTGAGGTAAGAGAAATGGTGGGAAGTGAAGTAGGTACAGAGTTGACAGGGAAGTGATAATGAACAACTCAACATGTCACATATATGAAGCCAAAATACTTTTAGGGTAGCATATTAGGTTTTGAGGATAATCATCAGGAAACACGAAGATATGGGAGAGGAAAGCAGCCATATAACATAGACTGGTGTAGGGATAAGGCCAGAACAGGCAGAAAGGAGGAAGAAGACATGGTCCAGTTGCCTTAGGTCCAGGCTCTCTCTTAAGTTTTATGTGTTAGTTTGCCAGTTTGTTATAAAAATATGGATGACTTAATCTGCTTTACTGTATCAATCATGACGTACATGAAATTATTCTTTCCTATGAGATGATTAGTATATATGCACAGAGAAATCCAGTTAATTTCATGTAGGTTCACTTCAAATCTAAGACCTCAGTAACTCTCTCTTTGAAACTCTTGAGGTATACAAACTTCCACGTTTTTTTTTTTTTTTTGGTACCAGGGTTGAACTCAGGGGTACTCTACCACTGTGCCACATCCCCAGCCCTCTTTTGTGTTTTATTTAGGGACAGGGTCTCAATGAGTTGCTTAGTGCCTCATTGTTGTTGAGGCTGGCTTTGAACTCATGATTCTCCTGTCTCAGCCTCCCAAAGTGCTGGGATTACAGGTGTGAGCCACTGTGCCCGGCTCCATAGTTTGAATCTTTACCATATAACTTCTTCCAAATGCTTTGTCTATGGTGGTGATTCCTGAATTTTATATTCAAAATACAGAGAACATGGTCCCTTACCCAAGATCAGTACTCTGGGATGGGGTTCAAAATTCTGCATTTTAACAAATTTCCAAGATGATCCTGATTCAGGAGTCTATTGCACCCACCTTGAGAAGTATATAGTCTCCAAATTTTAATCCTTGGCCTTTTTACTGTGTATAATACGATAGTCTTTTTACATCTGGGGAAAACTATTCTTTATAATCATGACTTTGTTCTGAAATTCAATGACCTAAAATTGTCGGAATGAAAGACATGGAAAAACTAATTTAAATGTCAGTAGATCAACAAAATTTTCAGTGTGCTTAAATATTGGAAATGTTATCAAACAGAAATAAATGTTAGGCAACAAAATACAAATCAGTTACTTGAGGAGCTGCCAAAACTATTTTCAGAGGTAAGAATCGGATGACGCTATTCAATGCCAAATTCAATTTCCTCTGCTTGTGAGGAAATCTAGATCTTACCAGCCTCTGAGATAATGTAGAGAGAACAGAGGCTTTGAACTATGACCTAAATATGTCCCAGGCCAGTTTTTTAAACTGTGTTTCCTTGAAAAATGGTATCTCTCGATCTTTTTGAGTTCTATATGTCTCATGTATAATAGATGGGTAAGAATACAACCACTTAGGGATGTGGAGGAGATTAAATAAGAGAATGCATAGAAAGTACCAGATACAAGAACGTGCTTGATAAACATTGATTCGCTTTATACATATCCATAATTACCCACATATGAAACTAACTTGTAGCCAATGATGGAAAGGGCTTATTCTAATAGCCCAGATAATTTATTAGTAGATGGCAAAATATGCAATTTGGGGTGCTGACAATCTTTATCTGTTTTTCAGGGAACCAGTTCTCCCTCCTCAGTAGTCAAGGAGGAAGTCAGTGCCCAGCCCTTCTGGACCTGTTTGGGGGTGAGGATGCTAAGGGAGTATTCCTGCCTAAATCAGAGGTTCAACTCTGTGGGCTGGTTCAGGCATCTCCCCTTAAGCCCTAACTTGGCTCAACCACAGAACTGTTTCTCTCTTGGCCCCTAAACTGCCACCCGCTAAGACCCCTGACAAATACTGTTCAGACTTTGTTAATTACCACATTCAATTGCAAAGGAGAATTGACAAGAGATAATGAATCACAAAGCTGACATTTTAAATGTGGGCATGGTAGACATTCTAATAAATTTTCTCTCAGTAATAATTTTTGGCCTACCCTATTTCTGAAAAGACTCAAGCAGCAGAAGAAAATGCAATAAAACGAAAAGGTAATTATTTAGGTGTCCACTCAGAGAATGATGTTTAGATTGCATTTATGTTTCGGGAGAGAAAGGAGTTGATCACAACGTTTAAAGTTGGAGGGTTCTATGAATAAATTCAGATTCAAAGGCAAATCCGAGCATTTTCTTTGCTGAACAAAGCAAAGAAACTAATGTGGCTGTGGCTTTCAAGCAGCTCCAGGG
>CM053403.1:21626774-21786194 GCA_028644305.1 Xerus rutilus | reverse complement strand
TAATAGACACGGTTACACAAAGCTGCTGGAGAGTTTATAAAATTGCCAGTTTGAGCTTCAATAAGCCACCAGGTCAGAAGCAAGCCCCCACTGCTCCATTCTCTGAGGCAAGCAATTGTCTGCAGTGAACTCCAAAGGCTGTGTGAGACGTGGTCTTTCTCTGTATTTGTAACTGAGACCTTAGCACCACGCGCTGGGGGGAATGTTTTTTTCTCTAGATTCGTAGTTAAGACAAAATTCCATTGGCTTTTTCTTAGGTTTAGAAAAATATACTTGCTAATTCTGTAATAAAAAATTCAAGAATACATAAGCTTAAAATTAAGGATGAGAACATGTAGTTGGTTTCCTTGTACTGAAATCATTTTTTATATGCCATTTCTATTTGGCAGTACCTTCTCTATAGGAGGCAAATCATTTAAACAATCGCAAAGTAGGTTTTAAAGTGCTGAGCTTTACTGTAGAATATATAGAAATATATAGAAAGGTAATCTAAGCAGATCTCCTACTTGTTTAGCATTTCCAAAGAAACAGGAAATCAGGAGGTCCTTTTGAATCAATCAATCTTTCCCTCCCCCACTTCTCCATCACACACACACACACACACACACACACACACACACACATCTGTAACTTTAAAACAAAAGGGGAAACTTATGCTATCATAAATATCAGAGAACTTTCCTATACACTAATTTCTCCTAGTTGCTGCTTAGTGTTCTTAATGTAGGATAATATTAAATTAGGAAAATAAGGGTAAAGAACAGAGACAATTTCTAAACTCAGGGACTGATGAGTGCCAAGCATTTAAAATAGATTTTGATCAGATTTATTAAGGATCAGAAGACTTTTGAGAGCTAGTTTAAAAAACTCTCTAAGATCTAAAAGAACCACCAAAGACCTTTTCATTTTGAATGAATAAACAGGATTATGAGAATAGGTAACTTTTTCCTTGAGGAACTATAAACGCAAGTCATTAGTAAAGTTCATCCGCACGTTGGAATTCACTTCTTATAAGGTCTGTTGGATAATTATTCTTTCTAAACACGACAACACAAAACTGAACAGATGTTTCGGTCGATAACAAGTTTGATGGATCAGATATAGTGAATCTGTTCTTTTCGTTGTTTTTAATAAAAGAGAAATATCTGATGGTAAGATTTCTTCAAGGTTCTTAATAGGAACCAGATTAAAGGAGAAAAAAAGAAAAGGTGGTATAAAACTTGATGTGATACTAGGAAAATAAAAAATGTATCACTTAACAAGGTCTGCATTATTCAGAGTTATGGCCATGCAAGTGTGTGCTCTAATCCCCAGCCAGTACGTTGCCTGGTAACCAGTTACCTGCACACCTGCTCTGTAGCTGTAAGAGACAGTACATGTATGGTTATTGGCTGTATTTAGTATTGAAGAAAGAGAGAAAAATCCAACAAATATTAATATTTTATACAACAATATATCTTTTTTTCTTATTATTGCCCTCACTGTTTAGCCAAAGATTTTTTTTTTTCTTTAATCAGAAGAGTTACTGCTTCCTATCACACCATCACCTCCACAGGAGCATGAGGAAGGACTTAAATTCCTTTCAGAGCATCTGTAATCAACTCTGTTTGCTGCAGACAACAGATGCTACCATTAGGAGGGATTTTGCACTTAGATAAGAGGGAAGGCTGAATGGAGAATTTCAGTTTATAAAAGATTCCAACTGTGGAGGCAGAATCATTCTAGAATCAGTCTGACCTTAAGAGTCTGTCTACACAAAGGCTTGATGAACACAGCCCTAGAAATATCAGCCATTGTGATTAGGCTGTGGTGTAGCTGGGTTGTTCCTGATTATTTCCCTCTCAAGTTACAGTAAAGAACAGTTCTACCATTGATTGTGTGGCAGTGACCCAGTAGGGGAGCCCTAAGAGGCAAGCTTTGGGACCAACACATGGTGCTTATGTATTTTTTTCCCATTAGAAGGTTGATTGCACACTAGGCATTTGAGTCTCAGGCTGCTAGAAAGGAAGTCCCAAGAGCCTCAAAGTCATTTCCTCTAGCTGCTGGTTGGATCACAGTATTTTTTTTTTTTTAAGTTGGAAGGTATTTTAGAGGTCACATAGTTCATTGGTTTTTAGTCCTGCTTATGCATTAGTCTCATGAAGATCTTTTAAAACACTGATGCTTGGGCCCTACCTACAGAAGATTCTGATTCATGTTTTCTCAGGTAGGATTCAGGCCAAAGGGTAAAGAGATAAAACAAGGCCAGGTTTGTTATTGTAATGGATGGCCTTCACTAAACCTTCACTAAAGAGAAGCATCAGAAGTGAGAACACTAGCTGTAAGCAATGGTTAACTGGGGCAGGGCTCTAGGTGCGGGGGAGAGAGGAGCAGTGGTGGACTGGCATGCTCCCACCTCCCTCTCCATTGCTGCTTTGAAGATCACCACGGAGCTACAGGTAGACAGTGAAAGCTTTGCTGAAAAGGCTCTAAAATGGATCAGACAAGGCTCAACTAAATTATCTCCAAGGCCACTCAATTCCCAAAGACAACTATTGGCCCTTGCTCTCTTTTCCATTGCACGATGGTGGCAGGTTGCCCAGGTCCTGCCATGAAGTTAAATGACAGCATCGTGATACTTTAAAACCCAGATTCCAACATGATGAAGGTATGTCCAAAGTGAAGATCAATCCCCTATAAATTGTTTAGGGAGAAATTAAAATCTCCAGACAATAAAATCCAAAAGAATTCAAGTCCCAAACTGTATTTTCTTGCTATGGTGACTTAGAAGTTCAGGGAAAGTTAAATCAATAATCCGTTCTCCTCAATTTGTTATTTTGAGCAGTCTTAGAGTTGTTCTTGATTCTAGATATGTTTGGGGGATTTTCCAAGAACTGTAGACCAGGTAAAATCTAGGCAGAACTGGGAAGTCATTCTATCTCTTGAAAATTGTCCTGATAGAATTCCAAGTCCCCACAAGCAAATCTTGTAAAGAATCTAAAGAATTAAAAGGACATTCAAAACCACTGGTTAGTAAACAAGCAAATCCTAGTCTTTGGGCTGTTGTTCCCTAGCCCTGGCAAAATTGTGTTCCCTGGATATGGTATTTACAGTTGTCACAGGCTAAAGCACAAACACAATGGCACCTGGGAGGAGGAGGAGGAAATGGGAAAGGAGGAGGAGAGGAGAGGAGAGGAGAGGATGAGAGAGCTGATACCAGTTGTCTGAAACAACCTGTGACCTAAAAGCATCATTTCTGTGGGAGAAATATCCTAGCATGTGGTTGGGCACTGGGAACTTCTCATACCTGGGGGAACACACCAGAATGCAACTGTCTCCTCCCTTCAACATGTTACTTGAGGTATTAGTGTCTGCTGACAAAGAATAAAAATTGGTAATAGAGACAGTTACTATCATTGGGTCTTATTAGAGCTACCTTTTGTCTTTTTCATCCCATGCATTTGAAACCTCTTTCTTTCCCCCATTTTTACTGCCTATCTATAAGGCACTAAGAGTTTAAACCTAGACTCTCATGGGCTTTGCTGTATACACGGAACTCAGCTGCTTTACACTTAAGAGTAGCAATTTTTTTTTAACCTTCCCACCTTCTGGATTACCCCTTCATCACCTGTCCCTCTGCTTTGGTGGTGCTGGGGCCTTTAGTAGGGGTCTGTGCATGCCGTGGGTAGAGCTACCACAAGCCAAGATCATCCACGGGACAACCACACATGGCCTCTTGTCTAGGGCTAGGAGTTGAAAAACCACTGTATGACTGTTGCAACTGACCACATGGACTATCTAAGCTTCTGTACACCACCAAATGACCCCGAACCATGGCACCATCCAATTCCGGTGACTCAGGCACCCTCAGTTGCCTCCTTTTTGTCTTCTTTCTAGATGTTCCTGGTCATGCACTAGATGTCTGTGGCTGTTCAGATTATTTTCTAAAATTATTAGATTCCTTGCTCCATGAAATGTACCCTTCTTAAGGGTAACTTGCCCTCAAGAGAGGAAGAAGGAATGCCTTTTTCCTCTATTAAATTCACCCTGAGGGAAAAAGTGCTATAGTTCCAGGAGGGTTGAAGTAAAAAGGCAGAGAAAAGTCAGGAGTTTTATATTCATTGATGTCTTTTTATATTTAAGGCAACATTAGGAGTAGGAAAGATGTTTTCTTCCTAATTCTGGGTTCCTTTTACTGCCCTGCACCCTGTGTCCTTCAGTATTGCTCCAGTCCTCTCTTAGTCTACCTCCTAAATATTTTGTGTACCTGCCTCTTCTACTCCATCTCCACTGCTATAGCCCAAGTCAGGCCTTTGTTGAGTCTTTTCCTAAGCAATGCATCTCTTCATTGCTTGGATGCTGGCCTTTGTTCCCTTCCCTCTTCCTACTAACCACCCTCTGCCCCACAACATGCAGAACTGAAAAATCTCTTCCAGAACATCAGAGCTATCATTTTATTTTACTTATCCAATGATGTCATACCTGTGCTTGGTATCTACCAGTGGCTTCCCACTGCCTAAATGGTCTTCCTCAGCTCCTATATTTAGAGTACAAGATTCTTCATCATTTGAAAGGTGATTAAACTTAGAGTCTCTAAACAATGATGGTTTCAAAGCCATTGCCCAGTTGTCCAATCTTGAGTTAATAACTTAGCCTCTTTGAGCCTTATTCTCCTTAATTGTGAAATTGGGATAATAATAGTATTCACTTCAAAGGGCATTTGGAGAGATCAAATAATCCATGTAACATACCTATTGCTAGCCAGGCGTGGGCGCAAGCCTGTAATCCCAGCACTTAGGGAGGCTGAGACAGGAGAATCACGAGTTCAAAGCCAGCCTTAGCCACGGCGAAGCGCTGAGCAACTCAGTGAGACCCTGTCTCTACATAAAACACAAAATATGGCTGGGGATGTGGCTCAGTGGTTGAGTGCCCCTGAGTTCAATCTCCAGTACCAAAAAAAAAAAGCAACCCTATTGCTATGCCTGGAACATAATAAGTGCTCAATCACTGATCATTATTTTTGTTTGGTCTCTGCTTACTTATACAGCTCCATGTCCCACTGATCCCCATACTGAAGGGTCTGCTCTTAACTACTTGCCCTTTTGTGACTCTGACACATCTTTTCAGGTCTTTGTGTCCTCTCTGACGATGGAACCTCTGTTGGAGTGTGTGTGCCTATCTTGACTTCCTGGCAAAGTCTCATCCATCCTTTTATACTCAGCTGTACTGCTTCATCTTCAGTGGACAGACTTGAGTGTCCCTTCTCTGGGGCTCTTACTTCCCAGGATATGTGACATTGATAAAGCAAATACTCCAGTTCTCTTAAGCCTGTGTACTCCCTGAGGCTGTGTTCTGGGTCTTTCTGTCTTTGTTTCTTAATGTCTAACTCAGTAAAAGCCACATGGAAGCTGCTCAGAAATGTTTATTGAATGCAGGCTCTTCCCAGGGGAAATTTCAGATTTTGAAAGCTGTGTGTGTGTGGTATTTTATGGAAGACCATCTCTTTGGTCTATTGTCTGATGCAATTCAGTAGAAACTTTAAATGAAAAAAGAATTGTAGAATACAGATAATTGCTATTTTCACCTCAAACTACTTTTTAAAGTCTAAATTCAGAACTAATAGAGAATTTTTTTCTACCTTTACTAATATACTGTGGGTGTGGGAGGAAGGGGAGGATAATTCACATCTAACCTTTTAGTCACTATTTTTTGTTGCAATAACATTTCTAAGACTAATGATACAGTTGATAAAATCTCTTTTAAATAAATTGCAATGCTGCCGTAAGTAAGTTAGTCTCAAGGCAAACAATTCTTGGACACTGATCATTCAAAGTTTTGTGGGTTTCTTTTTTTTTTTTTTAACTTTTTAAAAGGTCAATTGGTTTATTTTCATGCATTTAGCAACAGTTTACAAAGCAATCCTTTAGAGCTGTCATTGTATTAATTTTTGTGGCTTTCGTAATTGTAAATTTTATATTTCCTTGGGAAGCAATTAATACATTTAGGAAACTCTCCTGGGTTTCATAAATGCTTCCAATTAAAATGTATTGATTTGGCAGTGGTTTCTCCTTGGTATTCCTTTACAGAGACCAACAAGCAATTGGTGTGACTTTGTCCAACCTGAATGTGAGCAAAACTGAGACACCTGGAGAGCTCTCCTTCTCCCTTAGAAGTTAATTAGTTCTATAGGTATTATTAGCCTGTAAGCACCTGGAGGGCAAGAGTAATGTCTTATTCATTATGATATCTCACTCAGGGTCTAGCTGAGTCTCTGCATATATAAAGGACAGACATTGGTGTCCCCAGCTGGAAATTTGCATAATTGGAAGAGCTTTGCCACTGGCCAGTGTGGTGCCTGTGAGAATCAGTGCACAGCTTGGTGCAGGAACTTAGCAAGTGTGGCAACCGGATGCGTGCTACCTCTCAGAGGCACTTGGGACTAAGCCCGTTCTAGAAGCCTGGGGGCTGGGAGGGGAATCCAATCCAGAGGCCTCTGGATGGGGGCGATTCTTTGAATACATTTCAGGTTGAATAGATGTTTGCAGGAACTCCACAAAGATTCCAAAGTGTTGCGATAGGAATTCTAGTAAAGAATATTTGCGATACTTTTATAATCTGGTGCGTGTATGTGTATGCATGTGTGTGGTGTGTTTTCATGTTTGTGTGTGTGTCTCCTTGTAAAATATTAGGCTACTATTGGAGGGAAGGATTGATTTCTTTCAGAGGCTAATTCTTGTGTATAAAGATCAATAGATGTTTTGAGATTGTGATTAGATGACTACTTTTTCCTTAAAGAGCATAAAAACCAAAAGTAGGCAGGAAAAAATGTTAGATTTTTCTTTCTTATTCTATTATAAATTTCTGATTAAGAAATCTTCTAGCCTGACCTTACTTCAGAGTCGAAGCAGCTAATAATACATGACTTGTTCAGTCAGAAGCAGAGATGAGACTAGATTTTGTGTCCTTTGTTCTAAGAATCAGTCTCTCAACACAGACTTACTGAGCGCCTACTATGCCAGGTCCTCAAGGAGCTTGCAGTCTGAGTAGAAGAGATAGGGCAAGAAATAGGATCCGGGAGTAAATTATGCTGTATTATCACATATACATTATATTGTATTATACAGAATGTGAAAAATGCTATGAAGAAAATAAAGCCAGGCATTTAACGTAGGGTGACGGCGAAGGTCTCTGCAAGGTCTTACTTGAACAAAGGAGGAGGTAATTGAGTGAGCTGCGAGGATATATGGGGGGAACTGTTCCAGGCTGAGGAAACAGGAAGTGTAAACCCTGGGGCGGGGGGAATATATACCTGGTGTGTTTAAAGAACAACAGAAGTTGAGGCACCTGGGTGAACAGTAGGTGAGATGGGGTGGGGATGAGGGAGGGCAGATAGGCCATTGCTCAGCTTTCAATTAGAGGCAAGAACCATTGGAAGATTTTGAGTGATGTTATTTGTTTTATATTTTAGGAGGATTAGCCCGGCTATTGGGTTGAAAACAAACTATAAGGGGACAAGGTGGAAGCACTGTGGATGGTAGGGAGGACATGGCACTCATCCAGCAAGAGAATGACAGTAGCTTGGAGCCAGGAGGTGGCAGTGAAGGTGGAGAGGTGGTCAGATAAGTATGGATACAGTGTAGACCTTGGGTCAGTTCACTTCAATTATCCAACAATATAAGGTAATTAAAATTTTTTTTCTAAGTTCCTTGTTGGGGACTGGGGATGTAGAGTTTCATCAGAGCCAGTTCCTAACTCTGAGGACCTCAATTTTACAGGAAGAACAACAA
Source organism: Xerus rutilus (assembly GCA_028644305.1). Classification (NCBI taxonomy): domain Eukaryota; kingdom Metazoa; phylum Chordata; class Mammalia; order Rodentia; family Sciuridae; genus Xerus; species Xerus rutilus. The sequence goes on along the minus strand of CM053403.1, from coordinate 21,778,428 downwards.
TAAAACATATGAAGGATGTTACAGAGCATTGTGGGAAGCACAAGATGTTCAAGGTAGAGATGCAGTCCTGGAAGAGGAGTGGGAAGCAGGAAGGAATGCTACTTTAAGGAGCTATATTTTGAAAAAAGAAAAAAAAAGAGCTTTCTAGAGTTTTCCTCCTAAGTGGGGGGAACAGCAAGATTTGTAGAATGGTGTAAGCCACTGAGTTCTTCATTTCTGTTTCTTGGTGGTGTAGTAGATTCAAAGCATAGCAACAGGAATCCTCAACTTCCCACCCTTTTCCCTAAGTGAGCACGGCAGGCCTGGCTGTGTAAGGTCTGTCTTAGAGAAGAGTTCCAGGCAGAGTAAAGAGTCAAATGTAAAGTCCCTAAAACGTGAACTTGCTCTGTGTTAAGGGACATGAGGCTAAGGGGCTGAACTGTGTAGGCAAAGAGGGGAGAGAGAGCTAAAGAGCCAGATGCCTTGTAGCCAGGGGAAGGGCTTTGGAGACACCAAAGTGTTCCTCAGGAGCTTTTCCCAGGGGAGGGAGTGCAGCCTTCATACTTTGAAATATAAAAGGAAATGACCCAAAAGAACTGAGGTAGCTTCTTAGAGTTTGAGAAAGAGACAGGGATTTGGGAATTTCCTTAGCTACAGGATATAAAGGCATCACGTGGTAGGGAAGAGGGTACTTGGATGCTTGTATGGAGGTGTCAGTCAGCCCAGAGGTCTCAGGAGCAGTGGCCAAGTTCCTCTGTGACCAGTTCTGCAGGCAGGAGCTGCACCATGAAAGACCATGAAGCGCAGGGGAGGCTGGCAGGTCAGATGCCAGCCTTTTGGCTTACCCTGGCCATGTCACTTAACCTTTGTGCTTGGCTTCCCCACCTTCAAAATGGGGCTGGAAAGAACAGTAATGTAGAGGAGGAAATATGATTTCCCTTTTGCCCTTCTAAGTTCTTGTTGGGGCCCCTGTATAAAGAACAGATTAGCAAGAGAAAAACAAATTTATTCGCGCGTACATTATACATGGAATGCATGCATGGGAGTACCCAGAAATAAATAACTCAGAGATGGTTTGGAACTCAGCCATCTTCAATATAGAACAGTCTATTTTTAGAGGAGTGACAAGACAAAGGATTAGGAATTTGAGACTCCAGGGGTGGTCAAATTGTGGGCAGGAAAATATGTGGGAAACTAATGGTAGGTAAAGGCTGGGTAGTGAGGCTTGTTATGTAGCATCCTCAGGTGCCATCTTCAAGCCAATAAGCCATCTCCAGCTGGTGACTAAATATTGTCCTTCCTGATAGTGATGAGGGGAGGCACTTCTGTGAATGTATGTCCTGCTTTTAGGCAAACGGGGGAGGGCAGAGAGTTTTTCTAATACCTACTTCTTCTCAACTGGCTGTGGCTCAAGATAATCCATATGCCCAAGTGGTTTGGGGAGGCAATATTCTCTCACCCTTCAAGCACCTACTTCATATGATTGCTTGGAAGAACATGTAAGCTAATAGATGCAGCTTGCTGAGAACAGTGGCCAGTACATAGTAAGTGCTATCTGAGGAGATGCCATTGTTATTGCCACCCTCCCTGCCCCATGGAGAGCCTTACAGAGGCATGATATAAGCAGGAACAGTCACAGACTCACAGACTGGGGACAGGGCCTCTACCTCGGGTGAGCCCTGAGATTCTCACAGAACTCAGAAAGGGAGGTGACCAAGGGCTACCATTCTAATCCCTGGGACTAGATTTCTCACCAACTCTGGCAAAGAAAGACTGAGGCAGTTTTAATTTGAACTAGAAAAATAAAGAAATGTGATGTTTCTCAAGTGTACCATGAAGCAAATTCTTCCTGGTTATGTGTGCTTAGGGAACTATAAGCAGCTATAAATTGCTGAAATATAGATTCAGAGGGGGGATAGGTGGCAAGTAATGGTGAAAGGTGAGTAGGGATCAAATCAGAATGGACCATAAGTGCCCTTCTAATGACCTTGACTTTTATTCTGTAGATGCTGGGGAGTCAGAGAAGGATTTTTAAGCAGAGGTGACATAATCCGATTTAGATCTTTAATAACTTTGTTGGCAGTAGGAACAGAGATATGGCATTAGAAAGACCAGAGAGAAGCAGCCATCGGCTCAAAGGCTGTTGCAACCCTTCTGAAAGGAAGACTAGGGCCCGGATGAAGACGTGGAGAGCAGGAATAAGGAAGAGACAGTGGATTTGAACAGAGGAAGAAGACTTGGATCTGATATTCAGACAGGGAGTCAGGCTCCTGGCTTTCCATTTGGGGTTCCAGGAGAAAGAACAGGTTGGGGATGACCATGAGTTCATTTTGGCTCCTGTTAAGCTGAAGATGCTCATGTCCAAGTGGAGGTGTCAAAACCGGCTGTGGTAGAGATTTGGGAGTTGTAAGGATGGAGGTGGTTAGGGAGGGATTGGAGGCATCAAAGGAAAGGTGGTGACTTAAGAGGAGACAAAGCCACAGAGCTATGGATGAGGAGGTGGCAAAGAGTTTCTACCTTATGGTTAAAATCAGAGATTTCAAGAACCTTGGACATTGGTTGGTAACTTTCATTAGATGCCAGGAGAAGATGGTAGCTCTCAGCAGGTCAAAGGAGCCCACGGAGAGTGCACATGAAGAAGGGGAGAGGAGTGCACTGTTGGGAGGAATTCAGGTAGAGAAGGAAGATGGGGATGGCAGCTGGAGGGGCCATGCTGGGCCTAGGACAGTCTCTTACCAGCCCTCCATTTGTAAGAACTTACTTAATAGACACTAAGAAGGTATCAGCAGAGAACATTTGAGGACTCATATATCCTATACTTAGAAGGCAGGCAACTGTCTTCTAAGACATGACTGAGATGTTAAGATCCTTAAATGTGCATGACATTTTTATTTTGTTTTCATCAAAATTTGACCCTTGGATTTTCTATAGCGAGCTTTATGCAACCTATCAAGTGGCTCCCTGGTAGCTTCATGTAACTATCTGACTGTGTGTACTTTGTCCCACAAACTCCTTGGGAAACATTCCTTTAAATTTCATACTAAAGTACACATTTTATCCCACAGCACAGTTTGGAAATCTAAAATCATTAGTTAAATGCTGAGCAGTGATGGAATCCATTTTTATGATTCAAGAGAATGCACGCTTCATGGGAGAAAGGAACAGAGCTTTTATTTTGGAGAAATGTTGGAGCACCGTGGGAGGTGTATTTGGGATAATTGTAAATATAGTTTTTCCTTGCGTGAATGAATCTTAGATGGTTAGTTAGGAATATTCTGAAACAATACAATTATCAGGAAGAGAAACACTCAGATGCCTCATTGGACTCAGTGATTTCTTTTATTAACTACAACACCTGCCGACTCACAGCCTGTGCTGCTGTCTTCAGAGACAGAGTGGAGGGGGTCTCACAATATGTATTGGGCTAATGTAAGCCTCCAAATAATAAAATTACAATCACACTGGGTATGGCAGCCTTGGTCTCTGGATGTGTCAGGTAAGCATGATTTCCTTTATTTGGCGTAAAATGGGTTGGCACTGAACTGTTCATTTAACAGATGTTAATAAAGTGGCCCTTATGAGTCAGGCATGTGCTAGGCTCTGGAATTAGGCTCTGGCCACTCAAATGGACAAGGTCTCTGCCCCAATGTTATTAGTGGTTTAGTGTAAAATGACAACACTAAAAAATATTATATGTATGAAGAACAAAAGAAGAATACAGAGAAGTATGGTGTCAGCCATCAGGGATGTGGACCTAAGTCAGCAATTTGGTTTGTCCACATGGGGGAGGTGAAAACCCTGACTCAATGTTCCTGACATCTCCTCCAGGTGAGGGACATTTATCATGTATTCCACCTGGCCTTGGCTCCTCTACACAGAAAGTGAGGAGAGTTTGGAAATGAGTTTGGGAGAGGTCTAGGCTACACCTAGCTCAGTCTCTTCATTTTTCTGGTATGGATGTGTCCAATCTCTCAGCCAGATCTTCAGAGATGACATCAAATGACTGAGAGGTGACCAATTCCCTTTGCCTTCCAAGCACTGGCTTTCAATGATTTGTGCCAGGTAGAAAAGATGTACTTCCCTAGATCAATGACTCTTGATTAATGATAATCAGGCCAAGAGAAGATGGCATAGAGATGTTAAACTCTTGGATTTTCTTTTCTTTTCTTTTTGGTACCAAGGATTGAACTCAGTAGTACTCTACCACTGAGCCACATCCCCAGCCATATTTTGTGTTTTATTTAGAGACAGGGTCTCACTGAGTTGCTTAGCACCTCACTATTGCTGAGGTTGGCTTTGAACTCAGGATTCTCCTGTCTCAGCCTCCCAAAGTGCTGGGATTACAGGCGTGTGCCACCGCGCCCAGCTGTATTTTATTTTCTTTGATGACGGGCCTCTAAGGATCATATCTAGTACTTGGTCTGTTTCTCTCTGGATTGTAGACTATATAAGCACTGGTCACACATTTAGATTTCCAGGACTTAAATGGTGATTTTACCCATGAAGAGGTTTAAATTTTATTGAGAGAGAGATAGATAGATATGGAGGGAAGAAGAAAGAGGAGAAAGAGGATGGGGGAGAGAGGAAGGAGAGGAAGAGGAGGAAGAAAAGAAGAACCACCACCACCTATAATGTATAGTGAATATGCCAGATTCTTGTGTTGTAGTAGAAAAACAATTCAATAGAAAACAAGTCTGATTGAAGTGCCAAGAAAGCCAGTGAGGAGGCCTGTATCTGGAAAGCTCTATCTGTAGGAACCAGGTTTGTTCAGGAAGTCAGGCAGGAAATAGAATGGTCTGGAAAACATACTTCAATCTTGCTAGCAGAATAGGAACAGGGGAGGAATGAAAGCCAAGAAATTTAGACTGATTAACTGGAGGGACAGAGAGAGCCCTTAAATGAAAAGCTCAGCTATTTTTGGACAAACCAGATATTCATGAGAACAATAATATATGCAAGGCTAGGGATGGACAGATCAGAGTTAGAACAAATTTCATTCAGATGTGCCTCCTCCTCAAGAAAGTACTAAAAAAGGAGGCATTTGTTCAATAATTATTCATCAAATGTTTGAATGCTTCCTATGCATCAGGCCCTGATCTTGGGTAATTGAAATATATTGTGAACAGAAAAAATGAAAACATTTCTATCTCTGTAGATTTTATGTTTTAGTAGGAAAAGCAGACAATAAGAATAATTTAAAAATAAGTTATATAATGTGTTAGAAAATGATGAGTGCTGTAGAGAATAAAATATATCAAGGTTAGGGAGTTTCTGTGAGGAAGGGATGGTGGTGGTCAAGGTGGACCTGAGAGAGAAGGTGATATCTGAAGAAGATTTGAAGGAATTGAGGGGCAGAGCTACGTGGTAGTGAGGGGAAGAGCATCATGAGTAGAAGGAACAGTCAAAGCAAACACATGAGAGAGGACTGTGGTGTGTTTGATGGGGATCAAGGAGGCCAGTGAGGTGGGAGTGGAGGACGCAAGGGGAGAAGAGCAGGAGATGACTTGAGAGGTACTGGGGGCCATACTGTGTAGGCCCTTCAAGGTCATCACAAGGACTTTGACTTTTACTCTGAGTGAAATGGGGTGCCAGTGAATGGTTTTGAGCAGAGTGATATCATCAGACTCAAGTTTTAACAGAATATCTCCATTGTTGATCTGGGAATAGACTCTGATTAAAGAGGAAGCAGGGAGTCTGGAGACTGCTACAGAATTTCAGCAGAGGGCTGCAGGTGGCTTGGATTGAGTGGTGGCAGTGGAGGCGGGTCAGCTTCTGGATATATTTTGACAGGTTGGTTGTCAGATGTGAAAGAAAGAGTCAGGGATGACAATAAATAGTTTAGCCTGAAGAACTGGAAAGATGAAGTCTAGAGTTATTTTAGTTGCTATTGGATCCTAAAAGGTGGCTGGGGCTAAAGGAAATCTGGAGAAAAGAAATAAAATCTTAGCGCTAGCTAGAATAATTGCAACCAACAAAACAAGTATCCAGAAAAATATTAAATGGTACTTTGTTAAAAATTACATAGTCCACTCTGGAAACAATTGAGGACTTTACCTCTCTCTCTCCCCCAAGAATGTTGATAATTATACCAACTGGTTTCAGATAATCTAGACAAATTTGAGGAAAAACAAAGAAAATAAGTGAAAAGTACTCCAGGGAATACTAAAGGAATTTTAAGGTGACATAGTATGTCTTTGTACTGGTATAACAAAATCTCTGGGAATGGGTAGTGTATAAGAACAGATATATTTCTCACAGTTCCAGAGTGGTTGAGATATTTAAGATCAAGGCACATGCAGATTTAGGTTTTGGTGAGGGTCCAGCTTCTGCTCCCAAGATGGCATCTTGTTGCTGCATCCTCTGGTGGTGATGAATGCAGCTCCTCTACATAACAGGAGGTAGAAGGGTGAAAAGAGGCTTGTCTGGTTCATCTGATAGTCCTTTTATAAGTTTGCTAATCCCATTCGTGAGAACTCTGTCCTCAATACTTGATCACTCCTGAAGGCCCCACCTTTTAATACTATCATACTAGAGTTTAAGTTCCAACATATTAATTTTAGAAGGACACATACATTCAGATCATTGCTTGGTGACAGTAGGACCATATTCATAAGAAATATATAGGATCAGCTGTAAGGATGGCACAAGAGAAGAAATATTAATGGGAAGCCAGCTTGGATGTTTATAGATAGAGTCTGTCTGGATTAGATGTTGGTCTATGGGAACTTACATCCTTGTTAGTATTATTCCATTAAGGGAAACAAGAAGAAAAGATGATCAGGATTTGTTTAGATAAAGCAGTGCAATGGCAGACTCCAAACTCACTTTGTAGATCTCTCTCACCAGAGGAAACACCACAAGATTCATTGGAAGAGCATGTTAGAGAAACAGATGTCTTGTCCAGAAACCAAAGGGATAGTACAAGGAAAAGATACATTCAGGGTCATCAGAAAATACTAACCTTACTTGTACTAGGGCTGAAAAGGCCATCTTAATAAGTTAAAGCTGTTATGAATTCCATGTGGCCTTCCTGAGTGGGATAAAGAGACGGTACAGGAAAATAAAACTCCAAAAGCAGGCCTTCCTGCTACACATTATGCTGCGTGCAGAGCTGATGCTTTGTTTGGAATATTTAAAATCTTAGGAAAGACAGTCTTGGAAAGCCTGTGGCAAAGGTTTTGGTTGTCACCAGGCTGCCAGGGGCTCAGACCTCTGAAGGTACAGTTTAGGAATGTGCCGAGGGTGATTCTGTAGCTGAAACAAATGTGCAGTTGAGGCTCAAGCTCCCCTAAAGGCAGCCCTCATGGTTTCAGAGCAGCCCTGAGGCCCAGGATGATGATGTTTGCTCTGGGGAGATGGGGAGGAAGCAGAGGCAGTGTCACCAGGCAGAGCCCACTGTGGAGCACAGAGCTGAAGAGGAAAAGGGGTTTTAGATGGTGTTGAATATACTCGGTGGGAAAGAGAATGTCTCAGCTTTGCTGGAAGTCAGTGTTATTTCCTTTGAGAGAGGACACACTTTGTCTAGTGCAGTTTTTTTTTTTTTTTTACCGGATATGATCAATGAAGCGCTTGACTACAAAACCAGTGGGCAGTTTCTCCTAAACAGAGGTGAAGGTTCTAAGCCATGTTCACCTGGCATGCACTGGCTGACATCCCACCAAGGCTGAGACCCACCTGCTAACCTCAGATGTGGCTAAAGGTTTGCTACATATTTGACAATACTATATATTTGGTCCTGGACCTATCACTTTGAGAGAATAAATGCTTTAGGAGTTGGGGATTAGCTTCTTTGCTTAAATGGGTCAGTGTGGAGCCAGGACAGGGAGGGATTATTTTGTAAATTCTGTGACTTCTTTGGACCTTTGATCAAGTAAGGGAATATATGAAAGACATTTATTTGTCTTTTGAGGTCCTGAAAGGACATAGCTTGGGCTGTGAGGGCTAAGGAGTTAATGTATGTAGAGAAATTAATACATTGAGAATAATAGTTATCATTATCATTATATCAACAGACTGGCTCTTAGTGGGGCTGGTAGCACATACTGTAATACCAGTGCCTTGGAAAGTTGAGGTGGGGGATCATAAGTTATAGGCTAGCCTCTGTACCTTAGCGAGACCCTGTCTCAGAGCTGGGGATGTAGTTCAATGGTAGAGTGTCCCTGGGTTCAATTCCAAGTACTACAAGAAAAAAAGAAAAGAATATTTCTCATATGTGAGACAAGTTTTTCTTTTCTTTTTCTTTCTTTTGTTTTTGTGTCTGTCAAGATGGTTGGAGGTAGCCCTAGAGAGGCCGGAAAGAGGAAATCAGGCTAGACTGGGCTGGGCCTTACCTTGTGTGCTAAGGAGTGTAGAGTTGACTTTGAAGAGTATGTAACCATCAAAAGCTTTGGGCAAGAGCCTTCAGCAATCATTTTTGTTTAGAAAGTCACTCTGTCTGGAGTGTGGCTTGGACAACTGGACAGATGGTGATGACCTTTATAAGATAGACAATTTAAAAAGCAAACAAAGCATAACAAAATGGAAGGCAGTGGTGGTAGTAGGGTAAGAGGTATTAAGGCTTTTTGAGCTCTGAGTAAGTTCTAGAGCATGTGCTAAATGTTCTGCATGGGTCCCCTCATTTGACATTTGCAAAAATGCAATGTCATAATTAGTAATACTCTGTAGAGCTGACAGGGGAGGAAATTCAGGCTCAGAAAAGACACATATCTAGTCATTGAGTTAAAAAGTTTGGAATTGGATGGATCTAGGCTGAGAATCTGGATTCTCCCAGCGTGGGAACTTGAGCATGTCAGTTAATGAGTCCACCATGGATACAACACTTAACACGAGATTCAGTGTGATGACGGTACCTGGCTTCAGCAGAGGACCTGGAATGCAGTAAACACAGTGGACAGTAATTACCCCTGACAAGGTATTCTCCAATTATACCATAAACCTATAAGCCAGGAGTTATAAATACTCTCATTTTGTGGACTTGCAAAGCGAAGCCCAGGAAGGATAGTTAATTTATTTATTGTGCAGTGTCAGGAAGCTAAATGAGTTTTCTGATTTCAAGCCCCTCTTCTGTTTACTACACCAGGCTGCCTTTCATTTTCTTGGGAGCAGAATGGACAATAATTAGCTTTCTGAAGTCTTGAAAAGTTTTTAGCTGCCAGTGAAGCTGGAAGTCACATGGGCTCCCGAGGTGACTTTCGTGTGTGGCTGTGCTATAAGTTGCACCTGGAGGGTTTCAAGCTCTTAATCTTTCATCATGAGTAGCTGGGATGGATTAGCTTCTCCAGGTGGTTCTCATCTTCCCTCAGCGTTGGTATCTACTACCCAAGAGAAACTCTAGCATACAAGCACCAAAGACCACAACATATCCTTTTAGTAGTAGCAAAAATTTCAGAAGAAAAAAATCCCAAAGCCCAAATGTGCCTCGATAGGAGGCAGGATAAAAACATGTGCAGCTGGTGGTCCCCAATGGGGTTGAAGCGCTCTGAGGAGGAGCTTGATCTGTTTTGCTCTTGGCTGCATCCCAGCATCTGGAACAATGCCTGGTACATGTAACCCTGCCTTGTAGGACCTCCAACAGCAGTGAAAAGTGAATGGATTTCAGTGACATGTGAACACAAGCGAATGTCAGAAACAGGAATGTGACAGATGAAGTGTCACAACCATGGTATAATGCCACTTTTTAAAGTTCAAAATCAAGCAAAGCCAAATAACTTAGTATTTAGGTCTATGACCTTCTGTGGTAAATCTATACATTAGTACACGACAAGGACAAAGAACCGAGAGTCAGGACTGTCATGTGGCTGTAGAGAGACAGGTTCCAAGGATGGCTTTGAAGAAGTGCATAGAAACTTCTTTTGGAAATGTTTCTCAAGCTGGGTGGAAGGTTCAGAGGCATGTGTTTTTATTATACTTCCTAACTTATATATATGTTACACATATTTGTTGAATACATAAATATTCTGTTAAAAAAGAACTGACAGTAGATTGAGCAAAAGGAAGCAATTGATTAACAGAAGTTTGGTGCTCCGTGGTTTAAACGGTGGGCTTTGTTTTATTCTTGGTTTTCCAGGGGCTCCCTGTAAGGGAGGCTAGAGGATGCCCCTGGGGGCATCACTGAGGTAGGTAGGCTTTGTAGAAAGGTGAGTGTGTGAAGGCTCCCAGGACTTGCTGAAGGACAGCCAGCCTGCCTCACCTTGTGGGAAGAACAGGTGGGGCCCTAGTCCACAGCTCACCATGGACTTGTGCTGACCCATGTTCTCCGTAGCTCCTGTACAAAGCCTTGGGTTTCGTTCTGGATTCTACCCTCCATCTGCCCTTTATTTTACTGTGTGAACTTGGTAGACATCATCACTTTGGGCTTCCGTCCCCTCAACAGAAAAATGAAGAAACAAGTCAGAAGCACTCATGGACAACTGTGTCAGGGTCACTTTCAAATTCCCTGGTGATTCTGTTGGGTTACTAAATTCTGTTGGATCTCTTAGGGAGGGAGAGGTGCAGTGGAAAGGGAGGGCTCAGCCTTGGCACTCCCAGTTCAACCAGGTGAGCTGCTCTTAGGGATTTTCTGTGTTTAGTTTCTGTGTGTTGTTTTCATTTCAGAGGAAGGTTCTGCTGCTAAAACAAAAAGCAATGAACTCTAAACAATTACACATTTGGAAACCACTGATCCTAATTGTACATCCAATTATCCTGAAGAATTAAAAAAAAAAAAAACAACAGCCCAAACCCAGATTTCTTAGACATTAGCCTTGACTAACTAGATTAGTATTTCCAGGGAGGGTCTCCCGGGGCTTTTGTAACAAGCTCCCTATGTGGAACTCACAGTAGCACCCCCTCTCCGGTCCATAGCCTGGTTTCTGGAAACCCCTACTAAGAAGTAACTTTGGCATTCTCCTCTCTGCACTGACATACTATGAGTCTGTGTTTATATTCCTCCTGTGTATAACACCTTCTGTTCCACTTGTTTATTTTTTCCCCATTCCTACAAAAACAACAGCTTCTAAGAACCAAAATATCAAAATGAAGCTGCCATCCTATTTTAATTTTTTTTCCCATGTACAAAATTTAGAGTTGTTTCTTTTTTCTTTTTTTCCCTCCCTCCTCCCTGAACATTTGTACAAAAATAGGCTCTTTGTTTTCCTACACTGCCTACCGCGGTAGCTCCCACATGCTTTGGAAATCATGCCGTTCAAGTTTGAATAGATACTAAAGGAGTCCAGGGAGTCATTTCCCTTTGCATCGTTTGGGCGACAAAATATTTCCGAATTGGGTTCTGACATTATCTTTCAAATATTTCTCCCTTCCTGTTTGCCCCCACCCCCTGAAAATACATAAGCATGCTTAATTGAATAGCCCCCCAGAGAGTCTAGAAGATAAGGCTGGGACACCTGTTCTGACATAGTGCATGTGGTTACTGCCGCTTCTCAAAGAAATATGATTCTTAGAAAGGCCAGTGAAGGGCACGTGAAAGAATTGAGGGAATACGTGGTCTAACCCTTGAGGTCAAATGGAGAAGATTAAGACTCTCAGCCCACTGAGATGAAGGCCATGTGGGGTGGTGATCAAAGCCACAAGGCCACAAAGGGCATCCCTATGTGAGTGTTCACCAAGCTCCTAAGTCCACGATTGGGCCAGGAGGAGAAATCTAGGGAAAATAGAAAAAGCATTAGTTTACACAGTGAGTCATAAACTTCTGGAACAAGTCACTCCCAAGGTATGGTCTGGGTTGAAAATAATAAAAGTTCAAAGAAGGCATAATATATTTATGAGCGGTAGAGGCCCAGTGGTTTTTAAGAGAGTGAATTATGCGGGCCTGTGGTACCTCTCTGGCATTTTGTGTTTGGGTTGGTACTGCGTCCGAGACAGAATGCTAAGCTCTGTTTACTCTGCAGGTGATCTAATACAGCAAAATTTATGTCCTTAAGGGGGAAACACCTTATTCACTCAACTGCCCTAAAAATTGTAAATAATGGACGCAGTTTTCTCACTCTGTAGGGATGGTCTTGCTTTAAGAAAAGTCTCCAGCCCTTTTGGAAGCCAGCAGTCAGTCAGTTGCTGGAGCTGTTCTCATGAGCACAATGAGGGAGGGGCAGAACTGAAGCAACTGTGATGGCTGGGGCACCAGGAAACCCCTAGGCAGATTAGCAGGGCCAGGGAGGGGAACAGGAAGTGACTTTCATACTAGTGAGAAAGCCCTGAGAACAATCCTTCATGCCACATGGGGATTCCTTTCTGGGGCAGACGTGGCCTTTCCGTCTGTTCATCCCTCCTCAGTTATACAATGGGCCGACAGTCCAAGTAGACAGATAGTAGAATCTCATATCTGGGATTTGAAGTCAGTCAAAAAAAGAGGTGGAGATAAGTAGGGACACGAAAGCAGGGGCTGTTAGCATTCCTCATGCTTCTCAGGTTCCAAGGAAACATATCCAGAAATAAATTATTCTACCTGCAAGGAGCATATGCCATGGACATGCTTGGACATGCCAGGGACTCACTAAGTTGCTGGCCATAACTAACAGCAGCCATTGACATGCCTAGTCATGCTGCTTGCAATTAATAAGGGGCTGTAAGGGACACTGGCCATAGGCATGCTTAGCAATGACTGGTTACAATTGATAGGGAGCACAGTTCCATGCACATGCGCAAAAGCATATGCCCAGTTGCAATTACGTTATCTCACTGGACATAACCAATGGACATTGACTTTCACTGGGTGTAATCAATCACCAACTTATACCACCAACTTGGAACTGTATTTAAACTGCTTGTCCTGCCACATTGGGGGATTTTCGCTCCAAGGACATCAGTAAGACTGGCCACCTTGCTGTCCATCCCTGGATCAACCCCACCATTCCCTGAGGTCCAGCTGTTGGCTGACAAGAACCACCAAAGACAATGTCTGCTCTTGGGTTAAGAGGAGTTGCATGGCACCGGAGGTATTTTGGGACTCATGGTTGCCCTAGAATTGTGTGAATTACTTGTAGTGTTTAGTTGCCCTTGGATAGTGTGACTTACCTATAGTGTTTAATTAGTGCTCGTTGAATGCTAGTTTCGGTGCTTCAGCATACCCAACACTTTTTGCATTAATTGATTATATTTGATGATTGGTGTGACTAAATATACGCTTGCATTTAAAGACAATCCGTTTCTGAGTAATTACTAATTGGGCTGTTCACAACACTACCACTAGTGCACCAAACAGTGGGAGAAAAGATGATTCCATCTCAACTTATCAAAATCAGATAGTGTCAATAGCAAAGACATATAAGAAATTTGGTTAAAAATTTTTTCTGTTCATCACCATGTAACAAACCACTCCAAAAATTGGTGGTTAAAGGCAACAACCACAGGATTATGCTGATGAAGCAGTCATTTGGGCAGTTAATCTTTCTCCACGATGAATGAGGCCTCCAAATGGCAGAGAACTGGAATCCCATGGAGGGTTCCTCTCTTACAGGGCCAGCCTCTGGGCAGGGTGACTTGAAGGCTGGGCTCAACTGGAAGTGTCAGCCAGAGCACCTACCCATGGCCTCTCCATGTGTCTTGGCCTCTTTTCAGCACACAGGCTGAGTTCCAAGAGGAACATCCAGAGATGGAGCAGATGGATGTCGCATGGCCTTTTTTGACATAGTTTCTGAAAACATGGAGTGGTTACTTTGGCTGTATCTTTTTGGCATCACTGAATCACTGAGGCCAGCCCGTATTTAAGCGTGTAGTGTTAGATTTCACCCCTTGATGGGAAAGTGAGGAGATTACAATTCCAAAGAGCATGTGAGCAGGTAGATACTTCCATGGCCATCTTAGAAAACAAAATATAACCCACTACAAGGATTAAATGTATGTGTACATGAGTATAATGATTACTTCATTCTCCCCCCCACATTAAGAGCTCAGAGGGAAATTCTTTTGGCATCCAGGGGACAGAGAAGGCAGGATGTGCTTTTAGGGGGTATGGGAAGAGGATTAAGAGCAATATTTTGTAACTAATCCATTAAAAGAGAGGACCTGAATAAAACTCTCTTTGGGAAAGGATGTGCAAGCAAATAAACAAATAAAACCAACACGGGGTCTCTGGAACATTTCTGTAACTTGAGCAAAAGGAACGATTGCCTTGAGGATGCAGATGGAATGTATTTGAAAAATGAACTACTACAGAAAACAGAAGAATGTTATTGAAGTTTTCTTTGGAAGGATGAAAGAACATAACAGAAACTATAGAAAATGGCATCAGTTGCCACCAAGAGAATGTGGGGAGCTTGTTAGAATGCAGAAGTGATCAAAAAGATGAAAGTGATAACAGTAAAGTTAATATGGAGGCCAGAGGCTGGATAGTGAAATGGTGAGTATCAGGGGTTTCTGAAGACCAGGTCAGCACACATGGTATCAAAGTAATAAGAAAATATATAAAGAAGAAAACTTTCCCAAATGGAAGAAAGATCGAGTCAGCATTTGATAGCATTTCATAATTCCCAGAGAAAATAAACAGAGTTAACTGCTTGCAGACATATCCTGGAAAAAAAAAAAAAAAAAAAAAAAAAAAAAAAAGAAGTGCGTTTGAACCTTTATAGACAAGTAAAGGCAATGCTGCAAAACCCTGAATCCCAAAAAGGTTTTGAACAAATTTCAGGATGAATGCAGGCTTCATCTCTACATTATTAACCACCACGTAAGGAAAGAGAAATCTCTATGACACCAAGCACTAGGTAATAATAGGGTATTGAGGGGAAAATGTTTTGACCCAACTATTTCCTCAAATTTTTGTTAATGTGTGAAAGTAACACATTGACAAAGCATTCTCTTGTTGACCAGGGTTCAGACTGACTGTCACACATGTAGAATTCCCAGAAAATTATTAAATACACATCTGCTGAGACTTGCGGAATAAAGAAATACACATTATAAATAGCTTACTAATAATTATGTGGATTCCAATTTCATATTGAATTAACAAAGACTAACAAGTAGTTAGGGAAGAATAATGCTAATGTCCTCAATTTACATATGGAAAGGTGATAAATGGACTGTTTCCACTTCTTGAAATCTGTTTGAAGAGTGGTGGAGCAGATTGCAGAAAAACCCCTTATAATATTTTAAGAAGTTGTTGCGACTGAGAAAAAAGAGCAAGACTCCTCAGAGTATCCCCCAAAGCCCACAGACTTCAAACTCGGGGGCAAGAGAAAACTGAGCAGGTGGAATGAGAGTTTGCAGAAGACAGAGTTGAAGGTTTTATATATTCTGTATACATATATTTTTTAATTTTTAATTTATTTTTTGAGTGATACATAAAAATGTAAAATTTGTATATATTAGTGGGCATAACATAATGTTTGATACATGTACACAGGACATAATATTTAAATCAGGTCAAACATATCTATTTCATTTATCATTTCTTTGTGGTGAAAACTTTCCAAATCCTTTCTTCTAGCTTTTTGAAATGTATAGTACATTGTTGTTTTCTATAGTCACCACACTGTGCATTAGAAACCCAGAACTGAAAATCGTATTTAAAGACCTGTTTATATAAAGACAAGGAGTCTACTTCCCCCTTCAGAAAGCTGGACAACCAAGTGTTTTGCTCTGGGCAAGAACAATAGCAGCAACAAAACAAAAATCCAGAGTGTTCTTTTTCTAAAGAAATTGAACAAATATTTGGGGAGAACTTGGCTGTTAGTGTGGGTGTTGTGGCCCTGGAGTACAGCCTTTCAGTTCTGTCACTTATGTAGCTCATGATAAAGCTGGTTCTCACCTGTCCACCCCACCACCCCAAGGGGAAGCCTGTCAGCTGGCCAACTGTCCTTAGCTGGCCTTACATTTGAAGTTTACAACATCAAAGCTAAGTAAAAGGTAATCACAAAAAACTGACCTCCGAAGAAGCAGAGAATTTATGGAACTCAAAATAATTTAAAAACAACAATAACTACTATTCTCAGAGAGAGTTAAGATATTGGAAGCTGTTGCCTCTGTATGACAGGAACAAATGCTATGAAATTGAAAACTGTCAAGAACAAGGAAGGTCACTTGGAAATTAGAGATGATGGTTCAAAGAGAACGTTCAACAGAATAACTGTGAGAAAAAGTTGAGTGACTCTCCAAATAGTAGCTCAAAAAGGAGGATAGGAGAAGGAAAAAGATGGAGATCAATTAAGGTGAACCCAAGTGTCAAGGAGATAGATTTAGCAAAAATGAAGCTGGTGTGACCTTGCCAAAAAAATAGTTTCAGGGAGCAATAGAACGAATACAGCATCAATATCCAAATGAGGTGAATGATGTGATTCTATTTAGTTTAAGACGATTGGCTTACTGGTTTAAAGTTGGTGGAAAGCAACCCTGAGTCTCATTCCAAATATAAGCTCCTAACTTATACGTAGTTCAAAGGAGGACAATTTTACTGTCTTGGCATCTCACTAAAATAAACTACTTACTCTGCATTGTCACTTCTGGTTCCAGGCAGTGACCTGGGGTTATAAATGAGCTGGGCCAAGGATATCCAGATTATTAATTTATTTTTCAGGAATCTAGCTTCCCTAACATTATGGATCTCAGTGGTGATTGTGTTAAATTGCAATTAGTCAATCTCTGTAGAAGGGCATTTGCATTATTTGTTTAGTTTTCCAATGATCATACCATAAAATGGCACATGATTTCTCATATAAGCAGTCTGGGAATTTTTGGGGGGTAAGTATTTTAGTTTTCTGCACATAAATAAATAAACACAGACAACTATTAGAAGAAGCAAATGAAGACTAGACAGCAGGGAAACTGATGCTTAAATCACATTTTTCAGAGATTTCTGTGATGTATTCATTGGCCCTAAAACAGTATATCATCAGAACTCTAGAGTAGCTTTTTATATTGAAATTATTATTGGACTTTTTGGGGGATGGGGAAGGAGGCTGCCTTCCAGGTAGAACTGTCTTGGAGATGATCGTTCAACTACAGATGAAGGGTTTCCAGCTCTGTGACGCTCTTTAACTTTGTACCATTGGCAGGAGGCAAAACGATAATGGGTAATAGCTAAAAAAGTCACTTTTTATATAGCAAGCGAGCTTGAGACTTTCAGTCCTGCAAATTAAGTTAAAATGAATGGCTTCTGAACAGCACATTGGGTGACAGGAAGTTTATAAATGTTATGTCTCCTGAGGTGTTCCAGTAATAGTAAGTTTGGGCAGAATAAGCTTTTTCTATAACTATCTCCTTGGAAAGACCAGCAGTCTCCAGAGAGATTGGTTAATAAAGTCAGTTACCTGAGTGTTGAAAATGAGATAGAAAAGGTAGGGGAATAAAAAAGACTTGAAAGGAGAAAAATGTTAATTTAGCCAACTCAATGCTTCTCCTACCAGAGTGATATTCAAGGCAGGCTTACCCACTGTTTGGTTTTGATCTAATATCAATTTGCATGACAGCTTCCAAGAACACAGGGTTTTTTTTGTGCTTGGGTCAGGCTGAGCTGACCTGCAGAAGTCCGTGAACATGAGATGTAGGCGTGGTGTTGGGGGAGGTCTGCAGGTGGCGCCAGAAGGCTCACCAGGCTGTCAGGTGCCATTGCACAGCTCACACCTTGTGGAATGTGGCGGTGTCGCCATAAACTGGGCTCATTCTGCTACTGCTTTGGCGGCTCTCAGCCAGAATCCAGGTAATGATGAACGGTGTGTCTGTGTGTGACACTCTGACAGTCATCCCAGCAAGGGCATTTTAATTTTCTCACATAAAGGTGCTCTCAGGGGAGACACAAGTGCCTTCTGAAATGCCTTGACACTTTGAGATCTTTGGGCAAATGGTGCCATGTAAGTTCAAGAACAGAATGTGTTTAGGTATGTATGAGAGGGCTATTCTCCTTGAACAAGTCGGTGGTGTTTGCCTGAAGTTTTATTTAATTTATTTTTTCATTCTTGGGGTGGGGCAAGTTTCTGAAACAGCAGTAAGAGAGAGAGAGTGAGGTCTCTTCAGATTTCACGGGCCACCAACCCAAGTCTCATGGTTTCATTTTATGCATGTAGTTCTACATATGTTTACACATAGTTTCTTCTATTTTCTGATAGCCCTAGAAGTTAATAGTGTTGTTGTTAAATAAATGAATGTATTAATTTTAATGTGAAATGATTTTTGAAAAAGTAGTAATGTTTCCTCGGGAAGGCTTCATGAAGTATTCATTTTTCTATCATCACACTGTAAATCTATTTGCCAGTTATAATCATTTTAAGATTTAGTTTGCTTGCTCTCTGGTTATTATTTTGATCAAGAGGGCAAAGAGGAGGGCATGACATCATTTTATCATCTCTCTCGCAGCTTCTGCCTCCTTTCTCTGCTTCCAATGCCATTGCTCCAGTTCAGGCTTGTATTCCTCTTTGCCTGGACCATTGCAGTAGCCTCCTCCTAGCCAGACTCCTTAGTCTAGTCCTTTTGCGCATCTTCCATAAAAATGTGGTCTGTCTGTGAGACACAGCTGATCACATTATTTCCTCCCATGGTTTCCTTTGCGTAGAATATAAAATTCAAACCCCATGCAAAGCCATTCTTATATTGATCCATACCTATCTCTGTAATCTAGTGATTCTCAATTAAGGTTGATTTTGCATCTTAGGGGACATTTAACAGTGTCTATAGGTATTTGTGATTATTATTGTGTGTGTGTGTGTGTGTGTGTGTGTGTGTGTGTGTTACTTGCACCTAGAGTTCAGGGATGCTCCCAAACCTCCTATATGCACAGGGAAGTCCCCATGACAAAGATTATACTGTACAAAATGTCAGTAGTGCTGAGGTTGAGAAACCCTGCACTTGTGTTTCTACATTGCTCCTGTGCAGCATGGATTCCAACCATAGGTAATGACTTTCTCTCCACGAACATGCTTACCCTTCTTTTGGCAATGCTGTTCCTTCTGTCTGGAATGCTTTCCTCCACTTTTGCCATTTGGAATCACCATCCCCGGGCCTCATGGTTCCTTGGGCATCTGTAATTTGAGCTTGTGTTGTGCTATAATTCTTTTCCTTTCTTTCTGATGAGCAGAACTACTTGTGGTCAAGCATCATGTCTGGCATCTTTTTCTTCCTACCATCTGGTACGAATCTGGGCACAGAGTAAGTGTTTGGCATGCTCATTTGTTGGATACTTTGGTAGGTGCATAGATGAACAGATTCTGCATTTAGATCAGATGATAGTCAGCATTCCAACATTGTGTATAATCCAGACGACTAAATTTCCAACTTGGAAATGAATTCCTCTTTTGGTCCATTCCTTTCAATGTCACCTTCTCAATTATTTTCTTTGATTCTTACTTCGATTGCTGGTGCTTTGAATGTGGTAGGTGATCAACAACTATTAAAGGAATATTGGTCATAGGCCTGGCTGTACACATATCATTGAATAGATTTAGTATCCTTCTCTTTAAGGAAGTGGAAAAGAGATTTTTTTTTTCCCCTCCAAATTTGATCTCCTGGAGCCACCTTTTTCCTACTGTGGTCCCTTCCACCCTAGAAGTTCCTCTCTGCCTCCAACTGCCACCACAGCTCAGCACACCCTGCACGGTTTAGGTGTAGAACTGAAGACTCCTGGAGGCCTCCCACACATACAGCTGCCTTAATTCAGTTCACCCCACTCGAGTTTGGAACATTCAGTCCCATCTCTGCTGCACCAGATTTATCTCCTCTTTGAGCTGTCTCTTCTTCTCTAGGTTCTGTCCCCTTCATTTATGAATGTTGGTTAGTTCACCCTGCTTCTACCGTTAAATACCAAGTTAAACTGTTTTCTATCTTCAGTCTCCCTTTTTGTCATCTGGAAGAGAATGGTCCCTCCAATTTATTTGGGATCTTCTTTCTTCCTCTGGCCTAAGCCATGGATCATTAGGGGGAGTGACTTTCTCTTGGTCTGTATTAGGGCTACTTTCCATATCTTTGTCCAACCTCCCACTTCTTTCTCTAAATATACTCAGTTGGCTGTTTGTAGCCCCTAATTTTGGACATTTTTTCCTTATTTGCTAGCTCTTTCATTTTATTATAGATTCTGGTCTTCTTCTATCTACAGTGTAAATATTTTCCTCCTTACCATGTCTTCAGTGCTTCTCCTGGACTCTTGCTTTTGGCCCTCATTTCTCTATAGGTACCCATTAGCACTTAACTTGCTTCCCTTTGAACTTCTTTATGGATGAAGGTATATCTTCATAGACCTTTAACTTGATGCTTCTACCTGCTGTGCTTCTGGAGTAGCAGGTGTTTGGTGGTCTTAATCGTCAAAGATTTTGTAGGGATGGGCAGGCTGGATGGAGAAGGAAGGGAGTAATTAAGAAAGAAAGAGGTGAAAGATCTTCATTTCACTCTAATCAAAAAGGATAAGAATCACAGTGACAGGGATTCTTTCCTCTCAGACTCAGCTCTGAGTTTTGCAGACTTCCCTTTGCTTTCTTAGGGCCCTGATCTCTACTTCTATCCACAAGCAAAATTTTGGAATTTGAAAAAGCAAAACCCACCTTGGGAAGGTTGCCACTGGAGCCTGAAGGGCAGGGCTCCCTGAAGAATGTGCTCCTCCCCTCAGGAGCCCAAAGGGCACTGGAAGAGACACTATAGCAGAAAAAGGTCACTTTTAATTAAGGACTCCAGTGAGGAGGTTGTCCTTCCTACAGGTATACAAACAATGGGCAAACAAGCAAGCAAGCAAACAAAAACACCCTTCTCTTCCCTTTGGCACAGATGAGAGCTCAGAGAACAGACAGGCAGTAAGTCACACAATCTTGTGAACCAAGAGGCAATCACTGTGTGCAGGAGTGTGCACAGAGGGTAGCGTGACGCCAAGGACACGGTGAAGCAGAGCACCCCAGCAGCGTGACGGGTAATGAGGGCACAGGAAGTACATTCCAAGGCACATGTGAGAGATTTCACAAAGGGCACTGGTGAGAAATGTAGCTACTCCACTGTGGGTGGGATAAGAATAGGATGGTGAAGATGGAGGGTAAAGAAATCAGAGGTTCAGAAGCACAGCCCCCCGTCCTCTCTGAGAACCCCACCGTCTTACCTTTCTGTCTGTGTGTGCACAGGTCCTGTGGTTTCATTGCCCTCTCTGCGGTTGAGCTCACCTGGCTTTATGACAGACAGACAGGGGATCCTATTTCAGCCAAGGGTCTGACAACTGGAATGGAAAACTGAGTAAGTAGCACCTCTCCCAGAAGCCTGTAAGCTTCTTCTGTTGGAAAGTGAAACCTTCTCTAATCAGAACCCAGGTAACCCGGATGTTTCAGTAGTCCCAGTGCTCACCCCATTCGCTGTGATTTTGAATATTTTGCAAAATACTACCAGAAAATGGTGAAATATCAGGAAAATAGATGGATGGCAATACCTGGAACATGAAAGATCCTGAATACTATCTATGATCAATGAGTGAGTATTCTGGGATTAGTGTGGAGACAGTTCCGTCTCCTTTACATGGTTTACATCAGTAGCTATGGAAACTCCTACTTGAAGCTTATTATAATAAGCCTGAAATGATGACCTCAGTCATCAAAGAAAGACTTGGCTGTGCTCAGGATGGTGAATGTACTTGGACTGGAAAGGGAACTAATGATGTATCTTTGAAGGATTTAAAGCAAGTGTTGAAGTAAAGAGTTCAAGAACATTCTGCATACCTTTTATTTTAAAAAACTTTTTTTTTTGTAAATGAAAAATTTCAAACATACACATAAGTAGATATGATGAAACAGTGATCTAGAGGTTTGGTGGGATTCAAATTCAATTTTTTTTTTTAAGGCAGGTCTTTCTTCTAGGCAGAGTTCTGTTTATTAGTGGAAAATTTTCCATAAAGAAATTTCCCTCATCACCTATTTGATTACCCTGAAACAAGAAGTGCCACTATAAGACACAAAAGGGGTGGGGTGAATGTCTGATCCACCCCCTTCATTTATTAGCCTTAAGGGTCCTTTGATAGAGCCCTAGTAACTGGGTTTGTGGCCACCTAACATATGTGCCTTTGGGGGTTTGTCTTTATCATATTTTCTAAAATCATTGGTAAAATTCTTCTCTCCCCTCAGTCTAGAATTATATTATTTTTCTTGACCAAGTGTAGCCCTCCTCCTTCCCATCACACTCCCTGCCTCCGACAAAAACTAGTCAAAATTCTCAAATAGAGCGACAGTAGAGGCATTGAGTTGAAGGAAGAGTTATAGTTTTCATGCTCATTTTTCAAGTATTTTATGATTTGTGTTTAATACGAGGACCTCCCAGACCTGACATTGCAAGGATAGGTTTAAATATAAATTCTAGACGCTGAGAGGTGATGTATGGCCTCCTCATTCCCTTGCAGCAGACCTATTGCAAGGATGTGCACCTGCTTGTGATATATGGGCAGGGAGCGGCCATGGCAGCAGTGTTTCTCTGCATTGGCCCTCATGTGTCCTGGCAAGGACTTATTTGGTGAGGCCAGCATGCTAGGTATTTCAGGAAGTAATAATAGCATGAATCCACAACAAGGTTAATCTAAGGGATCACTGGCCACATGGTTAGTATTTTATTCTGGTGGTAGAGAGACATAGAGGACGAAGGAATTATTTGAAAGAAAAAAATAATGGTTATCATTTATGTTTTGTGTTCTTTTCCACCATCCATCCCTTGGTTCTCTGAATTTAGACTTTCATGATGACAACATGGAGGAAGGTAAAAGCTTAAAAGATTTGGATAAAATGCTTGGTGAAATTTAATTCTTAGAAGCTATTTAGATGGGAAACTTTAGGGAAAAGAATGAAAGGCAATACCAAAGTGACCTCGGCGGGTGGGATTTCCAGATGAAATGTAGGTTACTCAGCTAACCTATATTTTAACAATTAACTTTTTAGTGAAGTACATCTCAAGTATTACATGGTGCATGCTACTGCTAAAATATATTTGTTGTTTATCTGAAATTTAAGTTTAACTGGATGTCTTGTACATTTATTTGTTAACTCTGGCAACTCTATGTGGATGCTCGGGGAGCAATCTGAGAGCTGTTTGCAGTGCTGTGTGCTAAGCCCCTGGACTTTTGATTATTTCAGGAAAACTCTGGAGAGTACAAGTAATGACCATGACTGTTCCTGTAAAACATATTGACATTCATCAGGGCAAAGCTGCTGTTCCCTAATAGGCATACCTTTTAATGGCCCTTTTACTGTACAAGAGTGAATTTCAATAGGCATAGGGTTTCACAGGGGTCTGAGGATTCTTACTAATCACTGTTTCTCACTGAGCATCTTAGTTATAGGAGATTGTTGCCTAGAAACAATGAAGTGCTAGGAGCTGGGGCAGTTGTCTTCAGATTTAACCAGGTGAAACAGATGTTAAATAAAATTTAGTTAAACTCACTCAGATATCTGGTAAAGAGGACAGTAGGAAGCCTGCACTTTTCATGGTGTGGTTAAAGAACTGGACGAATTGTAGAGCAGATGTGAGTTTCTCTTTGTTTTAAGTATTGCTCCATGAAATTGGTCACATCAAAGCCTGCATTTGATGATCCCTGAGAAATGTATACTTGGGATTTCCTTCTAATTTCAGTGTGATGGTTATTAGGAATGCCTAGAAGTGCCTCCCCTTCCCCCACCACAGAATACTTACCGTTCTGCTGATTTTTGTAGAGTATACAAACCTTGAATAATAATAAAATGGTGGCTGCCCAGCTACATGTGTGTAATATTGAATGGTTTTTAGGACAAGTCTTTCTTAATAGTATAAAGGACTGGAATTTTTACATAGCTGAGCAGAAGGGGCTTTATGGCTTTATCTATTCCATATTCCTCTCCTTTGTTGAACCATAGGTTCTTTATTTCAACCTGTAGATCCTTAGGAGCTGCCTTTTTTTTAATGAAACATGTCTACACGTATAGTTTCAGTTGATTGGTCCAAGGTTGATGACTTGATTGGAGCTGGACCAATCATAATACAGTGCTGACCTTAATCCTTTCTGAGATATCTCCAGTATTTCACCTCTGCCCCCCCCAAATCAATAAATTCCTTTCCCTACAAGTCAAAAAACTCAAGTTAGATATCTAAGATCTATAACCAAAAGTCTCCCAACTAATAAAATCCAGAATTAAATTTTTATAAAATGGAGTGCATAATTTGTTTTAAGAAGACAACAAATGAAAACCTAAAAACCTACTCTTGAAATGTTTACTCTTTATTTTACTGCTGAGTCACAGTTTTTTATAATGATCGTTTTGAGATTCTTTTTTTTCCTGAAGAAAACAATCATATTCTATTAATTTTAACACTCTTATCACACTTAATTCATGTTGTACTGTATCACAATACTTTTTTTTCACCTATTTCTCCTGTACTAGAGAACAAGGACTATCATTCCTTTGAATGGCTCTTGCAATGTTTACATTACATAGGGGAAAAAAACTCAATATTTGTTAAATAGATGAATAAATGTTCTCTTCGTTATTCTTAATGGAGTATTATAAAGGTTTGGGTTGTTATATATTACAGAGAAGCTATTTATAATAACATTTTTGATTACTTAGTGATATAAACATGTACATGTGAATGGTGTATTTCACACAAAAGAAAAAAAGCAAAGGTTTGGAAGTCTGACTCCAAAAATGGTGGGAAATAAGTGTGTGAAGTATTATGGCATTAATGCCTATGCTAATAAGTTTGATTTCACTATTTCACAGTGTTGTACACCATAAACAGTTACAGTTTTTATTTGTTAATTAAAAGATAATAAAACAATTTTAAATAATTTAAAAATAAGTGAGAAGATGTTACTGGCTTGTAGAGAAGTCAGTTTTGTCCTTAAAGGTAGGTCTCTGTGTGCTCTGAGAAGATCAACCATTAGTGTCAGACACATGGAGGGACTTCTTAATTGTCATGGATATTTGGAGACTTTGAAAAGGAGTCCCAGCCACATATTTGAATTACTCCAGAAGGACACCAGAATCTGGTCCATCCATGGTATTAGGCTTTGGAATAGAGTGGGATTCCTGGAAGAAGGCGCATCAGGAGCTCCAAGTGAAATCACTCTGAGAGAAGATGACTAGAAGTTACAAAGTACGCTGGAAGGAGTCATTGCTCAGAGAAAGCAGTGGCTCCATGAGTTTCCATGAGGGTTGAAGTCCCTACTCCAACCCTCCTGAGGACCTGTGTGTTCTGGTGTCTAGGGAAGAGTTGTGTCTCTGGGGTTGCATAAACTCTGCTGTGGGAAAGCCTTTATGAGGCAGTGACAGCCAGTGACAAGTAGATGGAGATAAGAAAGGTGAGGTAGAGAGCAAAGGGGTTCAGGGCTGAATTCCACGCTGTCTTCCTCCCCAACTTTCTCTCCCATCCACCTCAGAATCCAACAGGGGATAACTATTGAGGAAATGGGAAAGTCCACACTTACTGATAATCAAGCCAGTGGGACCTTATAGATTAGTATTACATTAAACGTGATAGTATGTATGAGGTATATGGTGTTATATAATATAGCATATAGTATTATGATAAAGAATATTATGGCATTATAGTAAATGTGTATAGTATTAAAGGAAATGTGACACATTTATATATACTTGGAGGAGATCAAAAGACATTAAAGTGTTATGTATATGAACCATCTATTAAATCATCTCCAACTATTTGATAGTGCGCTTTTTCTCATTTTTACTGTCATTAATGACTATGAATTCCTTGTAGATAAATCTTGTGGATTTGTATTTCTGATTGTTTGCTTTGGATAAGTTCCTGGAAGTAGAATTAAATTCAAGAATATACATAATTTTATGGGTTTTGATACCCACTGCCAAATTGCATTTCATTAAGGGTGTACTAATTTATACTTCAACCCACAGTATATAATCATTTCTATCTCAATGATAGCATTATTAGCCTTGAGTATTATCATTAAAATGAAAATCTGAGCATCAGTGAAAAATGTGTATATTTTGTTTTCTTAATGTTTTTAATTCTATTTATATAACATATAATAAAATTTATTTTCTTGTACTCCTTGAGGTAAGCTCTGTTTGTGCTAGAACTATTTTTGAAAAGAGCCAAGTTTATTTCTTTTTTATCCAAGAAATATATTTAAGGTAGAAATTACAGGAAAGCAGAAAGAAGAAAACAAAGATTACCTGTGATCCTACCTCCTAGAGATAACCATCATGGAAGCTCAGGTGTATATGTCTAATCTTTTTTTATTTAAATGAGTATATTTCAGCAGTTTTCAAGCATGGCTGCATATGATTATCACCTGTGGTGCTTAAAAAATGTACAGATGACCAGATCTTATTTCTGGAGATTCACATTCATTAGGTTCTTCCTTAAAACATTTCCCATTGGATTTATGGTGCTGGATTCTATGTGTATTTGATTATTTACCTGCCTTCCTTGGGTCATCTTGCTCATTGCCAAAGCTTCAGTGACCTATCAAGAGGCTTATGATTCTTATCCTCCGTCTGGGCAGCTAGACTAAATGTCATGATCCTATATACTGACAATCATTCCTCAATTCTACATGGGTGTTATACAACTCCCAAACTTGGTAGATTCAAACTCACTGCATTACTTTTGGGAAAGACTGAGCACTTCTTCAGTGTTCCCAATAGTGTGGCCATTGCATCCATCTCTCTCATTCCAACCCACATAGCCAGGCAGACTACAGGATGGTTCCTAATGTTCCCTACCTCCAATATGCATGTTTTTATTTAAACTCTTCCTCTTGAATATAGTCTGCCTTGGCAACTTGCTTGTAACAGATGGCATGGCATCTTTTCATGTCATGTCACTTTCATGATTAGGTGATATGATTGTGACCTCTGCATTTGTAGTGGATTCTTTCTTGGCTGGCTTTGTTGAAGCAAGCCGCCATGTTGGAGAAACCCATATAGCAAGGAACTGAGGCCTCTAGTCTACGTTAAGGAATTGAATTCTATCAAAAATGATGAGAGCTGTAAAGTAGATTCTTCTCTGGTTTAGCCTTCAGGTGAGACTCTGTCTCTGGCCCACACTCTGATTATAGCCTTGTATGAAGCCATGGAGCAGAGGACTCAGCTAAACCAAACACAGATTCCTATTCCATAGACACTAAGATGAAATACGTTTGTGCAAAGTTGTTGGTAATGAATTATGCAACAATAAGGAACATACACAATTCATCCTCAAGTTCTGTTGATTAAATTTCCTTTATATGTCTCAAATCTGATGTATTTTTCATATCAACAATTATCTAGGTCAAGCATGATCATGAATCTTCTGAATTGTTATGGTTACCTTCTAACTCATCTCTCTGCCATTTTCCTGTGACCTCCAACCTCCATCTCTTCTTAGCAGAATCATCTTGCAAAAAGGGAAATTGGATCATGTTCTACTGCCTTCAATCATTCAGCATGCTTGCATTGTCCTTAGGGCAAAGTCTGTAGTTTTTAACTTGATTCATGAGATTCCCTGTAACCTAGCCGCTGCTTGCCTATATTCTAGGTCCTGAATTCACCACGTTCTCTTGGCTCTTAGCTTCACTCTTGCTGTTTGGTGTTTCTGAATTATTCTTTCATGTACTCATGGACTTGCCTTGGGTACTCGGAATGTTTCACTTAATACAATGGATCAAATATAATATAGAATTTTATTTAGCAAGTCTTTCCTAAATGCCCAAATATAAACTATAAGTCTCAAAGATAACCTTCTGTCATCTGATTTTACACCTGTCTTTGCCATGTTTCTTGTAGACTGCAAACTACAGGGCACAAAGATCATGCTTATTTAATTTACTACTTGGTTGACAATTCATACATATTTGTTGAATGAATGAATAAATGAATGAATAAATACCACAGAGAATTTTTCTTTTTCCTTCTGGATTTGGTGAATTCTCTGAAGCACAAATCAGTCTTCTGTATGCATCCATCTAGAGCAGGCTGGAGCTTGATACTTGTGTTCACTATCTGGTGTCTTTTATCATACAACCTACCATACCCTTAACATGTACCAGTTTTCTGCTTTTGGTGACTGCCAAGTGGATTCTGGGGCCATATTCTTTTCAGAGTTAGTGATCATCTTGAGTGAAATGGAATGCGAGTGATCTTTAGTTGACCTAAATCCATCCTAATCCTCTAGTTTAGGAATAGCAATAAAGTACAACTGGGACTTCCTTCAGTTCCATCCTGAGTTTCTACTTGTTTCTTAGGGGGTACCCTGTAATTTATCTTTAGTTGATGAGAAAGTTTTTTAAAAAAAGTTTTGTCATGTGAATGCTATCCTTTCCTTCCAGAGCATCCCAATACAAGACTTGTCCTGTATTCTTTGGAAAAATCTTGGGACAGAAGGAGTTAAATGGCTGTGCTCAATGCCATTGGCCTGTAAAAAAAATTTGCAATGATTTCAACTTGATGTTGAAATCAGCCCTGCCCATCATCAACCTCTTGGATGTGACTCCTTGATTTCTTACAAATAAAAAAAAATTTTCTTTCTATTTGTAGTGCATCCTTGTTCATGAGAATATATCTTCAAGTTCTTCAAGTTTAATTTTAGATTCATTACATATCTAGGAATGTTGTGTGTGTGCGCGTTTATGTGTGTGTTTTTCCAGGGATCAAAACTAGGATTTCACATGCTAAACAAGGGATCCACCACTGAGCTACATCCCCAGTCCCTTATATCTGAGCATGAGACTGTCTTATCTTTGCTTCATATATGAATAACAAATTGTGAGTATAAGATATTTAGATAGCATCTTTTTTCCTTCAAAACCTGTAGCTGTTGGTCTGTTGTCCTCTGGCCTTTTCTATGAAGAAGAGCAGTTGGAGGCCAGTCTGATTGTTTTCCTTGTGGATAATATTCAAAAACAAAAACAAAAACCAAACAAATAAACCTGGAGTCTAATATGATATTTTCCCCTTAATCCTTATAATTAAACTTTTCACTTTAGCCTGCAATCTTAGTTCTTAATTTCATCCAGAACATGGTAAACCCATTTAGTCTGCTTACTCAAATAATTTTTTTCTAGCTTTGGAAAGTAATTTTCAGTTTTGTTGCTTCTGTTTCACTTGGACAGTTTTCTTTTTTTAGAAACATTTTAAATTCTTAGACAAGATCTCCATGTCAATTGTGATTTTTTTTTATATTGGAGAGCTATTTGTATGTAGAGAAAAATTCTATGCTGTTGTTCAAGGTTTTAATTTAATTTTCACTTTATTAAAAATACAGTCTTTTTAAAAAACAGCTTTTTTCAAACCTTTAAATTCACCTTACACATTTTGTTATTTGATTTATGAATCTAGTAAATTTTAACAATTGCTTTCAAGGGAGCCTTTGAAATAATGTTTGATCCATTTAAGTTGAACACATTCAACTCCCAAGCAGGTTCATTTATAACTTAGTTAATAAAATCCCCTTAAGTATTGAAACTCTATGTATAAATTTAATACATTCAGTTTTCTTTTTAAGCTTTCCAAATGCTTGAGTTACCAGTCAAACCTTAACAACTCCTGTAAATCTAATAAATTCAATAACAAATCCTGCTCTCCTACTCCGTCCAATGTTTAAAAACTTGATTAAATTCCCTAAATATTTCCACTTAATGGTACAAGTTTAAAATCCATTACTCAATCTTACCTTTAAATTGGAATCTATAAACTAATCTGTCATATTCATGATATACCATATGCTAGATACATAGATACTACCTCATGATTAGAAACTTATTCTGAAACTTCACACAAAAGTATTAATTCTTTGTGGTTGATTTCATTATTTCTGTGTTTAATGTAAACATTTTTGGAGTAGAAAGACACATTCCCACTAGATTTTATTATCTAAAATAAATTGGGAGTTCACATTTGGAGAACAAGGTGTCCCATCAATTGACTGAGAATGCACATTGCATAAGGTCTTGGGTGGCAACATAGAATTGTTGTGACAATAGGGGACTTGTAGTCCCTTCTAGGTGAATGGGGTTGGTGCCTTTTGGAACAGTTTATGCAGTTGTTCCTTTTGATTTGAACAGTGGGATCCTGCAGCTTACTAAATGTTGCAACTAATTCTCAAACTGCTTGTTTGGAGTTTGTACTTCTTCAGCTTCTCTAACTTATTTGAATGTATTTATTTTAATCCGTAGGGCCATGCAAGTAATTCATTCCTCTCATTTAAATAACAACAAGAGTAAAAATATAACTGATTTACTGAGCGGTTGTTATGTGCCTGTTAAGTACTCTGCTTAACATAACTCTTTTAATCCTATAATGAAGGAACTATGATTATTCCCATCTTATAATTGTATTATAATTTTCAATTTTAGGCAAAAAGAAATAAAGTTGACATAGAGATGAATCAAGAATTTAAGTCCTGGCATTGTGTTTGTACTTATTTGCTATAAAACAGTATTTCTTTCCCATAGGTAAGATCAAAAAGGGACCAAAGAATCCAAACCTTGAGAGGTGAGTGACCTCTCTTAGGTTCAAGTTATACATTTAGTTTGTAATACTCATAATAAGTTGTAGTTAACTTCCCAACCTCTTTGCTCCTGGATCAGCTCTGAAATTTGTAGGAACTTCATCATTAAATTTGGTCAACTTTCAATTCTTTGTCTGTTTCTGTTATCACAACCAAAGCCCCACTAGTCACATTCTGTTATTTGTCCTGCTTTCTTATCTGGCATTCGTGGAGAACTCATTACTCATGTTCTTCACAATTCCTATTTCTGATATGATTTTCTCCTAGGTGAAATCTATTCTTTATGGTCTTACATGTGAGTTTTAATTCTCGTATTAGAGCTTAAGTTTCCTGGAGATAATTCTTTTTTTCACTCAGCTTCTTTATACTTAGTGTACTGTTTTCAAAACTCATCCTGTGGTTTTTAATTCTTGACTCTTAGTGGCTTCTTCCAAGTACCATAAAGGGTGCATCCTCTTGTGAACTATTCAGTTCTGTACAACTCTACTTAGTTCTTAGAATTTCCTATGACTCCCCTAAGAGGATTTTCTCTTGAGGAAGGGGAGGGATGCTCCCACTGTGTTCAGCAATAGAAGAGTGAGTGCGGTGTTCATTGGTGGAAGGAAAGAAAGGCGTGATCCCTTTCCTCACCCATCACAAGGTCATGATTGAGACTCCTGTAACAAAAGACAGGTGGACCAGAGAAAGACAGAACAAATCTATTTAACCAAAGTTTTACATGGCATGAGAGGCTTCAGAAACAAAGACTCAAAGTCCTAGGAAAATTGTCTATTTTTATGCTTAGTTTGATAAAGAAAGGAAAATTGTGTAGAAATAGGATTGGACAAAGAGTATGTTCTAAAGGCCTATCCAGAGTCTTCTTGGACTATGGAGGGTCTTATGGATACTTTTTCTTGGTTTTATGGCTTGCTTTTGGGGAGAGGGGTTCTAGTTTCCATGACTTGCTTTGGAGAAGAATCCAGGTTTCTGTATCTCACTGCAAGGGAGAAAGCAGGGTGGCAGACAGGAGTATAGGAGAAAGTCAAGGACACGTTGCCTCTGAGGCTGCTGCTTTGACCTTCCAATGTAAGTTATTTCAAACTGCTCAGTATGCCCAAGCACCACACTTAGGGGTGTTGTTTTATAAGCCCCAGTACTATCAAGGTCTTACCTTACTATTTTCTGGGAGCTTCAGTCTGAAGAAATGGAGCAAGATGGTTGGGTTAGAGGAGGAGGAAGAAGAGTGAGTCTACTCAGGTGTATGGTCCTTCAGGTCAGGGTCTCCAAGGCCCTGGCAGCCTGTTTCAGTTCATGCTCCTCAGCCATATATTTAGCTGAAATACTTCTCAGAGGCTAGTAATAGGTTTTCTCTCTTTCTTTTTTTTTTTTAGTGTGGCATAGGTTTTATATTTTTCTCTGAGTATAAAGGTATTTTATTTTAATTAATTAATTATTTTTTGGTACTGGGGATTGAACCTGGGGCATTTTAACACTGAGCCATATCTCTAGTCCCTTTTTATTTTCATTCTGAGACAAGATCTCACTAAGTTGGTTAGGGCCTTACTAAGTTGTTGAGGCTGGCTTTGAACTTGCGATCCTCCTGCCTCTGCCTCTTGAGCCACTGGGAGTACAGGAATGCACCACCATGCCCCGCTGAAGGTGTTTTAGTTAGGAATTGGACAAAGCCAAATCAAGGGCTACCAATCAGATTTCATTTAAATCACAAGTATTTAGTTGTGATTCTGAAGATCTCTATGGAACAGGTTTTATATCCCAAATGACTTATTTCCTGGATTTTATAGTGGACCTGCATTTATCTCATCTTTCTTTTCATCTGAAAGATAATCTTCAAAATCTTATATTTCCAAATGAACCCATCTGAGTATTATTTTCATTTGAGGGAAGACACTTTGGTTACTCATTCACTGAAATCCCAGCAATGCAGGTGACTTAAAGATAAATATAAAACCTTTTGTTTATCTGATGGAGAATAGAAAAAAAAGTACATTTTATTTTACAAATGTTACAAATCATCAGCTGAGATCTGGCAAGAGTGAGAGGAGGAGGAGGGGAGGATTCTCAAGAATAAATCTTTAAAATCCCATCAGAAGAACACTGTTGTCTCTGCATGGTGGACGGTAGAGTCTAAACCCCTTTGCCTGGTGTTCAAATTCACCTTCAATCTGAATTCTGTCTGCTTTTGCAATCATCTCTTGTTGCCTCCCCGTGGGAACCCTGCACTAAAGACAACACAGTCTACTGGGTTGAACTTGGCAATTAATGTTGTGCTCTCCTACCCTAGGGCTTTGTTCCCATTATCCCTTTCCAGCATGTTCTTCCCTCCTGCCAGAGTCTGCTCATCTTCCAAATCCCAGTTCTGATGCTGTGCTTGGTCTCAGCAGCCAGTATTTAGCTCTGCATCCTCTAGAAAGCTCCAGGTCAGATGCTGCCTTGCATCACAGCTATCTGGGTCCTTATCTCTTCAACTCAAATGCTTTTCCTGTCCTGACAAAGGCCCCACATTGTAGTCACATTTTCCTAAGGTTCAACGAACTGTCTTGCACAGAGTAGGGTCACAATGAATAGCTTATTTGATTGAAAAGAGAGTTACAGCAAGCAAGAAAATGAAAGGTGAGGAGAAGAGATAGTGATCAAAATGAAAAAATAGATGTGACACAAAAAGAAATAGGCAGGTAGATGGGGAAAAGTGAGACAGACGTCAGTTTCTTTAATTCAAAGAAAAACTCCCCCCACCTCTCCAAAATGCTTGTTAGAATTCCAGTGCCTTCAACAATGGGGAAAAGAGCTGTTTGCTTTTATTTATAAATTTCAAAGCTTGTTGTTTAGAATAAACATTTATTTTCCCATCGAATGCCCACAGATTTTATATGGTGTCAAAGAATGTGTTTGGGTTTTTAAAAAGTGTTTTGGAAATGCCAGGGCAGCTATCAGTTTTTCAGTTATTCCTGTGAGTCTCTCTGACATTCATGTTCTCTCATTTTTGCCTAATCTTTGTTATTTGAGAGATTAAATCTGTCTCGTTTCAAAATACCTGAAAGATTATATTTGAGAACAGCATTTATTTCATTGAGTCCATTTTATTTTTTTTTCCAAACCAAATCTATCATTTTCCCAGATTGAATCCTTTCTAGTTTTTTTTTTTTTTTGGTTCTAATTGCTTCATGGTGGGGTTTTCATAGAAGAAACCAAAAATAAGAATCAACAACCCATAGGGAAGAAATGATCTCTCCCTGTTCTCAGCTCTTAAACCGTTCCTATTAATCCTGCAGTTTCTTCTGAGCTCCACCATCTCCAGTACCTGTTGTAGTCGATTTAGGTTGTGGGTTGCTATGTTGCTGCTCAGCAGCCAAAGGAAATAGCTCTTCTCCAGCCAAAGGACACGAAGGCTAAACATGATTTCTACAGTGTTTTCCACTTGGGCTTACTCCAAGGTTCTAGTCAGTAAGTGGTTTAAAGGATTCTAGACCCTTTGCTATGTGGGCCCTTGTTCAGATAGTGTAGAGTTGACTTAGTGCCTTCTTGCCTTTACCTCTTCCCTTTGTGAGAATGGACTCCCACATTTTCATCTGAGTCCACAGCATGGTAGCTGGATTCCATGGTGGATTCTGGAATGTGCCTGGTACCATGTTTCTTCCCTCACTACCAATGGAGGGTGGTTCTTGGGGTGAGGAACCTGCGTCCAGGAGCTCCAGAGAATGATATACTGTAGCAGAAGCTTCCAGCTTTAGTCAGTTCAGGATAAAATCCTCTGCTTTACTGAAAATATTGGCATTAGAAAAAGCCAAATTAGAATGTGAGACTATAGCAATAAATATCTAGGATGGAAACACCAGCAAATGAAAAGGCCCAGAGGCAAGAAAGAACAAGGCCTGTGATATGGGGAAGTAGAGAGATGATCTAATTATAAAGGTGTTTGTGTGTGTGTGTATGTTTTAATGCTCATGGACTTCATGCATCAGGAATTCAGACAGGGCCCAGCAGGATGGCTTGTCTCTATTCCACAGTGTGGGGGAGGGGGCATCTAGTGGAGAGACTGGAAAGCTGGAGGTGACTCAGAAGCTGGGTGTTACCTGTAGGCATCTTCTTGCATGTGGCTGTTGCAGGCTGTTGGCTGAGACCCTGGCTGGGGCTGTGTGGCAGAGCACGTAGATGAAGCCTCTCCATATTGTCTGGGCTTCCTCCCAGCATGGTGGCTAGGTTTCAAAAGTGAATGTCCTAATGGGTAGGAAGGGGAAGCTGCCACTTTGTCACCTTTACTGTATCAATGAAGCAGTTAAAGAAAAAAAAAAAGCTCAGATTCCAAGTGGGTGGACTGTAGGCCCTACATATTGGCGGGAAGAGTAATGAAGAATTTTGGGACCATTTTTAAAGTTGTCATATGCTAATTAGAAATATATATGCCCCCTCTAGTCAGATATTTCTCTTCAGAAAAGGAAAGGCTACCTCTTTATCCAAACAAATGTACCCCATACCAGGCAATGCAAGCTGGGTGCAGCTCCTCTCAATGTCTCATCTGGGAGTGTTGTCAAAGTTCACAACTTGTACAACCATACAGAGAGGCCTTGGGCTTAGAAAATCCTAGGTACTCACTTTTCCTCCACTGTTCCTCAGAACCAAAAGGCAAATGACCTTTATTTTCATTCAGCTTCTCCCTTTGCTCCCAACATCTATTTTTCCTCTTTGTGATTGACTCCACTTAATTAAAAATTAGTTTTGTTACATGGTTTGTACTGGTCATGGGCTTTTTTTGGTTGGTCATCTAGAAAAGGATTTTACATTCTCTGTCTCTGAATATTCTCTGGTCTGTTTGACCCTGTTCGGCCCTCATCTTTTCCTAAAGTATATGCCAAACAACTTAAGTAATAGGTATTGTTTTTAAAAGACCCAATTTTAATGACTTATATTTTCTATTTTGGAATCTTGTTTGGGGGGATGAGTGTTTTTAGAGATTTTTTTTCTCCTAAAATCTTCCAAAGTTTTAATGTAAAGAAGTCTCTTAATCATTTAATCTTAATCCAATCTCATATTTAAATCTTCCCCTAGATCTTTCCTGAAGCAATTGGCATTAGAAGAAAGAGAATGAGGAAATGAACAAGTAGTTGCCAAGATAAAATTAACTGAGCTATAAATAGGTGAAGAATGGGAATGTGGGTTAGGGTG
This sequence comes from Xerus rutilus, assembly GCA_028644305.1. Lineage (NCBI taxonomy): Eukaryota > Metazoa > Chordata > Mammalia > Rodentia > Sciuridae > Xerus > Xerus rutilus. Next base: position 21,742,914 of record CM053403.1, on the reverse strand, counting down.
ACATGTTCATGATCCTGCTGAGGATCCTGTCACCACTGATGAAGAACATTGGGGACAGAACAATACCCTATACCAGCCACCAGTTTACCCAATTAGCTACAGACAGCTTGGATACTGCACAGGTGGACAAGGAGGTGAGAGGGATAGGAATGGGGACATCACTTGGGAATACTCATATAAATGATATATTTTAAAATAGCCTTCATGGAGAGATTGATTAGCAGTACTACATTCTATATATTTATTCTCTGGCTTATTTACTTATTTTGGTACTGGGGATTGAACTCAGGGGCACTCGACCACTGAGTCACATCCCAAGCCCTATTTTGTGTTTTATGTAGAGACAGGGTCTCACTGAGTTGCTTAGCACCTTGCCATTGCCGAGGCTGGCTTTGAACCTGTGATTCTCCTGTCTCAGCCTCCCTAAGTGCTGGGATTACAGGCTTGCGCCACTGCACCCAGGTTTATTTCTTGATGATAAGTCATCCAAAATCTGAAATTGAGTCAAATACTTATTTTATGTATTCCACTATTCAGCCAATGTCAGACCTGTGATGATAAGACTGCATTGGACTGAATGTGTCTCCCCCAAATTCATACATGAAACTCTAATCCCAGTGTGATGCTAGGATTTGAAAGTGGGGACTTTGGGAACTAATTAGGTCATGAGGGTGAAACCCTCATTAATGGGATTGCTACCTGGCATGGTTTGGATTTGAGGTGTCCTTCAAAAGCTCCTGTGTTAATGCAGAGATGTTTAGAGGTGAAATAAATACACATTGAGAACTGTAACTCAATCAATCTGTCCTGGTTTGAATGGACTGGCTGGGTGGTAACTATAGGCAAGTGAGGTATGGCTAGAGGAGGTAGGTCACTGGAGGCCAGCCTTGGAAGGCTTTATCTTTCCTGGGGCTCATTCCCCCTCTCTCCCTCTATGCTTCCTGGCTGCCATGAATGGAACAGCTTTCTTTCACCACATCCTTCTGCTAGAATGTTCTGCCTTACCTTGGGCCCACAGCAATGGGCTTGGCCTACTATGGACTAAACCTCTGGAACCATAAATCAGAATAAACTTTCCCTCCTCTCAGTTGTTCTTGTTGGGTTTTTTGGTCACAGATAAAAAGCTGACTAACACACTGCCTTTGTAAGAGGCCAGAGAAATAGCTAGTGCTCTTTCTACGCCCATGTGAGGATATAAGGAAAAGTTGACTATCTACACATGAAAGAGGGCCCTGTCCAGAACCCAGACTATGCTGGCACCCTAATTTGGATTTCTGACCCCAAGAAATGTGAGAAATAAATGTATTGTTTTAGCCACTCAATCTATCATAATTTATTATAGGAACCCAAACTGACTTAAGACAAAAATCATTAAAACATGGAATAAAATTAAACTGATTTCTAACCAGTGGACTTGAGACCAACGTGTTTGCCCATATTCCTCTGTGGTCCTGTGTTTCTTCTCTTTCCTTTGTAGATTAGGAGATCTTGTTCAGTGTGGTGCGAGAATGTGAAGAGAGAGTAAAATGATTTTAGGAGTCAAACATGTAAAAACTGGCTTTAGATTATCTGAGAATATAATGAATATTCATTCAAGTTGTGAAAGAGTAGAAGTATTTTAGACATTGATTCTAAACAAATTCATTGTATTCACTGTATATTAATTGTAATGAACTATTTTTAAAACAAATGGAAAATTTGCACAGTTAACATTTCATGTTCCTAAATGCCAACTTTTGGAAAGTCTCAAGTGAAATCAGGTAGACCTAGTATTTTAAATGGGCACAAATGGGGTTCAAACTAAATGTTCTATTTTAGTGAATCCTGTGGCCAAATTTCAGTTTCCTCTGGGTATTCAGTTACTTCTCAGTCCAGAGAAACACTGCTTTCCTGCTATTCCAGTCGCTCTAGACCATGAGGAGGAAGACTATGGGGATCAGGGCCCGGGGTTGCCAGTGAGGTGGCCATCAAAGTTGTCTTGCTCTGGACGCCTAAGGGTTGGTTGCTGAAGCGGCAATGAAATCCCAGTCTTGCTTAAACTGCCTTCCTGTGTGGGTTTCAATGCATGACCTCTCTTCCTTTAATCCACACAGAAAAGTGTAATACACTTGTTAGACTATTTGGCCACCACATGACTGTCCTAATGGATCCATTTTTATCTTCCCACACCTTTTTTAAAGAAACCACTTAAAAGAAATATGAAAAAGACTGGTTTCTAAAGCTCATCTACTTTTCAATTGGATGCACCATTATCAACTTGGGTTAAAAGCACTTTTTGTGGGGTAAGGTAGAGTATCATACTATATTGTATACACTCAAGCCACCATTATTTTATGTTCCATTATGAAGGGAGAAAAACTCAATTGTAAGACATCAGATCCCAACAATTGTAAGGTTCATTCTAACTTCAGATATTAAGTGCAAAAAGTATGCCTTAGAAGTACTGAAATAAGGCATATATATTTGGGATTTTTATCACAATATGTAATTTTACATAAATACAAAATTCTTAGTGTAGTCTATTCTTTCTTCTTTTTTCTCTACCACCATTGCTATATATTCTGTCTACCTTCATATAATTTAAATTGCAAATATATATGATAAACATATAATATAGTGTGTGTAAATATATATCATAGATACGCATATTTGTCTTCATGATCATAAAATCATGTGAAAACCTATACACACATATCTACATAAAAATATAAAGAATTTTAAAAGTTTTATCATTGATTTATAATGATATGTTTTCAGAAACATTAATATCATATTTTCTTTAGAGTAAGTTTTGCTATCTGATGAAGTATTCTAAAATATCTTGTGAAAACTTATTCATCCCCAATTGGCAGAGCTCTAATTCATCTCTTTTTTTGGATGTGTAATATTCCAGGATCAATCTAATTGATATGCTTGCACTTCATTTCTATTTCATTATTCTTAGCTTTTATAAGCAGTAAATATTCTGTACCATATTCTTAGGTATTTCAGTTTATATTTTTTTGGCTAGATTCCCAGGAGAGAAAATTTTGGGGGATAAAGACATGCATATTTTTATTTTCAATGTATGTGGACAGACTGTTTATAAAAAAGACTTTTACAATTCACATTTCCATTTCAAAACATTTTTTGCCCATGTGCACATTTTTGCTCACTTTAAATGTGAAATGGATATGTTAGCACCAAAGGGGGTGATTGCCAAGCTAATGGGCATTAAGAATATTCACTTTAATTTTGTATTTTCTGCACCACTGGTGACATCAACATCTTTGAAAATTCTGGCTGTTTATATCACCTCTTCTATGAGTTTTCTCCTCCTATCATTTTCCCTTGTTAAGTTGTTGTGGTGTCTTGTGTACCCATCATGTATGAACTCTTTTCCTTTTCTTTTGCAATTTATTTTTTTCAAATTTGTTGTTTATTTGTTTTGTTTTGGATAGCTTTTGCCATTAGAAGTGTAGTTTTTACTTAGCCAAATATGTCTATTTTATTTTTTATAGTACATGACTTTGAGTTTGAATAAGGAAAGTCTCCCTTCCACTTTTTAACACACAGCCTCCTAGACTTTCCTTAAAGTATTGTTGTTTAACTAATGAGCATTTTATTTATGTGTTTACATCTTTAATGCATATAAAATTTGTTTTTTTATATGGTGTTAAGTTGGTAGTTCAGATAGTTCTTTTCTCAGATGGATGATGAGGATTCATTGTGTCTATTTATCACAATGATGATAATTCATTGTGTCTATTTTCTTACCCAACAAAATGAAATGTTAGCATTGTATCCTTGGTTTCTATCAAGTGGAAATGATCTGTTTTTCTTTATTAGTATTATATTATCATTATAGTACATTTTGATATCTGGTAAACAAGTCTCTCTTTTTTTATACACTTCTCTCCTCTATTCTTAGATATAATTATCTCATATAAAATATCATCATTATAGCCAAAAAAATTTAAATGCCATATTGGAACTCTAATTGAAGTTGCATTAAAACTATATAGATACTGAAATAGATACTGATATACACAGTTTCATAGTAGCAAGTCTTTCTATCCAACAACTTGGGCCAAGTTTTAAGTGAGATTGTACTAATGTTTACTTTTTCTATCTTATCACAATTTATTATAACCATAAAGCTAGATTCAACTAGTGACATTTCCTTCATTTTCTATGGCTTGGAATAGCACTAGCATTATCTGTTCTTCCCAACATTTAAAAATGTGCAAATGTTTTAGTTATCCCAGTGTTGATGAGATGCTAATGTTATTTTTTTTTGTACCTGGGAGCTGGGAATGGATTCACAGTTAATGATTCCATCAAACATGCCAGTGATGCCTCAGTTGAAAAATGCTGGGTTTGAGAACCTGTCAGATCTCAGTGCTAGGGTTTTTAAATTTTTATTTGTTTTTCAAAGCTCTGTTCTAATAGATCTCTTTCTCTTGGGTCCTCATTTTGATTTTGGTGAGGGGAGGTCCCCTGAGTTTTGAATGGTTTAAAAGTATCCTTTTTCATTGCTTTCCAGATAGTTTGTCATTTCTCTTTTGATTTCTATTTTGATCCAACAATTTCTCAAAAGTGCCCTAATTTCCTAATAGCTATTATTTTTTTGTGTGTGAAGAAGTTTTTTATTATTTATTTCTAATTGTATCAGTTTATAAACAGAGAACCTAGCATGTATTTCTAAAAACAATATAGTTTTTTTGTGCTTAAGTATATAATTCATTTTATTGGTGATCCATGGATCATTACTATGAACACACACACATACACACCAGATATATATTCTCTATTTGAGAATTTAAAGGATTGATATAGATAGCATTTGATGGGTAGAGCAGCCATAACAAAGTACCACAGGCTTGGGTTTAAACAACAGAAAAGTATTATCTCCCAGTTATGGAGACTAGAACTTTAAGATCAAGGGGTTGGAGAATTTGATTTCTTCTGAGGCTTCTCTCTTCCTGAAGCTGGTTGCCTTTTCCAAGAGTCTTCCCTGTCTGTCTGTCTTCATGTGCCTTTCTCCATGTCTCCTTGTGTCCAAATTTCCTCTTCTTATAAGGATACAAGTCAGATTGGCTTAGGACCCCCCACCCTTATAACTTATGTAGAGTCATAGCCTCAAGTACTGGAGATTAAAGCTTCAACATATGAATTTAGTGGAGAGGGCACTGTTCAGCACATAACATAGGTTTATTAAGGAAAGTTTGCAAATTGCCCTATATAATTTCTCTCTGACCTTATTTTTTTAAAATTTTTTTTATTTTTTAATTTTTTATTTAGGCTTACATGTTAACAGTGTAAATGATTCATTGTGCATAGATAGAGGATAACATATCAATTCTCTAGTTGTGAGTTGTATAGAATCACAACATATATGCAGTCATACATAAAGTTAGGGCTAAACTAAATTGTATAATGTTCAAAAAGATATATTGATGCTTCAAGCAATAATTCTATTTTTATTAAGGTCTCACATTTCTAATTTTTGCATTTTATATGTGGCTACTATTTTATACATACATATTTATAAAATAATATGTGTATGTAATATCTTAGAAAATATATATAATATCTTCTTAATCTAAGCTTTTTATCAAAATCTGTTGATGCTGTTTCCTGATTAGGGCTTCTAATATTAAATTGCACCTCACCACATATTAACATTACCTTTGCTGTTGTTCTTGCCTATACATTTGTTGTTGACTTATCTTAATCACTTTGTAGTATAATTGTTTCTTTTAATTTGCACAAATCAAGATTTTCTTCTTTGGTTCAATTTGACAGTCTCTTTCCTGCACTTGGAGAATTCAGTCTATTTGCTGTTGGTATAATGACTTGAATTTATTCTTCTCTTCTTACTTTATGGTTTTTATTTTATTTTACTTTTTTGGTATGGGGGACTGAACCCAGGGGTGCTTAACCACTAAGCCACATCCCCAGCCCTTTCTTATATTTTATTTTGAGACAGATTCTTGCTGAGTTGCTGAGGGCCTCGCTAAGTTGCTGAGGCTGGCTTTGAACTTGTAGTCTTCCTGCCTCAGTCACTGGGATTATAGGTGTGTGCTACTGTGCCCGGCTTACTTTATGATTTATATTGTTGTTCTGCTTTCCCCTATCCTGATTTTAATTGGTTTGGTCATTCTATTCTTCCTCTTATTTATTTAGAAAATCCACTGTATTATTTCTACTACTAATGGTTATCTTTCTTTTTCTGTACTTAGAATATTCCATGTGTTTCCTGCCACTTACCTTACCCCAATAAGGCAATTCTTGGCTAGGTATTACACGGTTTACCCTGTTCTTCCCTCTCTCCCACCTCTCCCTGTCTAGGGTCTTGCCCTTCTGCTTACTGATTGTTCTTATTAATGTTATTTTATCATCCCCTGGGACCAAGTGCCTAAGATGAGAAGTCTGATGTCAATCTGATTCTTTTTCCTTTGTGGTAACTTGTTTTGTTTCTGTTTGTAAGTTCATTAGATTTTCTTTTTAGAATCTGTGAATTTTTATGTCTGTCTCTTCTTCTTAGTGTATGCTTGAATTTTGTCTATTTATCGCAGACACATAAGCCTTCAGAGAAAAATTTCTCTGTTGTTTGTTTAAACATTGTATCTTTGTCATTTCTTCCTACCTTCTTTGGGGGAAGAAAAAGTTAAATGTTTGGCTTTGTCCTCCAAATCTTATTTTTTCCCTGCTTAATAATGGGTATAATTCTGAGAAATGCATCTTTAGGTGATTTTGTCTCTGTGTGAACATCATAGAGTGGACTTAGAGTGGATTAGATTTAGGTCCATGCTGAACCAAACAACATAGATTAAATAAAGTACCAGGCAAATGATGCCATGAAGATACAGTGGGCAGTAGACATGGTACAGCTGCAGGCATACCATGATGTTTGTTTTCCCTAACAATTTTATTTTCTTAGATATGTATTTCTGTTTTCTCTGAATGCTCTACTTCTCTCTGGCTTTATTATTATTTTTAAATTTCATTCATTCATTCTTTGTTTCTTGGTATTCTTACTGGGGCTCAGCTATGGTCATTGGATATCTGAATTGACTGAGGCCAGGAAGTGATAGAAAGCAACATGATCTCTGCACCGTGGATGGGTAGTTATAGCCACATGCACCCCGTCAGCCTCCAGGAACACTTCATTCCTAGAAAGAAGCTGGGGACAGGGAGGACTAGGTCCACTTGCTTAGTTACTTTTCATCCACTACTCTATGGCTTCTCATCTAGGAAGCCCAGGCTTGCTCATGGGACTTAGAACCCCCTGAGTTCTGTGGCTCAAGCTCTTTCTTCCATCTCAGGAGTTGGAGTCCTCATGTGGAGATTCTCTTTGAGATTGATCTCCTGTAGCCTCTTGCTCATCTTGCCCGTGTGGAGAAAACGTGAGCTACTTCCTCTCTGGGAACTCACTCACAGGGACATTTTACTTCCATTCTGCAGTCCTTTGGCCTGATGGAAGCAGGTTGACCACAGCTGGGAGTCCAGCTGTAGCAAATCTCAGCAGGGTTGCCATATTTTCAGAACCCCTTAAGGCCTATTTTAGAATGGTTACAAGATAAATCAGAAGACTCTTAGCAAAACCCAGGGTTTCCTGGCCTTTTCAATCAGGAGAAGTAATCAGTCTAGGCTAGGTTGGTTCTTTGACTTAATGCACATTGGCAATGAGAGCTTAAATGGCAAATGATGTTTTTTCTTTCACATGTGTGAGACTGAGGAACATTTATCGTAAAAGTTAAACAGAGTGACAGCTTGCTTTGGCTGATGTGTAAGAGTTCTTGACTGGGCTGCTTTCCTTTCTTCCATAATAAGTAGTTAATAGAAATTCACTGACCTGCAGTGCAGACTTAATTTATCGTGTATATCAAGTTGATTTAACAGGAATGGAATGTGGAAGAACAATAGTTTCCCTCTCTCCCTACCTCTTGGTGATACCCCGACATTCATTTGGAAAGAAAATAAGATTTAACCCCATGTAGAACCTTTGTGATCTTGAATAATTGGGCTATGTTTGAGGGGGGGACAAGTATTTAATCAATGGTGGTCATCTATTTATTTGAAACACTGTTGGGTTCCCAGAGGTGGTATTTGTCTTTAAAATTTTCACTTATAGAAAGGACTGAAGTGGCTCAGTACACTTTGTACTTTGCACTGTACAAAGGAAAAACCGAAACTCCTGAATTGCTTCTTTCTTTCATGGCATGTTCTCTATTTAGAAAATCCTTAATTAATTTTGTGTGAAAGCAGACGGTCAGAGGATTTGAGGGAGCTGGAAAACATCTTGAATTCCCTACTGCTTGCAAAGTGGGGAAAGTGAAAATGGTAAACTGATTAAAGGAAGTCTTCTTGAAGTCTACCATTCTAATGAGATGTAAATAACAACAGCAACAAATCCGGATCATTTAAGAAAGTTTGCACATGGTTTTTTTTTTTTTTTCTTTCTTTCTTCATTTGAAATGCATTTTTTTCCCCCAACTTTGTTCTCTTGAGACATCAGCCATTTAAAAGCATGATATTGGAACCAACCCAGCATCACTTTTAATTAGCACAGAAATGCTAATTATACTTTTTCTGTGTGCTGTTTAATGCTGGCTGTCAGGCTGCTGCATTTTTCACATCAGTAGCAGTGAGGTACACACGATCACCAGACCCCCTTTAAAATGATGAAGGCCACGACATCCAAACTGATTATTATTTTTAAACTCCAGGGTCTGCTAGAAGGTGCATGAGAATAATGGCATAAAAGAGAAAAAACGGGCTTTTTATTCCCTAGACAGAAGCCTAATTTCTCAAATTATTCAATATTTGTAGTCTGTGCAAATCAGGTTTCTTACCATTGAATTGTTGAAAATACACATACAGCTCAATTTTGGAAGAAAGCTACTTTTTTTTGAAGTGGTCTCATTTGGAAAGCAAATAGCTACCCTGTCTCCATCTGACAGGTTTAGGGTTTTGCATCTTAGATTTGCTTAAAGGAAAGCCTATCCATGTTCTTGGTATGATATATTTTTCAAGATGATAGTTGTAGAAATGAAATGGCTACTATTCTTCAATAAATTCTGTTGCCAAGTAGATATTTAATTAAGTTATTTTTAGCTACTGAAGACAATTTGACTTAATTTTTATAATTATTCAAATATATAACCTGCCTCCCTACCCCCCAAACAAAAACAAGATACAACCAACTACAAAATCTAAATTTTAGATTTTATCAATATTTTTAACAGAATTAGGGTGAGTCTCAATGGTGCTTGAGGTCAATACTCACCATATAATTCTAGGATTCTATGTAACAAAAGGTATTAATTCTATATTAAATTACTTTTTCAGAAATGTGTCGATGTAGTGAACCCCACAGTCATCCAGAAACCTCAAAGGAAAAATTGAACAAAACTCTGTATTTTGGGAGGTCAAATTCTTTTTCTCCATCTATAGTAAATCTTCTGTAATTTTAATTCACTTCGACAAAGTGCTAAACTATTTTTTTAGAAGTGTGAACTGTAAAATATTGTTATTGATTTTGATCACTCTTGGTACATGTGGCCTACAGCCTGATGGAAATAGCCCCTGCACAGCAGTGACGACTGTAATATTTACAGACTGCCTATGATGCTCTGGCACTGAGCCACATGCTCTGCCTGGCAGTTATACCAAGAAGCCATTGCATGGTACAGGAACCATGGCTGCAGATGCCCTGGGGCTTTCCCAGGCTTCACAGCAGGCAGGTGGTCAAGGCTGGTTTGCTCCCTCAGCTGCCTGGTACTAGAGTCTTCTGTTAACCATTGGACTATAGCATGAAATTTATGTACTTTTAGTGATATGGTAAAAATCCTGGAAGAGTTTTTTTTTCCCCTCTGAAATCAGGCTTACCATGACCCCATATGGGGATGCCTCTAGTGTGTAACTTAATGACCCGTCCTCACGGTTATCCTCCATGGTAGCTACTGTCACTGTCATCCTGTCCAGTTTACAGTTGTCAACACCAAAGGACAGAGTGTGAGCAACTTCCCCAAGGGCTCTAGATAGAGCCAGAGCAGAACTAGGATTCCAACCCTGGTAGCCCAGTCTTTGCCCTTTACTCCCCCTCGGGCCTTTTGCCAGTCTTCCTAGCTGTAAAGTGGATGTAATGGCCGCCCTGCTTTCAGGGCAAGGAGTGATAGGTGAAGTCAAAAATGTGAAACTGCTTGTAAGGAAAGCAAAACAGAACAGAAAATAACATATATTATCATGAAATTTCAAAATTGAGTGGCTTGGGGGTTAGCTCAGTGGGAGAGTGAATTGTAAAATATTAGAAAAGAAATATAACTTGTATGTGCAAGACCCTAGGTTTAATCCCCAGCACTAAAAAAAAAAAAATTCCAAAATTGATATTTATTTGGCAAATAGATCTCTGTTCCAATTCTTTCAAAAAAAAATTGACATTAATTTCCAAAAAAGAGGGGCTAAAAATACAGGTAATAGGAAAATTAAGTTTAAGCAAAAGAAGCAGACAGGAAAATGAATGTTTAAATACCCAAGACAAAGGTGAATTAAAGCTACATAATTTTTTTTTTTGGTACCGGGGATTGAACTCAGGGGTACTCGACTACTGAACCACATCCCCAGCCGTATTTTGTGTTTTATGTAGAGACAGGGTCTCACTGAGTTGCTTAGCACCTCAGCATTGCTGAGGCTGGCTTTGAATTCGCGATTCTCCTGTCTCAGCCTCCCAAAGTGCTGGGATTACAAGTGTGAGCCACCACGCCCGGCTTTAAGCTACATAATTTTATTAACAAAATAGAGTACTGTCTTAGGAGAGAGAACTCCCCCACCCTGCCATTACATTTTAAAAGAAATTTCTCACCTTGGAACTTGTGGATCAAACATGTTGATAGATAGTTGCACTGTGTAAGCAATTTGATTGGTTAGAATATCATCATTTTTGCTTTTTTCTTTTCTGGTCATGGTAGAGGTATTGAGGAGCTATGTATGGATCCTTCAAATTTGGTTAGCAGGAGGGAAGTGTTGTAGAATATAAGGATATAGATAATTTAAGACTAGATAATTAGTCCTTAAATTGTAAAAAAAAAATCAACTATATTTCAAAAGAAGACTCTCTAAGTACTCCAGACAGATCTGCCATGATGGGGAGCTGCTGACCAGCAGGTCCTTGAACTCTGATGCCGGTGTGGTGTGATATGGGGTGCATAATTAGATCCCTGGATGCCATTTCTGTTCCTGGGCTCAATTTTAAACTAGACACAGTATATGAGTGCAGAGAATGGATTAGAATATAGATAAGGGAAACATACATGCATTGTAGAATATTTAGAAATATAGAAGAATATTTTAAAAGTTGCCATCAGTTGAATTAAGTTCACTGTTACTTTTTAGCTCATTCTTCTTTCCATCTCTTACTGTCTTTCTTATCTCTCTCTGTAAGTAGAGATAGAGGTAAAGAAGTGACTTAACTATGAATAGACATGATATAGATACATGCATGTATTTACACACACCCATTCAGAGGTTTGAAGGGGTGATATACTTTTCCTAAGGTCCCAAGGCTAGTGGCAAAGATGAAGCTCAATCCCATTTCTTTCTCAACTCAAGTTCATTTTCTCCATCACCATTCTATACCTAAAATATGTCAATTTCTTGAACACAGATTATTTTATGAAGGTAGAGCAAGCATTATTTAGCACTTGGTACCCTGCTCCTCCCTTCCAGTCATCTTCTATTGAGAGCTGTGTCTCAGATCATTACTATTTTTCTAAAACATGATTTTTGATATTAATATTCTATCATAGACCATCATTTAGTTAAACATTCCATTATCTTAAATCTTTAGTTTTCCAATGTTCACAAGTTGTCACTCATCACTATTAAAGGACAGGGTGATAGGCTGTGTTGGTATGTGTCAGGGATGGCTTTATGAAGAGGAAGCCCTTGGGCTAGATCTCAAAGTGCACAGGGGTCTTGACAAGCTGGACATGGAAGAGAGCATACCTAGGAGAGGAAAGAAGCATGGTATGACTGGGGAACTGAGAAATGATTAGTATGACAATGTGCTGTAATGGTTAAGAGATTGGGCTTTGCTTTCAGGCATATCCTGAGTTTCTACAGTATAGCTTTAGTGACTCTGTGACTTTGGACAATTTCCTTAGCCTTTCCAAGGTTGGCTTTTCTTATCTGTAAAATGAAGATTGCAACAAGGTTGTCATGAGGGCACAGATAGTTCTTTGTATAGAACCTGATGCCTGAAAGAACTCAAGAAATATTCGTTCTGTTTTAGTTAGTGTGGTTATCAGCATCCTTAAGATAGGAAATGGGACGTGTTCAGAGCCAAAGCAGGACAAATCCTAGAGTCTTAAATATCCTTTCAAAAGCTTGGTCTTTGTAGTGGCTGTGGTCAGACCTGGATAGGGAGTACCACGATCAGCTTTGAATTGCAGTATGATGCAAGGCTAGAGGAGTCACAGTAAGGGCTTGGAGTAGGTGACAAATGAGAGCCATGTCAAGGATAGAGCATTACTGAACCCAAGTAATTCTTTGGATCAAGAAGGTGAAGAGAGGAGTCCAGGATGATACAGAAGGTATGGGATGTTTCTGCCTGTACACTGATTGAGCTAGTCAGTTTTTTGTTTGTTTGTTTGTTTGTTTTTGCCATTGAATGAAATACCTGAGATACAACTTAAAAGGAGGAAAGATCCATTTTGGGAAGGTTTCAGTTCATGGTTGGCCTGTTGTTTTCGGACTGTAGTGGAGCAGCACATCAAAGCAGGAGTGTGGGGAGGAGGACTTCATGGCAGCTGGGAAGCAAGAGGAGATGAAGGGCTGGAGTCCCAAAGTCCCCTTTAAGGGCATGCCCCAGTGATGTAAACTTCCTCCCACTAGGTTTACTTCCCAAAGATTCCACTGTCTCCCAATAGTACTATCAGCTGGGGACCAAGCCTGTAGCACAAGGGCCTGTGCAGACACTCCAGATCCAAACTGTAACTATGGTTCTCTTCCCACTGTTTTTTTGTTTTTTTTTAAATTTTTTTTTTATAGCATCTCAGTTTGCCTTTGGATAACGAATCCTCCTCCACGCTCAATCCATTCCCTGATCTCATTCACTCAACCTGTGCACAGTGACCCAACAGTTCCATATCCTGGAAGCATTGAACTCAATGGACCCTACTAGATCAAAACTCTTACTGTAATTTTGAGGAGGAAAACCTCTTTCATTAGAATTAAAGATGGAAGAATGTAAGCTTGAGATACTCACTCTAGAAGGAAGGCAATGAAGCAGAAATGCTGAGAAGGGAAAGAGGGCAGAAGAGAGATTTTATTAAATTGCTTAGTCATTCTTAGAGGTAGAATTTCTTTATAGTCTTTGCGATGAAGGGAGTCAATAAGTTATGCAGTCAAGTCCCAGGCAAGTTGATTTTCTTTCACTTGCAACTAAAATTTCAATAATTTTCAGTCAATGTAGGAGATTCCCAGATTTTTGCCTTGGATGTATTGGGTAAATTAACCAATATGTGAATCACAGAGTGGTTACCATTTTGAGAGAAAATGATGACTTTGATTTGTGGAGATTGTTGAGTCTCAATTACTCATGGTGAATGTAAGTGGAGATGCCTGGCAGACAGACACTTAGATAAATGACTCTAAACTTAAAATACAGATTGGAGACAGAGAAAGAGGTTTGGAACTATGAGCTGTTATGGTGAGAAAAGAGTTTATCTCTTTTTAAAGTTCTCCTTTTGTTGGGCAAGGATGCTCCCATGGCAGATACTCAAGATATATTTGTCAACCATGGGGAGAATGGCAAGCAGATAAATAGAGTGTGTAGGACTGTTTGGGGGTGAATGTCCTTTTTTGTCCCATTGATGTTCATATGTACAGCACTATGAATATAGTAGTAACTGTTTTAGTAAGCTTTGTCATTGCTGTGACCAAAAGACCTGACAAGAATGATTGGAAGAGGAAAAGTTTCTTTGGCTCACAGTTTCAGAGGTCTCAGTTCATAGACAGCTCACTCTGTCACTCTGGGCCCAAGGTGAGGTAGAACATCATGGCAGAAGTATGTGGTAGAGGAGAGCAGCTCAGACTTGGCAACAAGGAAGTAGAGAGAGAGAGAGCTCCACTCACCAGGGACAAAATAAAAAACCCAAAGGCATGCCCCAGGGGCTCACCTCCTCCAACCACATCCTATCTACCTATAGTTGCTACCCAGTTAATCCCTATCAGTGGATTAATGCACTGATTAGGTTAGGGGTCACACAACCCAATCATTTCACCTCTAAACTTTCTTGCATTGTCTTCCACATGAGCTTTTGGGAAAAACCTCATATCTAAAACCTAACAATAACACCATCAGATAATTAAGATGTCAATTTTTCATCTCAAGGAAGAGAAACCATATATTTAGGATATCATCTTATGATTTATTTATTTTTTTGGGGGAAGTGAAGAACACAATAATGCATACAATGCTTTTATAAAGTAAAAAATAACTGAGCTAGGCCTGACTGTTTTTAAATTAGATGTAAACAGATGGGTTGGTAGAAAATGACATTTACAAATTTGGTGTTTTTTAATAATGCAGCTATTTAAATTGGAGTAAATGAACAGGTAATACCTGCCTTCGTTCTGAAGTGGAATGTCTACCCAGTGGTTCTGGAGAGTGTTGCTCAGTACTTCTCAGATGCTGGTCCTTTATGTTTGGCCTCTGAATCATCTGCGGAGTGTTTTAAATCCATAGGATTCTGAATTGTACTCCCAAAGATTCTGACTCTGGAAATCTGTGTGTTTAGGAATCCATCTATTTACTCCCAGGTGACCAATGTTTGGCCGTGTTTGGCCATGTATGACTTGGTGACAGGAAGAGACATAGGTGTAATCCCTTGTGTATCTGTTGTTGGGCTGGCTGTTTGAAGTCATTGGGTCTTTGTTTCCTTATTGGTAAACTGATATGCTTAAAGTGATGATCTTTGAGGCCTCTTCCTGCTCTAAGCATACCTTCATTTAATGCTCCAAACTAGTTTGTTTTTCTGTTCTTCATATGTGACTCTTACAAAGCACATCTCCTGCTTCATAAAGGAAATAAAAGACAGAAAATTCAAACCAGCATTTCAGTTGCCTTTTGACTGCCGACAAGATGACAGTTTCCAGAGTGTCGCAGTTTAGAGATCTGTAACAGTAATGGTAGTGAGCTGTGTTGTATATAATTTGATCCTTAAGCATGCACCGACCACTTAAAGTTATTTTCTATACACTTAAAATGATAAAATGGTGAGCAGGATGTTCTTTAACTTTCTGTTTTGTTATTGTGTATTGTGGTATTCCCACTGGAGAAAGCATAGCATTTCCCCCCTTCCCTTTCCTTTGAAAATCAAGCTCATGCAAAGTGACAGGTTTAGAACATATTTCTAAATCAAAGAATGACCATTATAGGACTTGATCATACACGTTACTTTCCTAACTACCATTTATTTGTGCTAAAATTGGCTACATTCCTGATGATAATTCTGCAAGACAGCGGTAGGATATGACTTGCCTTCCCACTGTTTGATATAAATCTCCACTGATATGAATTGAGTTCAGCTGCAGTGAACTTAAATGCTAATGTTGAAAACATAAGGCAGCCTGCTGTTTCTTTTATACCAGAAAGTTTTAACTTTTATAGTCTTCTGAATTCCACCCCTTTCCCCCCCACTTACGTTAGATCACATTAGAACCACTCCATTTCTGTCTGAAGGGGAAAATGTGCAAACTTGATTTACATAACTCAACATGAAAAAAGAAGAAAGAATGAATCATAAGGATGGGCACACTGCTCTTGTCCTTGAATAATACCATAACAGACATGGGAATATGGCTGCTGAATAGCACTTATTAGGTAGCCAACCAATATTTGTGAAGCAATGACTGTGCCTGGTTCTGTGTTAATCACTCTAGATTATAGAAAATAGCCATAGTCAAAAGAATAATGGAATTTATGGAATGCTTACTGTATGCCAAGCATTGTAGTGAGCACTTTAATGTTAGTTATGATTTCACGGAAACCTCAAAGCAATCCTATGAGTAGGCACCTATTATTCTATCACTTTTACTGATGGAGAAACTGAAGTCCAGAGATGTTTTTGAAAACATTTCCTTAAGACTTGAGAAACCAGAATTCAAAGACAGATGTCCATCTTCTTGGCATCTGGATGTATCCCTGAGTTTAACGAGTCTGTAGTCTAGTTGGGAACATAAGAAATACAGCTCTTTTTGGAAAGGTCCAGCATTGTAAGGTATGCATAAAACAAATAGCATCAGAAATCCTTCCTAATCATGCACAATGTCAAGGAGGGTAGAGGATGATTCTGAAGGGGGTCAGATTCTGAGGTTAAAGATAAAAAGTAAAAATGGGAAAGCAGAATCAGTTTTGTTGTACACGTTTATCGTATTTATACTCTTCCTTTGAAATTACGTGTAAGCTTTTCTCATTTTACTACTTCTGGCCTGATTCAGAGTCAATCCTGTGTATCCCTAGTATTAGGTGTACCTAGAATCTTAGATATTCAATATGGCTGATGCTCTGACCTTGAAAGGGAGGATGGAATGAGTTAAGAGTGAAGTGACAGGCAGGGGTAAGGGGGTGGGGACCACTGAAAGCATCATAAAAATGTGAGCTATATCCTATTAGGTGTGGTAGTGCAGTTTGTAATCCCAACAACTCAGGAGGCTGAGGCAGGAGGTTCCCAAGTTCCAGCCCGGCCAGGGCAATTTAGAGAGATAAAATTTTAAAAAGGAGTAGGGGTCGCTCAGTAGTAGAATGCTTGCTTAGCATATCTGAGACCCTGGGTTCAATTCCTAGTAAAGAAAAAAAAAAATTAGGCTATATCCCAAGTGGTTCAGGGGAATGACATGCCCAGGACTAGGGGTTTTTTTGGCAAGATTGTTTTTGGATGTGGAATGGTAGATGAATTGAAGGAGTTACCAGAGTGATACATATGAGAGGCGATAGTGGCTTAACCTTGAACTAGGTTGGTATGAATTAGGCGTATTTGGAAATGACTTAGAAATTGGAGCTGTCTGTTTTCCAGTGGAAGATTTCATCATCCCTCTGACCCTGTCTCTGTCATAGTCCTAGTACTTAATGTGATGTGCTATAGACACTTTTCTGTTCTCTATTTATTTGACAGTATTCTGATAATTGACGTGACTTTTGTGACCTCATTTCTGCTTCTTCGTCTTTCTCCTCCTCCTCCCTTCTCCACTTCTCCTCCTCCTCCCGCTACTCCTCCTTCTTCCCTTTCTTTCTTTCTTTTACATAGTTTTCTCCTTTTCCGTGTATTTTTACCTATTTTTTTCCTTTTTCTAATCTACCTCTATCTCCTTTCAGTTTCTTTCTTCCTTTTAATGATGGAATTCTATGGGGTTGGTGTTGGGATTGCTTCCTCTCTCTCTCAGTGTAGGGTCTACTTTGTATTTCTAGATGATCTTATTGTGTCTCTGTGTTGCTGACTCACAACTTTTTTCTCAGGGCTAGATTCTCAGGCTGAGACCAAACATCTACACATGTACGGGACAAGCCCATTTGCAATTCTAACATACATCACAAACTCAACACATCAGAAATGTATTTGTCAATTCTCCACTCTTCTACCACCTTGTCAGCAGCACTATCAGTTACCTAGATGTGCAGCTGGGTAACCAGGTTGATTCCTTGACCTCTTTCTTTTCTTAAATGCCCACGTGCTATCTGTCAGGTGGTCCTGTACTTCTATCTTCTAATGCATCTCAGTGCCTGTTTCTAACTCCAGTCCAAGGAGGATCTTTCTTTTAACTTCTGTGATTTTCCCTTGTATTTTCTGCTTTCTTATTTGTTTGTTTATTGACAACTGTTTTCTTCACTAAGCTGTAAGTTACATGAGAACAAGAACTTTTTTTCCCCAATAACACAGATGATGGATTCAGTCAATATTTGTGGAACAAATGAATAGGCCAATGGTTGATTTAATGTGAAAAGTAAAAAATAGGGAGAGGAGAAAAAGGTGCCCCAAATCATTCCCAGATTTCTGATTTGAGGAAGTGAATATCTGGTGATGCTATTTACAAAGATTAGGGCAAGTTTGGAGGGAAAAAATTAAATTCTTTTTTAGATAGATTGAGTTGAAGGTACTTGCAAGATGTCAACTGTCTGCTATCTTCTGTTTTTCTGTTGCTATAACGGAGTGCTTGGGACTGCTTAATTTATAAAGCAAAGGCAGTATTTTGGTTCATGGTTCTGGAGACCTGGAAGTCCAAGAACATGGCACCAACATCTACTCAGCTTCTGGTAAGGACTTTGTTCAACTTATGGTTAAACTATGCCAGAAAGTGGAAGGACAAAGAGACTTTTGTGGAAGAATGAAAAGGAGGCTCAACTCCCATTAGCTAACTCATTTCCACAAGAAAAGCATTAATTCATTCTTGAGGGCTCTGCCCCTTGAGTCAGATGCCCCTCCTCATTCTGCCAGTGCTGCTACATTGAGGAATTAAGGTCACAACACATGAATATTTGGGGACACACTCAAATCACAGCAGATGTAGTAAATTGGAACTCAGAGGTCAATTCTGGTCTAGAGATGTCAACTGCAGACTCACTAGCCTAAGGAGAATAGTACTTGAAGTTATAGGTGTGTTTAGGTTCTTTTGAGTGAGAAGAGTAAATCAGTCAGAGCCCAAAGAGACACAAAAATTATGGGACCAGCAGAAGATGAGAGGTGACCAAAGTGGTGGAAAGAAAACTTAAGAGTATATGCTGTCAAGGACAAAGAATTTCTAGAAAGAGAGACTATGGTCAATAGTGTCACATGCTACTAAGAAGTCAGAAAATTATAACCAAAACATGACCATTTGATTCAGCAACTGTGGTGATCTGGGAAAGCGGTTTTACCAGCCAGTGGTGACAACAGGAACCAGATTTAAGGGTCCAGAATTAAGGGACCTGAAGAGCAATAGGGAAGGGTTTGCTTAGGTCAGAAAATGGACAGGAAGGAAACCTTGTCAGCTGGAAGGTAGACAAAGAGTTGATAAATTTGATAGATTGAAAAAATAAATATGGAAGAGACTTGAGGATATTAATGCTGTCCAGAAAAGACACACACACACAAACACACACACACACACAGAAGGGATGAACCGGACAGAGGAAGCTTGAGAGTGCCCTGGACTAATTTCTGGATTTAGTAGAACTGTAAGAGCCTCATCTAATCACTTCCATTTTCTCTCTGATAGAGAAGAGGTAAGACCAATCCTTTTAGGGACCTCTTTCTTCAGATTCCTAAAAGCCAGCCCTCCTTAAAGACTACTCTAAAATGTTCTGCTGGCTAGGTCCTCTTAAAATACTTCCTTTCAGTCAGAGTCCAACCAGGCTGCTGGACTCTTTTTTTAATGACATCTTCATTCTATGGATGAGCCTTCAGAGAATCATAGTCAGTGCTGTTTATTTGTGGATGGGTTCCCATTGTTCCCATGACTAATATAAGATTGTCTATTTATTATTCATTTGTTCCCCTTCCTTTTTTTATGGCCACTTTGCTTTTCACCTTCCTGTTCCTTGCCAGGCATGATGAGCTACAGTGGCAACACTTGGTATAATGGTTTCAAATTATAATATCAGTATACTTTTGATGCTCCTACATAATTAATGCTGAAATTTACAGCCAGTGGTGATAATAGGAATCAGAAAACAACTCTAAGCATAAGGCAATATGCTTAATAATTGGTTCATGTTTTTCTTTTTTTTCTTTTTTCTCTGCCTAATAATCAACTTTATTTTTACCTGCTATGACAAAGACCAGTTAGGGAAAAAAATTGTTATGTAACAATTCCCTCCTTGACCCATCTGAGTCTAAAAGGCATTCAGTAGGTGACTGGGAATCCCAGGCAATATTGTAGTCTTAGCTTTTCTATTTCCATCTTGGAAATAACAGCTACTACAACCTCACTCGACTCTGTGGAGATCTGAGCTGCTGCCTCTACAGTCCTCTCACATTGGTTTATTGCCTGACCACTAAACGGTTTTGAAAATCAGATTTTCACTGTTAATAATTAAGTAATTAGGGAGTTATGAGCTTTGACAAGAGTTCTTCATCTTTTGATCCCTACAGGGAAAATAAAAGCGACAAAGGAAAAGTTAATATACTGAATCCACTAACTGGTTTTTGAATCCTGCCAAGGTCCTGCCATTGTAATTTCAGGAAGAGGTGGACCCAGCACCTCAGAAACAAATTGTATTTTCTCTGACTCTTCCAATTGCATGTTTTATCACAGATCTTCTCTTTCTTATTCCGTAGATAAATATGTGTGACATTGGCTGGGGCACCCTCTGGGAATTTCTCATATTCAATCAGAGATTTGCAGAGCACTGAGGATCCTTTTTGAATGTCAATAGAGTCTGAGGAATGGTGTGCGGGGTAAGAATTGGGAACTAGGAAAGAAGTCCTTGAAGTGTCGTTGTTTGAGTTTTAAAGTATAACAAGTCAGATTCTGGTTGCATGACTTCATACTTCACTCTTTGGCAAGTTATAATTCCTCTGAGCCTCAGTTTCTCGCTTATATATAAGGATAATATTAAGTATATATAAGTATAAAAGGGGTACTAATTCCCATTTCAGGGATTCCTGGGGACTAAATAAAATAGTTTCCTAGAAGCACCTAGCAGAGGACCTAGTAGATATGCCTCAATATATATTTGTTTCTTTCTCAAAATAAATGTTCTTCACAGCTCCTGAATACCTAAAACCTCTTAAAAAGACTCATCTTGTTGATATAGTTCTATGACTATCTCTTACATTGGTATCTTCCTTTCTATGTCTAGATTTATCTCCCCAATTCAGGTTGATATCCCTAAAATATAATTCCAAAGATAGGATAGCTCTGCTCCCCAGCCTATAGGGTATTTCCATTGCAAGCCTAGGAAAATTTGCTGGTTCACTGATCTTGGGTTTTCTTGCTTCCAGAACTGTGAGCAATAAATTTCTATTGTTTTAAAATTACCTAGCCTAAGGTATTTTGTTATAGCAGCCAGAATGCACTAATATGGACATCTGGTTCAATGCCTTGGTGATTCTAAAGTCACTATTTGTTTAGGGAAAAACAATGAGCATAGCTTATGAAGCCTACTGCAGACATTTAGAGTTATATCATTGCTAGCTACATGGAGGAGAAAGAGATCAAATCTGCTTCAGGTTTAGTGGGAGTCTTCTCCCTTTAGTAAATGAAGCACTTGGAAAACTATCTAAATTTTGATGTTCAGTCTCACTCATAAATGGCGAGATTGTTTTTTCAAGAAAAAGCATTCTTAGAGCAAGTATTAAAATATAAACCCTTTCAATAGCAAAAACAAAAACTGCCCCTCCACACTGTCTTCCCAATGAAGTGGCCTTTCTCTGGAAATATCATTTCCTCTTTTCACCATCTTTCTTTTAAATTGCCCAATCAATCAGGAGGGGAGATTTGTGCCCCACCTGTGGCAAGACATTTTAAAGAGAGGAGACATTTGATTGCTATGTTTAGATTTATGGGGATTGAGATGACCCTGAAGATTAAATGAAGAAGCAACTGTGAAAAAGAAACTGAAACAGGGAGAAAATTGATTTTTAAGTTGGAGACATATTGGCGTTGGAGAGGTTTAAATGAGGAAATGGGCTGGAATGATAGGATCCAGGCGGTGGGGGAGGGGCACCCTGAGGGGGAGCTGCGTTGTCTAATTGTCGCTGGTGTAATGCCCCTGACCTTCAGGAGGCTGGAGAATGATGATGTCAGGTGACTGGAGTTTTAAAATCACATTTAGTGAACACCTAATCAGAGCTACAGATGGGCTTTAGATTTGATCCTCCTGATGAAACTGAATTAAGACAGGGTAGAAGACAGATAATGAAGAGTGACTATGAGATGAAATTCCTCAGAGTTATTTTTCAAGATACAAGAGGCAGCAAAAATATATTGCTGGCTAAAACAAAAGAAATTTAATCAACAAAGATAAAAATATGATTTTTTTTTCCAAAGGGAAAAATATATCTTGGAAACTTCTCCAAAATGAAAGAGAAGTTTTTGAAATGGAGATCTACTTCTGCATCTCTGAAATCAATTTATTTCTGTTTCCTTCCAGGTCATGAGTCTCTCATCTGAGCTTCTAAATTTGTACTATAACATCTTTTCTTTTTGTTTTTTACACATCATCTTTTGGTGACTTCAGAAGCAACACCCTCCACCCCCAACCAGGACCGATATGCAACTTCCAGGGGCATTCAGTGAATATGTTTTGGGTACTTGCTCTCTATTCAACATTTCTGCAAATTTGCAGGTGTAAATAAATCACAGACCTTGTTCTCAAGAATTGAAAGGACTTTTGAGGATACACCTATGTGAAATAATGAACAGTCATTAAGCCAGAAATATGAAGTTGAATAGGAGCTTAGGAGGAGGAGGAAGGATCTCTCCAGCTGGTTGGTCATGATAAATTACATGATGGAGAAGGGACTTAGATAGAATTGAGGAGTGGAAATGTAATGGAGAGTCGGGGAGCAGAGGAAAAAGTAGACTGGGAAAATCACAGAACCCAAATTATGCTTGGGGGTGTCAAGTGGTTGGTAAGGGAATTGATGTGATGAGACTAGCAATAGGTTATTAAGAGCAAGGGAGGGTCAACTGAAATATAATCTATGGAGCTTGGGTAACTCTTGTGGCAAAGTGGAGTTATGTGTTCTGAGAATGTGATCATATAATTGATAACTCATTATTTATGTATTTATGCATAAATACATGGGTGGAAATACTAAGCCCTTCATGTGCATTTGTTTGTCATCCTTGAAGCCATTTCTATTCACACACACACACACACACACACAAACACACACACACACACACACACACACACACACACACACGAGTATGCAAAACAGAAAGATCCGACATAGTGCTTAATTAATATAATCAGTTTTTCTGGGAAAAAAATACCATTCTGTGTGTTTGTGTGTGTGTGTGTGTGTGAGAGAGAGAGAGAGAGAGAGAGAGAGAGAGAGAGACTGCATCTTCCTACCTAATAGAAGGGCTAAGGGGACTAATATGGCCTTGTGCAGGAGAAAGAGAAGTTAAGTACAACAATTCCATTAATGAATGAAGATGGTAGGAGAACTATAGTAATTAAATACTTTAAATACTAGATTATTTTTTAAAAATGTACATTTTTTAAAAAGATATGAAGTATAGACATTTGGATACTTAAAATTATGCCAGGGATGATATAAGAATATCTTTTGATATATGGATAAGAGATGAGTAGAGACAAAAGATTTGCATTTAGTAATATAATAAAAAGAATAAGCTGGGCACGGTGGCGCATGCCTGTAATCCCAGCACTCTGGGAGACTGAGACAGGAGAATTGCGAGTTCAAAGCCAGTCTCAACAACGGTGAGGAGCTAAGCAACTCAGTGAGACCTTGTGTCTACATAAAACACAAAATAGGGCTGGAGATGTAGCTCAGTGGTGAGTACCCCTGAGTTCAATCCCCAGTACCAAAAAAAAAAAAAAAAAAGAAAAAAGAATAATGAAGCATGTTCAAACATTGAATTTTAATTCATTTGAAACTAGAGTGGTAAAGTTGAATGGGATAAAATGTATACAATGAATTGTTAACTGGTCTAAGCACTGGACTGAGAATGTACAAAAATTTCAAAATCCTTGTGTGCAAACAAAATTTCTCCATTTTAAAGGAATACTATAATAATAATAATAATAATAATAATAATAATAATAATTCCACCACTGCCACTTTCCTAGACAGTTATCAATGAATTTACTTTTAGGCCCCTTCCTTGCCCTTGATGTCTGCGTATTTCATTTCCATGGTCAGGGATGGCTGGGTCTTGGGTTCAGCACTGGGAGGCACCTGCAGGAGCCTGGAGGGAAGGAGCAAGGGAGAAGCCAGGCTATTTCTTTCCCTTATTCTGCCTTGGATGCTCTTCCATTGTTCTAGTCCCTCTCAGTAAGACTCCATTTTTCTGGCTTCATTCAGGTGACCCATCCTCGAGCTCTGGAAACACCACCTTCTCCATTGTCCCTTCAGTTTAGGGAAGAGGCTCTAGTTGTTCATCTCTCAGTGGCTTCCCTGTTCCCTCTAGTATTAAATTTCTTCTATTTTAAATAACACTTTCTTGCTTGGACCCTGACTGATAGGCTGGTTGTACATAAATAATACGAAGAATGGAATAATACAGTAGACCAGTCTGAGATATTTAGAGAAAGATGGTTAAACATGTTCAAATAATTTTTATTTGGTACCTTATGACTCTAGTCATCTTTAACACTCTGAGCTTTCCCAGGAATATTGTAGGACTTCCTCATGGAATAAAAATCTCTTGGTGACTCTGAAATGATTTCTAAGTATTGCTTTCTGTATTGTCTCTTAAAAACTTGATAAATTTAGAGTTCTTGAATATATCCAACATATATAATGTGAAAACAGATAATAGTTTTCAGTGTTAAATTTGTTTTAGCTCTTGCAATAGAGAAGCTTGTTGATTTTTTCCATGGACAAATTATTGTAACTTTATTTAATTTTATTAATCCTTTATTGCCTTTATTAACTTTGTTAAGTAACTTTATTAATCTCTTACTGCCTAATTGGTTTGACCAAAGAGCAGGAAATCATGCTATATAAAAGTGTATTAAGTATTCATGTATTAAGTATACTTTGAAGCATTCCAGCACATTCTTAGGTAATATTATGAAAAATCTGTTAATCTGTTTTCTGTAAGGTCCTATTCTGCTGGGGAGTCTTTTTGTGTGACATTGGCCTATGATAGCTGAACTCTATTCTGATTCTATGATACTTGACTGTCCAGATCATTTTTTTAAGTGTAGTTTAAGAAATGTTTATACTGTGTTATGGTTTAGATATGAGGTTATCTCCCAAATCTCATGTGTTAGTTAATGCTAGAAATTTCAGAGGTGAAATGATTGGGTTATAAGAGTCTTAATGTAATTTGTACATTAATCCACTGATATGGATTAATTGGGTGGTAACTGTAAGCAGGTAAGGTGTAACAGGAAGTGGTAGGTCACTGGGAGGCTTGCCTTGGGATTTATATTTTGTTTCTGGTGAGCTGGACTTTCTTTGCTTCCTGATTGCTATGTCCTGAGCTGCTTTCCTTCTGCATGCCCTTCCACCATGATGTTCTGTTTCACCTCAGGCCCAAAGCTAAGGAGTTAGATGTCTATGGACTGAGACCTCTGAAACCGTGAGTCCCAAATAAACTTTTCTTCCACTCTGTTGTTCTTATTGAATCCTTTGGTCACAGCAATGCAAAAACTGACTAAAATATGCAGAAATCACCCTAGGGGGCTTGTTAAAAGTGCAAATGTTGAGTCCAAAATCTCTACAAATAAAGCATGAAAACTTGAATTTTTTTTTAAATTTTTTTAGTTGTAGATGGACACAATGTCTTTATTTTATTGCTTTGTATGTGGTGCTGAGGATCGAACCCAGGGCCTCACGCATGCAAGGCAAGTGCTCTACCACTGAGCTACAATCCCAGCCAAAACTTGAATTTTAATAGTAAGTTTTTTAAGTTTTTTTTTTTTTTAAAGCCTAGTGGAGTTTACACTTGGTACCATTAGATACAGAATTCCCATGAGTCTTCATTTTATCTCCTTAGTGAGATCAATGGCTTCCAGAGAAACATTTCCTTCTTCCAATCTATCTTCCCCACAATGCTTGTCAGAATAACAAGCAATTAGGAAATGTGCAATAAGTATTTTAGAATTGATTTTAGTCCCTTTATCAAACCAAATATGAGAAATAATTGCTGAAACATTATCCTAATGATAATGATTATTGTTGTTCTTTAAAAAATGAAAAACACTAAAATAATTATCTAGCAAAAGCAAGGTGAATCTATATTAAAAGGATAGAATATTAATAGAAAATTTGCAAGTATTGATGAAACATATTCAGATAATGATATTGGACATTATGAAATAGAAACTTAAAAAGAGCAAATCATGCCAGACAAACTTGATTGCTTTTTTTTGATAGAGCTACAAGATCACTAGATAAAAGTAATGTGAAATTGTAGATGCAATCTATCTCAATTTTTGATGAAGTGTTTGATAGTGTCACATGAAATTTTCTATCTTGAATTAATTGAAATTGACTTTGGTATGACCCTCCTCTTGTCTTCTAGACGCTAGGAAGCTACAAACAAAGCAACAATTTATCTGACAACAAGATGTTTCTGAAGTGAAGACTAAGTTTGCTTTCATTTACCATTTCAGTGTTTGGAGACTGTATTTAAATAAGTTGATGACATTTTACATTTGTGTTGCATTAGAACTTGTTGAAATCATCAGGGAATGAGAAATTGTACAAATATGTTTCAGATATCATAAATATTCATATTTCATACCATCCACAACCTTCAAGCTTTTAAATATTCTACTAACTAGCATAGTTTATGTTCACAAATAGCCTTTTCTACACTTTGTGAATACACAAACATATGCCTGTTTCAAACATACTTGGGGTTGCCAGATTTATCAAATAAGAATACCAGCAACCCTAAATATACTTAGAATTAATTTTCAAGCAGATACATTAGGAAACTTTAAGAACAAATTATAATAGCTATATTTAATCTTCTAGTCTTAGTGGGTCAGTTCTTTCATTTTCTGCATCTGCTTTCACTAGCTGATATGAACGGCTGGTCTGAAATATGACATAGCAAACAGATATGCTTGGGTGTGCATTAGAAATAGCAGTTTGAAAAGAACAGTGGCAGTTTCCTTTTTCTATGATTTTGAAGGAAACATCACCTGAATTACTATATCTTTTTAAAAGTGTATTTGTGGAAATGATAGGAGTGTTTAGAGATAAAGGATTTGATTCATGCAAGTTGAAATATGAGAAGAAATAAATATGTAGTTGATTGAAATGATAATAAAGGAGTATGCTGTATTGAGATGGTTCTCCAATAATACCCAAAGGATATGAACACATCAGAATTAGTTACCATGGTACAAAGGTATTAATAAATGATAATAAGTAAATGCAAATTTAAAGAGCATGATACCAGGGATGAACTATTTTAATTATCTAATTTTTAAAGAGAATGTTGGACAGTCTAAATTTTAATATGTTTAAAATTAGACTAAAACCCACCGTACACTTGGAAGAACTTTTAACTAAAGATGTTAATTTATTTTGTCTCATTTCCTCTGTGAATTTCTTGCTTTTCTATATAAGTGAATGAATGAGAGCTAAGTTTTATTTGGTGCTAAACATCAGACTTTGGTTATTATATTTTTATCAGGATTGACTCACTAAATCCTACCAACAACTCAAGAAGTAGGTATTTTTACCATACTGATTTTATAAAGTCTCAGGCTTTGATGTGTTAAGAGACTTGACCCATGTCACACAGCCAATAAGCTGGGCTTTGAACCCAGGCCTGCCAGTTTCCCAAACCTGAGCCCTTATCTACAGTGCTGTTGACATATGAAGACAGAGGGGCTTTGATTTAATTCACAAAAATATTACTTTTAAACAGTAAGCTTCACTGATGGACATAAAAATCATTTACTTTCTTTAAATTTGATTTAAACACATTTCTTTAGGAAGAGATCCATTGAGTAAAATTCATGTCTTCATTGCTCAGGTTTCTTCATATGGTCAGACTGTAAGCTGCACCCCAGTCATACTCTGCTGGCAATGATGTGAGATTCATGAACATAAAAGGGCTTCTTAGACTTCTCCCAAAATATCTGTGGATGATCCCCCAGGACTTGAAAATGTGAAGATTCTCTCAGAGGGAAATCCAGTAGGTAAGCATAATAGAAAATAGATGTAGACATTTAACAGGGTTATAACAGAAGATCTGAGTCTATGTCTTGGAACTTGTTCTAATATCATTGTACAAATAATCTTATTGGGTAGGATGTATTATTTGTAAAGACATAGGCTTCTTATGGTATTTTTTTGGTATATTTTTAAGTAAACCATATAATTTTTCTGGTTCCAACTACTTCATAAAAGGTAGAGTAGCAGTCAAGGGCTCAGGTTTTGAAATCCAGTTGCTTTGCTTCAAATCTGAGCTTGAGAATGTCTGCTTTTTTGCCAAAATAGAGTGATAGGGACTAGATCTGCTTTCTTTCCTGAGTGTTATGGTTTGAATATGAAGTGTCTCCTACAAAGCTCTATGTTAATTTAGGAATGTTCAGAGGTAATACGATTAAATTATAAGAACATCCTAGACTGAATGGACTAAATGGGTGGTAAATATAGTCAGGTGGGGCATGGCTGGAGGAGATGGGTCACTGAAGATGCCCCGTGAGGGTTCATCTTCCCTGCAGTCCCTTCTCTCTCTGTTTCCTCACTGCTATGAGTAGAGCAGATTCCCTTCACCATGCCTTTCCACCATGATGTTCTACCTTATCTTGGGCCCAGCACAACGGACTTGGCCAACCATGGATTGAACCTCTGGAACTGTAAGCTAAAATAAACTTTCCCTCCTTTAAGTTGTTCTAATGGGGTATTTTGGTTATAGCAATGAAAAAGCTAATTAACACACTGAAACAACCAGAAAACTGGATGGAATATATGATACAGAAATTTTTGAAAGACATTGGACATAAGACCATGAAAGACAATGTTTCCTGATGAGATTCAGAGAAGTAAACCCTGCAATTGTTCTTGCTTCCTTCCTGGAGTGGAACCCAGGCAGAGTAGGGTGATCAGCCTGTATTGAGAAGACAGAGCAGAGTCTAGAGAGGACAAGGCAAGAGTTTGCACAGTAGAGGTGAGAGAAGAGAGCCACATGAAGAGAAAAAGTCTGGAGATCTAAGGAAGGTCCCCCTGAGCCTTAGACTGAATACTGATCAGTATACTCAAGTGAGGAAGCTACACCAGGATGAGAAAGGGCCACTTGAAAGGATTAGAGGGACAGGAGCAGCTTACCTGGGGCTGGAATCAATTCCTGTTTCCACTAGCCAGAGTAGAAAATCTCATAATTCATGGAATGTTACATAACATATTCTAAGGAATTTTGCCTCAGTAATGGGGAATAATGAGCCCTTGAATAACACTCTGGTCCTGGCTAGCAAAGCTTTAAAGCAAGACTTGAAAGAATCAAATTCCAAGTATTTTAACTAGAAGAAAGTATTTTCTAGAAGAAAGCTCAAGAAAAGAATACCAAAGTATCCAACATTCCCAATGTCTAGCCTCCAATAAAAAAATTCCAAATCTAAGTTTGATTGCTTATTTTACTTGACCACTTAACCTTATTCTGCTACATCTTGAATAAGAATTCAGACTCTCTAATTCTTTGCTTCTAAATCATCCAAATGAGGATGATAATAGTATATTTCATAGAATTATGAACAATAACCAACTTCTCATATGCCCAGTCCATAATATAGTGCATGGATTGTAGTAAACATTAAGTAGATACTAGTCTTATATTACTCTTATGGTTGTTGTGAAGAATCACATTTCTTACACAAGCCTTTGGGACATTTGTTGAAGGCCCTTCCACCTTGAGCATTTATACACCCATTAAATGCAGAACAGCACTGGTTATCAGTTGGAGTAAAGACCCTTCCTGGAAGATAGAGCAACCCCCATGGGTTTTGGCAACAACATCTTCCTCCCTATTCTATGATAGCAAGTAGGTGGGACTATACTGAGGGTAACAAGAATTTAAATACTTTATCTTGACAGACAAAAATCTGAGTTTTGTCAGTTGTATTTGTTGAAAAAAGTAGCAAAAACAAAGTACTGCCATTTCTCACAACATTATTTGGGAGCTTTTGCTGATAGGAAAACAAAGACCTTGCTTGACCTGAATCTTCTCTTGACTGCCGCCATCTGAGGAAACCTTCATTTTGCCATAACTGCCTCCAGAGAACCCATACCTAGTATCATTCTGTGGCTTTTGGTCCATTTTGTTGGTCGCAAATCTTATTTTAATCCTACCATGGGGACCAAAGACACTGGTATATATGATACCCCAGCCAGTGAACCTACCTCTGGCTCTGAACACCCTTATCCTGAATATCTGTGGTTCTAGTGAGTGATCTGCTCTGTTGTCTTCCTAGTGCAATTGGCATTTTTAGCAAAAATGGAATAGAATTCATTATATTTAATTTGGTGTTATGGAGCCTAACATTAAAAAGGAAACATTAAAAGGGAGTAACTTTAATTTAGAATGATTTATTTTTGTTTCCTTTCATTTTAGTATATGACTTTTTTCTGGCATTATGCAGAATTCCAATTTTTTAAAAAAACTACTAAGGGTCTTAGCCCATTATTTCCTTTCATGACCTTTCTTTCTTTGGTTACTGGATTCTTCATTTTATTTGCTTTTGAGATGCTTGCACACTGCACCTCCAAAGGTTGTTAGCATTTGTCAGCTCTCAGAATGACAGTTCTATTCACTATGGGAGACAAGTCATTTTCTTCCCGAAGAAAGGGGAAGCTAATCTCCACCCACAGTAGCATGTTTTGAGAAACATAATGCAGTGGGAAATGTACCAATTATTTTGCTGCAAATTGTCTTCCTTCCGTTAGATAGACAATCATATCAACATTTCCAAACTCCCTTTTTTTGGGTGGTTGTTGCAGTGTTATAACACAACTTGCCTCCCGCAAAGTTAAACTTGGTGTTAAAGAAAATGTACAACTGACTGTTCCATGAACTATTTGAGTGATAAGGTTTTGCCATGTGGTTCTGGGCAGCTCTCATTGGAGATTTCATTCTTGTTGATAGCTCCCATCCAAGCCTGTTAGCAAGAACATTTGCTTTCCATCATTCAGGGGCAAGAGTGGAGAAGATGATGGAATCAGTTACTCCTTCTTCATGAATTCAGCAGAAGTTCAATAGAGGTTGTTTATAATATAGCCACTTCCCAGCAACCTCTATAATGTGTATAGGGCAGTGAATCCACATGTGAACAGGATTGTAAATGACTTTAGATTTGAAGTCCTGCTTCCTGTATATGATGGCCGGATGACCTTGGGTGAGTCACCCACCCTCTCCAAGGTTTGCTTTGTGCATCAGCAAAATGGGGATAGTAATAGTACTTTTCCTAGAGGTTGCTTGGGAGGATTAAGGAACTAATGTGCTCAATGTGTTACCCAGTACCCACTCAACAAACAAAAGGGTGTTGACTGCTGGGATCATGATGGTCTTAGACACATAATTAATTTAAGTGACTTTAAAATTCTTATAACCTCTTTTAATATAAAATTAGCACTGCACAAAATTCTTTTTGTAATTTTCCTCCTACAGTGTACCCATACTGTATACATATTTTGGATATTTGAAAATGGCTCAGTTTTTTTTTTTTTTTTTTGGTACCAGGGATTGAACTCAGGGGCACTCGACCCCTGAGCCACATCCCCAGCCCTATTTTGTGTTTTTATGTAGAGACAGGGTCTCACTGAGTTGCTTAGTGTCTCGCCATTGCTGAGGCTGGCTTTGAACTCGTGATTCTCCTGTCTCAGCCTCCCTAAGTGCTGGGATTACAAGCGTGAGCCACCGCGCCCGGCAATGGCTCAGTTTTTAATACATCAAGGGTTTGGTCCATATTGTCCCCTTCCTGTCACAGTCCATTTGGGCTGCTAGGGAAGAATGTTGTGGACTGGATGGCCTATAACAACAGAAGTTCAGCTTTCATGGTTCTGGATGCTGACAGATTTGGTGCCTGGTGAGGGTGCTCTTCTCGGCAGGAGTGAGGAGCTCTCCAGCCTCTCTTCAGTAAGGACATTTGCCTCATTCAGGAGGACTCTGCCCTATGATCTGATCACTTCCTCAATGCCTACACCTCACACTAGCACCTTGGGGGTTGGGACTTCAACATATGATCTTTGGGATAAAAACAAATAGTAAGGCTATAGCACCTACTATATCTGAAGGTAGGTGAATTTAAATGAATGGAAAGTTCAGCTGCTTAAAATATAAATGTAAATAAAAATACAATGGGTAAATGATAGCATTTTCAAGAATGGTGCTGGAAATATTGGACATCCACATGCCAAAAAAAAAAAAAAAAAAAAAAAAAAAAGGATACAGTTACAAAAATGAACTCAGAGTGGATTATAGACCTAAATGTAAAACAAAAAATTATAAAACTCCTAGAAAGTAAACAAGGATGACCTTGAATTTGGAGCTGACTTTTAGGATATAACACAAAAGGCATCATCTATAACAGAAAAAATTGATAAGCCGGACTTAATTAAAGAAATCTGCTTTTCAAAAGACACTGTTACAAGAATAAAAAACTAAGCCATAGACCGGGAGAATGTTTTACAAAAGACATAGCTGATAAAGAACTTTTATTCAAAATATAAAAAGAACTCTTAAAACTGAACAATAAGAAAACAAACAACCTGATTAGAAAATGGGCCAAAGGCCCTACCAGAAAGATTTACAGATGACATATATACAAATGAAATGACATTCCACATCTTATATCATCAGGTAATGCAAATTAAATCATCAAGGAGATGTTCCCACATACCCATCAGAATAACCCAAATCGAGAACATGGACAACACCAAATGCTGGTGGGAATGTGGAGCAACAGGAACTCACTCACTGCCTAAGAACACAGGGTGGTACTGCCACTTTGGAAGACAGTTCAGCATTTCTTAGAAAAGCAAACATGCTCTTACCAGTAAATCCAGTAATCATGCTCTTTGGTATTTGTCCAAAGGAACTAAAAACTTAAGTCCATGAAAACATGTATGTGAATGTTTACAGCAGCTTTATTCATAATTGCCCAGACTTAGAAGCAACCAAGATGTCCCTCAGTAGGTGAATGAATAAACCAACTGTGGTGCCTCCAGACAACAGAATACTATTCACTGCTAAAAAGAAATGAGTTATTGAGAAAAGACATGAAGAAAACTTAAACTTCATGAAAAGACATGAAGGAAACTTAAATGCATACAACTGAATGAAAAAAGCCAATCTAAAAAGCCTACAAACTGAGTGATTCCAACTATACAACATTCTATAAGACAAAACTACAGAGATAGTCAGAAGATCAGTGGTTGCTAGGGATTAGAGTGGGGGTGGAGATGAATATGTAGTGCACAGAGAATTTCACCCTAATGCACGTGATTACGTGTTAGTGTGGGTTCAGTAGCTGTAACAAGTGTACCACTTTGGTAGGGGATGTTGATAATGAGGGCAGCTAAGCATATATGGGATCAGCGCATACACAGGAATCTGGGCACCTTCTGCTCTGTTTTGCTTTGAGCCTAAATCTGCTCCAACAAAATAAAATCTTTCTAATATCAAATAAATGTAGAATTATTTGCAATTTCAGATTATTAATGCAACCTGATGGCTGAAAGGCATTTGTCCTACATGGCCTGTTTCAACCATGAGCCCCATCATAAGAATTCCTGGAGATTGAATAGACTTTTGTGGTTTATCTAATCCAACCATTGAGTTTTATAATTGAGGAAGCTGAGATCTAGAGAGTTTACTTTTATTTTGAGATGGCTGAATTTTTTGCCCACAGAGTGAAGTAAGAACTTAGGTTTCTTCCAACCTCGTGGAGCATTTTTTCTACGGTATCTTTATTGCCCTGACTCTTATAATTTTAGCATCATTTTCATGGAAACAGTGTTTGTATCTGGGCATCATGAATGTGAAAGTAAGTCACTCATCCTGACTGCAGTGCTGTTTACATATTGATTTGCTTTAGAATTCTTTGTTCAGGAAAGTTCCCATCAGTGAGTTACAAATTTGGAATCGGTGTTATCCAAATGACTATTACTGTATTTTCATGGTGCCTGTCATTTCATTGCGCCCTGTTTGATTCTGAACAGGAAACATTTTGTTTTGCATGCCGGTGCATTTTCTCATCTTGAAAAGTAGAAATTAAGCCTTTTAAAGCTAATAACTCAAGGAGAAACCCAACCAGGTTTTAATTTGACAGCATTAGTCACGTGCATGCCAGACTCACAGCTTGCATTTCCCCCCTTACTATGCAATTATCTGTAACTACTGTATGCACTCGGCTAAAATGCTAGGAAATCTACAATTATATTAATGTAGCTCCTTAATTGCATATAATGGGATTTTCAGGCTACTGCAACCTATCACATTTATCATATTTCTAATAAAATTACTCAGTTTTTGTCTGAGGCCTTTTTATTTACTCTTCATTTAATTTAGAGGAACTCTAAAAAATAATTCAATTCCTGGGAAATTAAATCATTTGAAGTGAAGGAGGAAAATACGAAATCCAGGTTAAGAGCTGAATCCACTTAAGAGGCAGTTACCAAAAACCCCAAGTCTTGTCGAGAAGACGATTTATGCCCCGGGCAGCAAACGTTAACAAGTGAGCCATGCTAGGACTCTTTGCTTATAAGATTCTCAGTTGTCCTTTGGGGAGGAATATGAATGTTCATAATCCCTTTGATGTCTCGAACGAACAGGTATCCCTTGATATAGAGAGGAGATATATTCCCCTCCAAAAGTCAGTTGCCTTTCAGGCAGATTTCATCTCCTCAGTCCCATTTGCACTGACAGCCATTAAGAAATCTAATTGGCATTTCATAACCAAAGAATCTCAAGCACACATATTGTTGAAACCATACTAAGGGAAAGACACTGGTTTATAAGAAAAGGCTAATAACTATCCAAAAATCACTGAAAAATATCCATGCTGGCCCCCCACTTCTCAGATACCAAGCTCTGTTTAAATCTTCAGTGAAGAGAAAGGAGAGTTGAATCCTGGGAATCTGGAATGGGCCCTGGGAGGCTATGGGGGTCTGGGACAATTCGTTCTGAGGTCTGAGATCCAGTGAGTGGCAGTGCCAAGTGGTGGTTGTATATTGGCCTGTCACTCCCAGCCTCTCTCTCTGAACTTGTCCAGCTTTATCGTGTTTGCTATTTGTATGCTAAAGTCTTCCCATTCTGGTCTATCCAAGTTCAGGGTTAAGGTACCTTCCTATACTTCATCTGAAGTCCATGGGCATGTGGGTCTCCAGGAGCAGCCAGCTGCTTCTCTTTCTTCATGTGGGGAAATGATAGCAGAAATGGAAGTGTCGGCTCGGACGTGCTGCTGTTTGTCTTCCTGGGCTCACTTTCAGAATCACTGCTTTGTGCTGAGCAATGCAGCCTCTGGCAGCTCTCTAGGCTTAGTGAGACCTTGCTCTGTTCCATGGTGCCTGGTTTCTGAGTGTTTTCACTCTGTCCTGGACCACAATGATGGCAAAGAAGTAGAGTCTTGTTCTAGGTGTGCTAAGTTCCCTAGAAGACATCTGGCCCCTGGTGTGGAGAACACTGGGAGAAGAGTAGGGCGGAGAAACGTGTTCAGAGACGGAGGATAAGTAATGACACAGAGAGACTCAAAGATTCAAAGACAGAAAATACCTAGTCAAGGTTTGTTTTGTACAAGCGCATTGGGGACCATCAGGGATAATAGCATAGGGTTGCATGCTCAGATTATGGAGCTGGGATTTAAATCTCAGTTCCACTTCTTGGCTCTGTGACCTTTTTCAAGTCATTTGTTTCTCTTTGCCTCAATTTGATCATCTGGAAAATGGTGGTAACAACCAATAAGGTGGTTGTGGTGAGACATTACTTAGGAGCAGAGAGTAAATGTTAGTGCATGGGGGCGCATTACCAGCCGTCACAGGGTAGAATGACTAGTTCACCCTTCCTTGTTAATCACCTTGAATTAGTTTTGGCATTAAAATACTGGACATCTTTAGGTCAAATTAACAGACTTGAAGTTTTAGGTATGTAGATAGTGGCTGTTTCATGTTATACATATACCGTCCCTGACCAATGCTGCTCATCCAGGTGATCTATATTGAGAAATATCTGTCCTATATGCAATATATATTCAACATCTATAGGAGGTGGATCCCAGACACTAGGAGCTTTAAATTATAGTATCTGTCTCTCAATTTGTCTTTTCATGCGCATGTGTGGTGCTGGGACCCAAACCCAGGGCCTTATACATGCTAGGCAAGTTCTCTATCAATGAGTCACAACCCCAGCCCAAATTAGAGCTTCTCTAGTGACAAAAGGCTTTAAAGTCTTTTCTTCTAGAACTATCTGAATATTTTCTATGAACCAATGCTTTCTTTCATGATTTTTTGGGAGAAGGATAATATTTGTCTCTTTCATAAGCATCTCCCCAGTCCCTACTTGTTAATATTAAATACCAAAGTAATAGGGCTACATGGAGGGCAGATGGTGTGAGCCCTTGGCTTTATAAGTGTGCTACTGAGAACTCTCATTCAGGTCTTAGTGAAGGTGATGAAGTAGATGTTAGGAGAATTTCTTACTTTCCACTTCCTCTTGGCTTTCTGCAAGGATTTGTTTCACTGGTTAGACAAATAAAAGAAATACGAAGCTTGGAGTAATTGTCTTTTCATCTTTTGGCTCAGTCTAGTGGAATTATAGTTTTGGAAATGTTGAAATTGGGTGTGATATGTGGAGGAATGGCTCTTTGTAGCTGCTTGGAGAATGTGAGGATGTGCAGGGCCAGTGTGTTATTTGCTAGCCTGCCTGCCTGCCTGACCTGATGCATTGGCATCTGAGACAATGAATCTCAGGAGAGAATTTATTTGGGTCACCATAGCAACGGGAGGGGGGTGCCGCATCCGTCTGGAAGCCTGTAAAGAATGTACATGACAACTGCAATACCTACTTCTCTGAGTTTAAATGTTTCAGGGAAAGTCTAATATTTAACTTTCCAGTGGCATTCAAACTTTTCTTTGGCCATTGGTGGTTAATGTGGCATGACTCAGACTTTGATATCTGATGTCTTTTTAAGAAGTTAGATTCCTACAGGAATTCAGAGACTATTATATTTTGAGTCATAATACCATTGCAGCAGTCTATCAGGAATAAACTTTTTTTTAAAAATTATCTTGTTCTATCTTTTTGGTTTCTGACTAATAAAAAAAAATGTTCTTCTTACCAGTGTGTACCAACACTGGGTGCCCTGCTTTATCATTCCATTACCGGGCTGAACATTTTAAATGTCATTTAGAAGAACATTATATTGAGCTGCTCACAAAGAATTGCCTTTCATGTTGGGATTCAATATGGGAATTTAATTCAACCTTACACTGAGATACTTGGGAAGATTAACAGATTATGGGATGAGAATGGAAATTTAAATGGCAGATCAAAAGAGTTGAGTAGGCTGTCATCTTGACTTCTCCAACTAGGAAACAGATGAGTGAAATAATGCATGTGTATTTGGAAAAAGAGCAGGCACCAAAGCAAGCAACACACGCTTGCTTGAAATCTCTGCCCTGAAGCTGGGTGTTAGAATGGGGAGATACACGGAAATGCATAGAGTGTAGGTTTTCAAGACAACTGTCCCCTTCCCTGCTTTATGTTTTCATCTCCACCTCGTCCAATCCCTTTCCTACTCTTTTTCCTATTTCAACTTGTTCAGCTCCTGTGTGGAACCTACTCTCAGATCCTTCTAGGCACTGACATGGAGTAAGATGGCCAATCATCCCACTTTGCCTGGGGACTGTCACATTCTTAGCAATGAAAATCCTGGCAATTCCTCAGTCCAGGCAATCTCAGCGTCAGCTCTAGCACTGGGTATTCTTGGCACACTCCTCTATGCTTTCCATTTCTTATCTCCATCACCACTTTTTCCTCTGCCACTGTATGATTTGCAAATGGCTAGTGGCTGCCCTATTGGACAGTGAAGATTCAGGGCATTTCTAGGATCTCAGAACATTCCAGAGGTCAGTAGTACTGGTCTATGTCACAAAGCTATTGAGAGTACAGAGTGAGACAGGAAAAGTTTCCCTGCAATTAATTTATGACTTAGATAAAATTTTAGCTGTAATGCCATAAGAACCAAACAATCCTTAGATGCCACTGTTTAAAAATTTCTCCGTATGCCAACTATGGAACATGTAATAAGGCTATCTATCACCCTTATTGGGTCATTCGTCAAACAAGTATCGAGCACCTGTGCTGGGATACTGTGATAAATTATGGTGTCTGCCTTTGAGTAACTTGTGGTCTATAATAGGAAGAAGATGAGTTGTGATAGTTACCATGTAAGCCTCTTCATGAGGTGCAGAGGAAGGGTTGATTAGCAATTCAGGTTCATACGAGGGCTATGCAGAGGAGATGATGCCAGAATCGAATTGAGCAAGGAATCAAAGAGGCAGAGAAAGGCAGTGGGTAAGGGCATGGACCCTGGAGTTACACTGTCTGGGTTTGAATCCTACTCCCTTCCTTTCTACCGTCAACTTACTTACTGTGTGACTTTGGGTGAGTTTCACAACTGATCTGTGTCTAGGCTTCCTCATTTGTAAAATGAGAATAATAATTCCTGCCTCACAAGGTTGTTGTCATGATTCAACAAGTTAACGCTTATAAAGCTCATTGAGCATGACTGGCATACGGTAAGAGCTATGTGACTTTGTTAAAGGTAATAAACAGGAAAGAAGAGTACAAGTCACATCGAATGAGGAAAGCCAGAAATTATCACAGCACAATGGGATGAGAGAATCACAGGTTTGTAGAGCTGTAGGAGTTGAAATGGTAGTGGTGAGCGGTGATCATGTTAGGGATATACATGTGGAGTGCGGGGAGCAGGAGTGGAAAGAAGGAGGTGTGGGGGGGGATTGAGGAAAGGTTGGTGGAACATTGGGGACAAGGTTCTGCAAGTGATGGGAAGTTGCTGAAATTTTTTTAAACAGAAAGAGGAATTAGATGTGTGGTTTGGAAAGATCCCAATTCAATGACTAGGTAGATGCATTTTGAGAAGATTGACAGCATCTGAAATAAGAGGAGGGCTCAGAGGAGCAATGTATTGGAGAGCTTGAGGAAGTCGAAGAAAAGAATTCATCGGCTAATGTGATGTGGGGAATGAGTGAAAGGGAGGGGCCCATATAGCAATCAGCATATGAGTTAATCCAATGTACTTGTAATAAGAAGTATAGGGTTAATTTGGGGGCTGATTTCAAAGACAGCTTTCCCTCCATCCGGAAGATCCCATGAAGAGCATGCTATTACTCTTGCCTACTAATCTATTGTAAACTTGTAAATGGAGTTTCTTTTCTTTTTTCCTTTAATGAAAATATCCCTGAGATATGAAGAAAGCAAAAGGGAAACTTTGAGGGTGAGACATGGTAGAAAGTTTAGCATTGTTCTGGTATTCTAAGTTATTGCTTTGTCTTTGGAAAAGTAATAACAGTTTATTTCCTTTATAACTTTGTCTGTGTACTCAGGGCTGTCACATTAACCCCACATTAGTATTAGATTTTAATAAAGGACAACACAATGGGAAGAAAGATGTTTGTTAAATCTAGAGAGTGGGCCATATAATTTCGTTTTGGGAAGGTTTCAAATATTGTTTTTATTTTTCCTTGTCTTGAAAATGATATTTGTCAAATAACTGCAACACGAAACAAAGTCTGTGTTTAGAGAGCACTTGGAAGGTCTCACTGAACAATGAGACCTGCCTTCTTGACTGTTTTACTTTTCCGTGACATTTTGTAGCTGATGGGGAGTTGGGTTCCTTGATGATAAGACAGCCAGGAGCTTACCTCTGGGCTGTCCAAGGCATGCTTTTGAGGGTGATCTTCTCCACTGTGACCTTGTCCTTTCTTCCTACCTTTCCTATTCAGTAAGTTTGAGGGGTAATATTACATAGCCTCCTGGAATATTGGAGCCTCCAGTGGCTCACAAAATCTAGTCTTCAACCCAGAACTTGTGCCTGCAGTGCCCCTCTTCCTTTACAGCACCTGAGGACCTTGGGTTTTTATCCAAGGCAATTCAGACCCCGATTTTTCCATGGATAGAAGAGTACTCCTTCTACTATCAACTCGCCCGACTTCCCACCCTGGGGTACAAGCATGCTACTTCCAAGGACGGTCTTATTTTTTCCTCTCTTGTCCTCATTTTGTTTGTTGGCTGTGGAGGAAGATTAGATCCGAAGGGAGAGATGTGGAGCTGCCTGTTCATATTTCTTATAAGACTTACTGGAATAGGGAGAGAGGCTGAGCATGTCAGGTGACACGGAGTGAAGCAGTGGTCTATGGGCTTCCGTTATCTGTGTTGTGACTGCCTCGTGATAGTAACAGACAATTAACAGTTACTGGAATTGTTTTGGCATTTTTTCCAGGAATACTTTTTTTAGACTCCCTAATTTCAAGTGAGCTTAGTCTCTCTGTAGCTTCTTTCCCGTGGCAGGTTCAAGAACATTTATCAGTATCAAAACATAGTATTGACAGCTAATATACTGCATGGCTTCCTGTGTGCCAGGCACTGGGAAATGCTTTACATTTGTTCTTTTACTCTCTTACATGACTTAGATCACATAACTACGTATGCGTATTATCTGTACTTTGCAGGTGTGGAAGCGGAAGAGCAGAGAGGCTGAGAGCACTTTCACACAGTAGAAAGCGGAAGAGCTGGGATTCCAATTTGGAATCTATACTCCTAACCAGTATTCTGCAAGTTGACTGTCGGGAACCTTCACATGCACACCCTGCTTTACTCGGAAGTGCTGTATCCAACTATCGAGCCTGCAGAGATGCCATTTACTAAGGAGGCCTTTCTGGAAACCAGGCCTCTCCCCCCTCAGGCCTACCAGGCATCCAGACCTTACTCTTTAGTGTTTCCCAAAGTACTCCTCAGAAACGAAGAGAAAACTGCCACACTCAGCACCTAAGTGTTGCATTTCCGTGATGGTAACTTTTCTTTATAAAACATTTTGATGGCAGTAGCTCAAATTCTCTGAGGAGCGATGCTTGAGTTTTACCATCCCCACTTTTGTAGATGGAAAAGGGGACCCGAGAAGTGACTTCCCTGTTGTTGAGGTGTAAGTCTTCAGAGGTGACAAAAAAGGCTGCCAGGGACCAGAGAAATCCCAATCTTCTCTCAGAGTCCCATAGGTTTGCAAGTCATGGGGTTGTCTTTGCTTCCAGCTCATCACCACCTCCAAGTGTCTGAGGTGCACTCGCATTTTCCCCAGGAGAGCTAATGCAGCTGCTGCGCCACATTTTCACGGGCCCAGGTTGGTTGATGCATTTAATAGCTGCTTTTTGTTGTGCTCTTCCCACTCGGGAAGGGCTCTTGCTTTTTCTTCTCTGCTTACTCAGTCACAGTGCCTGTTTGCTGCTGAGAAAGGCCACCGAGTATTTTTATTCTGGTCATCCTCTCATTACCCTTGTATAAAGTAGCCACAGGCATGGTACAGGTAGCATTTATAGTGGCTTTCAGTAGAGTTGGCACTCCTTTCTGTTTTTCCAAAACACAGCTAAGAAAAATCTTCTGGTCGTTAGAGAGAATGGAAGCTGCTCACCCACAGGTCAAATCCTGTTACAAAAAAATGCTGTTGCTGCCGATATCCCTGGATGATGAAAAGGGTTTTTGGCCATAGCACCCATCTTTCAGAAAGCAACATGAGACCCATTTACGCCTTCCGGCTACCATTTCATCTCCTTCCTTTCATCTTAATCACTTCTGGAGCACTGTTCCATCTCACTCTATGAAATTCCCAGAGACCCCTTTCAGAACAGCCCTTACTTCTCTAAATTGCACAGAGCTACCCAGAGCCCACACCACTGTCCTGTGATGGTGAGACTTCCTCACTGTCAGATCCAAAGTCAGCTTCTCGGGCACTGCGGCACTTCAGGGGCCACGACCTGCACCTTCATCCTTAACTAGCCTGCAAACTCTGAGGACACAACACAATGCCTGGTACATGATAGAAGCACTCTGAGGGATCGCCCACTCTGACCGTGGCCTCTGAGCTGTGGGCTGCCTATTATTTCTCTGGTAACCCCTCTGTACCTCCCTTGCCTCCCTTAAATACTTTGTGGAGCTTCAGCCTGAGTTTCCGTCTCTACGGGAGCTCTTTCTCTCCTGATTCATCATCTGTACCCTCTGGCCTACTATTTCATCTCTTTCAGCCTCCACAATTACCTACTCACTCTAGTCTCTGTGATATTCTTCATCCCGGGTCCTCTCTACAACACACAGGGACACCTCCAGACTAAATACTCTTGGATACTGCCTCCACCACAGGGGTCAAAACTTTTCTTCCCATTAGACAGCAACCTCGGGCGCTTTGTCTGTTCAAATATTCCCCTCTTCTGTTGACAGATATATAAACTCGACTTCTCAATTCCAAATGGCTTTATCCTCTCAACTACTTAGGCCAAGGGTTGAAAACTTTCTGTGGAAACACACTGTAGCAATTATATCAGGTTTTGCAGGCTAGATGGTCTCTGTGCTTGTTAAAGTAACTATAAGCAAGATGTAAATGATGGTTGTAACTGTGTTTCAGTAAAACTTTATTTATAAAACAAGCTGGAGGGTGAGATTTTGTTTGTGGGCCGTAGATAGTTGGTCAACTCCTGATAGACTGTATTCTTTTCAAGCCTGCAATCTTTGAATAAGTAAAGTGGAATTCCCAGGATGATTTTTTTAATGGTCAGGTCCAGGGCAAAGTGCTATGTTTTGTCCATATCAGTGTATACTCTGCATTCTCTTGAAACGTGTGTTCAGGTTCTTTCAATTTCTCTCTCACTTTAGATGAATTTTGGGTTCTACTTTTTGCTGATTTTTCAGACTTCTGTTGATTTAATCCTTTTCAGATTCCTTGCTTTAAGAAAGTAATTTTACTGAACTTGTTTGGTTCTTGACCCTTTTCAGTCATAGGCAGGTTGCTTTGAAGTCATCTCTTTGGTCTTACGAGGTTTGAATCCAGGTTTTCTTTTTTCCTTCCTAGTTAATTTCTATCAAAAAGACAGTTTGTAATGGTGAGGAGACTATGAGTTGGTGGAAAGGCATGAAGTTTCAAAGGTCCATCGCTTTAGCCCTGATTCTTCAGTTGTACATGATAAATTCATTGTAAGTAATTTAAATAGAAATGATTTATTAAAGGATGTGGGTAATTTACAGACTTTCCTGGGAACAAAGTGTACATACTACAGAGACAGAAAAAACACAGGCAGGAGAAATGCTCCAAAAGAGAAGAAGACCTTGCTACCAACTTTGTTGCTTATCACTCCTACAAACTGGGCATGCGACTTTTCCTACCACTGCCTTCAAGGGCCAAATGCTTGATCCTATGCTTGCCAAAGAACCAGACTTCTTCACCTGTGGCCCGCATCTACCCTCCCAATCTCCTGTGGTTCATTTACTTGTCAGATCCTAGGTCACATTTAGTATAGCCTGGCTGAGGGATCTGTCTGGTCTCTACATTGCAGGAAGGTGCAGTGGAAGGGATTTGAGAGGGTTTGTAACAGAGCCTGCCATGACCACTTAGTGGCCAGAACCTTGGGTGAATTACTTTCGGCTGTCCGGTAGATAAAATAGGGACAAAAGTATACTAACCCTGACCCTAACCCTAATGGTATGGATCTGGAAGTGTTGATAAAGATCTACCATATCAGTAATTGGCTATTATCATGAACGACACTAAATGAACATTTTTAACTATATATGTATACATTGACTACAGTAAGCAGAATTTTTCTTAAGCTCAAAAGCACAGAGGAGCTGGGCACAATGGTGCAGGCCTGTATTCCCAGTGGCTTGGGAAGCTGAGGCAGAAGATCTCAAGTTCAAAGCCAGGCACAATGACTGAGCAAGGCCCTAAGCAACTTAGTGAGACCCTGTCTCAAAATAAAACCTAAAAAAGGGCTGGAGATGTAGTTCAGTAGTTAAGCACTCCTGGGTTCAATCTCTGGTACCAAAACCATAAAACAAACCCCAAAGCAAAGAGGTATAATAAGAATTGAGCAGGGTTTTCATCTCAATAATTTTAGTGTTCTGACTTGCTGAGATTCTTCCCCTTGTGTAGTTCATACTACTCTGACAATGCTCTTAGCCCATGTATGCTCTCTGAATCTAATGCCTTCAGTTTTTAGTTCATACTCTAAACTACTCCCATATCTTTTTTATGAATGAAGCGTGTTTTCCAGTTACACATATGCTGTGGTTTGACCATGTCCCCCAAGGATAGGTGTGTTCAGTCTTTATCCTCAATGTGAAGGTGTTGAGAGGTAGAAATTAGTTGGAGGTGGTTGGGAGCACTTCCTTGGAAGGTATGAGAGTAGTTGGGACCAGGAGTGCATTCTCAAAGAGTGAGTTGGTGTAAGAGCAAGCCTGAGCCCACTGAATTGCTCTTCAGCTTCCTGTTTTGTGGTGTGATCTCTTTCTCACATGTTTTCCTGCCATTGTAGTGCTGTTTCAGAAAG
This sequence comes from Xerus rutilus, assembly GCA_028644305.1. NCBI lineage: Eukaryota > Metazoa > Chordata > Mammalia > Rodentia > Sciuridae > Xerus > Xerus rutilus. The sequence goes on along the minus strand of CM053403.1, from coordinate 21,698,683 downwards.
ACCTGATTCCAGTGCATGGGAAGTAGCCACGAGGTGCCCTGAGACTGAAGAAAGGGGCAGACAAATCCAGGATGGCTCAGAGTGCAATTAATTGGAGACTGTGGTCAAGGGTGGCAGCAAGAGCAGTGGACCCCTATGTTTTGAATCAAAAAGAGAGAGCTTATGTAGAGATCAGGACAAAAGTGACTCTCATCCAAGTCAGAATGTACCTGGCTTATCTCAAGTTAGCATCAAAGATGTCAGGTACATTCCTGATGCTGGCAGCATGAGGATTTGGTTGTAAAATTCCACATATGAATCTAGTTATTTTGTCTACTTATAGTATGCTGGAAAATTATGCAATAAAAATATACCAGGGTTACTCAGAGGTGATCATCATGGTTCTGACCCAAGATGGCTGTGTTCAGGTCAAGATGAACCCCTTTGGGTGCCATCTGCCACAAGACCTTCACTGAGCTGGTGCCTGTGTCATGCCCTTGGACCTTTAGCACTGTGAGATAAATAAACTTCCTTTAATTGTAATTACTTGGCATTAGGTATTTTGTTATGTTAATGGAAAACTAGCTAATCAAACAAGTAACGTATTCACTATAGAAAAACTGGAAAAAATAGAAAACATTAAAGAAGGTAAAGATCGCAGATAGTCCTTTATGCTCATTGTTGAAGGCATTCATGGTAGCCAGTTCAGATATTCATTACTTAAACCTAAGGAGATTGAGGTTCAAGTTCAGCAAAAAATTGAGCACTAGTGACTGGTGTTTGAGCCTATGATACTGATTTGTTTCTCATTAACATTTGGAGAGGCATCTATAATTGTCATCCCTTTTTACAATGGAGGAAACTGGCCAGAGGTGATCAGTGTGGTTTCACAGTTTGTGACTTGAAAGGTCAGGATTTGAACTTGGGTATTCAGACCCCAAGTGCAGCTCTCTTTCCATTATCCTGTACTTTTTTTATTGCCCTGTGATCAATACATAATATGCAGGGAATGATTCCATCACATCCCTTCCAATTACACTGTCCAGGTGGATCATTCTCATCTACCCTCTGATAAAAAATGAATTAGTATCACCCTCTTGGTTTAGGAAAGACTCTGTCTCGCCAGAGATTGTGCCAATTAGTTGCTTAGAAATACTGTTGGAATGATGACCTAGGGAATTGACAGCATAATGCAAGAGGTAATGTATTATAATCACGAAGGTGGGAGTTTTGTTATTCTATCACATGTGCTTAGTGTACACTAGAGTCTGTCTCTTGAATTTAATTCATGTTTACAACAAAAGTATTTGACCTATGGTCAAATGTGTTTCTAAACTGTTTGCTAGTGATTGTGCAATGCTTAGAAGAGTTATTTCCTTAAGTATTGGTCAAATGGAAATAAAAGATAATAAGTGACTACCATCTATTTGATTTTTTAAAAAATATATATAATTATATTAATATATTGTATTTTATATATTGTATTAATATATTGTATTTTATATTGTATATATTTGTGTGTGTGTGTGTGTATATATATATATATATATATATATATATATATATATATATATATGTATGTATAAATATAATTTTTCTTTATGGTACCAGGATTGAACCCAGGGATGCTTAGCCACTGAGCCAAATCCCTATCCTTTTTTAATTCTGAGGCTGGGCCTTGCTAAGTTGCTTAGGATCTCACTAAGTTGCTAAGGCTGGCTTTGAACTTATGATCATCCTGCCTCAGCCTCCCAAGCTATTGATTTTATAGGCATGCACTACTACACCCAGCAAAATGTATTCTGATATAATGCTTGGGTTTAAAAGTTAAATGAAGGAAAATGATTTCCTCTCTGTCCCCACCCCGTATCATGTTGAAAATGTACCAATATTGTCCTTTGGTGTGTACTTGGGGTGTGTGTTCCTCTTTATTTCTGTATTTAGTTGCACCGGAGATCTGCTGTTGAACCTATGCAATGTACCTCACTGTACATAGACCTATTCTCAATGGACTCAATTTCACCAGGGCTAAAAATACAGAGGAAAACAAAAATCACCTTGTGTAGCTGGTAGAAGAGGATGGGCCTGATTAATTTCTAGGGATACCGGGGCTCCTGTAAGAGCTGTGGGGAGCAGAGCTGAGTCTGCAGGTGCAGTAATACTACACGAGATCTGGCAGATCTCAAAACAGCCCATGTATGCCTCAAGGCATCGTGCCCTGGGAATGTGTCATGGTCCCAAGATAATGAGTGACCACAGAACAGCCCAGGACAGCTGGAGCAGGGGTTGGGACGTGCTGCCATTGAGGCAGCTCCTTCTGAACCTTGGGGTGACTATTTGATTCCTTGTGTGGTGTGTGCACAAAACTGGCATGTCACTGTATTGTCTCAGTCTCTCTGAAGAAACCATTCTTATGACAAGGCAAGTCCTCACTTTAGGAAGCGGAATGTCAAATATTTCAACATGTCTTTGTTGTTGTAGACACATTTATTGTTTTCTATGGAATTTAATTGCTTTGCTCCTTAGCTAGCTTTTTCCTCATTGAATTTCATAGAACTTTAAAAATATGTTCTCTCACAAGGCAGAAAGAGTCAAGGAAGTGAAAGGTGTCAGTTCTCTCCTCTCTCAGGATCAGCTTCTAGTCAACTGATGTCACCAAAGACAGCCTCACTTTAAACACGGTTCTAGGGTGTCTCCAGCAGAAATATTTCCCAGCTTGGAATAGATTGTTATGATCTACTAAATGCAAGCCAACAGAGATATTTTCCTCCCTGACACTGCACTTTACTTGTGTTGTTAATAAAATTAGAAAGTGCTTACAGTTGTGAATTTCTTTAAATTTACTTGGTGGTAAAAACAGCAATTAAAGATGAAAGCCGCATTCTAGTGAATTCTTGGGGAAAGCACGAACTCTGACTGGGAGTTTAATTCTTTTTCCAGGATTAAATTTTGTCTTTAAAATGTACTACTTGTCAAATTCCCTTTGTTTCTCATTTACTTGGAGGAGGCAGCTGGGTATATTAATATTTATGTGAGAGCAGTGATTCTCAACATTAGAATTACCTGGGGAACTTTAAAAGGTACTGGTCAAACAGAATCCCCTTTAAGTGGTTTGGGTGTTGCCCAAGTGCTGAGACTTTAAAATCTCCCTGGTGATTCAAATATGCACCCAGTTGAGACCCACTATTCTAGAGCAAAGGTATCATACTACATCTCTTGGTTCTTAGTTTGGAGCTATTGAGATTAACTTGATAACTTGGATACAAAAGAAATTTATTGAAATGGTAAAGGGAGACTGATTGGCTCCAATTACTAGGTTTCAGGAAATAAATCAAGACAACCACTACAATCAAGGAAGCATAGGCCTGCTGCCCTGGCTGCCTGTGGGTAAACGCTCCAGAGTATCACTGCTGGGATGAATTAAGTCTATTTTTCTGTTTTTAAAGTTCTGCTTAAGTTTCGAATTTCAAGGAGAAAGAGAGAGGAAGAAAGAGAGAGAGAGAGAGAGATAGGGGATTGGCTAAGCTCTTAGCATACCCTTCGCCAGGAAAGGGTGGGAGAGGGTAGTTCCCTAAAGGAAAATTGATTTGTTCTTCTCAGAAGATGGCACTGTTGATTCTTGGCAGGCAATACCAACAGATGTCCCCACACCCTGAGACCATTTTGCTCTGGATGGGGAGGATGTAAGGAACATTTCTCTCAGAAGGCAGTTGGCTCAGGATCAGACTCCCTTGGTGTCTGCTAATTTGCTCATGGTAGGTATTCATTCATTCAGAAAATGTTTATTGAATATCTATAATATGAAGGTTTCTCAGAGAATGCTAGGTTGAATAGGCAGTTGATGCTTTTCAGATGCTTACAAACTCACAAGGCTAAGAGATGTGCAAATGTGAGGCCTGATCTTCCAGGCCATGTGTGAGTAGTTCCACAGAGCAAAACCAGCATTGGCCAAGATGTTATTTGAGTGCCTACAATTTCTCAGGCCAGTAAGAAGAGGGGAACCATCAAAACGTCCCTAGTCAGGCTTGATCCTTACATGGCTGTAATTTCTGATCTTCTGACTGAATCCTTTATTATTGTGTCTCTGCTTCTTGTACCAGCTTCTAAAGGGCATCTTCCTTTTAGGGTATTCCTGGACTTAAGCAACTGCCTTCATCCTCTTGATTTTTTTGGATAAAACTTCATGTCTGTCCAGTTCAGAATCTTACCAGTATTATTTCTTTTTTCTCAATCACTGTTCTGATATGAGCCTGCATTCTTGCTTTGCTTAGTCAAACAAGATCTGAGAAGCCAGGATTTCTCCATGGGCTTGAACACAGTTATTAGGCATGTAGGATAATGCTGAATAGTTGGGGAAAATATATTCTTTTTTTTCCTCTCCCCATATTTTTTATTGATGCATTGTAGTTGTACATGATGATGGAATTTATTGTTACATATTTATACTTGTGCACAATGTAGTGATATAATTTGGCCAATATCCCTTGCCAGCACTTCCCCCTCCATCTCCTCCTCTCAATCCCTGGTCCCTTTCCTCTATTGATCTCCCTTTGATTTTCATGAGATTCCCCCCATCTTTCTTTTCCTTTTTCCTCTCTAGATTCCGCATATAAGAGAGAATATAACGATCCTTGACCTTATGAGTTGGGCTTATTTCACTTAACATAATGGCCTACAGTTCCATCCGTTTTCCTGAAATTGACAAAATTTCATTTGTCTTTACGTTTGAATAAAACTTCATTGTGTGTATACCATATTTTCTTTATCCATTCATCTGTTGATGGATATTTAGTTTGGTTTCATAGTCTGGTTATTGTGAAATTATGCTGTTCTAAACATGGATATACATGTATCACTATAGTATGATGACTTAAATTCTGTAGGATAAACACTGAAGAGTGGTATAGAGCTGGGTCATATGGTGGTTCCATAACTAGTCTTTTGAGGAGCCTCCATACTAATTTCCATAATGGTTGTACTAATTTACAATCCCACTAATGGTGTTAAATTGTTCCTTTTTACCTACATCCTCTCTGGAATTTATTATTGTTTGTATTCTTAATGACTGCCATTCTGACTCGTGTGAGAAAATCTCAGGGTAGTTTAGATTTACATTTCCCTAATTGCTAATGATGTTGAACATTTTTTTATATACTTATTGGCCATTTGTATTTATTCTTTTGAAACTTGTCTGTTTAATTCATTTGTCTATTTATTAATTGGGTTATTTGGTTTTTCAGGTGTTAAGTTTTTTAAGTTCTTTACATATTCTAGGTATTAATCCTCTGTCAGAAAGTAGCTAGCAAAGATTTTCTCCCATTCTGTAGGCTCTCTCTTCACATTACTAATTGTTTTCTTTGCTGTGCAGAAGTTTTTTTTTTCTTTTTAAATTTGATGCCATCCTATTTATTAACTCTTGACATTATTTCCTGAGCTTTAGGGTCCTATTCAGAAAGTAATTGCTTGTGTCTATATGCTGGAGTGTTGACCCTACATTTTCTTGTAGAAGTTGCATAGTTTCTGGTCTAATTCCTAGGTGTTTTATTCATTTCAAGTTGATTTTTGTGCACAGCAGGAGATAAGGGTCCAGTCTTGTTCTACATATGGATAACCAGTTTTCCCAGCACCAGGAAAAATATACTCTTAAGATTACTCTCTGGCCTTCTAGGATTGTTGTGTTCTCAACTCAGTCAGATGACTTTTATGTTCTATGGTGGACTTTGTCTGTTTTCTTTAATTTTATCCTGGGAATATGGTGGAAACCTGCTAAAGCTAACAATCCATCTGTAATGACAACCATAGAAATCAGGATATTTTCTTATTTTTAAATTAACTTACAAAAGTAAAGTAATAATAATAATAATAATAATAATAGCAGATAGTATTTGTTAAATGTTTATTACAAGTAACCCATAGCATTATAACAAGTACTTTATATTTACAGACTTATTTAGTCCTCACAAGAATCTTAGGAGATCAAGGTACTCTTCTTATTTACATTTTAAAGATGAGGATGCCAAGATTATACAGACATTTAAGAACTTGTTCAAGTCCTCATGGTTAATGAATGGAACTGTCGGGGATCAAACTTGGGAAATGTGTTTCCTTATTCTTAACCACAAGATGGTTATTGTTATTTTTGCTGATACACTCAGTGCTACACATGGTTTCTTCACAAACCTTTATGGAATGAATGAATGGAGTGTTCTACAGCATCATGCTCCCCACCCACCATACTCAGGAACATATGAATTTGAATTTATTTTTAATTTTTTCTAAGATGTAATTATGATATGTCAGCTTTTAGACAAACATCCTTTTACCCTACAAACTTTATTTGTGGTTCAACTGGCATTTGGTTAATGTGGTTCTTCATGATGTTATTACTTTGAATAACAGAGATTTGCTTATCTTCAAAAGAATAATAATTTCTTTGACCAGCGTAGACATTGCTCTAGGAAACTATATAGTAACACAGAGCCGCAGCAAGATGGTTTTTACTTGTTCTTTTTCCTGCTTCTGTTTTCTGCATTTGCTTTTCCTAGGCTGGAGATGACCATCCCTGATGCTGATTTCTCAATTGTCCTTGCACTGTCAGATGTCTTCCTGTTCCAAAGCATTTCTTTAATCCACTGTAGTTCTGTAAATCGCTGTCTGGATAAATGTTTTCCAGCAGGCGAGTGACCTTACCTGCTATCCACACATATGGTCAGCAGAGACTCTGTACTTTGTTTTGGCTTTAATTTTAGGAAACTGAATCCCAAGGCAGATATCACAAATATGAATACCTGTCCTATTTCCTGTTCCTGTGCTTTGCTGGAGAATTAACAGGAATTATTGCTCTTTTTATTTGTGTTTATTTACCTATTTTTGGAAGAGCTACTTACTGTTAAGCAATGGAGGAAGAATGCCAATAAACCAATACCCAGGTGAATCACAGACTGAAAGTAACCCTGCTGTGGATGCTACAAAGGTACCGCTGTGTCTTTCAAACCAGAGGAGCAAGAGAGTGACTATTTACTCTCTGTCTTTATAAAGCTTTACCTTCAGTTTAAGTTGAGCTATAACAAAACAAATGATTCCAATAAACACGAGGCTGTACACTCTTGTGCCTGGGACAGCAAGAACTAGGGCACACTCATGAGGCTGGAGTAGAGAAGATCCTTTGTTTAAGGGGTACTGTTAATGGAATGTAGGCGAGAATTTAGGCAGAGCTCAGAGCCAGGTTGGCGGAATGGGGAGCAGGGGTGGTGTTAGGTGAATTCATCTCCATCACTGCACAAGATGAAAGAAAGAGAGTCTCCAGGCTTTGCCTTAGCAAACAATCCTATGCTAGGGAAGAAACAACTGACTCACACCAGGTTAAGGTGGGTCCTATAAAAATTCTCTATTTGATGCTGCGATGGTTAATCTCAGGTGTCAACTAGACTAGGCTGCAGTGCCCAGTTTAGTCAAATGCTAGTCTAGAGATTGCTGTGAAAGGTTTTTGTCACTGTGAGCAGCATTTGCAATCAGCTGACTGTACATCAGGCATCTCACCCTCTGTCATGTGGAAGGATCTCATCCAGTCACTTGAAGGCTTTCAGAGCAGAAGCAGGTTTCCCAGAGAGGAAGGAATTCTGCCTCAAGACTGTAACAAGGACATCTGGACTGTCCTGAATTTCTAAACTGCTGGTCCTTCTCTGTGGATTTCAGACTGGCCAGTTACTGGCAATCACTTAAGCTGATTCCTTTAAATAAATCTCTCTCTGTATATATTGGTTGTTCCTTTAGAGAACCTTGAATGACTCAGATGTCTGTGCTCTAAGAATTCCTAACTCCTAAAGTTCCAGAGCCAGGTAGCTGTTTCTGCAGGGGGATGGTCGCTTTTCTTCACCTATGCAGTCTGTCACTCAGGTCCACGGCAGCCCTGTTTATGCTTTCCTGTCTGACACCCTGAGATTTACATGAACACTTCTTCCCTAGCATCTTCCTATAGCTCATGGCTCCGTACCTTTCAGTTATAGGTGCTATAAGGGAGAGGATTAATATTCTTGCCTGTAACTGCAAAGAGGGCTAAGACCACATCTGCTTTGCTCACCCATGTATCCTCCCAGTCTCTAGTGAGCACCTACCATGCAATAGGTACTAAACAAATATTGATTGGTTGACTTTTCCAAGTGACCCATTTACTGACTTTTTGTTTTTTAGTTTTAATAATCCAAATGCCAATTATCTCATATCTGTATTGTCTTCAACCAGCATGCTCAGTTTGAGTTCCACTTTAGACTCCAATTGAATGAGCAGAGCTATGTAACCCTCTTTCTCATGGACTGGAACTCACCCCCATATGTTCTCTTACATATCAGTCTAGCAGAATCCAGCTTCTCTGTCTCACTTTGCATTTTAACTACCTGTTTCCCCTGATCTATCTCCCCAGCAAGAATGGGGCACTGGCTTGTTTATCTTTGCCTTCTCAATACCTCTAATAGTATGTGAAACATCATAGATGCTAAGATAATTTTTCATAAAGGAAAGAATGGCTGAAAGGAGGGAAAGAAAGAGGAAGGCAAGAAGGATTGGGAGAAGGAAAGAATGAAAAAGGGAAAGAATGAAAAACTGTCCTTAGTTTTAAGACAGGCTCTACCCTTCTGAGAATCTGTCAGAATCAGATAATAAAGTTTCTCCCAGCTGATAGAGTAATTACTCAGTGTTATGGTTTGAATGTGAGGTGTCCCCCAAAAGCTCATGTGTGAGACAATACAAGAAGGTTCAGAGGAGAAATGATTGGGCTGTGAAAGCCTTAACCCAATTGGTGAATTAATACCCTGATAGAGATTAATTGAGTGGTAACTGAAGGCTGGTGGGATTTGGCTGGAGGAGGTGGGAATTGGAGGTGTAGATTTGTATCTGGTAAGTAGAGCCCCTCTCTCTGCTTGCCAATCACCATGTGAGCTGCTTCCCTCTGCCACACTCTTCAGCCATGATGTTTTGCCTCACCTTGAGCCCCAAGGAGTGGAACCTTCTAACTCTGAAACTGTGAGCTCTCAAATAAACTTTTCCTTCTTTAAAATTGTTCTGGTCAGATCTTTTAGTCATAGCAGTGAAAAAGCTGACTAAAACACTGAGCCCTGCTAGTGTTAAAAGTGTTGATACAATACATGGACTAGGATGCTAATGGCTTGGAGGAAGAAGCTAACCTAAGACTGGAGAAAAACCTGAGAATTCAGTTCACTGGACTTTAGACCCTCAAACTTATTTCCTGCACTCACACTCCAGATCATGCACTTAATGCTGCAATGGAGAATAATCCTATTGCACGATGTATTTTGACTAATGAATGTGTGGGAAGGTGTTTCTGTGACTGCAATGCACATGGGTTGTAATCTGCCTAAGTGGAACTGGTGCCTGGTGTGCTGCAATCTAGTGTTAAAATTGTTGTATTTGCAGCCAGATCCTAGAGAGACTCAGATGGAAGAATCCACTACAATTAGAATGTCAAATCACACTTCCCTCTTCAAATTGCATTTCTAAAAATAAGATAATGAAAATATGTATTTGTGTGGGAGAGGGCTTATTGTAGAAAGCTCCAAATAAGATGCAAGAAAGTGTCTGTGCTCAGAAACCCCATTCAGGAGGAGACTTGCACTGCAGGGAGCCTCTGTGGCATGAAGAAAGCCACACAATGTCCTCTGTGCACAAAGGCATAGCGGCCAGGAAAGCCGATGGCATTGCTAAGGCTCCAGCATAAAAAGGTAGGCAGACAGCATTGTTTCACTGGGTTAAGTCCAAGTTTTCCTTTCCTCTGTCATCTGAAGTCAGACATTCTTTAAAGGGAAAGGGAAGAGACTTATATCGTCTATTAAACCTTGCAGCACTTTTTAGACCTTTAAGATGGTTCATTATTGAATTCATTTGGTAGTCACTAAGCAATGGAAGTTATCCAAGGAGTCAGGAGGATTACTATCAACCCTTTTTTGCTCCGACTTCCTAATGCACAGATAAAACTAAATGGAGTATAGTTAAAAAGGTTATGAGTGGTGAGTGGAAAAAAAATCAGTTGATCTGTGAGTTCCTTCCTTTAGGATATTATTCCTCACCATGAAGATTGCTTGAAGAAATCTCTTTTGGGAAGATGACATTAAATACAAGGAGAAATTTGGGGCACGCATCTTTGTAGGATTTAGGATTTTTAAGGGCAGAGATATAATAAAAGAGAATCGTTTGCTGACCTAATAGCAGGCATTTGGATTATCTTTTATTTTCTAAAATTTCTTGATACTTTAGGAATATAAAATATCTGAGTCAAGTGAAGATTTTAATAAGGAAACTGTCCATTTGGAGCAAGGTGGGGGTCATATTAAGTACTTATTACAAGATAATCAGACTGCTAGAAAATGTCTATAAGGTGCTGTACTTTTTGCTGTTATGAAGATTACTGACAGATTTTTAAAAAAATGTTGGCTTTTTATTGTTTCCTGCATTTCCATGTTGCTATTTGGGATCACTTTGTTTCTGCTTGAAAAAAAATCCTTTCAGTAATTTCAGATGGGCTAGCATTATATTCTTTCCATTTTGAGAGTTTGTTCATCTTAAATATCCTTGTTTTTCTTTCTTTTTTTCTGAGAATAGAAATCTTGATGTCTGTTTCTTTAAACACTTTAAAGATACCATTCCATTGTCTTATGAACTTCATTATCTCTGATGAGAAGTTAGTTAACTATCCCACTGCTGTTTTTTAAAGATAACACTTTTATACCTCTCTGCTTACTTTTAATTTCTTTTTTTTGATACTGGAGATTGAACTCAGGGTCACTTTACCACTGAGCTACATCCTAGCCCATTTTATTCTTTATTTTGAGACAGAGTATCACAAGTTGCTTAGGGCCTTGCTAAGTTGCTGAGGTTGGCTTTGAACTTGAGATCCTCCTGCCTCAGCCTTCTGAGTTGCTGGGACGATGGGTGAGTGTCACCATGCCTGGCAAGATTTTTTGTTGTTGCTGCTGTTGTTGTCTTTGGGTTTCAGCAGTTTGATATGATATGGCTAGATATATTTTCTTAATTTTATTGGTTGCATTGGCTCTCTTAGGGTTCTCAGAATTCTTGAAACTTTGGGTTATTGTCTTCAAGTTTTAGAAGTTTTTTAGCCATTATCTCTTGAAGTATTTCTTGTTCTATTCTCTTCTTCTGTGATGTTAATTACATATATTTTATGCTTTTTGTTGTCATTTCACATGTATTTATGCTCTTTATTTTCAATTTTTTTTCTCCCTATTCTTCAGTTTGGATATTTTTATTGACTGCATTACAGTTAAGTAATTTTATCTTCTGCTGTGTTAAGTCTACCCAGTGTGCTCTTGATTTCAACAATTGTATTTTTTAATTCTAGAATTTTCATTTCGTTCTGTTTTGTGCATTTCAATTATTTGTTGAAATTTTCCATCTTTTCATCTATTTTAAAATTCTTCCCCTTTATTTTTAAGATTTGTTTTTGTTTTTGTTTTTCCTGCTATCTCGAAGGTATAGATCAACTATGGAACTAATTCTATATCTAGTTTTTCTTTGAGTGTTTGGACATGTTCTGTTTCTTGGCCTACCTAGTAATTTTTATATTGTTTATGAGATCTTATTTATAAAAACTGAGTATTGGCTCCAGATAAGGTTATCTTTCTCCACACAGAGTTTACTCTTTATTGTACTATGCAGATAGAGTTGGACTATATCCTAATCCCAGAGAAGGCTATTCTCCAATTTTGGTAAGGCTCAGTCTAACTCTCAAAGCCTCTGGAGTGCTTGGGGAGTTCTCTGGGTCCCTCATCCTGGCAGGTCTTAAACTCTTATCCTTTTCTGTTTGAAAATTGAGATCCTAAAACCTCTGCTCTGCTCTGCTTTTCAGTTTATCTGCTTAGCTTTTAAGTCACCTGGCCTAGCTTCAAAATTTGACATGCTCTGTATGGGAAAACTGATTGTATAATCAGGCCTTGTTTTGTCTGTATTCCTTGTTAATAGTATTTTGGCTCTTTAAACCTTGAATTTTGTGTCTTCCTCCCTAACAGGTTGTAAGAAAAACCCCTGCTCTTATCTGTCCCTAGCAGTGGCTTCTGCCCACTTCCCAAATTTGTACGTTCCTGCTCTGAACCCCAAATCATAAAAATAGTTGTACAGTGTCAATGGGTCCTTTTCTAGTTCTCTTCTTTCCAGAATCATATTTCCTTTAGTTCTGGTTGTTTCAGGCTCTTGCTGATGACTTTAACCATGTTTTTATGTGTTTAAGTCCTGACTTTTAAGGGTTTTTTGTTATTATTTTGTTTCTGTAGTACTGGGGATTGAACCCAGGGGTTCTACACTACTGATCTACAGCCTGATGTTTTTAAAACTTTTCAGTTTTGAAACAGGGGCCAAGTTGCCAAGTCTGGGCTCATACTTGTGATCCTCCTCCCTCAGCCTCCTGAGTTGCTGGGATTACAGGCATGTGTCACTGTTCCTGGTGCAAATGTTGGCCTACTGTTCTGCTGGATTTCTTTTATAGAAAGGAACTCTTTGCATCAGCATCAGAGATGCATCAGGTACTGTTTGAAACATGAAGTGTGAAAACAAGTAGAACCGATATATTCTTGGGGGAGATCCTGTTTCTATAGGAATATGATCTGGTTACAAGTTTAATTGTATTCCCCCCACCCCAAAAAGATATGTTGAGGTCCTAAGATATGATCTTATTTTGAAACACTGCTAGTACAGGTATAATTAGTTAAGATGAGGTCATACTGAAGTAGGTTGGGCTCCTAATCCAATATGATAGCTGTTCTTACAAGAACAGGGCCAAACCAGGCGCAGTGATGCATACCTGTAATCCTAGCACTTTGGGAGGCTAAGACAGGAGAATCAGAAGTTCAAAGCCAGCCTCAGCAATAGTGAGGCACTAAGCAACTCAATGAGACCCTGTCTCTACATAAAACACAAAATAGGGCTAGGGATGTGGCTCAGTGGTCGAGTGCCCCTGAGTTCAATCCCTGGTACCAAAAAAAAAAAAAAAAAAAAAAAAAAGAACAGGGCCATATGAAGATCTAGAGACCCAGGAAGATCTAGAGCCTAGAGACAGATCTAGAGATTCATGACACATCTGTGTCATGTACAGATGAAAACAAATTGGTGTGATCCATCTTTAAACCAACAAAGGCTAAAGATGGACAGGCACTTCTAGAAGGTAGAAAGAAGGAAGAAGAATTATCTCCTGTAGGTTTCAGGGAACCTTATGTCACCTTGATTTTGAACTTTTAGCCTCCAAAAATTGTGATATAATAAACTTCTATTGTGAAAGTCACTCAGTTTGTGATAAGTCCCTTGTCTTTCAGAGAAACTACTCTGAATGAGAGAGAATGACTAGAAATTCTTGTGGATAACAGAGGGAGAGTCTTGCAGGAAGAGAGACATTAAATTAGAAAAAAGTGGTTTGATAAAATGCTTTGTATTTTCAGTAATGTTTGTAGTATTCCAAAACTTTGGTACATATATCTTAGAAACATTACTTAATTGCTGTGATTTGATTGTTTGAAACAAACTGAGACAGGCTTGAAAATAATGTCCAGGTAATTACAGGACAAAATCAAGTTAATTTTACATGGGTATTGGGAGGTGCTCCTGAAATGTCTAAATTCCTGGCAATCACAGAAATCTTAAAGAGAATTTGGAATTTGTATGGCTCTGGGAATTTTCTTCAGTGAGAATAAGAATTATTATTAAGAAATTTCCCTTAAACCCAAAGGTCACAACGTAAGCATTTGTCGTGTGTTCATTTGCTCAATTTGTAACATTTGAGTTCCATCCTATCCATATTCTTGAATCTTGCTTTAGGAGACTACTTTTTTCTGCAGTTATTTTTTTCAAGTACAGTGCCAACTATAACAGCACAGAATATGTTAGGCTACAATAATAAATTCATCCTGAAAGTTAACAAAGGATCATTTATTTTCTGTGCAACTTGTCTAATGTGGATAGTAATTGGATGGGTTGTGGTGGCATGTTCTGCTCCACGCAGTCACTCAGGTACTCAAGATGTTGGAGGCTTTACCACTTGGATCATCATAGCTCATGATGACAGAGAAGAAGAGAATATGGACAATTACATGCCAGCCCCTAAACTCTTTGGTGGCCTGAACATGGCACCCAGTACTTTTTTGTTCATAGCCCATTGACCAGAACTAGTCACAAGATCACTAAGCTGCAAGGAGAATAGGAAACATAAGGAAACAGACTGTGTGGTGGGCATTATTGTCTTGGTCATTCTACTTTAGCCTATAAGTAGTTACTCTTTCTATCCTTATTTAACAGAGGGAGACCACTGAGGCTCCAGAAGTTAAGTAATTTTCCTCATTCTCATACTTTCTGAGCCATAGAGCTAGGAGTCAAATCCAGACAATCTGGATTCTTAAGACTACCCTATATTGTGTGGGGACCAAAGAATGGTCAATTTGCTTTGACTCTTGACCTTCCTAGAGGCCCTCCTCCTGCCCCTGCCCTAGCAGTGGGAATGTCTTCATACTTCTGCTTCCTAGAGTAAGATATCAAGAACCATTGGATGGAATGTGTCTTTCACTTCTTTTTGGAAAATAAACAAGACATTATTTTTTCATGAAATCCTTCTTAACTTGCTAAAACAGATTTCTTTTTGACCTAAACACTCGCTGCACTGGGATTGCATTATAACAGGAGCAATCAAGGAGAGGAAACCTTTCCATAATCTACAATCCTATAAGGTCCATTGGCCTCTCTAAATTCCATATGTGTGTGCACATGCAAGTACACATGTGAACACATATACCTCTTTTTTAATGTGCTGTTGGCATATTCTCAATCTATGACTAGTACTGGAAAATATGGCTTTGAACTTCACTTCTAAGCAGATGGTGGCTCCTAAGCCACATCGACATAGAAATTCTAGTACTGCTGTTCATACATATAGGGCTTCATTTTGTCCTTAAACAATGACTTACATATTTTTGAGTACATACCTTGAGCTACTTGCTGTGGATATAGCAGTACAAGATATCCATAATCCCTTTGACGATGGCATAAAGGCAGAATCAATAAATACACAAAGAAGCGTATAATTACTCATTGTAACCTTCCCTGGTTGATTTCCCTAACTTAATTACAAATTTCTTGAAGGCATGAGGCATGTCTTAGACTTGTTGGGTCCCTCCACCATGCTTGGTTGAACTCTCAGTAGCTCTTGGTTGATTATCAATTATCTGACCATCTGGACAGGAGAGGAAATTCTAGGTTTAAGGACTTGTTGGCAACAGGAATTCTCTGAGGCTGATACAGAGTCCGAGTTGGCTCCAACCTTTTCTGTTTTCCACTTAGGAAGATGTTAAACTTTTTGAGGTTGCTTTATGATATGGTCAGAGGTTAATTTATTCTATTAGAGGATCTGTGTTCACCCATGAAATTCAAAGTATGAGACAAAGTCAGAGGTGCTATTTTCTGTAATCCATTCAAGTTAAGCAGGTAAGTAACACAGTTTCTTATGCAGGTAGCGATGCTGACCTAGCACAATTATGGCTCCACCTCAGAGACCCCTGAGCAGTAACTTGTACAAAATGAGCTAAAGGGCTCTTTTAACCAAGTTAAACTGTCCTCTACTTTCTGACCCCTGAACAGGGCAGGTTTCATTTTACATTCCAAGGCAACATAACCTGTGTTATCCCACTCGAGACTTGGTTAAAGGAACTTTTATTGGACTACAGCCTCTCACACCGCCTGGGGTTCTCTTATCTTGTGACTTAATAAGGTTAAAGGCTGCAATGTTCTTAATAAGGTTAAAGGCTGCAATGTGGGCCTGATCACAAGCCCAGACATCTGCTGTGCCTTTTGGTGGCAAGGATGGACTTATGGCACACCTGGAAGAAAGGACACTAACACGAAGAAAATAAGGTGACATCCTTAACCGTTCTTGTGCCAGCTAACTATTGATGTGGTCAAGAGCTTCTCTCTTTTTTGTTAAATTTATTTATTCTACTTAGGTATATGTGATATCAGAATGCAGTTTGATTCATTGTACACAGATGGAGCACAACTTTTCATTTCTCTGGTTGTCCTTGATGTAGGATCTCATCACATATGCAGTCATACATGAAGTTAGGGCTATGATGTCCACCTCATTCCACCATCCTTCCTGCCCTCATGCCCCCTCTCCCTCCCTCCCCTTTGACCAAAGTTTCTCCATTCTTCCCTTGTCCCCTCCCCCATTATGGATCAATATCCACTTATCAGAGAGATCATTTGCCATTTGGACTTTTGGGATTGGCTTACTTCACTTAGCATGATATTCTCCAACTCCATCCATTTACCTGCAAATGCCATAATTTTATTCTCTGTTATTGCTGAGTAATATTCCATTGTTTATATATACCACAGTTTCTTTATCCATTCATCTATTGAAGGACATGTAGGTTGGTTCCACAGTTTAGCTACTGTGAATTGAACTGCTATAAACATTGAAGTGGCTGTATCATGTCACTGTACCATATATGCTGTTTTTAAGTCCTTTGGGTATAGACCGAGGAGTGGGATAGCTGGGTCAAATGGTGGTTCCATTCCAAGTTTTCTAAGGAATCTCCATACTAAAGATAGCCTCTTCAACAAATGGTGCTGGAAAAACTGGAAATCCATATGCAGCAAAATGAAACTAAACCCCTATCTCTCACCATGCACAAAATTCAACTCAAAGTGGATCATAGACCTGGGAATTAGACCAGAGACCCTATGCCTAATAGAAGAAAAGGTAGGCCCAAACTTCATCATGTCAGATTAGGACCTTACTTCCTTAACAAGATTACTATAGCACAAGAAGTAAAATCAAGAATCAATAAATGGGATGGATTCAAACTAAAAAGCTTCTTCTTAGCAAAAGAAACGATCAATGAAGCGAACAGAGACCCTACATTCTGAGAACAAATTTTGCCACACAAATATCTCATACAGCACTAATCTCCAGGATATGTAAAGATCTCAAAAAACACCAAAAAACCAAACAACCCAATCAATAAATAGGTTAAGGAGCTGAACAGACACTTCTCAGAAGAAGATATACAATTGATCAACAGACATATGAAAAAATGTTCAACATCTCTAGCAATTAGAGAAATGCAAATTAAACTAAGATTTCCTCTCACGCCAGTCAGAATGGCAATTATCAAGAATACAAACAACAATAAGTGTTGGTGAGGTTGTGGAGGAAAAGATACACTCATACGTTGCTGGTGGGACTGCAAATTGGTGCAACCAATCTGGAAGAGCCTCTCTCTTGAGCATGGCATGTCCTGATTATGTTGTGCTGCAAACATAGAATGTTTCTACCTGTTCAGACAGACCACTTACGGTTTTGGCCGCCTTTGCTTTTAAATTAGGGATGTGTCCAGGAAGCTGTTACCTCTCAGGATATGCTAAGCTAAGCACAGCTGCCAGCAGATTTTTCCAATCTAAATGGGGACTAGAAAGTGACTCAATTAGAACTTTTAATGCTCAATTTGTAGTTGACTGTCCCCATTGTCAAGAATACAAATGGAGACCTAGGATTCTTGTGAGCATTGTTTTTCTCGTACAGGCAAATGTCAGTCCACAGATGTGTTGCTAAAATAAAAATATGAACTACTTACATGAAGGAAAAAAAAATTTTCTAACCTACTGAATTATTTCTCTATGACAGCTATAGCAAATTACTGCAAATTTGGTGTTTAAAAACAACAGAAAAGTATTGTCCAATAGTCTGGATGTCAGAAGTTCAAAATGGTCTCGGTGGACTAAAATCAAGGTGCTGGCAGCGTGTGGTCTTTTCCAGAAGTTCCAGGGGTGAATCAGTTCCTCAGTATTTCCCAGGTTTTATAAAACATCTGTATTCATTGGCTCATGGTTCCTTCTATCTGCAAAGTCCATGATGTCAGTCTTCCTCATACTGCCGTCTCTCTGGTTCTCTTCTGTCTTTCCTGTTGCCCCTTTTAAAATGCCCTTGTGATGACATTGAGCCCACTTGGGTAAACTAAGGTCATTTCCCTAATTTGAGTCAGCCTAAAGGTTGATTCACAACTGTAATTTCATCTGCACCCTTAATTCCTCTTTGCCAAGTCGCCTAAACCGTTCACAGTTTCTGGAGTTTAGATTGTAGACATCCTTCTATTGTGGACCTGATGTCTGTGTCCTCTTAAGATCCACACACTCAAACCTTAACCCCCAGTATAGGGTACAGGGAGTGGGTCCTCTGGGAGGCGATTAGCTCAAGAGATTGGAGCTCTGGAGCTTAGGATTAATGTCCTCACAAAAGAGGCCTCAAAAGTCCCCTCTCTGCCATGTAAGGACACAATGATAGGATGGCTGTCTGTGAACCAGCAAGCCAGCCCTCTCCAGATACCAAATCTGCTGGCCCTTGACCTTGGACTCCTAAGCCCTCAGAACTATCACAAATAAAGTGTGTTGTTTCAGCCCCCGTCTATGATAGTTTGTTATCACAGCCCAAACTGAGACATCTTTATGGGACCATTTTTCTGCCTAGTACAGGAATAAGGAGGTCTTTTCCATGTCTTTTAGAATTTGGTTTTGTTAATTCTGGAGCCTGCACCCTGTTCCCCATTTTTATCTGTAAAATATTTTAAGAGGGAACTTTTGAAGTTCGTTCTCCCCAAAGCCTTCACTGATCTCAATTCAGCGCCATGTTGTAATAGTCTTGATTTTGTACCTTAAGCAATTAGACATGGACATTGATTATCAACCAACTATTTCATGAGATGAGAAATTGCTGGTGAATTACTTATTGATCATGCATGGCTGTGATGTGATTGTCTTTGCTGTATTGTGGGTCTTTGCACTGGCTTTAAGATAGGATCAGAACCAAACTTGTTTCTCATATGACTTAGTCCTCCATCTCCTTTCTTTGAATTTCTGATATTCTGTCAGACACAGAGACTGGAAATTTTGGTGTCATCTTTGACACTTCAAAGTGTCTGTTCCCAGGGCTCTGACTCCCAGGATGTACTGTTTCCCTGACTACTGCAAGAGTTTCTCATCACTTGTCAGATCCCAGCCTCTCCACCCCTCTGGTTCATCCTAACCTGAACACTCCAGCCAGAAGAAGTTTTCTAAAATACCAGTGTCACAAGTCATTAATTCCTATTCATTACTTATTAGCTATGTAGCCTTGCAAAATTAGTTAACCTCTCTGTGAGACTGAGACAAAATGGAACTAATATGCAATATCTACCTCTAGGGTTGTGAGGGTGAAATAAAAATATATGTAAGATGATTCAATAGTAAGGCATATAGTAAGCATTCAACACATGTTTGCAGATATCATTGTGACTATCATTAGTAATAGTGATATAGTAACTAATATGGATGCCATCCCTGCCCCTCCCTGGCCCGTCAGCTCATGTGGCTAGACTGACCTCTTCCCTGCTGACTTCCCTTCATACTCCCTGCCCGTCCACAGCCCTTAGACCCAGGGAATTCTCTGTGCTCTTGGATAGGGAGGGGTTGGAGGCCTTTCTTTATCTTACCAAGCTTTCTTCCCTGTATTCCCTCTGGGCTTGAGCTTCTGAGACCTAAAAGGCCAAGCTTTGAACTTCAAAATAAAAAAAGGTGCTTCTCTTCATTTTTTGTTCTGTCAACACTTCCTGAATTTGAAGCTCCACTGTTTGGCTTGAATAGGAAAAAAGCCAGAATATAAAGAAAATACTAGGAACCTCCTGTCCTTTCCCCATACACATGTATGCACATGCGTGTGCACACACACACACACACACAGAATTATTAAACTAATATCTAGTTTAAGAAGTGTTTTGAAGAGCAATTAACATTGATTAAGCTTTCCTTAGGTACTGGGCACTCTCTTCATATCTCTGCCTTGAGTCTTTGGCCTCTGACATTTACTCTCTGACTCTAGATTTGTATTTCTACCTCCTTAGTGCTGTTAATTTTGGGGGCAAGACAAGATAAATGCTCCACAAGTGCCTACAAGGCATAATCAGATGACCAGTTATAATCCTGAATCCACACCAGTATAGAATTGACCAAATCCTTTCTTCCTCCAAGCAGAATTCTGTTATGAGTTTATAAACCTGTTCAAGTTATTATGTATAAATTAGTTCAGGAGCTTCAGCAAAAGCATTATATATAAAACAGGATTTACAAAACATTGTGAGTCATGATTAGTTCCACCAAAAGTCTCACCATAAAATTTCTTTTAAGGAGCAAAGCCTATTTGCTAAATAAATTTAAAATAGGTTTGATTTACAAAATATTTTCCCCCCCAGAATTTCAGGACAAACAGCCATTGCACAAAATTGAGGCACATGTTATTTGATGACTTCATCAAATGACCTGGGGAGCCAGGACTTATTAAGGAGCCACAGCTCCTTAATACGCTTCATTCATTCCCAAGAAGTAGTTACAATTTAAGTTTTAGTAGAAAATATTAACCAAGCATGTCCCAATGATGTGCTCATAGTCCCAAGTGCTCATAGTCATCCATTTGCCCTTGGGGATGTCTCACTGTTCTCTCTACTCATTTATGACTTTAAAAAAAATGAATAATGAGTCAATACAAAGAGATTGTTGATCCAACAGAAAGAAGAAAGCTTGGCATTTAGATTCTCTATTTCAAGAACAAGGCTTCTTTAATAAGATTCTCCAATCATGGATGAGTTCTGAGAATTCTCTAACACCAGAAAGTATAATCTAAACTTTGTATATGTGTTGTGTGTGGTTAGAGTCTGGAATGGTTCATGTGCTGTAGGCTTGACCCCTAGTGCTGCAGCATTCAGAGATGGGACCTTCAGGAAGATGACTGCATCTTGGGCTCTAACCTCATCAATGAATTAATCCATCGATGGACTTATAATCTGATGACATTCTTGGGAGGTGGTGAAAACTGCAGGAGGTGGGGTGTAGCTGAGGAAGTAGGTCACTGGGGTATGCCCTTGGAGACTATATCTTGTTCCTGGCCCTTTCCTCCCCCCTCCCCCCACCCTCTTGTGTTTTCCAACTACCCTGAAGTGAACTGCTTTCTTCTGCTATACCTTTCCACCATGTGTTTTTGTCTCAGTATAGACCCAGAGCATTGGAGTCAACTGATCTGGAACTGAAACCTCTGAAACTGAGCCCAAAAGAAATATTTTCTGCTTAAAGTTATTTTTCTTTTTTAAGGTATTTATTTATTTGTTAGAGCTTTATGGTTAAACATAGTATTTGGGTTCATCCCAACAACCTCATACCTGCATAGAATTCTATTTCAGTTCATGTCCCCCCTCCTTTTCCCTTCCTTCCTCCCCTTCTCCTTCCTCTAGTCTACTAGATTTCCTTTCCTCATCCATTGATTTGAATTTGATTGGTTCTTTATGTAATCTTATCCTTCTTTCCCCTTTTCCTTTATTTTACTCTACCTTCTGCAAATGAGAGAAAACATTCCACCTTTGAGTTTCTGAGTTTGGTTAATTTCACTTAGGATGATATTCTCCATTTCCATATACTGTCAAATGCCACAATTTTATTCTTTTTTAATGGCTGATTAGAACTCTATTATATATATATGTACCACAGTTTCTTCATTCACTCATCTATTGATGGGCATCTGGGTTGATTCCATAATTTAACTATTGTGAATTGTGCTGCTACAAACATTGATGTGGCCATGTCACTGTAGCATGCCAGTTTTAGATCTTCTGGCAAAATAACCAGGAGTGGGATAGCTGTGTCATATGATGATTCCATTGCTAGTTTTTGAGGAATCTCCAAACTTCTTTTCAGAGTGATTGTACTAGTCTGCAGTCCCACCGCAAGGTAGAAGTGTCCCTTTTCCCCCACAACCTCACCAGCACTTGTGTTTGTATTCTTGATCATTGCCATTCTGACTGGAGTAAGATGGTTTAAGTTCTTTTTCTCAGCTATTTTGTCACCATGACAAAAATCTGAACAGTATAGTCTGCATTTTTGTGGGGAGAGGACCCAGAGCTCTAATCACATCTTCAGAGGAATCCACGACTCTCCAAAAGTCTCTGCTTATTCTCCTGTGAGTGAGTCTCAGGAAGTTCCATGAGCTTCCCCGATCTGTGTCACAATCTTGTCTATCAAACATACCTGAGACAGAGCTAAGGAGGTCCCCTAACTCTCAGTTCCCCCTTTTCCCCTCTCCTTTACTCTCCTCCACTTTTCTCCTTCTGAAAACTTGACTTTCTACTGAGTCATTAAACACATTTTCCTTACTATTTTTTCCTTTTGAGGCTTTTCTTTTTTTTAAATTTTTATTGGTTCTTTTTAGTTATACATGACAGTAGAATGCATTTTGATATAATTATACAAGCATGGAATATATCTTATTCTAATTAGGACCCCAGTACCTCTCCTTCCCCTTCCAATTCCCTATCCCTTGCTCCCTTCCCTCTATTGGTCTTTCTGCCATTTACTCATAGTTACTTTCATTTTTTAAACTTAATTTCTTGTGCATGTACATGATGGTGAGATTCACTGTGGTGTATTCATGTATGTGCCTAGGAAAGTTATGTCAGATTCATTCTGCTGTCTTTCTTTTTTTGCCCATCTTTAAAAGGACCAGCTTGGATTTTGTACCTTATAAGCATCAGAGTGCCTTGAGAGAGCATGGTCCTCTTCACAGGTGTTTGTGTGATGGGAGTTGTACCTGTGTCCCCTTTTGAAGTAGGAGTGGTCCTTCTCTTTCTGCCACATTCTTCTGGTATCCACTTGCTCAGTTAGATCGTGTGTATTGTTTTCAGTAGTTTATTTTGTCTGATTATGTTTTTTTTCTTTCTGCATGAAAGGTTGAATCATGTAGTGAGCATTACTGGCATATCTTTATGTGAGAGTTGCCTTATTCTAAAATAGAAAAGAATTCTCCAAAAGACCTAAGGAAGAGCAAAGAAACAATAATTTTGTAGACTAATCAATGAAGGGAAACCATCTTATTAGGTCATGTTATGATATTGCCATTTAACCAATGAAGTAAGTGAGCCCATTTTAATGGGATTGGATATTCTAGCATAAATGCCTGTTAGTTTGAAAGATGGGAACACACACCTTTTTGTCATTGAAACAGATACTAATTACATTATAAGAACTAGCTGCACAAATAGATTTCTTTCCAGGAACAACAAATCACTCTCCAAAAGATGGTATAAAACTGTTTTGCTCTTGGTCAGTCAACAGAGACTCTTCTCCAGTGTTTTCTGACCCACGACCATAGCTCCCTCCTCTAGCTGTAGGAGAATGAAGTGTGTGCATTGCATGGTTCCTCCTGTGACAGGCAGTTGACTTTGTTTTGTTTTTAATCGAGTTTCAGAATCTCCCACTGTAAACGTGGGTACCTAGGGGAAAAAAATGAGAATCAATGATGTCTTCCAGAACTTTAGGTAAGATAAGTTTCTTCTTTCTGTAGAGCGCCCCAATTTTCATCAATAACAACTAGAAATGCCAAAAATACATGTGCAAATCTATTAGATGTGTGTGTGCACATTTATGGAGAGGTTGTGGTTAATTTAGAAGGACAGAGAAGATGCAGAAAGATTGCTACCGGCTTCAAGGTGCTGCCGGAAGATTTTGATAGATGCTGTTTACTGTCGTCAGGAATCTGACTCAAGCTTTCCAGAGAAAGGTCATTAGTGACACCCAACAAATCACTTTTATGTTGTGGCCAATGTGAAAGTCAAATGGAAATTCTTTTTAAAAGTCAATCAGAGTGAGACTTCCCCTAAGTCTGGTGAAAAGAACTTTTCCCAAATTTATCAGTTTATGAACCAAGAATGAAAGAAAGAAAGAAAGAGAAAAAAGATCTGGTTTCACTAAACACTATGAGAGCGAGGCCCTGGGAAGAGAAATGTTTTTCAGGGCCAGACAGCCTCTCCAGAGCCAGAGCAGGGTGGTCCCTTCAACTGCCTCTCAACAATGTGAACACTTAGCACAGGAAGCTGCCAGCTCTGCTGGCCCGGCCTGCTAGGCAGAGACTGCTAGCTCAAGCAGAAAGACCCCAGGGAATTGAAGGCCGTGATTAGGAAATTGAAGACTGGCTGAAAACTTGAGATTTCCTGTACTTAGCTGGGGGGTGGTGGGTCTCCTGAGAGATTTGATTAGAATGCACACAGAAAGGCCAACTTCTTTGTCTCCTCAGCTCCACACTGGACTGAAGTGGTAGGGTGCATTCCAGCGTCCTTATTGGATTTGCCTCTGAAGCTTTAAAGCATTCAAAAGTGAAATTCCATTGATCTGAGAGGTCAGGAGGGACTGGAGAAAGGCACTGTAGGTTTAATTTTCAGCTCTGGATGACTTCTGGGTACTTCGCCTCTGTGACTCAGTACCATGTCCATAAAAATGGAAGAAATGAATATTGAGAAAGCAAGCAAGCGAAAGAAATGAAAAGTCCTTAGAATCAACATTAACAAAACAATAAAAGGAAAGGTGCTAAGTACTTCCAAAAGAATTTAGTAACAATAGATACCTTTAATGCTATTTTGGCACAACTTATGACTATAAATAAGAAGTAAAAACAAGAAAAGAAATTGTGTGCAGTAGTACATTATAGTTAATATGGATGTGTTTTCTAATAAAGGAGAAGAGAGAACTGGGGCTCCACCATCAATTTGGATTCCCTAAAGTGAAATCCACATATCTAAAGGGAAAAAAATAAAAATAAAATTTAGAAAAAGAGGGAAAGACTAGGGCTAAATTGGGTAGATTAAAGAAAATGGGACTAAATTGAAGATGCCAAGAAATAGTTCACTGCGAAAGTGGCTGGCTGCTGACAGTTATGTGGTGGGATGTGAAGGGAGGGTGTTCCAGTAGCTTCTGCATCTCTGGGAGTCCCGGTGACGGTAGGATGCTCTGCTCTTCACCTCCATGAGCTCCCTCAAAGTTAGCCCTTTGATTAATTCTGCCAATTTAGTGTACTGCCAGAGTCATTTTGATTTAGTGACATTTTAAATCCATCTCCTGTGTTTTCCTCCTCCTCTGGTCTAAAGTTAGCATAGCCGCGTTACTTTGATGTACAGTCGCCCTGAGCTCCTGAGCCTCAGAGCCCCAGAGAAATCCCTAATGTGGCACATCTGATTTTCCTAATAGAGAAGAAGGCAGAGCTGAAGTGTGTCTGTAATGGAAAACATTCTATATAGTAAATATGAATGGCCCCGCTCTCTCCTAGGTCACACTTCATATTTAACATCAATTTCAGATGCCAGCCTTCCTGTCTTTTCTCTCCACTTGGTACTCTCACATCAGGATTCCTTCCAATCATTTCTAGCTAAATCAGTTTCCACACTGGTGATGGCACAGTACCTTCTCCATCCTAATAGCCTGTTTAGGACAGGGACACATATTATCAAAATGCTCGAAAAAGATGAAAAGGCAAGACAAGAAGGTGTGTGTTATTCATAATTACATCCCCAGTGCCTAATATTCCTGCTACGTTGCTCAGCACCTTGCCCAGGCTGTGTTGGATGCTGAGTACACATTTTATTTTTCCCAATTGAACAATTTCATTTAAGGGTGGAAATACCATAATGAATAACAAAATCCGGGTTTCCACAATCACTTGTGGAAATTAAACGGTGTTTCTGAATTTTAGGGGCAAAAGATAATTATATAATTGTGAGTAATAAGCACCCAAATCAGGGAAAGCCACGCTCTCCAATTTGGAGGCCGGGCCGTCTCTGTTCATTCCGTGCCTCCTGTGGGTGATTTTAAGCAGTGGAAATCATTTTGTTGACATTGGCAGTACTGCCTACCATAGGCGTCCTTTCTTTTCTTTCTTTCTTTTTTTTTTTTAGTTGTTGATGGACCTTTATTTTATTTGTTTATTTTATATGGTGCTGAGAATCCAACCCAGGCCCTCCCACATGCTAGGCAAGTGCTCTACCACTGAGCCTCCACCCCAGCCCCTCCCTGGCCTTTCTTTTCATACTTCACACCCTTCCTCCTTACGCTGAAGGCCTTGGAGTGGTTCCACCTGCCTTTGTTTCCTCTCCCGATCACATCCGGTCAGTCAGCACATCCTCTTTCTCTACCCCTAAAATGCCCAGACCACCACCTTCTCTCACCACCTCCAGGACTACTGCAGGGTTCAAACTGCCGCCCTCTCCCCTGGATGATCCCAGTTGGCTCCTGGCAGGTCCCCTTTTGTCTTTTCTCCATGCAGTGGCAGAGTGTTTCCTTAAGACCCTTTTTAGTCAGATGGTGAAACTCCTCTCTTGAAAATCATTTACAGCTGTCCACCTTGCTCAGAGTAAAAGCCTCTCCACGGCCTCACACCTGGCCGACTTCATCATCTTGGACCCACTCTCCCTCCATCCTGCCAAACCACCCTACTCTGGCCACCGTTGTCCTTGCTGATCCATGAACATGCTCTCCTGCTCTGCTCCTGGCCATTCCTTCTGCCCAAAAGTTCTTCCACACACGTCTAAGTGACTGGCTTCCTCACCTCTTGCAGGTATACTCCAAGGGCACCTTCTCTTTGAGTCCTCTGACGGATGTCTTTTAAATGACAACATTCTCCTGACATTTGTCTCTACTTTATTTATCTATTGCAGCATGTATTGCTATGTGACATACTTCTGTGGTACTGCTGTATATGTTAATTGCAGGTCTTCCTTACTCGAAAGTGAGCTCCCTATGAGCTAAGGGCTTTGTTTTGTCTGGTCTGTTCTCTGCTGCATCCTTGAAACTTAGCAGAGAGCTGCTCATTAAGTATCTGCTGCATGAGTGAGTGAATGAATACTTTCCCACTGTTTGGACCAACCTGCAATGCTTATTGGATTAATCTACCTTTTAACAAACCACGCATACTGTTTCTTTCTATAAAATAGCTTAATATTATAATTTAATAGATATTTAAAAGTATACAACAGCACTATACCGGGCTGGTACTCCTCAGATGAATGCAGTTCTCAGTGTAATTACTTTCAGATTTGTGGGAATCAGCCCTATTAACCTAGACTTGCATGCTTTTTTACCAGAGTGCCTTAAAAAATTATTGGTACTCCATTATCTTTATGAGCCCGTCCACTCAGATTCTCCCTATGTGGAAATCTAGAGGGACTGTCACATTGCTTGGATATCAGAGAGAAAAAGATATGAGGTCAAGAAAGTGGTTGAAATCTGGTTATGGTAATATTCCCACAGGTGGGGTAAACCAGTTGTAATTGATCTTTTTTTTAATCTAATGTACATTTCAATTTTTGAAAATTATTACAGTGTGCAAGCCCTGAAGAGATTAGTGAACTCCTCACTTCAAAGGTGGGATATGAATGGGACCAGCATTGAGTCTTTCCTGAATAGTTGTTGGCATTATTAACTTACTGGAAAAAACTCTAATAATATTTCTTATAAAAAATACTAACCAAAGAAAAGGAGACCCATGAAGGAGCTGACTGAATTTTCAAGTCCATGAATAAGCCTAATTAATGGCGTCCAATTTCAGTATTAATGAGATGACTTTTTGGCATAATATTTGACTTTGTGACCATGGAATATACAAAGAATAGAGAGATGCAAAAATTAAAAAATGGGCAGTCCTTGCCCTTGTTGCTCAGCCCAGGAAACTTTGAAACCATCTGAATTTTCAAGAAAATGCGTTAGTAGAATTAGTCATGTGAATTGATTACTTTTTAGTTTTCAGTTGCATATACATATTTATGCTTCTTTGGACATTGGAATATACTCAAAAATGATAAATGTAGTAAAATGCTTTATTTTGCATAGAAATATTACTAAGCTGTCTACAATCGAATGAGTCATAGGTATTATTATCTTATTTAAATTATAAAATTATTGTGTAGGTGTACTGTATTTTTGAAGCCCATCTTCATTTTCCTTATAAAACTAACGTACAAGGATTATACCAAGGCAGCCTAGCATTTCCCCCTTTCCTTAAAATAATACTGAGTTTGTAGTTTTAGAATACTGTGACACAAAACATATGGTAAGATGGGTCCATTAAAAGCAGACATTAAAAGAATGTTTTTTTTTTTTTTTTTTGCATTTTCTCAGGGTTTTCTAAATTTTCCATTCCAAGCATCACTATCGCTAGCCAATGCCATCATATCTAGAGTGCTGTAGACTGGCCCTCTCTACCTCAGTGATTAAACTTTATCACATGTGTGTCATCCATGGAGCTGTTTATAGGAAAGACTGACAACCACTGAAAAATCCCATGTCTGTGTCACATTTAGGGTCTGAGAAGGAAGGAAGGGGGACAGCTAATGGATGAATGCCAAAGTATATGGCCCTTTTCTATCCCACTGGGCTGGTTTTCTTTTATTCACTCACATTTCCTTATAATATTTTTCAATAAATATGGACATGCAGAGCTAGTGCCTTTGCAGAGATGGTTTGCTCTTTGGAAAATGAAAATATTTATAAGAGTTTGCTGTTCAGTAAAAAATAAATGGAAGCCAAACAGCAGAGGTCGCAGCCTCATCCTTGCCACTTACTAGTTCTGTGGCTTTGTGAAATGGAGATGTTAATTGCATTTGCCTTAAAGAGTTGATGTAAAGATAAGATCAACAAGTATAGAATGCTCTGAATAAATGAATGGGCTTGAATCATAGTCTGTTTATTAGCAATATAACAAGTTTCACAACTTTTCTCAACTTTGATTTCCTCATTGGAAAGATGGGGAAAATAGCTTTCATCTCTTAGGATTTTTTTTTCACCATTGGATGAAATTTTATTTTTCACCATTGAAGAGGAAAAAAAAACTTGTACATTTAATACTGTATACTTTGGAAAAATATGGGAAAATGGTTCATGCCTCATTAGTAGGAATACAGATTGAAACTGATACAAACATTTGGAAGCACAAATTTACATTGTCTATTAACTTTTTAAATAACATGATTTGACCAAAAATTTTATTTCTAAGAATGTATCTCATTGATGAATAAAAATATATGTGCAAGGACACTTACTACATTGTTTGTAATAGTAAATGACTAGGAATAACAGATCTATTCAGTGGGGAGCTGGTTAAATAAATGATTAATTATCCAATGAAATTATATGTAGTTGTTAAAAGGAATGTGATAGATATACAGATATATAAGAAGTTCAAGATACTTTGTTATATTAAATAGCTATTGAATAATAGTATATGATAGGGATCATATGCACACACACAGTAAATGTATATAAACATATAAAATATGTATTATTATATGTAAACAGCTTGGTGTGCATCACCAACTTGGTTTGCAGATGAGCATCTCTCTTATTTTTCCCATTAATTGCTCAGTTGTCACCTGTTCTTATGAATTGTCCAAGAACCCCATGACTGACAGTTCAAAGAGGGTGTGTCAGTCCCACTCTCAGCAGCAGGGGGCGCCAAGCAGCAGTCTGCTCAGACCTGCTTTGGTGTTCTGGTTTCTCGATGATTCCAGTCTATTTTGTGCTGACGGGTCCTGGGGCCACTGCCTGATGACAGTTGCCCATGGCTTCAGGGTCGCCTCACTCTTCAGGATTTGGCCTGTGTTTGTACAGGGGAGGTGTAGCTATTTTCAGTTTGCTCCCATAGTTTCAGCCATTATTCCACAAATCACAAGTTCAGCAAGAGTCCTTTCCCTGGACCGCTTTGGGTCTTGGTGATGAGCTATTGTCCTTTTTCTGTCCCAGTGATACCTCAGCATCCTTTCCTGGTGGGCCTCCCAGCCACCCAACCAACTTCAGGTGTAGTTTGAACTGTTCCAGCTTTCCCAGAAGACAATGAGGATAGAGTCCTTGATTGAGCTCCTTTCTAAACTCAGCACTTTAGGGTAGGAGCAGCTCTTGCTAAAGCACATGTCTGCTGATTGGTCCTCGTACACTCTCATCTCAGGACACTGGGCTTGTGTTTGCATCACTACAAAGCAGCTACTTTTTCTTTGCAGAGAAGGCAGATGTCTCCTTCAGGGTAGTGTTCTAGATCTTTCTCTTCAGACTCACAGGTGGCAGCTTGGGGGAAATGGGTGCTGATTCCTGACTTGCCAAGCACCTCAGTTATCTGAATATGTATGTTTCTTGTGCACAAACGTACTTTTGTTAATTTTTATGGTGCATATGTCTATAGAAACTTCTAGGAAGAAAACCCAAGAAATTGTTAATGTGACTTGTCTTTGAGGAGGAAGACCAGTGGTAGGAGGAAGACTTATTATTTTTACCTTATAACTTACTATTTTGCTTGAGTTTTAAAAATATTTAAGTTTTCATAGAAAAAATAAAAAATTAAGAACATGATGATTTTGAAAATTAGAAAATATATGTAGATTTCTTAATAGAAGACAAGTCTTTTTTAAAAAAGACAATTTCCTTTTAGCTGGAATAGGCATTTTTGTGACCTGCTATCTAGACAGGGGAGGCCAAGTGGGTCTAACATGTCTAATATTGATCAAAATGTATCTCTGTGTCAGAAAAGACTTGAACTGTTTCAAAGCAGGCTGATGTGTATGGGTATTCCAGTGTGTATTTTTTTTCTTCATGAATTTTGCCCACAAGGCTGCCATGTACAGTTATAGAGGATGTGAACTGAATAAGAGTATCACATCTAAAGTGTATGTTCATATCACAGACTTAATAAAGTCTTTGCCTAGAAGTTTAAAAGTGTCCTTTTCAAAAAATTTTGTATCTTATAAGAAATGTATAATATATGGAAGTAAAATACATGGGCGCTGTAGGGCAGACCTCAGCTCTGCTAAATAACTGCCAGAATTATCTCCAACCATGATGGAGAGGTGCTGTACCCTGCTTTTCTTTGACATCCATTCACCTTTATGGTTTTGATGTTAAATGCCACTGAATCCCTCTCTTGTAGGAGGAGGAGGAAGAAATAGAGATTAGCACAGATTCTTCTCTCCCTAAGGTGGCTTCTCTAAGAGGGTTCTGTCAGAATTAATGAGTAGGTTTATTGTCATTTCTTTGTCCCAAGATAGAAGTTCTTATGTAGTTTAAGCTTATATTGGGGTGGTTATAAGTGGGACATGACTGAATTTAAACTAGATGGCATTTTTATACCTATAAAATTCATACCTTCAAATTCCTTGGAATTTGAATGACAGGAAAACTCATAGGGCTGAGAACCTTCACCTGAGTTTACTATTAGGTATGTTTGTCAAAACATAAGAACTATTCTTAGGGCACTGTTTAGAATCTTCCAAAGTATATCTTTTAATGCATTGGTGTATATTAATGTTTGTACACATTAATTAACTTTAGAATTAATTTATTTGTAATATAAGCTTTGGTAATTGTACTTATGTGTCCAGTGGGCGAACCTTGGTATTCAGGGTGTGAAAGACAAAGTGCTGTATAAACAACTTAAAACTGGTGCAGTAACAGGCATACAATTCCAGGAAGCTGTCTGCTTGTCCTATCCACTTAAAAAAACTCAAAAACCATGTCCCCAAGTAGGATAGTAAATATAGAAAAAGTACCTCAGTTGGGACTCTTACAGTTTTAAGGGTTAAAAACTCACCTTAAATAGATTGAAACTGATTTAAGCATATAAAGAATTTATTGTGCTTAGAATAGTCCAGAAGTAGAGAAAGCTTCAGGAATGGCTTGATCTAGGGTCTCAGACAATATGAAGAGGACTTAATATATCTCCAGAATAGTTTTCTTCTCTGGCTTTCTGTGCCCTCCAAACACCTATAGCCATTTTAGACATGTCTTTCCTCAAGTTTGTCTGAAAAGAGCACGTGCTTCTTCTTGAGTCTTGCTGTATTACTTGAATTGGCCATGGGCCCATTCCTGAACATTCTGCTGCAGGCAAAAGATATGCTCTCCTATTGGCTAGGAGAGAGTCCTATGCCCATGCTTGCATAGGTGGAGCCAACAGGAACCTATACCCGTGTTTGAAGATTGGGGGAAGAGATGGTTCCTCAGGGGAATGTTTGGACATGAGCAGGAGAAAAGACACAGGGAACCAAAAAGAAAACATGCCCACCCTAAATACAGAAGAATCTACCCAGAAGGGAATGGATTGCCTAGATTTCCTTCCTCCTTGAATGCATGAGAACCAGGATAAAGAACAGAGTCCTGGATGTGCCTGGAGGCGATGTCAGAGATGCCCTGTCTGCCATTCTCCCACGCACTGGTCATTCAAAGGTCTTGGTGGTTTTTCTGCCTAACTCTGATGACAACGCTTGCAACCTTTTAATTTTTAGAATACATTTTGTGCTGAACATCTTCATTTATAATGTAAACACTAGCACTTTCTCCTCCCCAATCATATATCTTTGTCAAAACAAACTCTTGGAAAATGCCAGAAAGTCCAGGGAAATCACGTAAATGCATCTCCCTGATATTCTTCACTGTGAGCATCTTGGCCTGTTTCCTTTCTTCTACTGTTTTATTTTGCATCGAATAGCACATGAGCGGCTTAGGAGGATTAATGAAATCGTGGCAGTTCTGGGCTGGGAGCTTGGGATCCAGACGTAAAGGTTCAGATGTGAGATGAGATGCTCCGAGGGCATTTAATGTATGAGAACAAACCTTGGAAGACAGCCGCAGTTTCTCGTGTTGTGTTCTGTCCTGCGGGCAAAACGTTATTCTTTCTCAAGATCTGAAAGGTTATTTCAGTGATATTGGTTTAAATCAGAGAGTCAGGTCAATCTGTCATGTGTCCCTGAGTTTTCCAATCAACAGGATTTACAATATTATTAATCACATTTTTATGTCACCT
Organism: Xerus rutilus; assembly: GCA_028644305.1. Lineage (NCBI taxonomy): Eukaryota > Metazoa > Chordata > Mammalia > Rodentia > Sciuridae > Xerus > Xerus rutilus. The sequence goes on along the minus strand of CM053403.1, from coordinate 21,666,027 downwards.
TATCTGCTGCAGAGGTCCTGGGTAGGACTCCTGGGAGAACAGATAGTGTATCATACATTTTTAATGCACTTGATATTAGGCCTTCCACAGAGCTCCTCTCCATTCATATTGGTGTGTTCTCATATTAAATCACTCTTAGAATAACAAGAAAGGAAAGCTAGACAGGCTACTGTTTCTACTTCTCTGGATGCTCTTTCCTCCCTTGCCAATGGAGGCTATGCTTAACGAAAGGCTGCCCGAGTGGGCCTCCCAGTACCTTGGCCTTGGACCCTCATAGCCAAGGACTTCATGTACTCATGAAGGCCACAGCTCCCTTTATTTATTGAACAAGACCCAACTTCTCATGTTCTTCTCATAAAATGCTAACCTATGGTTTGGACATTCCTTTCAATTTTGAATCACTATTCCTGGGGTTCAGTGATCACTTCAATAAAAGCCGTAAATCATGAATATTGATGTTCAGGTACGGCAACGTTCTCTGGATGCTACCGGTGCCCCCAATATCTTAACCTATTCACAGCCCTTGGTTTTTATGGCCACCTCTTTGAATGCTACCCTATTCCTGTCTGTTCTTTAAGGCTCCAATAATTTCATCCTACTATTATAGAATGTTAAATCAAAGTGCCCTAAAAGGACATTGGATCATAGGATTTGTGAACTATTAGCATGCACTTTCTTCCTTCCTCAAGCACCTCAGTATATGGCTTCACTATCGCTCACTTGGCCAATCTATAAGGTTCAAAATCACCTTAGATTTCCTTTTTCCTTTTTTGTCATCTGCCAGCCCTCTCGGTGTTCTCCAGTGTGTAAAGTTCTGCCAATCCCATCTCCTTAGCATTTTAAAATTTCTGCTCCCCCCTCTGTTTCTCAGCTTCACATCTGATAACAGCACCCATGCCCCTGGTGGGGAGCCAGACCGCTCTTGGTCTACATCCGCTCTCGGTCCACCTCCCAGTCTTCAGGTTGAATCATCCTCAATCCATGGACTCTGCAGACCCCTCCGCTGGAGGTCCTAAACTGTAGCTGCTTTTCACCACTTTTTTCCAGAACTTGATGAGAGCCAGTCTGAAAATAGCATTGGGCAGGTTAAGAGAGGACTCCTGGACACAGGCTGGGGTCCCTGGAGCCTACTAGGTCACCTTCTGGAGTGACTGAGCCCTGATGGCATGTGCTTTCTTTTAGTGGATTTAGATTAGGTTTGTCATTTGTAAGCCAGAGTTTTGCCCAATACAGATCCTATTGGTATTAGATATGCTCAATTCTAGTAAAAAGAAAAAAAAAATTCTTCCTTGATCCTGTATCTCTTCTTTTTTATTTTTTTATCTTTCCTTTTTTCCTCTCTTCTCCTTTATAGGCCAAATTCCTAAGAATGGCTTACAATAAGTGTCACGTTGCCCTTCCTGCCCATGCACGCAGCCCCCGCAGTCTGACTTCTGCCCATGTCACTCCAGCACCCTCTGAGGTCATCTTCATGAGATTCTGAACTGTCTCCTTGTCTGAGGTTACTGGGTTCATTTATTCTCCCTGTAGCCCTTGACCCTGAGGACTGCTTCATCCTTCTCCACACTCTCTCCATGTCTCCTGGCTCTCCCACATCTGTGACTGCACTCCCGTCTCCTTGGTGGATTTGCAACATCTAGGAGCCTCTGGACTCTCCCCTAGGCCATCTTTTCTTTGCACTATACATAGTTTCCTTAATTGGTCTTATCTATCCCTATGGCTTTGGCCACAACTTAATATCGATGATTCTCTATGAGGCCATACTCTTTAGGTTTTAAAAGACAGAAGTATAACACATAGTGGCTTAAGTGTAAAAACCAAGAATCTCTTGGTTTACTTCCTGGAAACGTGTAGTGCTAAACCTGCATGGGGAGTGGCTGCAGTCTGTGCTCAAATAATGACATCCAAGGTCCATCTCTTCCGTCTCTGGGGCAGAGTGTCTTCACAGCCAGTCAATAGGACCAGCAAAGAATGATGGTTTCTCCCCATCCCCAGGAAGGACTTTGATTGGTTCATCCACCAATCCCTGTGGCTACAGTGGTACATACTCTGATTGATCAGGTCACATGTCCATGCAGGTATCTGTCCTACTCAAACTACATACAGTAGATTCTTAGTAGGCAAGAGGGTCCTAGTACCCAAAGCGAGGGAGGGAGATGTTGGGTGGTAAAGCCATCCATGTCCAAAATCTCTCAAGCCTAGGATTCTAGCTTAGATCTCTTCCAGGCAGGAGTCCTGTATCACCAACTGCTTTTGATGCCTTTTCTTGGATGTCTCAGGTTGTTTAATCTCACCCTCCTTCACAAACTTGCTCTTCTTTCCATGGCTGTTATCTCAGGAAATACTTCCACTCCCATACAGTTGACCAGGCCAGGGATCTGTATCATTTTCCATGCTTACTGCCCTTCTTGTCCATCTCCAAAACCAATTCCTGTTCATCATACATCTTAGATGCCATAGGATGGCCATGAAGGAGGTGCCTACTGAAAGCACAAGAAAACCAGCCCCGTCTGCTGGAACTGCTACAAAAACACCAGGAACGGCTATACAGGAAAAAATCCCATTTGTTTAAGACAATCATCCAGACCTTCTCTTACTTACAGCTGAAAGCATTCCTAATTGACACAGTGCCCCTCCTGTGTTCTAAGTGGTACACTAACCTCTCCTCATAGACCACTTATATTTTACTGTAATGGATTTCCTTTGCTATTAACGTAAACTTTAGTATGTAGCTGTCTTGATCAGCACCATACTTCCCCCAAACTAGAAGAATGTCAAGAACGTGGTGAGTGATTAATAAATACTTTTTGAATGAATATGTGACTTATACCAGTTCCCATCTTCTAAGTGGCCTCTAACCCTTAGCACCCCAGAGTCAATTTACAGAATGAAAATATGAGTAGATTCAGAAACCGTGGTAAATGGCCCAAGTTGCTTTCCCCTGCAGTAACAGAAGTTTTTGTAAATCTAGCTTCTGATCAGTGCTATAGGTCTCAGCTCAGTTACCAATTTCTCAGGAAGGCCCGCCCTCAGCTGCCCTTTTGTGATTGGAAATTCAAATGCAAATCAGGTTAACATAGAAGAGTATGTAGGATGATATAAACAAAAGAGCATCCTAAGCTGTGTTCTTCCAATACAGACAGTGTGTTTGCACTAAAAACATGGACTATTAATCATTTCCACAAAGAAATATGCTGGTTTTTCTGGCAACAAGCTGCTCTCTCTGTCTGCCTCTGACTTTCTCATTTTTGGTTGCTATGTAGGTCCCACAGCAGTGGGTCCCACAGCAGTGTGCACCACCATGAGCAAGCAAAAGCGGTGTGCCCACCACTGTGGCTGACACACTTGGCTTCCACCCAAGTGACACAGTAGAAATGGTGAGGCTACAGAAATCAGTTCTTTTTTTTTTTTGGTACCAGGGATTGAACTCAGGGGCACTCGACCACTGAACCACATCCCCAGCCCTATTTTGTGTTTATGTAGAGACAGGGTCTCACTGAGTTGCTTAGTGCCTCGTCGTTGCTGAGGCTGGCTTTGAACTCGCGTTTCTCCTGTCTCACAGAAATCAGTTCTTGATGCCTCTTGTTCAGGGTTTTCTCCGCTACTCAATATTGATTGGAATTATGGGCCAATTTTGCTGGCTCTGATTTTTCAGAGAAGGGGAAAGATCTAGATTCTTATGGGGAATTCCTTCACTTAAAGCTTTGGGTCAAATGATGACAGAAATAAACAAATCTGACTGTTCCCAGCCTGGCTAGAGTTTGGAATTCTCCCAGGATCCGGAGTTTACAACGTCTGTCCTAAGAAATCAAGTTCCAGCCACCATTAATTGTTAATATTGCCCAACAGAGTGGACAGATTGACTTAGGGGTGAGTGAAATATTGGTCCTTCTCCTGGTTTCTTCTCCCATCCAACCTATTATAATATCAGTTCATGCTGTCCCTCCTGAAATACTAGCACTTGACTTATCATTTATTACCTTCAAGTTAAAATACAGGTTGAGCATCTATGAACCAGAAATCCAAAATATCAAATGCTCCCAACTCTGGGATGTTTTGAGCACCAACAATGGTGCCACAAGTAGCAAATTCCACACCTGACCTCCTGTGACAAGTCACAGTGAAAACACAGGTACAATAAAAAGGTTGTACAGAATTACCTTCAGCTATGTGTGTAAGGTGTATGTGAAACATAAGTGAATTTTGTATTTCACCTTGTGTTCTATCCCCATGATACAGGGATTACATTACATCATTACACTTATGCAAATATTTCAAACTCTTAAAAAAAAAATCTGATACCTGGAACACTTCTCGTCCCAAGCGTTTCAGGTAAAGCATATTTAAATCTACTAGCACAGCCTTGCACCAAGCTCCATCCTCCATGTGTCCCATACCCAAGGCACATTTGCCTCTTGCCTCCCTGCTTGGAGAGATTGGTCTGTTCTAATTTTGTTCCTGCAGTTCGCTCAGGCTACAATGCTTTTTTTCTCATCCTCGCCATATCAAATCATGCTTGTCCAAAAACTCCGTGTTAGTTGACACCTCCTCTGGAAAGCCTTCTCAGGCTCCCTCCTCTGTCTTCTGAGGTGGCTTTTTTCTAACATTGATGTGGTATAGCTGTCTTCTCATGCAGGTAAAATTTTAACTGTTTCTCATGACTGAAACACTCAAAGGTAGGGACTGGGTATGATTCTCTTCTTGCATCTTCTTGCAGTTTTCCTTTTTTTTTTTTTTTTGTAGATACCAGGGATTGAACTCAGGGGCACTTGACCACTGAGCCACATCCCCAGCCTTATTTGGTATTTTATGTAGAGACAGGGTCTCACTGAGTTGCTTAGTGCCTTGCTATTGCTGAGGCTGGTTTTGAACTTGTGATCCTCCTGTCTCAGCTTCCCAAGCTGTTGGGATTACAGGTGTGCACCACCACACCCAGCCGCTGCTTTGCTTTTTCACTTCATTTTCCATGGATCTGTCAATGCTGAAATTAAGTTGGCAACTCATTGGGGTAGGCATTATGTGGCTCATAAGATATCACACTTTGCTATACCTAGAATACATGTTTAGTAAGTATCTTGTAAACCTGCCTGAGTAAGTGCATTCTGGAAAAGAATAATTATGTAAGACTAGGGGTATATTCTATTTTCTCTTAAAACTCAATTTATTCTAGTGACCATTAAACTGGGCTTATTCTTGATCAAAGGAAAGTCTGATCTCATTTTTAAAAACCAAACCAGAATTACAGGTTTTATAAGGAAATTCTATTATATTTAGAAGTATAGAGTAACATCTACGTTTTCCCTCAGCTCATCCACATGGAAAAGAATTATCTTATGAGTGTTTAAAAGTTTGCTAGCCTTCATGCTTAACCAGCTGAAATCTCATCTCTGTACTGTTCATTTACTTAACAATGAATACATTACCCTATCTCCTACCCACATGTAGTACAAAGACACATATCACTGGACTGTGATTGCCCCACTGGGATTTTAGCACACACTGGAGGTTTTTATAATCATCAGTGGAAACCTGTTGAACCTCCCCTGACAGATTATAGGGTGGGTCTGCCTTCACCAAAGTGGTCTCTGATGTCTATTGTTTAGGATGCTCAGGTTGCAAGAGACAGAACCTTGCTTGGCCCAATTCTTATTAGATTGTCAGGTAACTCACAGAATTGATAAGCTTGAGTTTCTTAATTCTGGAAAATTGTGATTATAAGTTATTTTCATGTGTTTTTCCCTATATATAAGTGATTTTACAAAAAAGTTACCTTAACTTCTAATAGGGAAATGTAGCTCATAGTTTCCTCTATTTGAGCTTCTCAGAGAGAAATGAGTCTCCCACCATAACTTTGAGTCACGTCTCCAGCCCTATTTTGTGTTTTATTTAGAGACAGGGTCTCACTGAGTTGCTTAGCGCCTCACCATTGCTGAGGCTGGCTTTGAACTCATGATCCTTGTGCCTCAGCCTCTCAAAGTGCTGGGATTACAGGCATGCACCACTGCTCCTGGCTTCCTTTCTGTTTGTGTTTCCTTTCTGTTTTTCATGAGAAAAACGAATACCAGGAAAGAGGGCTTCTAACTCTTTTAATAGGCACAGGGTCAAACTCAGGGTGTTAATGAGAACCATATTTTTCTTCCTTGGTGGCTATTAAAATGATAGATGTCCATGTGGTGGGCAAGGGGAAACCCACTCAAGACCTTGAATGCTATCAGCCATCATTAAATCTCACACATGCACATATCATTCTACATGAGCTTAGTATAGCCAAATGAAGACCATGGCCATTTCCTTGTCCCGTCTATCACTGGACTGTCAAATCCCAAGCAAACAAAAAAGGTTCCTTTATTATTAATTCAATGAGGAAGACTAGGGAGAGGCTGGAGCCCAGTTTGGGGGGATGCATTCTGGAGTCAGGTTCAAGCCAGGTCAAAGTGAAGCAGCAAAGCTAATTCTCCCATACAGAAAAAAATGATCTGCAGAGGCAAAGCCTTGTTTACCCAAATAGTCTTGATCTCCAAATATTACATTTCTGCCAACTCTTATGTTTAATGACAGGTATAAGGTCTGCTGTTTTATTAGACAGCAGTGTTTTAAATGAAGAGCGGGCGAGAAAAGGAAGTGCGTATTGTGAGAGGCAGAGGGAGAAAGTGGAAAGGAAAGAGTCCAGGCGACTGGTCAGCATGGCACTGACCCATTGTCTATACTCGGTTGCTGAGTTATTCACCCAAACAGTCCTTATTGCAACTTACCGTATGCTAGACACTGGGCTAAATGCTGAGTGTCCCCAAGGCTACCCCTAGGTGTGATGATTCACTAGAAGGACTCCCAGGGCCCAGGAAAGCTGTTTTATTCATGCTTATGGCCTATTATCATGAGAAAATAAAGATTAAAATTGGCAAAGTTGAGAAGGGCACCTAGGACAGAGTCCAAGGAAGTCAAGAGAAGCTGCCAGTTGTCCTCTGTCCCTGGAATCACACACAGTGCTCTATTGCCCAGCAAGGACATGGGACAATGTGTGAAACATTCCCAACCAGGGAAGCTCAAGGTTTTTACTGAGGGTCAATCCTGTAGGTGTGAAGTATCCATGTGATGGACCTTTAGTACTTAGTGTCCAGCCCTCAGTGGTCAAATTGATGCCACTTGAGCCAAGGCTCAGGCCAAAAAAAAAAAAAAATAGACATTCAAATCATATAGACATTCAAATAGACATATAAATCATATTGATGGCATAAAGTATCTGTCATGATCTGTGGTTCCAGGTACACAAAAACACTCTATCAATCAGGTTATCCTAAGGGCTTACCTCCCAGGACTGATCCATGGATCAATCCATCCTGTGCAACATACAGGGCTTGAACAGGCCAAACCTGCCAGGCTAACCTTTTGCTGTGAACTGGGGTTGGGACTCTGGAAGAAATGCACTTGATACAGCAGAGGCAGTGCCTGGTGCCTTGACTTAGCTTCATTTCTTCTTCGGTAACTTTAGTGTGTGCTCCTGCTCTTCTAGGTACTGGGGATAGAGCGGTGTTTTAAACCATTTATCTGTTCTATGGAGTTTCCACTCTACCTGGAGGAGGAAGAAAATCAACAAACATCTAAATAAATAAGTGACATATTATCCAGTAAAGCAAGGTAAAGGGTAGAGGGCTTTGGGGATGTGGAGTGCACTGTTTCAGGTGGGGTGATGAGGACAGGTCTCCCTGCTAAGATGCTATTTGTGTAGACACTGGGGGAAGAAAGGAAGAAAACTAAATGGATTTCTCAGGGGAGGATATTCCAGGCAGAGCAGCCAGGAGGGAGGAACTTGCTTGGTGATCAAGGAAGAACAAGGAATGAGCAGGAAGAGGAAGGAGAAGATGAAGTCAAGGAGAGAACAGGGCCAGATAGTGACTTCAGGGGACTTGGGGAGCTGTTGAGGTCTGAACTGTGTTCCCAGAGGATCTCTCTGGTTTCTGTGAGGAAAACAGATTTTAAAGGAGCCAAGAGATGAGATGGGAAGCTGTTGTAGTAATCTTGCGGAAATACAGTGGTGGTTCAGGCCAGGATTTATGGTGGCTGCAGAGAGGGGATAGAACTGGTCATAATCTGTATCAATCTCCAAGACAGAGCTGCAGGGATTTGGAGTGGGATGGGTGTGGAATGTGAAGGAATTTCTAAGACAAATAGTTTTTCCATCTGCATGGCCTCTATAATTTTACTTTTTAAAATATTTACCTGGTGCTTCAGAATGAAACACTTGAAGATCTAAAGTAATTAATTCTCATGCAGTATTTTTTGATTAATAATTTTTTTAATTGTTGAAATACTACATGGCATATGAATTAATATTCCCATTATGTAGATATTAAATCATGCCAGGGATCAAGGTCTAAGCATTAGTGAAATCTGGCAGGCATAATTGGTTTAACCCTAAGTCTCACTTTTCATGTGTGACATCTTTATTAACCCTGTACCTTTAGAATACAACAGAAACCTGATTCAAACTACCTTAAAGGTGTTTCTTATGTTATAGAACTACAAGTCCAGAGATAGGGCTTTTCTATGGTCTGAATGTTTCTCTCCTGTGCCTCTGCCCAAATTTATATGCTGAAATCCTCACGCCTGAGGTTATTGTATTAGGAGGAGGACACTTTGAGTGGTGATTAGGTCATAGGGATGGAGCCCTTAAGAGATGATATTAGTGCCCTGTAGAAGAACACCAAGAAAGACTCCTTGTTCCTTTGCCCATGTGGGGACATGGTTAGAAGATGTTGTCTATGAATTGGAAATCAGGCTTTTACTAGACAGTGAATCTGCTGTCACCTATTGTTTATAAGCCACCCTGTCTCTGGTATTCTGTTATAGCAGCCTGAATGGATAAGATAGGCTAGTTTGGCCTATGATGTGAACAGGTCTTAATGACTCCATTGAAGACATAGGTTCTTTCTGTCTCTCTAATCAGGTCCTAATAAAGGTGTTTCTTTTTGTGGTTGAAAGATGACTGCCAGTGGTAATCTGAGTTTCATACTTTCTTGTTCAAGTAGGAGGAAAGTCATTTTCCAAGTGTGGAATCAAATGTCTTCCTTTTAGTGTAACTGGAACAGCCTACCACCTAGGAACAGAGACTGTCACCAGTTAAACATCTTGCTAGGATTGACTTAGATTAGTCAGGATAAATCCCTGCATCTGGGGATGGAACATTGTCTTCTGATTCATATAAAGGACAGCCAGGGGAACAATTAAGGTATAGGTCCTAAAAAAGAATGCCTGGAACATTCTAGAAATGAGACCAGTGTCATTAGAGGGAAATGAATTAGAGGTTGAATAGTATGAGATGATGTTAGGTAACAATGGGAGTTAGGTTCATATAGGGCCTTATCATCTGAACAGGATGAGGAGTTAATGGCCTGATATACTTAAAAAAAGTTGCTCTGACTCATAATGTAAGCAGACTGTGAAGGAGCAAGGACCAAAGTTGAGAGACCCATCAGGAAGCTAATACTATTATCCAGGCAGGAGGAATTGGGGCCACAACCGGTGGTAGCAGTGGAGGTGGGAAGCAGGAGTTGGATTCTGGGTATATTTTGAATGTACAGCCAACAAGTTTGAAAAGACTGGATGTGGCATGTGAAACAAAGAGAGGCCAAGGATGTCTCTACTGTAAGGATGGAATTTCCAGGGGCTGTGAAGGAGAAGACTCAGGTAGAACAAGTTTTGAAGACCTACCAGAGGCTTAGTTTAGATTCAACGTGTTGGCTTTGGCAAGGCTTTTTTTTTAGATGTCACAGTGGAAGCATTGAATGGGTAGTGTTGTCCAGGGAAGTCAAAGCTGGAGATTAAAATAAGAGGGCATCAGCATATCTGTGATACCTAATTCCACAAGACTGGATGATATCATCAAGAGGGTGACAGTAGCTGGAGAAGAGGACCCAACACTGAGATTTTAAGGCATTTACAATTTTATAGTTAGGAGATGAGAAACCAAGACATGACCAGTGACATAGGAAGGAAACTAGGAAAGCAGGTGCCCTGGAATCTAGGGGCAGGAAAGGCAACCCAGCAGAGAATGATGGACACATCCAGTGCTGTCCGCTGGGGACTGTGGTGACTTTGCCCGAACAAAGTCAGGGGCAAAGGGCTGATGAAAGTAGCTCACTGTTGTTTTTATTATTTGGCTCCTATGAGAAGCTTTAAAATTTTGGTATTCTCCTTGAGTTATTCAGGTCTTTCAATGCTGCTAATTGCTTATAGCACTCTATCTCAAAACAATCAGGAATGAGAACGTTACTCATCTTTTGTCTGCCTTTTTGTTGCAGTATTTTTCTTTTTGTGATGGAGCCTGTCCACATTGTCATGGTCCATACAATCTTTCTTTGGTATTTAAAGAAAGGATAGATGAATCAAAAGGATAGACAAAGACTACCACTACCAGGGCCAGCATTCCACTGAGAATGATAAATGCATGAGCTACTCCATTTCATGCTCATAACTCATGACGTAGATGAAACTTTTGCTGCCATTATAGAGATGGTGTCACTAGGGTGAGAGAGGTTCTGTTACCTTCCAAAGTTTTCACTGCCGAGTTGTGATTAAAATCAGGTCTGTCTTATTCATTTATATAATTTGTTCTCCTGATATTACAAACGGTGGTTTAAATTACAAATTGTAGTTTATGCAAAAAAGAATGGGTACCTAGTACAATTGTGAGTGCTATCAAAATCCTCGTTGAATTTTTATTGAATTGAATTCTGTTATTGGGTATATTGAGATACCCAAACCATGCCCAGCTTGTGGTATGCTTTGGCCAGCTGCTCATTTTCCCAGCTGAGATTCCCCCACCCCCACTTCTCCCAGGCAGACACAATTTCAGGTTGCCTGGTTTAAAAGCAATTATACCTCTAGAGAATCTTGTTGCCTCTGATTTCTAAATGCTGGTTGTTTATAGAATTACTGCTCAGATGCCTTTAGTTCAAAATGAACATGCCAATGAAACTGAAATGAGAATCTGCACTTCTAAATTGGATTATCGGCTTCCCTGGTGTACCAGTATGCACTGTTTCCCCCTCAGCAGAGTTGCCAGTGATTCACAGCGGTTTACTTTCATGGCTTATGCAGGATAGTTGGGACAAGGTGCAGCTAGTTAACTTATTAGCTATGATGCATCTTGGGGATGACTGTTGCCACAGTAACAGACCAACAGACCTCCCCAACCCATTTAAATTGGTTCTACATTTTTTTAAAAACTTAAGAGTAGGTAAGGTCCAAGTATCTGTTCTAAATTATTATGCTCCAAGGCAAATATTTCTAAAAAATAAATAACTAGGAAAAACTCCTTTGGTTCCTTCTTTCCCTTGCTTTTTGCTTGGAAATTCCCTTTCTTCTTTTCCTTTGTAAAATGGAGTTGAAATCAATGTAGTTATTTCGATGCAATAGCAATTCATACAGCACATTCCCACTGCTCACCATTTTTGTTTGGCACTAGCATAATTGACTAATGTCAACAGAGCTGGTGGATGGATCGGTGTTTATCAGTTAACTGCTTCTGCAGAGCTGTGCAGAGAAGGTAACATAACGCAGTGTTTTCATCAGCCTGCTGGAAAGAGTGGGTAGGAGGTTTCATCCTCCTTCCCCCTGGATGGAGCACTAGAAGAATTAACAGACTTTCTGGAAGACAGTATAACTTTCAGGTAAGTCAGGTTTGGGTCTAATTTCAGTCAAGTCAACTTTTAATTTCTAGAAAAGAATTTGAAAGGTTTGTTAAGGAAGCATTTAAAAATATATAGTTTTAATATAGTACTACCCACTTGTCACTAAATACTGAAACACATTACATGCCCAGAGTTTGGGGGGAAAAAGTCACAATTAGATATGGAGAAACAGGGCAACCTAGTGTCAAAGTTGAAGGGACCAAACATAGGGATAATACGTGACCCAGATGTTGTACTGCCTGATCCTTGAAGATGAAGGAAGGGATGCTGATGGTCCACATACCACTTTAGCTATCCTCTTGATGGGCACACACTCTTTAGGGAGCACTTGCCTTCTCTGCCAAGGGAAATAAAATATGCCAATGCATTGGCAGCTGCTAATGAGGATAAAGGGAAAATGGGAAAGATGGAATATATTATACTTCTTAGCTGGTTTTGGACTGTTTTTAAAAGATGCTGTACCAAATGCCACTCACCCTCACAGAGTATAAAATGTTTTCATTCTTTAAGAGATTCTTTAAAAATAGGGACTAAAGTTGAGGGCTTATGCTCGCCAGCTACTTAGATACAAGCCTGACTCACCCCACCTCTGCTCACCAGCCCAGCTCTGCCTACACACAGGATGAAGCCCTGAGCTCAAACTCAAGTACATTAGAACCCCTGTGTCACTCTCAGAAATCTTGAAGTGCAGTCTTACAGATAAATTAATCAGGGGCTCCAGCATTCTTGATTTTCAAAAGTGCCCCAGGTGATTGTACTGTGCAGTGAAGGTTTAGAAGCCCAAGTTTGGAGATTCTTAACTCCTGGTTGCCCAGAGGCAGGAGAAGTGGAGATCTTTATTGTGCAGAGAATGTACTAATGAGAGGGAGAAATCATGTTTTATGACAGAGAGAACAAAAAGGAAATATTTTCCACGATGATAAGGTGTAACTTTTATAGTCAGGAAAAACTATTAGTTGAAATAAATGCTGGACCTAAGAGGTAATCATGAAAATACCATTTATTAACACCTCACCTCTGTGCAAGTGACCTAGTAGATACTCTTCCATGTCATGTCTTTCAGTCTTTATAGGGATCCTGTGAGGCAGCTGGATTTATCCTTTTGACAGATGAAGACATAGAGGGTCTGGGAAAAATAAGTGAGATAACACAGCAGGTGGAGCTAGAGGCACCCTGAGAGCTGAGAGATTCCAAAGCTGTTGCCGTTATATTCCCTGCTCTTCTTAGGACCTAGCTGTAAAGAGAAGCTTTGTAGCCCTCTGCTGGCTTCCTCCATCCATAGTCATCTCCCAGAGCTAGAGAGACAGGAATGCCATTCTGAACCCTTTGTATTATTTGAAATGCCCTTCATTTCTTCCTTGACGGTCCCTCTTCCCTTCTATTTTATTTTCCTATCTTATTACATGGCTGCTCTTCTCAGTTTCTTTGCTGAAGACCAATATTAGAATGTTTAAATTGTTCATTGAAAAAGCTATATTTCTGGTACCATAAAAATTTGAATTGTATTTGCATATATTCATCTCCTACACACACTGCATTAAACACATAGAGAAATAATCTCATTGTCTTGCTAACATTTGAACTATTTCTCCCCATAGAATACAATCATCCATCTTTTCTACTGTAAAACTCTGCCCTTGCCAAAAGGCTTCACACTATAAATCAAGGTGGAAAAATAAAAGAAACCATGCAGTTGGTGCTAGAATTGGCAATTTGTCTGCCCTGGGTAAGTGCCTGTTATTCACATTTGTCTGGGGAAATACTCATGGATGCTAAGGGTAGGACTTAAAAGGATGATTGAGAGAATGATATGAAATTGAGGTGGATCCTTGTATAAGTCATAGTAAAAAATATCTTGTCTGTACATAGATGATTAGCTGCAATTGAGATTCCTGTTTCTAATATAATTTGGGAGAAGGCCTATTAAAATATCAATAGACTATATCCATTTATATAGTGTTATGGCAAATATAACGGGTATCTCATTTTTCCATGTTCCTCCGCCCTCTGACTTATTTATGAGTGTTACATAGTAATGAAAAATACAGGCTGTAATGAACCTACTGCACTGCACAACATTTTCTAATGTGGCTAAGTTTCTTTCTGACAGAATTGTTGCCTTCTTTCTCCTCATAATCATTAGTCTGTGTTTTGATGATAAATCAGAATTGAAGAGTTGAATGTTCATAATTAACATGTTTACTATGCCAAATGGTTTCTTATGAGATAAAATAATTGCAGGAAGCTGTACGGGGGTGGGGGTGGGGGCTTCTTCAATTTTGTGACTCACTATTAGCAAAGCCACATTGGTTACCTGCTATAAAGAAATGACATCTTAAATAGCCATAATAGCGAGTGGGATACTCAAGGCATTTGCTACATTCCCTAATTCCTTATGGTTATTTTCTTTCTTTCTTTTCTGACATAATTAAAAGGTGAAGACAAAATTGTACCAAATTGTCTGAAAAAAAATTATACTATCATTTGCAAACTTGAAAATCCAAAACAAACAAATGCTTCAGTTGTCCAACACGCGATCCCCACTGGCATTCTTTATAAAAGACTGATATTAGTTATCATTTTGGAACATTGACTTATTTATAGTTTCTACACTGAAAAATAAAATTCAAACATTTTTGATGAAAATCAGAGGTAATGTATGGCTTCCCTCAAGAATGATAGGTTTGTATCTGTCCCTGGATATCATTAAGCCTCATCTTCTCTCTGCCACATAATCCTGTGTTGTGCCAGAGCCATAGAATTTTCTTCCTGCTACTTTTTATTGGTGGTATTTATGTGTTTTATTGATTATGTGACATAATAAAACATAGCAAGTTGGAGCCGTATGTGCTATATATTTTGTTCAACAGCAAATGCAGAATGTTAGGGCTCTGCTCTCCACTTGAAACATCTTGCTGGGATATAAATAGATTTATAATGACTGCTAGGCTCTGTGCCTGCAAAATATCCTGGTAGGTAGCTCATTATAGAGCTAACATCATTAATAAAATAGCTGAAAAATTTCACAAGTACAGGAATATCTTTTACATTAGTAGCTGTAAGGAAAATACCTAGCGTATGCATAATTTGAGTCTCATTTTAAAGCTATAATTTATCATCATTATCTACATACTATAATGGCAAAACAGGTTTAATTGCTTTTGACTGGCCTGGCATCATGATGAGGAGAAAAGTTAGTAGCAGATGGCCCCACTGTCAAAACTACAGTCTCTTAGCCCAAAATAAAGTAACAGACTGTACAGGGCATGTTTCTGGTTTCTAGCTTTCTCTTCTCTTGATAAGTATGAATTAGCATTTTCTGGTATTATAATTGTCTGGAGAAAAGTGGAAATAGTAATTATTTACAGAAGACTAAAATAGCTGTGAAATTCAAGTTTAGCAGGTTTTAATGGTCTAACATTTTTGGATTAACAGAAATATTTGCTTTTAGTATGGCTTGGTGAGTTTAAAAAATATTCCCATTCTAGCTTTACAATATTAACTCCCTGGCATGTGAGCATTTTATAATACATTTGCTTGCGTATCACTTAATGTTTGTTGTTCTGTTCCTCCATTATTCTAGTAATGTCAATGACAAAATATTTTATTTGGAATAACCTGCCTATATGAATAAATAATTTATCCAGCAGCCCTTAAACAGGCATAGCCCTTTTTACGTGTCACCAAAATTTTTGATGGCTGCATCAGTTACAATATGGTCGGTTTTCCTATATTAAACATAACAGAGATGGGTAAAAGTGATCTGTCTAAAAATTTTTTTTTCTTAAATCCCACCCTACCCAGTCATGGAGTCCTTCAGCAAATCAAAGAATTTATGATAAAATGATGAGAATTCAAACTATAGAATTGTAAAATTAAGTCTTCTTCTTTGTCTCTTAAGACTTTGGTGGCCCAAGAAGAATGCAATTATCAGGTGGTAGATTACACTGTGGGCTGGTCAATGCAAGTCAATTAACTGCTTGAGCTGAGAGAAGAGAAATGCCAGCTATAGCAACTTAAGTGAAGGTGACATGCTATCTGCAAAATAATGTGAATTTGAAAGTGCAGTTTAACCCCAAAGTAAAGGGAAAGGAAAAAAAAAAAAGAATGGAGCAATCTGCCAGACTAAAATAATGTGCGACAGAGAAATTATTCGGAAATGGAACTGGTTATAGAGATACAGATTTATTATTTGGTTGCTGTCATGATAAATTTGCCTCAGCTATGCCCATACATGTTACAGTATTCATGTCTGAGATGAGTTGAGATGCTGCAAAAGGCTTTGCACAATTGAAAATTCATTCTGAAATATAAATGGGTAAATGCTCTTACGAATGTTTAAGTATCACATATACACATACACACATATTTTGTATTTTAAAAGAAAATGGGCTGTTAGTGAATTGAGATATCCACATACCATAAGAGATTTAAGACTATAAAGTGAATTTATTATTATTACCCATTGAAAGAAACAGTTTAGAAGATGATTTCAATGGCTATAAACTGACCATTCTGTTCTAATGTTGAATGGCGGCTATTAGTGCTAGATGCTGTGTGGATCAATGTTATTAATGACTATAGTTCATTGATCCTGGTAATATATTTATTGCTAAGCAATTTAATTTAATCTGGCCACATTTTTCTTGTTTTTGTCTTTACATAGAACAACTTTTGCTAGAATGTGAGATGTTCATTATGAAGAAGGGCGTAGCTGAATATTATGAAAAGCAGAAGGAAACATACTTTTGGCATAGGAGAGCACCATAGTTTAGATACTGAATGTCCCCTGTGTTAAATGTGGTCCCAGGGAGGTGGTGAGACCTGTAGGAGGTGGAGCCACTGGGAGCCACACTGGGATTCCTTAGGTCACTGAGGGTGTGCCTTCAAAGGGGACTTTCAGACCTTGGACCCTTCCTTTGTCCTTTTGCTCCTCAGCCATGCACTCTCTGCTTTTGCCATCTGGTAGGTACCTCTACCAGAGGACTAAACCCAACAGGTCTACTGGATCATGGACTGGAACTTCTAAAACAGTGTGCTAAAATAAACCATTTCTCCTTAGAAGTTAATTATCTCAGGTATTTTGTAACAGTAATGTAAAGCGACTAACGTAGGCAGGAATGTAACTTACCTAGCTGGGATTCATGGAACCTGTCAAAGTTTGGAAAATTATACTTTTTTCAGAATGTTTGATGAGAAGACTCCCACTTTAGTAGATTTCCATTAATAAACCATACTCCAATCCTCTGTTCTGTGGGTCTTTTTTCAAGCAATTCAAGTGCCTATGGACAGTTGCAATGATATGAATCTAGTCTCTGCTCTTCGAAATGCTCTGTTCCATGATTATTGTCATTTGATAGCCGCGTTCTGCCTCTAGTCGCTGTTGACATCAGAAATCCTGCTGAGGTGTCTGAGGTGTCTGTGACTATGTCTCTTAAGAGACAAGAAGGACAGTGGCATAGCCACAGACAATGAAATCAGTCTCCCAACTCCTCCTTCTCAGTCCATTCCTGTCTGTAGCACTGAGACATTCGACCTTCCTCCCATCTAAAATGTTGTGTTTGAATCAAGTGATGTAATGACAAAATAATATTTTACATGCACATGCTGGCTTTTTGTTGTCTTAAACTCCAGAGTCCAGGCACAAAGAAAATAATTTCCAGTACGTTCAAACAGAACTTTGTGGTACATGAATCCTCAGTGTCAACATCATGATGATGATGATGATGATGATCATCATCATCATGTTTTGTCACTTCCTCTTTATCACAAGTTAAATGATTGTTGATAGCATGGAGGCACTGTCCATGTGCATGGTCACATTTGATATAGCAGCTCAGTGAGGTAGATGCTTTTGTGATCCCTACTTCACAGATAAGGAGACTGAGCTTCAAAGGGCTGAGAGATTCAGGGCCTCACAATTATTGGGAATGACTTGAAATTTCAGCCCAGATCTCTTAGAGTGCAGAGTTTATGCTGTTGACCACTAAGCTTTGCTATTAGAATTTTCTTTCTTTCTTTCTTTCTCTCTTTCTTTCTTTCTCTCTCTTTCTTTCTTTCTTTCTTTCTTTCTTTCTTTCTTTCTTTCTTTCTTTCTTTCTTTCTTTCTCTCTCTCTTTCTTTCTCTCTCTCTCTTTCTTTCTTTCTCTCTCTCTTTCTTCCTCCCTCCCTCCCTCCCTCCCTCCCTCTCTCCCTTCCTTCCTTCCTTCTTTCCTTCCTTCATTTCTTTTTCTGTTAAGGTACCGGGGATAGAATCCTGAGATACTCTATGGCTGAGCTGCATGTCCAGCCTCTTTTATTCTTTATTTTGGGACAAGGTCACTCTAAGTTGTTCAAAGTGGCCTCAAACTTGATCCTCCTGCTTCAGTCTCTGGAGTAGCGGGAATTAAAGGTGTACACCCTCATGCCTGGCCAGAATTTGGATTCTGCATAATCACATACAGTTATGTATAGTTGGTCCTGTATGGTTTTCAGTGTTGCCATCATTCTGGGACTAGAATTTCATTTTGTTACTTTTCCTTGCAAAATATGTGTATATAGCTAATAGTTCATTTTAACTTAAATTCGATAATTACCCAATTTAAAATGACATATACCTTCCAAATAGTCTCATTTATATTTAAATTCATCTTGAAGATATACGATTGGTTAGAGTTCTTGAAATGACTGGTGTGTGAAAGCTTACTGAAAAAAACAGAAATGAAAAATAGGAGCAATGAAAAGAAAAAAACAGTGACGTCTTTTTGTTTTATTAAAGTGGAATTGTTTTATGTATTGAACAAATTAGGAACAACAATCAAATTAATGTAAAGTAGAAGCTATTAATTAGGGGTAAGAGGAAAAAGTTTTACTATAATCTATTTCATCTAATTCCTATGTGATGATTTATAATCTTGTTCTCTGGAACAATACAAATAGAGCATTTGGAACTACACTGTTGGAAAAGCACATTTTACTATTGTAACATATAATTATAGCCTACTATAGCAGCTTATATTATTCTTTAAATATTTATCCCTTTGAATAATTGGATTTAGGAGATTTGAATTTATTTGGTGAATACATGATTAATTTTTCATGTATTCTGATAGTATACCAATCGTTCACTTGTCTACCATCAAGTAAATGTATCTGAATAGTGTGTAAGTTTACAGAAAAATTATTCATCTTTCTGGATCTTGTTGAATATTTATATCCAAAATAAAATACGTATTGGAAAGTAGGAAAATTCAGTTACTGACTGACTTCTGGTGGCTAAAAATTAATTTGACTGTAACCTTCTATTTTATTTCCCTTTCTAGTTGAAAACAATGGTTAAAAATAAATGAAGACAATATTACATCAAAACCATTCCAGAGCTCAAAGAGGGTTATGGGCTGTTACCATGGCGCCCACTATGGTGGCTCCCCAGCTGAGTTTGCCAGAGCTGCCTGGACAAAATGGGCCTAACTTTTGTTTTCTCCAGGAACAGTAAGACTCCAAAGGCCTGTGTTGACAGGTAATGAGATTTAATTCATAAGAGGAAAAAAAGGGAGAAAAAAATATCCATATTCATTGCTTAATCAAATAAAATTCTTTCAGAGGATTATGGGAATTCTCCCCAGTTGTTTCCAAAGCTTTCCTTTGGTAGCTGTAAACAAATTACTTTGCGAATAACTTCTTCATCAGGGAAGAGCAGCTCTGTTCTCTACTTGATCTTTCCCTTTGGGTGGTCCCAGCTAGACAGCCCAGTCTTCCTCCTGATAGTTTGGCTTTAGAAAAGCCGTCTAGCACTGTGCTGACAGCTGTAGACCCCTTTTTTGTTAGGATAACAAACATCCTGTGTTGAGGACAGCATCAAGCCAGCCTGCAGTATGCCCAATTAGAGAAGCTCAAATCTCATTTGTTTCACCATGGGAGCCCCCTGAAAGCACACCGTTTTGGCCTCATTACAGTATTTTTAACTTTACAAAAACAATTTCATTATGGAAATTAAAGAAGCTCATTTGGCCTTAGCATGTATGCCGAAGTTAATAAATTCCAGAAGTATTTCAACTGCCACAGCATGTAGTTTTGCCTTCACTTAATCACAGCCAAGAGTTGCCATTTAAAAAAAAAGGGTGGGTCCAAAGGAAATTATCACTTTCATTTGTTGTTTGCTGCACTTTGATTAAAAAGCAAACAAACTGGCAAGAAAAATGTGAATTTCAGCTGTGTTGGAATGAAGGAATTCATGAAGTTCATATATGTGGATATGTTGAATCTCATGAATACATGAGCCGGGCCTGCTGTTCATGTGTAACTCCTTGGAAGATAACTGACACCTGAAGAACAAAATCAAAATAACATCCTCTTCTCACTCAGTGCTTCATGTTAAAGAAAGGGTTAACACTTTCCAGAAATTTTCCTCCTTTGAAATCAGTTGACTTTTGATATACTAACAAAAATGGAAAATAATATAATAGGTAATCAGATGCCAATTAGGGGTGGGAGGTTTGGAATTTGAAACTTCAAAGAGCTTTATATAAATTAATGGCCCCATGACTGCCTGAATGACAGATAATGCTATGCTGGTGCCCAGTCCCCCCTCACACTGGACCCACACTGAACCTCATTCATTTCCTTTCTCAAAAAGAAGCTATAGACCAAGGCATTTCACATTCATTTCTACTTTTCTTCTTCAAACTTCAAATATTATGAAGTGATCTTATCTAGATCAAATTGTAATCAATAAATTAATGACAAGAAACTGAAGACTTCTACAATTACAATATTGAGACTCAGTAGATGATTAATTAAGATCTGAATAGAGGAGTTGGGAGTGTAGCTCGGTGGTAGAGCACAGCATGTACAATACTCTGGGTTCCATCCCCAGCACCATAAACAAACAAACAAACAAATAAATAATCAAATAAAAATGAAAAGAAAGACTACATATTTTTCTTCCATCAGAAAAAAGAAAATTGATGCATTAATTTTTAAGAATTTAAGGAAGCAGAGAGGGAGAAAACAAGGACCTATTTGTAAGCCAGAATAAAAAAAAAATAATTGTAAAAAAACAAGAGCAGTAGTTTGAGCCATAATTCCACCTTACTGACACATGGAATTTTCTGTAGATTTTGTGTATTTTCTCTCTGTGCTCATACAACCCATTCCCTCACTCCCTTCTGTCTATCTATCTGTATCTGGAGAGAGGTTGAACAGTTACAAAAGATGCTCTTTGTAATCTAATGTCTGTCTTGTTGGTTTTATCAGTGAGCTTTGTTGATCTGATAACTCTTCTACAGGGATATAGAAGAACTCTGGGGCACATACAAACCCGGGTGAGATTCGTTTCACTATTGGATGGTATCGATCTTTCCATAACTTTGTTGCTCAATGGTGGAAAATTCTATTGCTGTCTCCAAAACATTATCAGCAATTTGAGCTGAATATTTGAGTCTTTTCTTTCATCCCCAAAGATAATGAGCAGCAGTTTGATGTAGTAGAAAGATTTACTGGACATGGGTAGAAAGCTGTTGGTTCTCGACCAGCTCTGAGAATGGCCCAGCTATTGTTATATGATGCATTAAACCCAAATTTAGTAAAACAATAAACATAGATTATCTTACATAATCTCTGAAGGTCATCAATCTAAGGATCTGGATGGTTCTGGTTTGTATTAGTTTGTTAGGGCTGTTCTAACAAAGTACCACAAACTCGGTAGTTTAAATATCAAGGAATTTATTATATCACACTTTTGGATGCAGTTCCCAAACTTCAGGTGTTGGGAGAGCTATGTCCTGCTAAAGCCTACAGGGACAAATCTTTTTTTGCCTCTTCCCACTCTTGGTGTTGGCTGGAAATCTTTGGCCTTACTTATTCATTACTCCAACACCATCCTCCCTTGTCTTCTCCTTGTGTGTTCCTACTTTGTCTTCCCTCTCTCTGTCGATTTCTGGGTCCAAATTTCCCTTTCCATATGGACGCCAATTATATCAGACAAGGGTCCACCCTAATGACCTCTTCTTACCCTGATCACATCTGCAAAGACTCTATTTCCAATTGAGGTCACATTCCCATGTACCAGGGGTCAGGATGTCAAAACATCTGTGACACAGCTCAAACCATGACAGGACTCTCTTATGAAACAACAGCAAGATGTTGGCTTGATTTTAGTCATCTGAAGGCCTGCTGGGGCTTGAAAATCTCCTTCATGTGGCTGGCATGTTGATGTTGGTTGAGGTACGAGGCCTCCATTTTCCCCCATGTGGGCCTCCGCACTGTCACATGTAGCACAACTATTGTGTACACACATCTTTGCTTTTGTAGGGGAAGATTTATTTTCACACTCACTAGGTTTATGGATCTGCCTCTAAAACATAGCAAAAAGAGAAAATGTATTTAACCTAAGTTTTATGTGACATTGCAGCCTACAGAAATGAAGACCTAAGGAAATCAGGGAAATTACGTGTTTTTTATGCTAGGTGAGGTAAAGGAAGGATAGTTGTGGATAAGTGTGACTGGACAAAGGCTGTGTGATCTAATGGTAATGAACTGGGTAGGGGGTGGGGGGACACCTAGCAAGGCCTACTCAGATTCTTCTGTGTGACCTTGTGTCTTCAGAGACAGATGAGGGCACCTTTTGAATGAGGGTTTTATGACCTGCTTCAGAGGAGAAGGGTGAAGGGAAGGTAAAAGGACCTTCCTGTTTCTGGGGTCTTCTCAAATGCCAATGTGCCATATATTGAGTTAGAATGTCCCGAAAGCCATTGTGACTGAGCCCTCAATCCCTCTGGCAGGTGTTCACAGTCTCTCAGCAGTTCCTGGTGATCCTGAGTCCCCACCTACCACTCACTATCCAGGGTGCCAAATCTTGGAAGACAAAGACCATATCTGGTATTTTTACCCCTGTGCCACTAGCACCCAATGCAGTATTTCTACTTGTTAGAAACTGTACAAATTTGATGAGCTAGTGAAGTGTCAAGGGTGTTAGTGAGTCTCCAAGCATGTTTGTGTTTTCTTGGTGGGGAGAGGAGCTACAAAGCAGTTATGAGCTCCAGCGTTTTCCTTACTAGCAGGACCAGTGCAGATAAAATTCTGAAGAGTGCTCTAAGGGAGGGTTGTGTAATAGGGAAACTGATTTTCAGCAATCTTTCCTCAGAATTGCATGACAATCAACTACCTGGGTCAATTTGGTTGAAGAGTTCTCTTACTGAGTGCCATTATTCTGCACTTGGAAATTTCACATGACCTTGGATTGGTTTTTAACTGGCTCTCAATGTCCCTTTTAATGGCATAATCTATTTATCTGTTTCCTATCTTTATATTTCATTTTATTTTACCAGTGCATCTCTTTTTTTACCGTCTTCCCTTGTACCAAATGATCCTTTGCAAGAGAAGAGTCCTCTAGTCCAAACTTATAACCCAATGTTTCATCTTCAACATGATTTATTATAATAATGTGATAAATATAAACCTTCCTCAAACAAATCCTTCCTAGGAGTATGTGCTCAGTCAACAACTGAATTAATGATATATACACTTTTTTTAAATTTCAAGTGAAGCCCTTCTCCATCTTTGCTTTATATCTGGACGTTGTGCCACTTACTTCTGTGTCTATTGTGACCCCCCAACAATGCAATTCTGATCTCATACATGCCTCTTGTCTTGCTTCTCCCTTATTTACTACGTGCTGCCATTGACAGTAAAAAAATAAGAATTCTGAAGTTTATTCTCAAAATGTACATGATTCAGACCACATTGTATTGAATTTTTTTTTTCACATGGATGCCACGTGGATCAGTTCTTTGTTCTCTCCTGTTTACACTTGAGCTAAGCTATTTACATCAGTGGGGTTGAGGAGCAGAAGTCTGATCTCTTGATGGAGCTGCATGTGTATTGAGGGAGAGGACATGTGTGTAATGGCTCTCATGAACTGAAGTTGTTGTTATTTTTTTTTTTTTAAATAAAATTGTATTTCCATAGCAAGTATACTCCTTTTATTTAGGTTTTCTATTTTGGTTTTGGATGCTTAAGGAAACCTGGTGGAGGTTTTGGGAAAAGGTATTCAATATCAGGCCATGCTGTACCCACTAGGAATTTGACTTCCCCCCACCCCCAGAAAAAACCTGGTTTCTGAGCCTGAAGATCTGGTCTTTGCACCCCTCATATGGATAAAATAGAAATATCAGAATCCTAGAATAGCAGAGCTGCACAAGTCTTTAATGGATTTTCCAGTTTCATTGTCTCATTTTACAAATGAGAAAACTGGGGTACAAGGAAGTTAAGTGATTTGTGATGAAGAAATAAAACAAATACAGCCAGGAGAGTTGATCTAGTTGTTGGATGCCCAGGCTAGACCAGTGTACTTTTTATTATAACTCTATTACTCACTGTTAAAGATGATGCTTTAAAGATGTACCTCAGTGGTAGAGTGTTCACCAAACCTGGGCAAGGCCTGGAGTTCAATCCTTAGCACTGTACAAAAAATGGGGAGGGGGAAGCGAGCCTCTCATTGTCTTTTATTGCCACTCAGCAGTGAAAAAATTAATTCAAAGGGCCCGAGATATGCTAAACATCAGTAATTTTGGCCCTATGAGTAGTTATATTAACTCATTTAGGAGAGACAGCCTACTGATAAATAGATTTGGTGGTTGCGGCAAGTGTAAACAGCACCTTCATTGTCTTAGAAGTTGACGATTCTTTTTAAACATTAGACATACCTCCTGAGAGATACAATTATCACTCCTAGAAGTTACTGAAGAATTTGAAGCTTTGAAGAAAGTTTAAATAAAAATCAAAAGAAGGAGCTAATATTGTGCAGTAGACGGTCTACCCTGAGTGCTGTCTGATTCCCAGTAGGAACATTGTTTTATAGATCAAGGGTTCTACGTTCATACCCTTTACACCAATAAATCTGAAATGTGGAGGGTTTTTTTTTTTTTTTGTCTTTACACTGAGACTGAATTTTAAATAGGGATGTTCTCTTGATTCTAACTATTTTGAATACAGAGGTAGAAAATACAAAAAGTGATCCTCAGCCAAATATGAGATTTTTGTAGTTGTTTAACCTGTGCAGTTAAGGAGCCCTTGATGTATTTAGAGAAAAAGGGATAAATAATGATTTATTCATTCACTTACATTCTTTCAACAAAGAATTAAGGATCTAGGATGCTTTGCCCTGTTTCCTTATCTTAAAAAGTTCTCATTGTGCTATGATCATCTGCTTCTTCAGCCGCCTCTGCTGCCACCAGACTGTCAGCACCTGGAGGACAGGTACCTCACTGTATTCTTTTTATTCACTGATGGATTCTGAATACCTAAGAGCTTCTATCATGTAGTAGATAATCAACCAGTTACAATCAAAGACTGGAGCAATGTCCCTAATGAGCCTGTATAGACCTGGCAGAGACAGAAAGCCATACAGGTGACAGTAATGCCTTTTGGGATGTGGTTGTGCAAGGAGGTATATGCAGTTTATAGGAAGCAGAAAGAAGAGGCATTGGCTCTAGCGTGGTGAAATCAACGACAGCTTCACAGAGAGGATCAAATCTTTGCAGAAGCTCTGTGAAGTAAGTAAGCTCCGTGAATAGCAGTGAAAGACAATGAGTCTCTCTCTCTTTCTATTCATTTGTATAGATGAGGAAAATGAGGTTCAGTTACTCTTGGATCAGGCTCTAGACTTTCCTAGGGAAGTGATTGGGAGCTCTGTGAGCATCAGAATCATTTCAGATGGAAGAGGTTTTACATTATGTAGTCTCTGGGCTGAAATAAGGTTTCCAAGCTTGTCCTCCTTTGTTCCCATGTGGTTATCCTGAAGACAGGGGGTCTAATAGGTATGCGTCACTTATACCATAGTGACGAGAAATGAGTCACTGGGTTACTTTGTCATTGTGCAGACACTAATGACATGGCCTGCTATACACCTGGGCTTTAAGGTGCATACATATGTTAATCTATGGCTCCTAGAGCCACGATGAGCAGAATAGCCCAAGAGGAAATGCTGTGCTCCAGAGACACAGTGAACACGAGGTGTTGGAGGCCGCCGCCACCAAACATGGCGCACTGTTTTAAAAGCTTTTATTTTTTCAAATAAGCAGGAGTATATTCTAAAATAACAATAGAAAGCATATTGCAGTAAACACATAAACCAGTAGCAGCCATTCATTGTCATTATCAAGTATTATGAACCATACAGACTATATGTGCCAGGCTTTTATTCACCTGGGATTGGGCAGCACAGTAGGCTTGTTTACACCAGCATCACCACAAACACTTGAAGCATGCATTGCTCTACAGCCTTACTGTGGCTCTGATGTCACCAGTGATAGGCATTTTTCAGCTCTATTATAATCTTATGGGACCACTGTTGCATATGTGGTCCATCACTGACCAAAGCATTCTGTAGTGTGACTGTGTCTCTATTCCAAGATGTCCACAGGATGGCCGGTACCATTCAAATTTTTATTAACTTCTTTATTTTTTTCCCCACATTGTTTCTTCATTTTTGAGATGAGGTCTTGTTATATTGCCCAGGCTAGTGTTGAACTCCTAGGCTCAAGGGATTCTCCTGTCTCACCTTCCCTAGTGGGATTACAAGCGAGTGCTACAACTCCTCCTCCGTTCCATTTTTTCACCTCCAGGTGTGTATTGATTGGTGGATCTATAAAGTACCTTTTTGTTCTCCTTTTATGATTACAAAGTGAAAAGTATTTAAATTCTGAAAACAAGCTCAGTGTTCCCACCCTCTTTCCTTTTAGTCTTGTCTTCTGTTTTGATCCCTCATCCTGCAAACATCCAATCAGTGATTTCAAAAGGGAACTTCAATACCATTGGTTACCAATTTAATGATGGCTTTTCAGCTTCCTGTCCACTGGATCAGAATGTTAACTGTCCTTTGTCTCTGCTGTAAATCTCATCAAAGTGTTTATATCTAGCCAAAAGTCCCTTTTAAATGCAAATATACAAGTTCAGCAGACATAAATACCACGTGGATTGTTAACTGCAGCCCACAGACTGTTCCAGTCGTTAACTGCAGTTTGCAGAAATTCTTGATGGGAAAAAAGGAAAGAAAGAAAGAGCATGGAGGTTCTCTTTAATGAGGCTTTCCTTCTCATTTATCAAAGGCAGTGTTGCTTTGCCCAGCTGGCCTGGTTTGAAAATTAGAAAATAGCTTAATCTGGTTCACATATTAGACTTCTCTAGCAGGTGAAGAAGTACACATATTAAAGTCCATGTTTCTTTGATTTATTTATTTTTAAACCATACCCTTTGCCATCAGGCTTAGGGTCTCTGACAGAGATGATTAAAGAACACAAAAATTCTGTCCATGTGAGTAAATGCCCTCTGGAGTAGAAAACATTTTTCTTTCTGGTTCTTTCTCAAAATCCTCCTTGTCCGAGTCATGGAGCATGTATCCAATGGACTTGTAGAGCTGGAGAAGCCTTAGCAGTCCTCCCTTTGAGACCTGTCATCTCCTAGATGACAATTGGGGACACCCACCCTGATGCCGAGATTTGCCCATTTTCTCAGCTGGCTTTGTGCAACCAGAAAGCAGGTCTCTCTGTTCCTAACCACAACCCTTTTCTATTACTTTACAATGGTCAGTTAGTCAGGAAAAGGGTTATAATAAACTACAGATTGAATAATTATGTCCCCTCAATATCCATAGGTAGAAATCCAAACCCCAAATGTGGTGGTATTAGGAGGTGATTAGATCATGAGGACAGAACCTTCATTAATGGCACCAGTGTTCTTATACAAGGGGACTGAGAGAGACCCTTCACTTCTTCCACCATGTGAGGACACAGCTAGAAGGTGCCATCCATGAAAGTGGGACCTTACCAGACACCATATCTGTTGGTTCGATGACTCTCTAGATTCTAGAACTGTGAGAAATAAGTTTCTGTTGTTTAAAACTCAACTAATTTATGATATTTTGTTATAGCAGCCTGAATAGACTAAGAAATAATACTTCCTTCTTTGGAAAGTGAAATATGCAATATGGTTCTAGATCTCCTGAGATGGTTTATTTAGGTAAGGATGCACAAAAAGTTCAACTGAACTGGGCTTAAGTGAAAAAATAGAACTCAGTGGTTGCTGTAATTGCAAAGTCTGTTGCTTAATACAGACCCAGGTCTCCCTTAATATCTGAATTCTCGTCTCTCCCATCGTGGTTTCAATGATGGCTGCCCACAGTGCCAGGATTAAATCCTCCCAGGTTCAAATCCAAAGCAATAAAGAATTCTTCTCTTTCCCAGCAGTTTGGACTAGCACATATTGGCGGAGTTGGGTAACATGCCCATTTCCAAACTTAGCATCATGGCCCAGCAGGCTATGATGCTTTCTGAGAAAGATCCGAATCACATGAACTCCATTGGAGCTGAGTTCATGATCAAATCTAACAGAAGCACTGAGAGTGAGGAAGAAGGTGATTCACTAGAGTAAGAATAGGGTATGCTTGCTTAAAGAAGGTCAAGCGGCTGTGGACAATACAAACCACATGGAATCCCTACAAACAGCATTTTACGACAGTCTTCTCAGAAGTCAGCACCTTCTATTCCTTTGTTCATTTGTAAATTTCTTTCAGCTTTAGGCCAGCAGAATCATAAATATGCAAAGAATAAAGTCCCGCGGGAAAGAGT
This sequence comes from Xerus rutilus, assembly GCA_028644305.1. NCBI lineage: Eukaryota > Metazoa > Chordata > Mammalia > Rodentia > Sciuridae > Xerus > Xerus rutilus. Next base: position 21,637,733 of record CM053403.1, on the reverse strand, counting down.
ATGCTTGAATATGATAATGATCCTTTCATTAAAATGTAAGTTCTTATTAGTTTAGGAAAAAAATACAGGGTGAAATTTTAAAGCAATAACCTGAGTTGACTACAGATAGGCGAGAGAATTCAAGATGCACAGGCAGAGGCCTCTTAAGGGGAGGAATTCTGTCAAACCTGGCCGAGTGGCTCTTCCCTACATCTCACCCACTGTGTTCCTCAATGAACACTGCCTCAGTGTAGTGGGCTTCTTAGCATTTGATTGCTGCAGAATTTCCTTCTCATTATTCTAATATTCCAGTATAGAACAAGTCACTACACACTGATTGAGCAATTTTCAGTCTCCCTTTTCTTTTCTATCTGGGTTTGCTGTAGTTTGGATCTTGAATGTCCCCCAAAGGCCTATGTGTTCAGGGTTTAGTCAACTGACCATGGAGGTCAGTTGAGAATTCCAAAACTGAGCTACAGTAAATCTTTTCTTTTGGTAAGCTGACTACCTCAGGTATTTTTTTTTTCCTTATAGTAATGAAAACTGACTAACACAGGGTAAGATGAATAAAAAGAATTTAGATTTAGTTTGACTTCAGAGAAACCCAACAGCATGACAGGAGCTTCACAAGCTCCCAGAGGCCTCTTCCATAGTACCTTTGAGACTGCCAAGTCAGTTCTGATGTGGCAAGAGATCTTCCAATGACTTCTTTCCATTGAGAGTGAAAGGAAGTATTTATGTAGTCACAGAACAATGCTTTGTGAGATGTCCCACTTGGAGGCTGTAAAAAATAGATGCTATCTATACCCTCAGGATGAAAGCAGCTTCAGTTCCCTGGGTCTATGTCACATCTATAGTATAACCTGAATGCAATGCAATGCTTAGAATGACAGAATAGAACTATTCAAACAGGTGTCCATCAATGCTGATTAGTTCACAGTCCAATCTGGAATTGGAATGGACACAACAGTGTATCCATACATTGAAATATGGATTAATTAGCAAGTATGTCTGTGCACTGAATACCACCACATTCTCTTTTGTTAAGTAAGCTTATATACAGATGATATCCTCCAGTAAAACTGACCTTCTATGAGTGAGAGATTGGCCAAAAGCTGAAAACCATAGTAGCAACATGTGTCTGAAGTAGCCCTTTTCCTGTGAAATCTCTCATTTGAGCACAGCATGAATATACACTTTTACTAGTCAGCCAAATGTGGGAGATTTGCTTGAAGGCTTTGATTAATGCAAATAATTGCTGCACTAGAGCAGTTCTGATGCTTGGCAGGCCATTAGCGGCACACAGCTGCCATCAAGCAGGAGCAGCCTGCACATACAAAGATGATATGTGGATGGATTCTGTGGCTCGAGCACACTGAGAATCCCACAATTAAGTCAGGATAACTCTTAGAGTTGAACAGTATGTGAGGGTCTGGGAGCAGGTGGCTGGGAGGGAGTGCCAACGGGAGGTGCTGAGCAGAAGGAGGGATTAAAGGTGTCCTCAGCAACAATTCCTGCTATTTCCCTGGCACTTCATACTTATTCTGTTTTGACTTTGATTCCCACCACAAGGTGTGTGGTAAATGAGAGAGTGTTTGTCACTTCCATTTTACCTCTAAAGAAAATGAGAATCATGGAAATCAAATGATTTGTCCAGAACCACCATGCTACAGGGTGCAATAATGTATGTCTGTAATCCCAGCTACTCAGGAGGCTGAGGCAGGAGGATGGCAAGTTCAAGACCAGCCTCTGTAACTTTGCAAGACCTTGTCTCAAAATAAAAAGTTAAAAAGGCTGGAGCTATGGTTCAGAGGTAGAGCACACTGGGTTCAATCCCCAGTATCACAAAAAGCAAACCAAACAAACAACCCCACAATGCTGACAACTGGTAAAATCAAGACACACATGAAGACTGAATCGAGGTCCAGGGCTCTTCCTGTTTTATCAAGTAGTAGCATTGTATTTTGTCTGGAAATAAAAGTATCATGTGAATTCACTTCTTGAAGATCATGTATGAAGTGATGGGGCAAGAGAAGTAGGTAAGCAAATGCCTGATCTCCATATGAACAATAAAAAGTGCTGTACCTCCAGATAAATGTACTCTTGGGGAGGCCAGGCAGGCAGGATTCTAGGTGCCCTGACACTTATTGAACCAAATCTGCTTTGATAGTTGAACAACCATGTCAAGCTTGAACTTAGAGCAGGGAGAATTTTAGATAAAGAGAACATCTAATATAGCCATATACTCTCAGCATTAAAACCACAAGTTCAGAAGTCAGGCTGCCTGGGCTTGTCCCCTGACTCTGCCACCACTGTGAGCTGTGTCACAGGAGCAGACCACACTTCACCTCTGCTATAGTATGGAGATATAACAGTGTCCACATCCCAGTGTTGTGTTGGGAAATGGGTAGGGTTAGTAAGCATAATATGCTTTAAAAGTTTCTTCGAAGTACCTTAATCATAGTAAGTGCTCAATAAATATGGCATTAGATATCGGATACACAAAGATATCAGATTTTGTATTACATGAGAAAATGTAAGAAAGTCTTTGTGTTTAAGAAACTTAGTGTCTGGCCTGTAATCCCAGCACTTTTGGAGGCTGAGACAGGAGAATCGCGAGTTCAAAGTCAGCCTCAGCAATGGAGAGGCGCTAAGCAACTCAGTGAGATCCTGTCTCTACATAAAACACAAAATAGGGCTGGGGATGTGGCTCAGTGGTCGAGTGCCCCTGAGTTCAATCTCCAGTACCAAAAAAAAAAAAAAAAAGCCAACAAACTTAGTGTCTAAATGAAGATTCTACTATTTATCTGTTTACCAAAACATAGATAATAGCATAGACAATATCGCATGTCAGAAGGTGAAATGATATGTAGTATTGTGTATTTTATAATTCAGGATAGAGTGAGATTTTTCTATGATTGAGTAATAGAAACTCTCTCATTACAGGAATGGTTGAATAAACTATACTATAATCTCACGATGGAGTACTGGGTAGCTGTGAAAAAGAATGAGAAAGAACTGCAGATTCTTTTGGAATATTCTGCAGGGCACTAATATAGAATAAGGAAAAAACAACATTGTACAGATCAGAGTATAAAGTATGATACCTTAGGGATCAAAGAGGTTAAATAAAAATATATATGGCTATTTGCTTATTTGTGAGATAACAAACACTAGAAAGATAAGTCAGTTTTAATATAAATGGATACCTTTTTGGGCTAAAAGGATAAAAACCTGATTTCTTTTTTGTACAATTGTTATATTTTAAACATTTTTTGATCATATAAAATTTTACTATTCAGAAGACAAACTTTGTTCAAAGGATAAAAAAAAAAAGACAAGCCCCCTATGTGAAACCAATGTAAATATTATTTTTTTGGGTTTTTCTTTTCCCTTGGTGCTAGGGATTAAACCTAGGGCTTTATACGTGCTAAGCAAACCTTCTACCGCTGAGCTACACCCCCAGCCCCAATCAATTTGATTCTAAACTAGCATGATAATATAATCATATAGAAAGAGATTTGTCCCAAGTGACTTTTGAGCACAGTGCTCTGAGTGTTCATTAAAAGAACATATAATTAAAAACAACCACAAAGAAATTCTAAACTGCATTCAGTGATTTTGTAGTTTGTAGGAATAGTGCACTATAGTTTTCAAATATTTCATGTATATTATATAAAACTCATAAAAATGCTGATGCTATTGGAAGTCAGGATGTTATAATATAAATATAAAATTAATGACATCGATCAAAATCCTATCATTTTAATCTGAAAAGTATCAGTGTGAATTTGTCATTTCAAAACCACTGAAGCACTCCTGTAGCAAAGAGGACATTTAATACTGGATCTTGTTTTCTAAATACCATCGCCCACTCAAAGTTACCAGAGTTCACTGGACATTGGACAAATGGCTAATTCCAAAGTTGGGTCAAGAGATAATGTGTGTAGGTGACATCTAGTTCTGGAAAACAAAGAAGCACTCCAAGACTAGACAGTCATGTCAAAAGGACTCAGGAGCCAAACTATGGGGCTTCTCCTTGAGCATCAAAAGAATAATAATTATAACTGAGTTTAAAACATTGAATAAATATGAAGCATGAGTCCCTTCAGAGAGAGTCAGGGAAAGGGAGATTCATTTGACAACATTGGAGGTGATGATCACCTTAACTCTGCACTCAGACGTGTAGGTGGTGATTACAAATAAAGCAAAAGGGAGGGTGGGCCCCACCTGTAATCCCAGTTACCCTCCAGGCTGTGAGGATGGCGAGTTGGGGGCCAGCCTGGGCAACAGAGTGAGACCCTGTCTCGAAATTAAAAACAAAAACAAAAAGCAACAAAAGCCTGGGGATGTAGCTCGGATGCAGAACGTACCTGCATTCAATCCCCTGTATCACACACTTACACACACACACACACACACACACACACACACATACAGCAAAGCAAAAATAAAGGGTTCACTTTATGGTTTGGGGGAACTCTAGTTCATCCCTTGTTGTGGAAGCAAAGTTCTTCCTCACCCACCAACGTTCTACAACTAAACGTAGAATGATGGAATTAGAAAATCACCATTCTGAAGCCTTGGATGAAACTCTTGATTTAGACAAGGATCATAAATGGATTTGAAAAATCATGTGGGGAGAGGTTGTTGGGGCAAGGGATATTCAAATGGAACCAGAGGATCAACCCACAGGTTGATTGTTAATTGCAAAGGAAGGCCATAGCTTTATAATCAGCAGAAGTGACTAGGTGACAAGCACAGCATCATTGATACTGGGACAGCCTAACATCACGCGTCTCCATTGTGAGGCAACATGAAGATCCCACATCCCTTTTCTTTACACTTATTTAAAAATATTTTAATTTTCAATACTTTATTTATTCCATCAAAATAATACGAATTATTTCTTATTGAAGACACTCCTTTTGGGTCCCTACTAAATTCTTTTTCTCTTTTAATTTAATTTTTTATTTAACTTGAACCTAGTCACACGTTTGGAACTGACTTTCTGGTTTGTGTAAATGAAGAAAAAAGAGAACAAATCAACACTGCAAGAAAACAATACGTTAAACCTAAAATGTGAAACATTCCACCAAAGAAATGGCCAAATTTTTCAAAAGGTCAATGTCATGAGAAAAACATACAGATGCTTGCACTGTTCCAGACTAAAGAGACTAGAGGGACAGACTGATGCGATGTGAAAAACTAAGTATAGTATTGTTTGTTAAAGCTTTAAAAGATGTTTTAGGCTTGATAGGGAAATAAAATATGCATTGCATTAGAGATATCATAATGGAATTATTGTTAACTGAAGTATGATTACACAATTATGTAGAATTATAAGAGAATGCTTTCATTTTTAGAAGCTGCATGTCGAAGTACTTAGAGATAAAGTGTTACATCATCTGCAACTTCCAACGATTTGGCAAAAAGAAAAGTAAGAACGTGCGTGCGTGCGCACACACGCACACACACACACACGCACGACACACAGGTAAATAAAGTATGAAAGAATATTAATGATTGCAGAATTTAGGTGATGGGTAAATTAATATTCACTGTGTCTAATTACTTCAATTATTTTGTATATTTGAAATTTTTCATAATGCAAAGTTGAAAAATTAGGGAAAAATAGTAACTCTAAAATATCTATGCTATTGATAGGCTTTTCTATTAGATTCTACCTTGTCAGGTGTAAATCACATTAATGATATAACCAATAATGTAGATTTCTCTATAAATAGAAATGAAGAAATTTTTATTTCTGTGTTGTTTTGTCTTGGTTTTTGTTTTGGTACTGGCAGTTTAACCCAGAGGTGCTTACCATTGAGCAAATACACAGCCCTTTTTATTTTTTATTTTGACACAGGATCTCACCAAATTGCCCCAGCCAGCTTTGAACTTGTGATCCTCCTGTCTCTGACTCTGGAGTTGCTGGGGTTACAGACCTGTGCCACCATGCCTGCTATTTCTGTGCTTTTAATTAATTTCCAGGTAAGATGAGTACTGAGGGAATCTGTTCTTTAGTAACATTGGTTTGTATTCTGTTATTCGATTTGACTCTCATCTCTGAATCCAAAAGCCCACCTAGCTTCCAATTTACCACAGATTAAATGTGAGAGAAGTTTTACCTCTTCTCTCAGACCTGTTTGAATAAGTATATTCCCTGTGAAAAAAAGCTTGGTTGCAAACCTAATACTGCATTTATTTGTGCTACAATGCTCCATTTGGGGCTCTCACCAACCTTTTATTAAATATTACTAAAGGGACTTGGTTTAGTGATCCAGTGAGAGGGGGAAAAATCTATGAAAATCTCAGAAGTAAGACAGAGGAAAATTTAATTTCATGACTTTCTCATGGGCCTTGGTGTAAGCCTGATGCTAAGGTTTTGCCCTAGTGAATATTTATGAGTACCATGCATTGATTTCTTGTGTACGGCCAGTGTGAGCATGTGTGTGTTTGTGTGTGTGCACGTGTGTTCACATGTACTCTTTCCAAATCTTCCTCACCACCTCTCTTTCTCTCCCCTTCTCCCCACCTCCTCCCTTCCTACCTTTCCTGCCACTTTCCTCCTCCATTCAGCTGGACTCCTGCTGTTAGTCATTAAGTGTTCAAGCATTCCAGACAGTCTGGGCTCCTGTCTTGGCAGGGCTTTCCTGTCACTCAGCTTAGCTGGGGGTGGAACTTCTTGGAGAAAATAAAATACACAGACAATCCAGAAGAGTGTGTTGAGGCCTGTTATTGCTGCCCTGCTGCTTGGATGCCCCCAGCAAAGGAAAAACTGTTGAGAGAAGTGGGAGCTCTGGGGAGAGATGAGCAGGAATTTTCAAGTGAGACCTAACAGTACCTACAAAAGAGAGGCACCAGGAGGGGGAATGAAGAGGTAATTTTCATTTAAAAAAAGCCAAACAAAATAAAACAAAACAGAAAACAAGGACCAGGTTGTTGATATTATTTTACTTAATGAGAAATAGTTATTTGCTTTTATTTGCAAAAAAAAAAAAAAAAAGAAAGAAACACTAGAAGGATAAACCAGAAACCTCTATCCTTCATTGAATGATTTTGCTTTTGCAAACCATCATTAAGTGAAAAGCCATTAAGTGTAAACCATTTTCCATTAATCTTAATTGGAAAAAATTGTGCATTCTATCCAACACAAAATACCCCAAACAACATTCACAGGTAGAAAATATTACCAGGTGAGCCATAGAACCCATCTTTATAAGTAATAAACAATTTCAAATGAATAGTTTAAGCTGGGCACAGTGGCTCAAGCTTGTAATCCTAGCACTTTGGGAGGCTGAGACAGGAGAATCGCAAGTTCAAAGCCAGCCTCAGCAACCGTGAGGTGCTAAGCAACTCAGTGAGACCCTGTCTCTACATAAAACACAAAATAGGGCTGGGGATGTGGCTCAGTGGTCGAGTGCCCCTGAGTTCAATCTCCAGTACCAAAAAAAAAAAAAAAAAAAAAAAAAAGAATAGTTTATACAAAACAGTTTAAGTAATAAAGGCTTACTGTAAAGAAGAGGACTCTCCAAGAGAGAAGATGGAATGTCACCGGAGGATAGATGTTGCTGGAAGAGAGTGCAGAGGAGTTCCCAGAGAGAGGGCAACCAGCACAGAACAAGAGGGGGTCCTTGATTTAAGTGACACAAAGAATTTCAGCGTGTGCCCGTAGAAGCACAAAGATTAATTTACTTAAGCGAGGAGTACACATTTAAGGGAGCACGAGGGCCAGCTCAAGAGGGAGGAATGTGTTTTGGGGGTTCCTGGCTCTTCTGTTAGAGGCAGCTTTGGTGAGGTATGGGCATGGGAAGGTATGTGAGGATGACATCAGTCTGTTCTCAGCATTCTTGGGCTGATGTGGGTTCCATGATCTGATCTGATAGATAACATTGGAAAGTATCCTAAATTATTTCTTAAAATGTCATCTCTCCTTTAATTGACTTATTGGTAAGCTGATTAACAGAGTACAAGATAATTTTCATAAGTAGGTACATTTATGATAACTTTAAGATTTACAGATTTCCAAGAAATTTGGGATTGTCAGACCTGACAGAGAGACTGGCTTTGGGAATGACAGGCCTGGAACGATTTGTAGAAACTCAGATTAAGATTATATTTTCTTGTCCTTCTGTGATGTCTCCTTTATACCTAATTTTTATTTTTTCTACCTGAGATGGAGGTGACAGAGAGTGCATCTTTAGAAGGTAGTGGACAGTTAGGTGATCAGTTTCCAGTCAGAGGACCTTTTGAAACTGTCTTCTGCTGCATGTAAAAATAGAGTTACCTTGCTCTCTAAATGCATGTAAAAATAGAGTTATGGCACATAAAAACTTTAGGGTGAAATCAAGCCTGAATGTAAGTTTCAAAACACATAGAGATAATGCAAAGTCATGGAAGATGCTGTCTCAACATCCCTGTCACCTGGTCTGTGAATGGACAGAAGAATGTTTGAGATTTATCCCAATACATTTCACAACATTGTCAACATAAAATAATGACTCTGTTTTAAAGGAAATAAGAAAATAGTTTATTCTGAGCCAAATATGAATAACCATGGCCTGGGAACCTGGACCCAAGAAACCCTGAATGGTGTGCTCCATCATGGAAGAGGTTATATGAACTCTAATAGTCATGGAACAGTTATGAGTCAACAGATTTACTATATATATTGGTGGGATCAAGTAGGAAAGCTACAGCAAAGTGGTAAAATATTATCTATAGGTTATAGATATTATCATATACCATTTTTAAGTTTTGGGTTGGTGAAGGCTAGAAATGTGCAAAGCTTACTGATGCATTCCAAGAGTTTTGTGTAATAGTCACAAGAATGTTAGGTCAGATTCAGAGGCTGAGAGTAAATGGCTGTTAAAGGAACAGACCAACCTACCTTTGGCTCTCAACCTATAGCATTCCATCTCCCCACTATCAGGATGTTGTAGCCAGCCAAGTTCAGTTTCTTACATCTTCAATATAGATATAGCTTCTTCAGAAAATTTCAGTTCACACCATTCATTCATTCCACATAATACTAGCTGACTATAACTCGCTGTATTGAGTAAACTGCTGGATGTACCTTTTCCTAGAACCATAGTGTCAAAATAGTCTTTCTTACAGCACATTTATTTGGTCTCTTTGGATAGATATATGACATACCAAAAAAAGTGGCATGGTTTTTCATGAGCTTTAATGATGAAACTTTTCAACTTATTGGCTGTAATGTGAATATGCAATGACTGTGTATGTTGTCCCTAGAGAGAGTATGTTTCTTAGAGTTTGTTCAACATATTTTTAATTCAGAAGGCAAAAAATTTTTTCTCTCTCTGTCCTCCATTGTTAGTTGAGACTCCCTGTAACAAAGGATTAGTAAAAGAAAAACAAAATTCTTATTAAGCAGAAATTTAATAACATGTATCCTTCCTATAAATGTGGAAGATACTCAGAAATACAGAGAAAATTCTCCAAGAGTGTTAGTTAGCTTTTGAAATCTGTGACCAAAATACACGACAAGAACAATTTAGAGGCTGGACATGGTGGCACACGCCAGTAATCCCAGCACTTTGGGAGGCTGAGACTGGAGAATTGCGAGTTCAAAGCCAGCCTCAGCAATGGCAAGGCCCTAAGCAACTCAGTGAGACCCTGTCTCTAAATAAAACACAAAATAGGGCTGGGAATGTGGCTCAGTGGTCAAGTACCCCTGAGTTTAATCCTGGTACCAAAAAATAAAAAATAAAAATAAAAAGACAAGTAAAAAAAAAAAAGAACAATTTAGAAGAGGAAAAGTTTATCTTGGTCTTATGGTTTCAGTGTTCTCAGTCCATGGTTGGCTGACTCCATTGCTCTGGGCCTGAGATAAGGCAAAACATTATGGTAGAAGGACATGGAGGAAAGCTGCTTAGCTCAGGGAAGTCAGAAAGCAGAGAGAAGTGCCAGGGACAGATATATCCCCCAGGCCACGCCCTCAGTAACCTACTTCCTCCAGCCATGTCCCACCTGCCTACAATTACCACCCAGTAATCCATTCAGCTATCAGTGGATTATTCCAGTGATGAGGTCACAGCTCTTATAATCCAATCTTTTCACCTCCAAACATTGCTGCATTGCTTAACACATGAGCTTTTGTGGGGGCATTCCTGTATCCAAACCATATCAAAGAGCAAATTTCAAGAATAGATCTCAAAAGTTGTCTTAGACTTCAGACTTAAACAATATTGCCCCCCCAAAAAAAACAAAGAAAGAAGAGTGTACGGGAAAGGCTCAGTTATGGAGAGGTAGCCAGGAAGATCACCAGAAACCAAATATAATGTTTGTTATACAAATTTAAGTAATAACTTCTCCATTGATAAGAGTTTCTACTACTTTAGTGATCCTTTTTTTCTTAGAGGGAGACATTCTTACATAGGAGATTTCCTTTATAGATGTAAATTTCTCTTCAAAGAGGGTAACTTCTCTGTTTTCAGAGCTTTTCTTGTATGTGACGTTTCTCAAAAGAATCTTTGTGCCAAATAAGCATATTTTGGGTTGGTATATTCTAACTATCATCAACTGAAAGGATTATATTAGGCTTATTTGTTTTCTTTTTTTTTGATTTTTTTTAATTTATTTTTTCTCAAAAGTTGCATTTTAATACATGTTATCAAACATAACAGAAAAAAACAAATTTTCAGAAGCTGTACACACTGTTCACTGAAAACATTTGTTGAGGCAAATAGAAAAAAAATTGTTACAATCATAATTTTTTAACTTTGCACAAAATTATAAGCAGATTAAATTCTTCATATTAAACACCTTTATATGCACTTTCAATGAACAGTATATATATATATATTTATATATTTTTTTTATCAACCATCTTTACTATACCCATTCCCCTTTCCTGCCCCCCGCCTCCCCCATGTCGTGTCCAGTGTTTCTCTATTTCTCTTATGTTTCCCATTCCCACCTCCCTTATTCATCAGCATCCACTAATCAGAG
>CM053403.1:21443626-21626274 GCA_028644305.1 Xerus rutilus | reverse complement strand
TGTGCATTACTCTCTGTGTCTTCTATTCTGTACCATTGGTCTACATGTCTGTTTTGGTGCCAGTACCATGCCGTTTTTGTTACTATTGCTTTGTAGTAAAGTTTAAGGTCTGGTATTGTGATGCCTCCTGCTTCACTCTTCTTGCTCAGGATAGCTTTAGCTATTCTCGGTCTCTTATTTTTCCAGATGAATTTCATGAATTTTCTATTTCTACAAGAAAGGCCTTTGGGATTTTAATTGGGATTGCATTGAATCTGTATAGTGCTTTGGATAGTATGGCCATTTTAATAATATTGATTCTTGAAATTGAAACTATATTCTTAGAAATATCACTATCTATAAATTTATTCCAACCATAAGGACCAAGTTTTCCTATACCTTAGTACATGTCCAAATGAGGAAATTCAAGAAAACCATGTTCCAGAATTCTATGATAAGACTGTTGAGTTTTCAGGGAAAGAAGTGGGTGTCTGCGGGGTGTAGTGGCGCACGCGTGTATTCCCAGTGTCTTGAAAGGCTGAGGCAGGAGGTTTGCGAGTTCAAAGCCAGCTCCATCAAAAGCGAGGCACTAAACAACGCAGTGAGATCCTGTCTCTCAATAAAATACAAAATAGGGCTGGGGATGTGGCTCAGTGGTTGTGTGTCCCTGAGTTCAATCCCGGGTACCAAAAAAAAAAAAAAAGAAAGAAAGAAAGAAAGAAATGGGTGTCACTCCAGTGGACTTCTCTACCGGCTCCTTGAGTGCCTCCGCACAGCAGCCTTCTCTTCACTGCATCGTCAAAGCTTGCTGCGTGAATGAATGAGGGCAGGCCAGTGCTCTCTGCACCTGCTACACATGTGCTTGGCCTCCTGTGCTTTCACTGACCTCAGCCACTTGGGATTCCTGTCTGATAGTGACAATAAGAAATATGTATTTAGTCTCTGTGTCCAGTTCCTGGCACACAACTCCTAGACACTTGGCATTTTCCGATTAAGAGGGATGAGGAAAGCATGTTTGGTTATTCATAATAAGCTCTTTTCAATTACCTCTTCATTTATGCTAATTAAGTGACTCTTGGAGAACCAGGGTTGGTTGCCAGAGGAGCCAACATGTGATTAGCAAATCAGAATGTCCAACCACAGCCCTCATCTCCTGGCAGACAGGAGGGGCTAGAGATTGAGTTCAGTCACCAATGGCCGATGATTGGATCAGTCATACTTGTGTAATGGAAGCTTCTATAAGAATCCTAAGTAGTGGGATTTGGAGAGCTACCAGGTTGGTGAACACACTGAGGTGTGGGGACCGGGATGTGTGGCCAGAGAAGGCATTGAAGCTCTCTGCTTCTCCAGTGTACTTTGCCCTATATACTTCTTTCATTTGGCTGTGCACAGGTTCCCTTTGAAATATGCCTTATAATAAAACAGTAAAAGTATGTAAATGTTTCCCTGAGCTTTGTGAACCATTATAGCAAACCATCAAACACCAGTAGGGGTTATGGAATGTTCCTGAACCCATCTGTTTGCTTGCCATTCAAAACCTATACTCAAGAGAGGAAAATTGATGGGAAGGAAATCAGGTTTATTCAAGGACCAGCCCTGAAAAAACGAAGGGTGCTGTGTCCACAGAGCACCGTCTTGGAACACAGGTACACAGAGGGGCTTTCATAGGAAGGGAAACGTGGTGCTGTGGATCAGTGGCCGTGAAGGCTGAACGTCAGATGGGGTCTTCGTCATCCAGGGTGTGTCTCCTTTTTCTCATAGACCAGAACATTACAGTTAACCTTGACCTCTTATAGCTTGTTTCTGTGCTTCTTTAGACAAGCATATTTCTTTACTGCCAGTTAAATTTCATAGCAATGTACAAGTTTTGTGTTAGTTGATGCACAGGAATAGAATAAGGACGGATGTTACACATTCTGATATTATCTGAAGGTCACCAGATGTTCTAGGTTCTGTAAATCTAAAGAAACACTATTTAGCAGTTAACATTTAAATCATTTAGGTCTGACTTTTCTTCAGAATTTAGAATGGCAAGCAAAAGGAGGGGAAGCAAAAATAACCCTGCCAAAGACAACTCCTAAAGGAGCAGACACCGTCCCAGGAAGCCCCCTACTTATAAGCAGTTGATTAGAGGTACATGTGACAAATCTAGGACTTGCTATTGGTATCTACAGGAGGGGGCAGTCTTGTGGGACTGAGCCGTTGGCTTGTGGGGTCGGCATTAACTCTAGGCAGTTTACATCACAATTGAGTTAAGTTGTAGGACACCCAAGTGGTGCTCTCAGAGAACTGGAGGATCACTTGGTGTGGAAAACCCACACATTTGGTATCAGAAATGTTGTGAATAGAGAAAAACAGTTTTTCCTTTATTGGTGCTCTGAGTGACTTTGCTACTTTTTATAACTTGGAGCTGGCTGCGGGGGGAGCCAGAATAGCTTGGTTTGGAATTTCATCTGCATAGAGAAGACCCTGGAGGAAAACAAAGACGCGTGCTTCCCATTTTCTTTCCAAGATATGTGCCTCCAACAGCCAACTCTTAGACTCAGCCAAATTTCTATCAGATAGTTCAAACTGAGCATGTCAGAACCCAAGTCCACAGTATTCTCCTTTCTTTTCTGCTCTGCCATGTTCCCTATCTGGGCAAATATAATCACCAACCACCTAGTTGCCTTAGCTGAAAGCTGGGAATCATTTTTCCTGAATGGTTGCTAGCATCCCTAGAGTAATTCAGTTTCTGTTGATGCTGTATTCCCAAGACCTCTGGTACTAGCAAACGCTTATCTCCTCCATAGATGATGCCCTTGTTTGGAGCTACTTCATGACAGCAAGAGCCTCCTGGCAGGTTTTGCCATAGTCTTGTTCATCCTATCCATCCTTCCTTAATTACTTTCTTCTTTTTCCTTTTTTTTGGTGCCGGAAATTGAACCCCAGGGTGCTTTACTACTGAGCCATATCTCCAGCCCTTCTGACTTATATTTTGAGACAAGTTCTCACTAAGGTAGTTAGGGCCTTGCTAAATTGCTGAGGCTGGCTTTGAACTTGGGATCCTCCTGTCTCCACTTCCTGAGTGACTGGGATTACAGGTGTGTGCCACCACATCCAGCTTCATTCATTCTTTACTCAACAAATATTTATTTAGAATCTACTATGTGCAGGAATTTGTGGGGCTCGCAATTGTAAACAAAACAATAAAAAAAAATCCTGGCCTGGTGGGGGGGGGGAGATTCAGAACTACTGTCATTGAATGAAAAAATATACTGAGTGGAAAAAAAAATTTTTACCCTTAAGATCTCATCTTCAAGCCAGATGCGGTGGTGCACGCCTGTAATCTCAGCACTTCGGGAGGCTGAGACAGGACATTGCAAGTTCAAAGCCAGCCTTAGCAACGGGGAGGTGCTAAGCAACTCAGTGAGACTCTGTCTCTACATAAAAATACAAAATAGGGCTGGGGATGTCGCTCAGTGGTCAAGTGCCCCTGAGTACCTCCCCGTCCCCAAAAGATTTCATCTTCCAGTGAGAGAAGATAAACAATGAAATACCCATGTTATATAGTCTATTCGAAAGTGCTGTGCATAAGCAAAGCAAGGAATTTAGGTAAGTGTGTTGCAGAGAGGGAGATGAAGATTTGGATAGGGCTTAGATAGTGCAGTTAAGGATGATCTTACTGAAAAAGCATTAGAGTGGGATCTCAAGAGGATCAAGTTGTGAACATGAACGTTCTTGGGGATAAGTGTGATTAAGAGCAAGAGCAGACACAAATACCCCAAGGTGGACCTGTCAGTATTCCAGTGGTTGGAAAGGAATGGAATAGACAAGAGGACAGAGCAGTAGCCAAAGAAGTAAGAGAGCTACCGGGAGCCAGAGCAGGTGGAACTGTCTGTCATATCAAGGACCTGGACTTCTGTTTCTCTGAGATGTGAAGCCTTTGGAGGTTCTGAGCGGATGTCATGATCTGAGTTATATTTTAACAAGATAAAACTGACAGCTGTGCTGACACGGGACTACAGGAAGATAAAGGAAGGAAAGGGAAATTGTTAGGAGGCTTAGAATAATATCATCCTCCAACCTCAATTTCTCCAGTGATTTCCAGCATGAATAAGACAGGAGTTAGAATAGCTTAAAGTTAGTCATATTCTGGTATCTTCTACCATTTTGTTCGGATCACTTGCTCTTCCTGCCACCCGTCTCATTCATCCTCTTGTCTGATTGATAGGGTGTAAATGCTTCTTGAGTCCTCTAAGTCACAATTGAAATGTTTTCTCCTCCATGAAGACTTCTGTTTTTCCCAACCTCCTATGTCATGTGGAGACTTGAGCACTTGTTCCTTTCGATGTTATGTTTTTGGCTCTTTCTCTATCAGAATGTGTGCTTCCTGGGTGAAGGACTGGTTTTCATCCTGTTATGCAGAAATCACCAACCAATAAACAAACAGACAACAACAACAAAGCTCTCAATGAATGACGTTCACCATGGAGTTGGTTAAAGCTGGTTAAGTGGGCTGGGATTGTGGCTCAGTGGTAGAGCGCTTGCCTCTCATGCGTGAGGCACTGGGTTTGATCCTCAGTACCACATAAAAATGAATAAATAAATAAAGGTCCATTGACAACTAAAAAATATTAAAAAAAAAACAACCTGGTTAAGCATGTTGGGGGTGGGAAGGTAGAAAAGAGTAATAAACTTGAGATCATCAGTTCCAAGACCTCTTTATTCTCTTAATATGAAAACTATCTAGAGGCTCCTGGAATTCTTTTCTTAGGAAAGGGGATATTAATGAATATTATCTCTCTCTGCTGATATCACCCCCACCTCTTCAAAAATCAAATCTCTTTCTGTTATTTCTTTTTTTTTTTTTTTTTTGGTACTGGGGATTGAACTCAGGGGCACTCGACCACTGAGCCACATCCCCAGCACTATTTTGTGTTTTATGTAGAGACAGGGTCTCACTGAGTTGCTTAGTGCCTCGCCGTTGCTGAGGCTGGCTGTGAACTCGCGATTCTCCTGTCTCAGCCTCCCTAAGTGCTGGGATTACAAGCGTGAGCCACCGCGCCCGGCTTCTGTTATTTCTTTTACCAATCCTATACCAGTGTTCTCTAACATGCCATGAAAAAAAAAAAAGTGACATGAAGACATAACTTTTAGCTAGCTGATACTTTTAAAAGCTCTGTGGTTATATATTTATATATTTGCTTTGTTGGGAGAAAGATTGTCCTGGGTGAGTAGGCTAGCATTTCATTTTATGGTTAAGTTGAATGTTTGTTTTTATCAAATCTTCAAGAATGCTGTTTTATAAGGCCTGAGAAACACATTCCCTCAACACCTTGCAAAACATTTTCCACAAAATATCTTCTTCCACAAAAGAAGATGCTTCTTCCCCGTTGTTTCTGCATATCTATTTTCTTGTTGCAAACCTCTCAAACGAGAGTGGAATTCGCCGCCTCTCCCCAGTTTCTCAATAACATTCATTAAGACACTCTTTTGTCTCATCGTGTAGATCATTAATGAAGCTGTTAACTAACACCAGAGCTTCACTGATTCCTGGGGCAGGGCTACCAGACACCACTGTCGTGTGACACATTACATCTATCCTCAGTTCCTGCACCACCTGCCTCAGTGTTCAGCCAAAAGAGAATGCTAGAGTCCAAATCCAATCCAATTTGAATTCATTTTCCAAGTAAGACTTTATTAGATACTGTATTAAGTACTTTACCAAAATTAGGTTGTGTTACATCTTCATTTTCTCTCTCTCTTTTTTATTAATCATGCAATTCCCACTCCCCTAAAAAAGAAAAAGAAAAAAAAAGCAATTAGGTTTTCTCAGCTTGATTCAATCTCAAAATCCAGGCTGCTTATTGCCCCTGGTTCCATTATAATCTAAGTGCTTACAGATGCTTACTGTCAGGCTCCTTGTCTTGCTTTCTGTATGAAATCAGTATACATCAACTTCCATCAGAACCGCACACCTCCTTAGGTCTCTGTTGTTTGAGACAGGAAGTCCCACCTGATTAATGATGGTTGGAGTGGAAATCTTCCTAGAGGCATTGAATAATGTGGTTTTCAAAGGACTTTTCATGAAGCCCTGTTTCCCCAAAGAGGCCTAAGAGTCCACAGAGAGATGATAATGTGGGAGCCCAGAGGAAAAGGCTCCTCCTCCCTATTTTTTGGCAGAGCAATGGTTTCCATTTGCTTCCTGTATCTGTGTTTCATGCAGGGCCATCGTGAGCCTCTGTGCACGTAGAACAGTGGTTCTTCCCCTGTGTGGTCCTAGCCCTACCATGAGGTGGTCATGGTTTTGTATAACACAGGATTTTGAAACAGGGCCTCTGCTGCTAAAAAGTAGGCTGAAGCATGTCTAAGTTAAGATTGTCTTTTATGTTACCAAACCCAGATCAGCAAGACTGACTTTTGATCTTCCCATGGCAAGGCATTTATTTGCATACAAGTCCTTTCATCTTGAGCATGTAAATTTTTTTTTGTTGTTATTTTTAGTGGACAGGCACTCCTGACTTGACCATGCATTCATACTCAAAGAAAAATGAATTTGTTCAACAAATATTTATTAAGCATTCACCAAGTTCAAACTCTCATGGAGCTTGTGTTCCAGAGGAAAAAAGAAGTGATAAACAAATACAATCATACACAAATGAAATGTTAAGTGCTACAGAGAAAAATACAGGAGGGTAAGAGGACAGAGAATAAGGGAAGGAGAAAACTATTTTGGGCATCCCATAAAATAATAATCTCTGGGGAATTACCCTTGTTATTTTGAAGTTTTCTGTTAGAAAGTTAAAAAAAAAGTGAAGCAATATAGACCTGTGTTTCAATATAGAAAGTCTTTTGTTGTACTGGCCATGACATTAGGATTCAGTCAAGCAATTATGTTTAAAAATGCCCTGAATAACAAGGACTTACCTGAGTTCTATTTCTTTTCTCTCATATAAAAGAAATTTGGCAATAAGTTAGGGTGTGATGTCGTTAGAGTAGTGACTCCAGAGAAGTGTCAGAAACAGAGTTTCTTTTTATATTTAGCTTTTGCCTCATGATCCAAAGTAGCTATTAAAGAACCAGCCATTACTTCCCTATCAAGTAGTGAGAGGGAGGAAGGATTGATGAAGAAGCATATGTTTTTTCTTTTAAGAAGACTTCCCAGAAATCCCACACAGCATTGACTTTTATGTTTTAATGCCTATACCCTACTCAATAGCTAGCTTAGCTGAAGTACAGGAAATGTTCACCGAATTCCACTCCATGTCAGTATTCTGTTAAAGGAACTCAACTCAAGTATTATTTCACAAGGGAAAGGGAGGAATGGTCATTGGGAAGCAGCTAAAAGTCAGCCAGAGGAGTTACTAGGGATCCTCCTACCCACAGAGATGCCAGGCTGGTGAATAAGGAAAGCATAGGAGATTGTTAATGAAGAGCTAGGCTGGAACCATACATAGAGATTCCAGGGCTAATTCTACAACTATTCTGACCTTTATTCATTAAAAAAAGTACACATTAAATTCCTTCTGTGTGCCATTTACTACATTGTTGAGTGATATAACCATGAGTGAGATACTCCTGTCATTCAGAAAAAAATTTCCAATGAGGGTTACTGCTATTTTACAGGCTAATACACTATTTCAGTTGCTACATTTGTGCTAACTGTGATGCTGAGTTAGTCCATAGAAGTGACATCCAACCTAGTGCTGGGACTTAAGGAATATGTCCCAAGTGAGGTGAAGCAAGCCCGGAGAGCTGAGGGATGAGAAGGAATTAGTACAAGTCTGTGTATGTGTGTGTGTGTGTGTGCATGCATGCCCTTTCTGGGGCTGTGGAGATGGGGAGGGGGAGGGTTACAGATGCAGAGTAGTCCCTTGTACTAACTAGATGTTAAAGAGACTCAACATGGTAAGCTGCAATGAAAACTTGCTTGATCCCAAACTGCAGTATATATGTGCATCTAAACCAGAGGGTAAGCCAGTGTGTGTGTGTGTGTGTGTGTACACACATGCACATGTTGCATGATCATGTGTGTTTTCATTGAAAGTTGGAGTTAAGTTGGGGTGAGGGAGAGAGAAGCAGTTATTTGCACAACCAAGTAGTTGATTATATTTTCAACATTCTCTATACTTCATAACATATCTTGGTGATACAAGACTTTTTTTTTCCACACATACAGGGAACTAGTAACTACGATTGTGACAATACAGTGAAGTTTTGGGGTAGGGAGTTTAAGTAAAAATATATTCATTAACCTTGTGCTTGCATGCATACAGAAAAGCTGGAGTAATTCTTTCAGGGGTTAATTTTTTAAAAAATAGAATTTCAACTTCAAAAGGGCAAGAAAACCCTTTGAAACCTAGGATTAATTTTTTTTCAAAGGTATCAAATTTGAAAAGTTAAAAATTTGGTGAAAAGTGCACTGAGGGTTTTCTGACCCCCTGAAGTGGCTTCATCACAAGTCCTAGAAAACCAGGATGGAACTTGAACATGCTCACAGAACTTACCCACAACCCAAAGATGCTGTCATAATTAAGAGGTTTTTGTTTCTCCTAATGGAGTTTGATGGTCTTAGTTTATCAGCAACCTTTGAATTGAATTAACAACACGAAACTAATTAATCCTGGTATACCCCAGCAATCCACTTAGAAGTGGCATGCAAAATTTAATTAAGTCCCTTTGCCTTTTATGAAGCATGCACTCTCTAGAAGCTTCAGTTTGCAGCTGAGAATTAGGTAACAAAAAGAAAAGTCTTGTCATGTTTTTCAAACCCAACTTTTTGAAATTAGACAATGGGTTTTAGAATTCCTCCCTGATTTGGAAAGTTAGAATTGAAAAGGACCAAACCCAAACCCTCCCTGAGCTAAGCAGCCCTTTCCTCCCTCACCCTTCTTAGATCAGAAGAGAAATAGTGGTAGGTGCCTCCACCTCACTGGCCCTAGTTTGTTGCCAGAATCTTACAGCTTGAGCTGTTGCTTGAATGCTTTTTACAAACTCGTCTTTTCCTGGCTTCTGGCATGCTCTGTGCTGTCAGTCTTATTGATTAAAACCCTTGGTGGATTTCAAGACCTCCTTGCCCTGTATTGTCACAGATCTACTTAAAATGGATTTTCTCTTTGCCAGACCTGCATTTCTCAGTTGGTGGAGCAGATGCAAAGCAGGTGGCTCTGAGATTTCCTATAGAAGCTGTTTCTAGTTACTGGGGAATAAATAGTGGCATTATAACTTCTTTTGTTTTCTTGTCTCTTTACACTCTTATTTATCTTAAAAAATCTTTATACCTCTGAGTGTATACAGTTAATTCAAGTAAATGGCATTTATAGATGTTAATAAAAGAATATTTAGCAGGTGTAACAACCTGAGGCTTTGCATGTCTGAGACACAACCTGAGAAAGATGTGATAATGCCCTATGAAAATGACAGCGTATTAGGCAAACTGTGCGTTGCTCTTTCCATATTACCTTTCCCTTTTGCCCTTAACCAAAAGTCCCTGACATTGAAAAAAAATTCGTGGAATTTGGTGAATTTGACTTCAACCCTTCTAACTTCAGATTGAGAACCCATGGCTCACGATGAATGGGTCACAGCCCTTCTCCTGGTTACATTGGTTCATAGAGAAACAAGGATCTAATATCAGAGAGAATCTCAGGACTTCTGTTTGGAGTGCTGAGATAAAGATTCTCTCTTCCTTTCAACATGAAATATGCAAAGTAAAGTATGCAGAAAGCAGGCCCCGAATTTCTACAGCCATTTTTACACCATGAGGGTAGTTTTGTGGAGGACATAGCTGACCTATGGAAGATTTCAAAGGCCAGAGCCATGCAGAGAAATTTGTAGAAAGATTCAGAGGACATGCTGAACCTGCAGGTCAAGCTGTACCTGAAGCTGAAACCATCTCTGGCCTTTTCAGTTTGGTGAAATGATACATTTTGAAAAACTTAAGCCAGTCAGGGTTAGAAGTTATGTTATTTAAAATTGAAAACATTGCGACTATCTGAGTTCTCTTTTATTGTTCAATAAAGTACTTACAATCCAATGGCTTATGAAAAATAAATAAAATATTTTATTAATATAACATAATTCCCCATGGGGAGATTGAGTTGGTTGACCAAAAGGCTCAGCTTTGCTGGGTTGCTTCTGCCCATCTCTCCTGGGCTTGCTCAGGAGCCAACTGTGGTGGGTTAGCTTGTGCATTCTTCCCAGAATTGAGTCTGTGTCTGGTTGAGGCACCTTCCTGGGGTGATTCTATTCTATACATTCCTTTTGCCCTTGGGACAAGCAGTTAGGCAGAGACAGGATTGCTTTCTTTCTTTCTCTCTCTCTCTCTTTTTTTTCATGATGTAGTAGAGGCATGAAAGAGTAAGCAGAAATAAATGCAGCTTCTTGAAGCCTAAGCTCATCACTGGCGTATCATTTCTGCCTCATCCTATTGGCTGAAGCAGACCACCTGACCAAACCAAAGCCAGAAGGTAAGGAAACGGTATATTGCCCAAGTACTGGTATTTCCCTAGTTCAAGGTGGTTAGAGCTCTGGCTTAGAACTACATAGAAGTTGTTATGCTGGATGTGGAAACAATTTGAAACCTAGATCAGGTTAGCTAATCTATACACACATTCATGTTGATTAGTTGATTTGTGTGTGTGTGTGTATGTGTATGTGTATGTGTGTGTGTGTGTGGACAAGAAGTAAATTTTAACTTTGAATTACACTTTGGTTTCTATATAAGTTGACCTCTAATTAGACATGAATTAATTAGACTTTAGATTTAAAATATTTATCTTCCCCACACATCCTATTGATTTAATGATTGGAAAACCCAACTATTTCTTTGTAAAAATGATGTTCAATGTATTTATGGAGCTAACAATGCCCCTTTATGTAAGCACCAATTTTACCAGGAAAAGACACAGAAATTTCCTTTTCTTCATTTATTTTTAGAATTGGATATCGTATTATGATCATGAGGGTAATACTAGCACTGATGCCAATAATAATGACAGATAATTCATAAATAGTGTTTAGTATAATTTAACTATTCTTGAAAGTGTTCTACATAAATGACCTCAATCTCAAAACAACTTCACTAAATATTATCATCCCTGTTATACAGGTAGGGAAACAGGTATGAAGGTTAAATAGCAGAGCTGGGATTCAAACATGGTCTGATTTCAGAGGTCAGGCTCTTACATGTTAGAATTTGTCAGAAACTCCCACATCATTAGGGTATTATACAATCATATTTTTAATTCATGTTATTGTTTCTCTGGGCTGTGAATTCCTGGAGGTTACTTAGAGATGGTTTTGTTAATTTTTATATTCCCAATGCCTAGCATAGTTTCTGGTACATGAGAAGTAGTCAATCCAGGTTATTTTTTAAAACATTGATTTGAATTTATCTTATGCTGAATTTACACCCATGCCGTAAGTTTTGGTTTCTTGAGTTTCTTCTGGGATAGCTCTTTCTTCTGTGCAACCTCCCCTTATGCTATGCTAGTTTGTTCCTTTCCAGCTAGGATCATCTCCATGTGGCAGAGGGAGCTCATACACAGGTTAATCTGGCCATGAGCTCTGTACATATGGCATGGCTTCTTGGGTATTTTGTTCCCTGGATGTGCTCATTGAGAGAACCTACATCTAAACTCTGAAATGCAGGCTTACTCTGAGTTCCTAAGTACATGCAGTAGATATTCAGCACTGTTTGGGGGCCACCCACCTCATGTTTAGTCTCACTGTTTGACCTGGGCCCACCTACACACTCCACCATTGTAATGATGAAATGCCCCATGTTACTTCTTCAAAGTCATGTCTTTTTGATTTTTGGTTGCTTTTTGGATATGCACATGCTTGGTTGCCTGTGCAATTTTCATGGGCTTTTGTTTTAGTTACCTTTCTGTTGCTGTATCAAAATACCTGAGATAAATCAACTTAGATGAGGAAAGATTTGTTTTGGCTCACAGTTTCAGAGGTTTCAGTCCATTGGATTGGCCATCATGGTGGTCTGAGCACATGGTGGAGGAGGTTGCTTACCTCATGATAGCCAGGTGGCAGAGAGAGAGGGGAAGGGACCAGAGTCTCAATATCCTCCTTAAGGGCATACTTCCCTCCACTAGACTCTTCCTTCTTAAGGTTCTACCACTTCCCAGTAGTACCATCAGCTGGAGACCAAGCCTTTTAACACATGAGTTGTTGGGGGTCATATAAGATCTAAACCACAACAGTTTGTTTGTTTGTTTTTTGAAGTGAACACAAAGATTTGAGCCTTTTGATTTTCATGATTTTGTGGGTTTTTCTAGATCAAGTGATTCACAAACCATTTTCACAGATTACCTTAGGTCATTTGTAGGAAGAGCGATGAAGGTTATTAATACTCAGTGGGCACAAAAATATATTTTACCACTATAAAATAAGTAATTGTTCTAATATATAGTTCACTTATGTCCCTGATATATTTTATGTGTGTGTGTGCTAGGAATTGAACCCAGGGCCTCATGCATGCTAAGCTCTACCTACACCCCCAAACCCATTGTGTTTAATATTGACTCATTTTATGTGATACTCTTGTGGGTGAAAGCATTTCTTCTCCCCTTAAAATTACAGAATCCTAAATACTTCAGTGGTCGGTCGGTCTGCTGTTGACACCAACAGTCTACAAAGCTCCGGGAATTCAGAATGTAATGAGAAATGAGTCAAGTGTGGAGTTCTTTTTCTGTTTTACATAAGTAAATATAGGCATCAGTCTAGAAGTGAGAGTTCTTTAATCCAATTAATTATTCATTTATTAAAAAATAAACACCAAATCTTTCCCTGCAATTAACTCTTCTGTAATTTGTAGTATTAAAAGTAAGATGATCCTTTCTGGATTCCAGCAATTAACGGTGGTCTCCCTTGAGGTTTTTTAATTTTTATTATTTATTTATTTATTTGCGTATTTTTTTGGTACTGGGGATTGAATTCAGGGGCATCGAGCCACATTCCCAGCCTTATTTTGTATTTTATTTAGACACAGGGTTTACCGAGTTGCTCAGTGCCTTGCTTTTGCTGAGACTGGCTTTGAACTTGGGATCCTCCTGCCTCAGCCTCCCAAGACACTAGGATTACAGGCGTGTTGCACCATACCTGGCTTCTCTTGAGACATTTTATTTCTTCAAATTTTATTTGGTAATTTATGTTCTTACAGCATATCCATTATGATTTAGGGCAAGAACTTAATTATATACCATACAATCAGTACCATGCCATATTACAAGTCTCAAATCACAGTGGTGAAGGGGAACTTAGAGATGGCTTAGGTTAAACAGACCATATCTTTTGATCCCTTTTAATTCTAAAGTCAATGTTTAAAACAAATTTAATACCATATAGTTAGCTTTATTTCTTTGATATCATATTTGCATCACTGTTGATGAATTAGTCTCTGAATCAGATATCACCATTAATTATGTTTCTTGAAGGTATAGTATATTTCTCATTTATTGACATACCACCAGTGTTTAATATGGTGGCTGGTACATAATAGTTATCCATTGAGAAGATGGATGGATAGATGGAAGGTTAGGTGGGTGAGTGAATATCAAAATAGTAAAAGTATAATTTTTATGAGGTATGTATTCGTGCCCTCTCATCACAAGGAGATATTATTTACTTAACAGGCTTATAGCAATGGAAATAGTAATGCTTTTACCCAAATTAGTAACAATAGCCATGATACTGATTTTTGAGCATTCAGGCAAAGCGAGAAAGTAAAATTATTGTGTTTTCTACCATCCATGCCACCAAGTATGCTTCAAATCAAATTTTGTCCTTCAAACATGGAATGGCAGGCTCCTTATGTAATCCTACCTGGGCTTGCATAGTTTTGCAATTCCTTTGAAAAAGGTGTCACTTTTTCAGACATTGCAGTGTGCTTGCTAAAAGTCATTCCCATTAATGTTGTGGCTTCATGTTCATATATCATTTAGGTGAAAAGATGACATCTGGAAAACCAAGAGATGACAGAAGTAAAAATATTAACTTTATTGAACTAATGAGATAATATGTTGATCAGTTGGGGGATTTGATAGCAAAACAAGTTCCAGAATATTTCTTAGAGTCTTTAGCCACAGAACAAGGATAAAATATGTCAATTGCAGAGCTAGACCTCATCTGCATTTCACTGTGGAAGGCTGCACATTTAAGGACTCATTTCTAGCGGTTGCTTTCCTTGATTTATGTCCCATAACATTTAAGTAGGTGGCTAGATGGAAGAGTTGGAAGTGTGCCTTGAACACCTGACTATCATTTTGCAGCCTCTTGCATGAACTGTTTTTAAAAACAAGTACCATTATCCTGTGTACCTTCCTGGCAAGGACATTTTGACATTTTCCTAATAAATTATGGATAAGTGCATTGAGAGTTGTAAAGAGTTATGCATCTACTATCGTCTAACTTTAAACATCTTGTAGTTCATTTTTTAAATGTTATTATCATATTTCTTTAGATCATTTAAACTGTAAACATTCTCTGTGTCTCCATTAGAATTTATATCTGAAGGGATCTTGGGGCTCTTGATGATTTTATGGAAATTATTGATTATCCAGGAGGAATTCGGGCTTATTTTATTATTGATGTGAAATTTTTATTTTCCCTACTATAACCTTTTAAGGAAACTCTGCTTACTCCTTCCCCCAGGATAAGGATTTTATCAAGAGAGCTAAAAATGTAATTTTCCATTGTGATTGCTGAAATCCTGAGATCATTGATATCATATCATATATGTAGTTATTATATATATTTAAATTAGTAATTATTTGGTTATTAATGAATATATGTGATACAGATGTAATATATATATTACAATTACTGTTATAACTGTGACTATTGCTAGCAGTGTCCCTTCTAGGGCCTTCTTTTTTCTCTTAAGTGCATTTAAGGCTATTTTTGAAAATGTGCCCCCTCCCCCCCGACCATTCCTTAGAGAAAACCATGTTCTGTTTTACATTTTAAACCCACCACACTCAGGCTTTTACCACTATAACTTTCAGGTCCTTGGGACTTAAATCACAGCTTTGTGTGTCTCCTCTTTATTCTCGTTTCCCCTTTCTATGTTCGTGAAGCAGTTGTCGAAACTTGTCCCATAGTACATTTCCATGTCTTCTTTTATTATTGATCTAGCTTCTCTTGTGAAGGTTTTCCCCCTTCTTTTCTACCAAGATCTTAAGAATTCATTTTTAAAAGATATATGGAAAAAAATAGAATTTCCTGGAGGTTTAGCATAGACAAGAATTCAATCTAATGAATAAATGCAACTTTAAAAATGATGGATAATGTGAGAAAATGAAAAAAGATTGTTTTCTAGGATAAAATGTAGTTCCCTACTCTCTCCTCCATATATGAGACAAATATAGTATAAAAGAGAGAAAATAAAATAATCCTTCCTCCTAAGTTCTGTCATCTTATTACTGGTGTTTTTAGGTTGTGGGCTTGGCTATGACATTGGCAGTCAGGAGATATGTGGATTAGAGAGAATGACAAGAGATACTGAAAAGATTTCAGATGCATCAAGGAGAGAGGCTTCTGAAAGCTCTGCTGTTTGCTAAAATAGGCTTTTGTTAAAATGGAAACCTCCAGTCATCTCTGAAATAATTGATTGGCAAATACAATGGGTGACCTAGCTCAACCAGAAAGAATTTTTACAGTACCACCAACAAAATTATATCCTTTTAGCCAAATACATTTTCTTTTCACTGAAATATGATTGACTCATAATAATGCTAATTATGCCTAATTATCACTCAATTATTTACCCTAGCAAGAACATTTCATCATTGTGATGTTTATCAGTTATCTAATAATAATTTATATTGTTTCTACTTTCTTAGAGGTTTCACTGGTTTAAACATACACCGTGATTTGGTGAGATATATAATTATTATTATTGGCTTTTATTTGATTGTAGGCCTTTGAGGAGTTAGAATAAACTTGTCTAAATTCTTCTATAATAAGTTCTAGCAGGGGACTAGTTTAAGTGACATAATTATAACTATGTCACCGTGGAAGGGGGTCACATGTGGATTTACTGATTAACTGGGGGAATTGAATTATCTTTTAGTGCAATGAATGTGGTCAAGGAGCTGATACAGACTCAATAAGAAAAAAAATGATGACTATGATAGTCTCAGAGCTGTTTAAAAAAAAAATAGAAAATCAAACTTATAGACCACTAAATGGGAGAATTCCCTTTGTTAAAAGGGAATTCTTTTGTTAAAAGGGAATTCCCTTTGTTAAAAGGGAATTGCCACGGCGCCTTCAGCTAGCCAGCCTCTGAACTCCAAACCTGAGGAGTCAATTAATCAAAAAAGCTCCTTCTGTCTATGGAAAGCCCAACTGGATTTAACAGAAGTGCTTCTGGCTCTTAGTGTCCCCTCCATCTCTTGGGGATATCCAGAACACATCTGAAACCTCTCCTAGGTAGCAGGGCTCCTATTTTAATAATGATGCCACGCATTTGTAGAGCCCTTGGTAGCTGGCAGAGTGCTTTCATGTACATTATCACATTTCGTGGCCCTATGAAATGGGCATTTTTATTCTCCACTGCGTGGAACCTGGTCCTCACACAGTCGCACGTCTACCTGTCTCCAATCCTGTCCTGCTTACCTTCTGTCTTCAAATACCCTTCTGTTCTGGCTGCTGCCCTTGAATTCCTCCTCTCACATCTGTGTTTCTTTGTTCTAAGAGTGTAACTCTGAGAACAGAATGTGCTGCTGTAGATCTGGTTGTCACCAACAATTGTTTAACCTGCTTTGGTCACAGACTGTTCTCGTCAGGTGATATGAGAATGCGTGGAGGGTCTCAGCAAAGCTGTCTTGGGCAGAAGAGATCGGAGCTTGCCCTCTACTTTTAAAAATTTCAATCATGTGGCTGCTAAGTTGTCTTTTGCTAAGTCATTTCCAACTGTCCCGTACTTGTGAAGGCTTTTTTAAAAATGTATTTATGTTTTTATAATGTGTTTTCTATCATTGTTTCTGCAGGGCAGAAATTTTGTCTATACTATTCTCTAGTGATTTTCCAGAGCCAAGCGCAGAACTTGATACTTGGGGGAGCAAACAGGAAATACATGTTGAATGAATAAGCAGGTGATTTATCTAGGCTAACTTAGAAGTGAAAGATGGTACATTTCCTGAGTTTTGCTCAGAACTAAATGGAATGACTTGGTCTCCAGAGGTTCTGGTCTGTGCAGGAGGACCAGGTTAGCGTCCAAAGGAATGCACCAAGTGTGGAACACTGGCTTCCAAAGTGGGTGCTCAGTCCAGAGGCTGCATGAGATGACCCAAGTCTTTTGGACCATGCCTTTGGCCCATGGAACTCACCTGCCCTTGTCCAGCCAGTCCAAGGGACCAGGCTGCTCCCACCTCTGCTGCTTTCCCTGAAGGCAGCTCCATCTAGCCTTCCACCTGGTGAAGATTTTGGGGTTTGGGGTTTGGTTTTAATTCTAGAAGAGCTCCAGATTACTCCTGTGGGATCTGGGGTAAATGGACCAGCCACTGGACAGGGGCATGCGGGTCTGAGTTCAAGTTTGTGCTGTGACACTCAAATTAGCTGTATTTCCATCCCAGTAAATGGAAGCCCAATCTTCCCAGTTGCTCAGCCCAGGACCTTGAAGTCATCCTCGGCTGTCAAAATTCCTGCTAGTTTTGCCTTCAGACATTTCTAGAAGCCAATCACCTCTCACCACCTCTGATGTAACCTCTCAAGTTCAAATACCATCAATTTTTGCCTGGATTTTTGTCACAGTCTGCTGATTGGTGTCCTCATTTCACGTGTCTCTCTATGTGTCCATTCTTTATCCAGTGTTAGAGATACTTTTATTATAATGTTTATTATTATTTTGCAGTACTGGGGATCCAAATATAGGGCTTTGTATATTCTAGTCACATGCTGTACCACTAAGGTACACCCCTAGGCCCCAGAGCATGATACTTTTAAACATGTGATAATATTTTTTCCTCTGCTCAGAATTCTTGTTAACTCAGTGCAGAAGGTAAAATACTATAACACCTGTGGTGACCCACAAATCTATCCCTTCCTTCCCAACCACATGATTCTCCCATTGTCTCTCCCTATTCTCCTCCCTCAAACTCTATTCAAACCACCTTGGACTCCCTGTGTTCCTCAAATACACTAAGCTGGCTTCCCCACCAGGTCCATCCCACCACTGGCTTCCACATGAAATTCCCTTCTACCAGATTTCTGTATGCTCTGTTCTCTGACAGCTTTCAGATCTCTGCCCATATGTCCCCTTACTGGAAGTCCCTTCCCTGACCTAGCAAAATAAAATTGCATACCCAGTGCTCTGTGGCCAGCTCTCTCTCCTCTGTGCCATTGGCCACCACCCGCCATCTTCCATGCTCACTTGCTTTCTTTACTTCCTGCCCGCCTTCCTCAGGACATAAGCTCCCTCGGACCAGCTCTGTGGTGCTCACTGCTGAGTCCCAACATCTGGAATAAGACCTGGTTCATATAAGCACAGAAAAAAATGTTTGCCAGTGAAAGAATTTTCAGGAAAAGAGTTACATTTTAGGCTTTGTTTGCCTTGTTGGTTGAAAAACAGTGTCTGTATTAGTTTCCTAATAAGGTCACAAGGTACTGCAAACTTGGTGATTTAGAACAACAAACATTTATCTTCTCACAGTTCTGGAGGCCAGATGTCTCAATAAGGCTCTGAGAGAGGATCCATTCTGTGTCTCTTTGCTCACTTCTAGTGGCTTCTGACCACTCTTCCTGTTTCTTGGCTTGGACATGCGTCCCTCCCATCTCTGACTTCATTTACGTCATGTCTGTGTTCTTACTGTTTCTCTTCTAAGAGCACTTTTCATTGGATTTAGGGCCCACCTACTCTAGAATGATCTTTGTTTCCACATCCTTAACTTAATTACCTTTGCCAAGACCCCCCCCCCTTTTTTCAAATAAAGTCACATTCACAGGTTCCAAGTGAAAATACCTTCTCTGGTGTCATCCTTCAACCCACTATAGCATGATCAAGAAGACTACACAAAACAAGGGTTGCAGAAGCTCTTTGCATGATGAAATGTGTCATCATGTGAAGACAGTTCACCCTCTCAGATCTGGTCTACCATCCCAGCCTACTGAAATATGTGTAAATATAGGTTCTAATATCTAGGGAATTTGATGGCCTTCACAACTCCAAGTCATTAGTAAAATTGCTGATTTGTCTTCCATACATTTCTCCCAATTATTGATTTAGGAGACATATTGGTGAAATAGAGTCTGGAGAGAGCAGTGAGGCTTGAAACCTGACTGCTTGGGTAGGTTGCCATGAATCAGCTAACTGGTACCCTTTGGGTAAAGGGCTTCCTCTAGTTATGAGTGTCCCTCAGGGTCCTTCCATCTCTCTGTTCTGTATAGTACCTATGAAGACAATCTGTAATTTTGGTAACTGTCACAAGCAGCATGCGTAATTAATAATTACTTGGAGGCGGATTGTCTTTAAATGCAAGTGTATGTTCAATCACAACAGTCATCCAATATAATTAATTAATGCAAAAAGTATTGAGCGTACTAGCATTTGATGCACACTAATCAAGCACTATAGGTAAGTTACACTATTCTAGGGCAGTTAAGTACTGCTTGCAATTCATACAATCCTAGGGCAACTAAACATTACAATTAATTCACACAATCCCAAGGCAACCATGAGCCCCAAAGTACCTCCGATGCCAGGTGACTTCTCTTAGCCAAAGAGCAGATGTTGTCCTGGTCTGGTGGTTCTCTTCAGCTGATGGCTGGATGTCAGGGAATGGTGGAGCTGACCCAGGGACACACAGCAAGGTGGCCAGTCTCACCGATGTCCTTGGAGCAAGCCCCAAAACTGTAGCAGGGCGAGCAGTTTAAAAGCAGTTCCAAGTTGATGGTGTAGACCAAGTTGGTTGTGTGGGCTGGTGATTGGTTACACCCAGTAAAAGCCAATGTCCATTGGTTATGTCCAGTGAGATAGTTTAATTGCCACTGGGCCCTCCTTTTGTGCATGTGCATGGGTTGAGCCCCCCTATCAATCGTAACCAGTAGGCTTGCTGTTAGGTGCCCCTCATTGTTCCTTTGTCAATTACATGGGCTGGGCCCCTTGCAGCCCTTGATTGCATGGGCTGGACTCCCTTTCGGCCTCCATGATTGCAAGCAGGCATTACTAAGCAAGTCAGTGGCTGCTGTTCCTTATGGCCAGCAACCCAGTGAGTCTCTGGCATGTCCAGGCATGCCCATGGCATATGCTCCTTACATTAACTAACTCATAGAAATATAGAGTCACAGGCCTATCTCGTGTATGTATTCACTTGCTGATTTATTCATCCTCTTATTCAAAGCTGTGTTGAATAGGATCTGTGAGTGTCTGCTGTGTACCAGGTATGGGGGAGTTGTCATTGGACAAGAGAGAGGCTGTCTTAACCCTAATGGAGCTCATTATGGCTTATCTTGTGGCCCACTTACTTGCTTTAGGAGATACGCTGGGGGAAGGACTGGAAACAAAGTCAGCCAGCCATGACTTATTTCTTGTGGTGTGTTCCAGCCATCAGCATTTCTAAGTGTTTCAAATCATCCAGCTATCTGGTCTTTTCATGGACTCTGCCTTTATCTTTATGTTGTTTGAAAACCAAAAATGGGTAAATTTGTAGGCGTCTGGTTTAAAAGAATATGCATATTTCCTGATTCTTCAGAGGCCATCTGTGTAGGCTGGGTAGTCCTCTTGGAAATTGTTCTTGGTCCTTGGGGATGAAATTCATGCCAGACAGCAGACCTGGACCCCTTAGGAGAACCCAGATGCCTTTTACCACAGCACTGTTACAAACATCACTACCCTTAATGACTACCACCACCATTACAATTTCTTTAGCAACTCCATGGGAATAAATATTGAACACACATTGTTTTAAAAATCTTTTCAAATATCTGCTAGGAAGAAAACATTTGATCTCTGTTTTATAGATCAGAGTGAGGGGTTGAGTTACGTGCTCAGAGTCACATAGCTCTTATTGGTTGGCAGCCAAGTTTAAACCCGAGGTCCAGCTTCTGTAACTACTAGGCTGTGCTGCCTAATTCTTCACCTTTGGCCTTAGAGCTGATAAATATTTTCATTCTCATCAGAAGATCTAGGTCATTCCCTTTTTGCTTTGGAAATCCCCTGCTTTTCTTAGCCATATCCTCCTTCTTTTTTTTTTTTTTGGTACCAAGGATTGAACTCAGGAGTACTCAACCATCCTCAGTCCCATTTTTGGTGTTTTATTTAGAGACAGAGTCTCACTGAGTTGCTTAGCATCTCGCCATTGCTGAGGCTGGTTTTGAACTTGTGGTTCTCCTGCCTCAGCCTCCCAAAGTGCTGGGATTATATATCCTTCTGTTGATTATCCATCAAATTAGAGCAGCAGCCCAAAACAGAAGGCTGCTTATTCCTGTCGATGTCACGTTCTGAACACACTAGTCAGCGCCTTCTCTGTGGTGCTCATATTTTTTCACTGAGCCTCAGTTCACATGTGGCTTTCTTCCTTCAGACTCAGTTCTTATCAGACCCTTCCTCTTTCCTCTGGTGAAAAACCTTCTTATTCTTTGGAATATTTCCAAGCCAATTCTGAGCTTGTCACAGAATTGGCTTCCTTAGGTACTTTCTTCCTGATGGGATTTATTTGTATAGCAGAATTGCTTTTTTGGGGAGAATTTCCCCACTTTCTTTGAGTAATATTTTTAGCATTTTATGATCTCAGTATCAACACCCCCCCCCCCCACCAAAGAAAAGGGCTGAGTATTGTACCAGGTGTCAAGAACTTCCATCAGTACAAAAGTCTAAGGATTCAGTTCTGCAATCTTGAGGGAGATATTACAATAAAAAATGCATGGCAGCATAAAAAATATATATGTATATTTATATACATCTATAATGCATATTAAGTGTTAATGAGTGTTTACTCATTAAATGGTACAGAATGGGTTTGAGGAATAGATGCAGGCTGGAACAATAGAAGAAGACTTCACCAGAACAGCAGGGACTTGAAAGAGTAAAGTACATATAACATTATAAACTCAATCCTCACTACAACCCAATGGATTAAGTTCTTAGAGTCTCCTAATGTTTCAGATAAGACAATAAAAGTTCAGAAAGTCTCAGCAAGTTATCCAAGGACACACAGCTTGTGAACGTCTAAGCTAGGACTTGAACTTTGTGAGTAGGACTGTGGCATTCCATTCTTAAACTGCTCAGTTCTTCTAGGAAGATTCTAGATAAAGAGAGAGGAAGAAAGAAGGCCAATCATATGAGAGATGAGAAGAGTTTGGCTGAAAGACCTTCACTTTGAACTAGCAGAGATGGATGAGGCTGGGACAGCAGGATGCCTTCCTGATGGTACAGAAAACCCACTGAACCCTGATACACCAGGAGGAAGCAGCACCATATCTCACTGAGACCCCATTCCAATAGCATGGCCAGAATAAAAGAAGGAGAGAATTATTCTGTGAATAAAGCAACAACAACAACAACAAAAAATTGTAGTGGCAAATGACAGCAAGCGGTGTCAACAGATGTCCCTTGCAACTAATCAAATGCATCCAATGTGAAAAATCGTTAGAGTATATTTTGACATCTTGGGCTGTTCTCATGCTCACAGATAGCTGTATTGTTAACAACATTGTCATTGAAAGGGAAGAAAAATGACACATGTAACATGTAAAAATAAAGCCAGGTGAAAGGTGTGGAATGTTTCAGAAAAATGATTTTGGAGATAATTTAAAGAAATACACATCTGTTCCAGCATTCAATTATTAAACACCTTGGATGCAGAAACAGATGACTGAATACCAGTCAGCTAGAGTGTCAGCTGGTGGGACCTTCCCCGCATAGGTAGCTCCATGGAAATACTGCTCCTCTTATGATCTGCCACATTTTTTCATGGAGCATTAAGTCTCTTTCTAAGGATTTCTAAATACCAGGATGCTGAGTGGGTGTGATTATTAGCAATCAAATAGTCCTGTTCACAAGTGTAAGGGTTGCAGTCCTGGGAATCTGGCTAACTTCCAATTGGGTAATTACATACAGAAAACCTTCTTGAATCCCCCTCGGAGCTCTAGTTGTAAAAGCAATTTATAGGGTGATTTGTAATTGTGCCTGTGGCCAGAAAAATAGCACAATCTACCAAAAATAAAATAAGCAGTAGCATCTCCCAAAAGGATACAAAGCAAACCACCATACCTCCTATGGAAAGCTAATGACCACCCTCTAGTTGGTAGCATTAAAATTTAAAAAATGAAAATGATTACTAACACAACCGAAGTATAACAGAGAGGCATCCTTTCAGCTCTTAGTTTTGCAGAAATATAGTCAACGACCAAATTACAGGAATAGTGGCTGGGAGTGTTTGGGGGTAAGAAAGTATTTGATTTTGTACCATCTATCTTGGAAATTCCTTTTCTTAGGAGACAGTTAAGATCTGTACTGTCTTAATTATTTTTTCTTTCATAAATTACATCATCATCAACTTTGTACCCAGTAGATAAGAATGGAAATAACTTTTTAAACTAAAAACTGTGCTAATTTGCCTTGTGAATCCCACATTTAATTGTATGTAAGAATCAGTTGGGAAACTTTGAAGTTGAAAAAATAATCCATGTCCCCAAGCCTGGTACATTACCTCCTTGATCAGTGGTTAGTTTTCGGAGTGGTAATCTATGTTTTTCAAAAGGCACTTTGGTGGATGCAGTGTGTAGCCAAGTTTGAAAACATCTAAGGAATTCTACCCAGCTTCTATATGACTACTTTTCTGTGAACTAGATGTTTAAAAAAATTTTTTTTGAAAAATCTGATACGTGTCTGATCATCTGCCACTGAGGAATTTTTGTTTCTTAAATGCATTTCCTACTTCTTGAAAATATGTCACCTTCAAAAGTAATTTCTTAAAAAAAAAAAGAGTATGAAGGGAACTGTAACATTTGCTACTGGTTAAAACCTCCACAGGAAACCCAGTGAAAGTCCATTTATTTCTCTTTCAGGGTATATTTCCCCTCCTCACATTGATTTTATATTCATAGAAGTGATGAAAGCTACCTAACTTAAATTGACTTTATGTATAAAAAAAGTTTGCTTTTTTTGCAGTGTGGAGAAACTCCAGTGTCTTAGGCTGAACCACGGCCATCTCAATTCATCAGACCATCTATAACTCAAAAGAGTTGTATACATCACATTTTTCCAGTTTATTGGCAATGGAAAAAGAAAAGTTTATTCATCTTGTTGGATTAGATGATCTCTAAGGTCCTTTCCATCTCTAAGATTCTATTATTCTTTTCCATCTCCAAATAGACAAAGTACAGAAATTCATCACCTCTCCCTGGTGTAATAGAAACCAGTAGAATCCACAAGTATGCTAACCTCAAAGTTTAGGTCTTCTATGTTTTTGGTGGAACACCTCAGATAATGTTGATGTTTTTACCATTTAAAAGTGAAAATTCATCAAGACTAGTGACTACCATTGATATGAAGGTGTTAACGGGTGATTGTAAATAATAGACTCATTATTGTTCCCCTGAGTTTTATTCCTAATGGATGATGAATAATCTTTAAGACATGTAAGATCCTGTAGTGTATTAAATTACCAATTCTATTATTGAAACCACTAGAATATCAAATAGCAGTGGCTTTGTCTTTTACTCCTATAGTTTTTTAATATATCTATTGGCAGTTCTTACTCTTTTTGTCTTTTTTCATTGTGTATCTGTCTGACCTCTTCTTTGAGGGCAAGAACCATCATCACTATAACCTTAGGGTGTGACTCAGTGCACAGCACATACTTAGTTGGCATTTGATTGGATAAGTCTTGAATATTAAATAAGCTCAACTACTTTCAAATAACTGCTTAAGTTTAAGAACATAAAACTCCAAAAACAAAAAGATTTTTGACAACATCTATGATGAAACTCAGAAAAGAAGTTAGGAGACCTCAGGAACCTAGAAAATATTAAGAGAAGAAGGATAGAACATTTGCTCATCAGGATAGCATTTTCTTGCTTGTTTCCCATAGGAACAGGGAGATCAATTAAACAATCATTATATTTCACTTCGGTTTAGTCTTAGTGTTCACATATAGTGGCACCATAAGTACCATTGATTTTATGGGGGAACTTCTAAGTCCACCATTTAGGTGTATGATGTATAGCTTTGGGAAAGGCAGGAATCTGTGTATTTTAAAATGGAAAGAATAAGTCAGATTGATAGTTTTCTAACATTGTTGATAGAGGAAGCCTTTGTTTCTTTAAACATACATTTATGTGGAAACTTAGATGTAAAAATGATAAATACACTGCTATACTGCTGTTTAGATTGAAAAAGGAATGCCTTTGTTTAGATAGTTACACAAATAGTATAACAAATGACCCCACAATTTAGTGGTGTAAGAAGAGTTTATTTCTCACTTATATAAAGTTAATTCATACCATGGGGGTAGGAGGCCTCTCTCTAAATGATCACTTTGTGGTTTTTTGTTACTATTTGGTCATTTAACATAGAAGAGTAATAGCATGATCCCATGGTTTGGTACTTGCGCTCCACCGTCATTCCACAGTATGATAGTACTCCACAAAATTTCATTTGATCTTGGACTTGAGCATGTATGCAGGGTGTGAGCTTGCAAAGTTCTGTTACTTTCGGCTTGAAATTGTGGAATGAGCCTAGCCATCTTTCATTTAAATTAAGAAGGACTTAGAAGATATAAATATAGTTTGACTCACCTATGTCAGATAAGAATTCAAATTCATGTGATGCCTGGGATATAACATGCTCTCCCCATGTTTAGCCACCATTACAAATTATTGGCTAAATCTTCTTACACTACCTATACCTGCCTGTTGCCCATAAATACATCTTCTCTAGGTCTCTCAACTCATAATCAGGGTTTTGGTTGATGACTTACAAATCTGGTTATTCAAGCCAGACCTTTCTGCCTATTGTTTTTTACAGATTTGTACATCCAAATATTCACAGGATGTCTCCATTTGGGTATCTCAGTGTCATGTCAAGATCAAAACGTTCAAGACCAAAATCATATGCCTCCCCACTCTCAAAACTCTCCTTCTTTAATCTCACTCTTACACCATCCTGTACCAATTTATCAGATTCAGAGACCCAGGAGCCATGATTTGTTCTTTTTTTTCTTCTTCATATTCTTCCCAACAAAAATGTTCCGAGTTATAGTGACTTGTATTCAAACTGTCTTCGCCTTTCCTTTTGAGTCACCATAGGAAATGAAATCCTATCTCCTCTTACCTCCTTCTAACTGATCTCTGGCTTTCCAGGCTCTCTCTCCACTCCTTGCTTTCTCTGGTGAATCCAGTTACCTCCAAACACTCCCACGTGTCAATTCTTTGCCCAGCCTGAGGCCCTTCATTATCTGACTTCTGCCAGCCTTCTAAATTCAACTATCCCTTTCCTACATCAGCAACTGGGTACCAACTACTTCTCATGCCTTAAAGACAGCAGGACTCTGGGTGCCTCTGTGCCAGGGCTTGGAAACAACCACAGACCCTAAGTAAATAAGTGGATGTGACTTTGCTCCAATAACACTTTATTTACTAAAATAGAAGGGGCTGGACTTGACCCTGGGACTCTAGTTTGTTGACTACTACTCTAAGCCTTAGTATTTATTGTTCCCTCTACCTGGAATACCTTTCCTCATTGTCTATACTCCAGCCCCATTTTGAACTTCTGATTTTTCAAATGTTTACCTAAGCATTTCCTCTTCAATGGAGCAGTCCTTAAGTAAAACTCAGTCCCAGATCACATTACACATACAGTTTTGTTATTCATGGTCATTGGAAACACTGACTGGTGATTACTGAGTTCCTAGTGGAAATACAGTGTTAGGTTTGTGTGAGTCTTGGTCACAATATTTTGGCCAACTGATCAGTACATCTCTGTTTTCTGTGTGTTTCTTTTAAGTTCTTTCAGATTTTTCACTAGTCTGCACATTTTTGTGAATGACCAAAAAATGGGCTGTATTGTTTTTTGAGTTACAGATCAATTTGGGCAAGTAGAGGAATTCACAAATACAGAACTGGCAAATAATGGGGATTGAATCACCTAAGAAAGTCAACATACTAGATAAGCTACTTTCTTATGAAGTAGTTATTTGTCCTCTTTTCCTACTTTCATGACCTTTGAGCTTAATGAAATTTTTGCATGAAGTACATTTAGCTTAAGATTTTTAGCATAGATTCTATATATACAAGAAAACATTTTTTAAAGCTTTTTATTTCCCTTAGCATTTGCTAAATGATTTGTAATTCTCCTGCAGTATGTAGGGAATGATGCTGCTTTCTTCTTTCTTAACATCTTTATTAATGATTTTCAACAAACAGTAAACAATAAGTTAATGAAATCTGCCGATGATACTCTATTAAGAGATATTGAAACAACAGTGAGAGTAGTGCTGTCGCATAAAGGCACTTGCAGAAGTTAAAAATAAAGGAGGTCAGGAAGGATGCAATCAGAGAAATGCAAACTAAACAATTCTAGCCATGCAAATTTTAAATGCCTGGAAAACCTGGCTAGTGGTTGTCGATTGACTCCTTTAGCAGGTATTTATTGAGAGCCTTCTGCATGCTTGACCTGGGACAGTGGCTTGAGACTATCAAAGTGAATAATACAGTCGAGGCCCCTGACTCACTGAGTCTATACTCCAGTGGAAGAGAGAAAAAAGAGGAGTAAGTCCTCAAGTCTCTAAGATGAAGTGGGAGGTGACATTGGAGTTGAAATGTGAAGGATGAGTGAAAGAGCAAGGGCCAAGAGTGCTCCAGAGAGAGAAATCTCAAGGGCAGAGATCTGGAAGAAAACAAAACATAGTTGTGTCAGGCACAAGGAGCAGAAAATGAGGCTGGCTGGAGCTTCAGGTAGGGGTGGACTAGGGAGGAGGGATGGCTTTTGACAGGTGAAAGAGCAGGCAGGGGACAGGTTATGTGGCACCCTGCAGGTATGGTGTAGAACTTGGGTTTTAATCTCAGTGTCATGGGAAAACACTGATGAGTTTTTAGAAGAATAAGAAATATGATTTGACTCACATTATTGGACTGAGGTAGGGTGAATATATGAAAAAGTGTTCTACTGGGAGGTGATAGCAGTAATTCTGGCAAGAGAAGATGGTGGTGTGGACTAAGATCTGAAGAAAGACAGTTGTGGAAAGGTTGAGATGTGTATTGGAGGTAAAATCATCAGGGCTTGGTAGTGGATTCGCTGATGGGGAAAGGTGGAAGGGCAAGGAGAAATCAAACTGACTTCTAAATTTTTTGACTTGAGCGACTGAGGGGTTTAAATAATGAAGAACTAGACATTCTCACTGAATTAGGGAGGCCTGGAGGAGGAAGAATTTAAAGAAGGGGCTGCAGGAAATAATCTGCTGTGGACATATTAAACTCATGATACCATTTAGACATTCAAATGGATCTGCCAAGTAAGAAGGAGCATGTATGCATATGAAGTCAGGCTAGTTACTGACCCAGTAGATACCCCAGCGCAACTGGCATCCTGTAAGTGTGAAAAATGGCAGATTCTCTTGGAATATGTGAGATGAAAGCAAATATTTTATATTAAAATATAAAATAAATATTTATTGAATACTGTGGATACCATAGATAGCACACCACTGAGGATTCAAATATTAAAGATAAATCTTTGTCTTAGGTATGAAGATGGATGATGTCCAACTCTGATGGATAACAGAGGTCAGCTTGCTAAAGGAAGTGAGCCCTCACTTCAGGTTTTGAAGATTAATAAGAGTGTCCTAAGTGGACAAAGATGATCAGGGCATTCTAGGTCTAATCCCAATACTGAGTGTTAGTAGCATCTAGTCAGTGGTGATATGTTTTGGATTAATTCTTAGGTTATAATCGAATCCAACTGACAGAAATGCAAGGATGCTTTCCAAAACTGAGTTGTAAGTCATACACAGTGAAATTCCCAGACCTTATGAATATAGGGAGATGAGATTTGACAAATGTGTATGTATATATTTGTAGAACCCATACCTGCATGAAGATAAATACTTTTACCACCCCAGAAAGATTCTTCATGCCCCTTCCTGTCAATGCCTCTGTTGATCTCTTTTTCCATTGAATTGTTTTATTGCCTTGGCTGAAAATCAGCTGAGCATGTGATATAGATGTAATTCTAGACTCTCTATTCTGTTCTGCTGATCTCTTCTTCCGTCTATACACTCAAATCACCTTGTTTTGATGGTCATATTTAGTCTTAAAATTAGGAAAGTTTTTCAACTTTGTACTTTTTAAAGATTGTTTTGCTAATTTAGTTCTTTGTATGTCCACATAAATTTTAGAATTAGCTGTCAATATCTGCAGAAAGGTCTAATTGGTTTTTTGTTGGCATTTTATTGAATTTAAATGTGTCATTTAAATGTCTTCTCATTATGAGTTGGCAAATCTCTCTTTTATTTCAGTCATCTTTAATTTTTCTCATTATTTTGTAGTATCTTGAACTGATTTTGTTAAATTTTTCCTAAATGCTTTATGTTTTGGATGTTACTGTAATGGGTGCTTGAAAAAACTCATTTATTTTAGTTACTACTACATATATTTTTTAATTGAACTTGTGTTCTGAAACCTTAATTAATTCACCTAATTCTAATACTTCACTTTTTGTAGATTTCTTGGGGGAGGGGAGTTTACTACATGCCAATTGCAACACCACCACCACCACCACAAATAATAAGTAAAATAAATTCTTTTCAGTATAAACAATTTGTATCTTTTTCTTTTTGGTTTTACTATGAGTATAGCTTTGAATAAAAATGTAGAACATTAGTTTGTTCTTGCTCATAGAGTCAAATGATTCATTCTCTCATTCGATCTCTATGATCTTAGCTGTAGGTTTTCTGTAGGTCATCTTTATTGGATTGAAATATTTTATATTCCTAGGGTATTGATAGCTTTTTTTTATCAGGCATGGATGCCAAATTTTATCCAATATTTTCTTGCTTTATTTAGGTGATTATATGATTTTTCTTTTATTTTGTTAATATGGCAAAATACATGGA
Organism: Xerus rutilus; assembly: GCA_028644305.1. NCBI lineage: Eukaryota > Metazoa > Chordata > Mammalia > Rodentia > Sciuridae > Xerus > Xerus rutilus. Next base: position 21,596,248 of record CM053403.1, on the reverse strand, counting down.
CTGATTTGAAATCGAAATCAGTCTTGCTTTATAGTGATGTATTATATTAGATCACTGTACATCATTTTTTTAAATTGACATAATTTGTTTACTATTCCTCTAGTTGTTTTTTAAAAGAGTTGTCTCTTTATTTTTTAAATTTTTTAATTGTAGATGGATACAATGCCTTTATTTATTTATCTTTATGTGGTGCTGAGGATTGAACCCAGTGCCTCACACATGCTAGACAAGCACTCTACCACTGAGCCACAACCCCAGATCCCCTCTGGTTGTTTTTATTCCTGGATTTTATCAATGATTTTTGGTTCTATGTTCAAGAGGGAAATTGGTTTGTAGTTTTTTTTCTTACAATATTTTTTCTTTTAGAATTGGGGAATGCTAGCCTGAAACTGTATTGGGATGGAGTCCTTCTTCCTCCAACTTCTGAACAATTTTTATGAAATTAGTATTATTTCATCCTTAAATGTTACTTAGAACTCAGCCAGGGAATCCATCCTGGCTTAGGTTTTATTTTGAGGAAAGATTTTGAATTGCAATTTCAATGACTTTCATTTAGTATAGGGCTGTAGGATGCTTTCCCCAGTAAAGGCCTTTTCCCAGCCCCTGAATGTCTCCCAGGACAGATACTCAGCTGTGTTCAGCCAGAGACTTATAGGATCTCAATGCCAGCTTCTATAACTTCTCCACTTCTCTACTATTCTGCCAGGAACATGCAGTTGCCTTGGTGGCTCTGTGTTTAATACCTGTTTCCTCAGATGGGCAATTCTTCTGCTTTCATTAGAGTTCCTCCACGTGTACCACAGACTGGAAAGTGTCCCCTGAAGGATAAGCAGATGCCCTTGAGACTCATCTCTACTTCTTTGTTCCCCTTCTCTCCAGGATCACAGAGAGATACTGAAATTGGTTTTTAGAAACACACACACATATACACACACGTGTGTGTGTAAACAGAAATACATATGTATATAAAATAAAGAATCCATATAATACTAGAATATCTATATGGTCATAGAGCTACAGTTGTTTATCTATCATACTAGAACATGTAGATAGATAGATAAATAGATAGATAGATAGATAGACAGATAGAAAGACTGATTGATTTTCTACTGTTGTTTGCAGAAGGCTCTGTTGTGGATGAAGAGGACATCTTGGAATCATTTAACTGAAAGCACAGTGGTAAGGAGTCTAAAATCCCACAGAGACTATGAAGGAGACCTCACATCAGAGTCTAAAACCCATTTTCATTTACAAATCATGTCACCCCAATACCTTCTCTTTTCATCCTTATGTTTGCTTTAGTATCTTTTCATAATAGTGATAAATGGAATTTGAAGTTCATCTTTTAACCGGTCCCTGAAATTATAAATGAATGATATGTTAATGATGATAACTTGTTGTAAGAATCTGTCCAATTTACAGATGTTTCATTGCTCCTCAGTATATCTTTGTGTTTGAAAATATTTATCAAACAAATAAACTGTGAAACATTTGTGAAGCAATCAGGAAAAAATGAATACTGAATGGATATTTAATGCTATTAAGGATAGCATTAAGAACTAAAGAATTATTGTTGATTTTTATTTGTATGTGTTTTCAAAAATAGTGCTATTTTAGTAATACATGCTGGAATATTTGCAGAAACAATAAAATGTTTCCTAGGATTTGTCTAAAAATAATCTGAGGGCAGAGGGGATCACGAGTAGTACTCAGAGGAAACAGGTTGGCCATAAAATTTGCAACTATTTAGGCTGTGAAAGTTCTTAATAACTCTTAAACTAGCACACTCTTGTGTCTAGGCATGTGTATGTATGTGAGGTTCCTTGACCTCTGAACTTCATATATGAATCTAAATAGCATAACATAATTTAGTTGATAATTTATTACAATTTGATAACATACAAAGAAGAAGCATGAGGCGTTATGAGAGCTGCTATATAATAGAAGGCACAATGACTTGTTTATGGGTGAGAAGGTGGTATAGGGTAGTGGTACATTTAGCAAATAAAACTAGAGGAGTCCAGGGCTGTGTATGTAGCTCAGTGATAGAGCATGTACTTAGCATGCATGAAGCCCTGGGTTCAATCCCTAGCACCAAAAACCAACCAACCAACCAAACAACAATGACAATAGCAAAAACCAAAATACTGGAGTCCATGTTACATTTCAATGTTAAAAAATAATAATTTTTTAGTGCAATTATGCCCCATGCAATATCTGGGACATATTTATACTAAAAATCCATGATTTATCTGAAACTCAGATATAACCAGGATCTGTATTTTAGTTGGCCACACTGGGTAGGGGTTATGAACATGGTCTTTGAAACCAGAAACCTGGTTTCCATTATCTGGGTCTTCTACTTCTTTACACATGAGTTTGTTCACGAGTTCACTGCCAATGACCAGAGTGATGGTGGATGTAGGCTGACTGGTGTCCATAGACTGAATCCTCCTAAACACATAATTATTAAATTACTATTAAAATCCTTCCTTGACCATTTTCTAAGGTTGTCCTTCGCTGACCATTCACACAGAAGGCAAATAGCTTCCTGATTTTTAATTTTTTATTTTATTTTATTTTTTTGCCATTCAGGGGGATCTACACATATACCCCTTCCCCAGATTATCTTTCCATCATTTTCCAATCATGTTCCTTCCAAGCCCCTAACCACCTAGCCAAGCCATTGGCTCTGAATGGGTATGTAATTGCATATCTGATAATTGCTCTTTCCAAGTGAAATAAACAACCAGACATACTGCTCTAAATTCTGCCAACTGGGAAAATTTCCCTTTACCACTGTCCTTTAGGGATATCCTACAAAGTGGCTATAGTGCAGCAGCTGTACACTTCCAGGTGGTGCACAACCCTCAGTAAACCAGACCTAAGTTCCCTCTTCCTCATTGAACAGATCATAGGAAATTCCCCAAGCAGCCACAGGTGCAGGCTGGGACAGAACAGGTAGTGTTGCATGAGGGAGGAACCATGAGTTTCTTTATGTAACTTGCTGGTACCTTAGTGCCTCTTCAAGCCCAATCTTGTAGATACGGCTTCCATCTCATGATGGAGCACTGCTGTGCATGCCCAACCTTATGGCTCTGTGGGTCAGATAACATTCAGTTCAATGAGTTTCTTTTCTCTGTGGCTTATTTTCTATTTGTATAGATGGAGATAATGGTGTTTAGACATTAGGATTGTTTTGAATACTGAATTAAATGATCACCTAGTATGTTGTGTTGCACAGAAGAGGACCTTCTAGTTGGTAATAACTATGATAAGTCTAAAAGTTATTAAATATTATAAAATGATTATGTGGATGAACCTACACACAAATATAAGTCCTAATGATTTTATCTTTATTTTGTTTATTTAATCCATATTGCCTAGAAATGCATGTATAAATCATAAAAGTCTAAAGAAAACAGGAGCGCGGCTCCTTCTGTGGGAGAAGAAGGGGTCATGATGGGAGAAGCTCAGCAGGAGGTGCTCCTGGGACAGGTGGCCATGTCCTCTTTCTGCATGTGGGTGGCGATCATTGGTGTATGCTTTGAAATTATTTATAAATATTTGTCAAACTCTACATTTATGTTTTGTATATTAAGTGTGTGTGTGTGTGTGTGTGTCACAAAACAACATAAGAAATTCTGAGTTCCTACTAGGTGATAGGAACTGTGCTTGGCTCTGGCAATAAAGGCATAAAAAATAGACACAGTCTGGGACCTCAGGGAGATTATGGGTTTTTAGATCATACAGACATTACAAAATAAATGACACAATTATTAACGTTTTTAAAATCAATTATTAGATTTAATTATTAAAATTTCCTAAATCCCATGATTGCATAAATCCCACAATGGATAAAATATAGGAGGATGAGACTCAGAATGACATTCTTGGGATTATAATCAGACTCTAAGCCCTAATTAAATATTTAATTCTGGAACAACAGATATGAAAGAAAAATAGCTCAAATTGTTCTTCTCTCCCTATGACTTTACTTGATGTACACTTACACACAAGTTTTTGACATGCCACTATTTTTCTTTATGAATAAAACATATTAAGGAGCCATTTAAATGTTCAGAAATAAGATCACATCAGATATGCCAATAATGATAACCTTTTCTGGAAGCAAATAATATAAATCTGTTTAATATTCTATTTCATCATGGGAACAGATAACTTTATATTTGCTTTAGGGCTGGATTATAGATATTAAAGAGGAAGAAAGCAGAGTTGGCCACAAAAAGTCAGTTCCCCCTGCTTAAGGGAAGTGTCAAAATCTCAGGACGCCTTCCAGACCTCCTCCTTTTGGTCCTACACTTTAAGATGATTGCTTCAGCTCTCCAATTGTGCTGGGCAGAGACAAGCGCTCCTAGATGTAGATGACAGGAGGGAGCTGTCGTGGGATAGGCCATTTTCCCAGCTGTGTGATTGTCTCAAGTACTTCTGTGGGCTGCCCGGCCATGGCTGCCCTGATTGCTTCTTCACAGTTCTGATTTTGAGTTCTTTTAGCTAAAAGTTACTTTAATTTTTTAAAGACTCTGAACTCTGATTACTTAAATGAATTTAAGTGGCTTCAATAGCTACAACCTCATTATATACTGTACCAAATGCATTAATAAATTAACCCAAATTCAGCTTGCTTCTACATAGTGGAGTTTTTGCTGGAGGTGCTGTAATTGGAAGAATACCACCAATTGCTTGTTATTTAATCTAGTGATTTATACAGATTTTTTTAAATGCATAAAAGGAAACCAATTAGCGTTAGTTGGGAGATTTATTTCTCAACTCATTTTTGGATTCGAATAATTAAACACAGCTACCTGAAATAGCTAGTAATGAAATAAAACTAGATGAAAATATAAGCTAGTAATTGGCTCACCAACTCCTAGGAAACAAACTGTTCTGTTAACATATTTTTAGGCATTAGGAAAAAAAACCCCATCTCTTTGGGGGATGAAGATAAAAAGTGGTTATAGCCATAGGTAAACATCTTTAATGTTCTCTTTCAACATACTTTGTGAATAGTTTTAAGCTCAAAATATCTCAAATTCTAAAATGGACTTCAGTAAGGATGGTATGTGCTAGAAGCTTGGGCTGTAACAATAGAAAGATTTTGTCAGGCCGGGTGATTTTTGTCACAAAAGCTCATGTCCTGCACAGGAGAGCAGGTTTCCCGGTTTATCTTTTGTCAGCTCTTTGCATTGTTGATTGATTCCCTGTACTGCTGCTCTCAGTGTTTTATCAATAGTCAGATAGATCTCATGACTGGCATTTTGCCTTTTTAAAACCATCCCCTTTGCTGTTAACAGAGCACTGAAACCTCAAAGCCAGTTGGGAATGGCTGGTAGCTTTTTAATTATTATTTATGAATTCATCAGAAAGAAATATTGACTTCTAATTAAAGCCAGAAAATTACTCCTGGAATAAATTGATAAAGGTCAGTTTCTTTGCTAAGAACTTCTCTGTGTCTTGTGCTATCACTTTTAGAAGAAAGGCAGCAATCAACCTGACTTTAAGAATTAGGTGAAGATAACTAACTGTTATATTAGTTCTTTCTTTTGGTATTGAATTTCAATTAAACTTTTCTATTGCTTTTTCTGTTCTGGGTATTTTTCTCTCTTGAGACTGGGACAAACTGCTCTGTATTAAAAACAATTAGAATACATCATTTTTTTTCCTTGGGAAACGAAATTTGTATAGTTACTGGTCTCAGAGATTAAAATGGCAAAAATACTTAGGAATTCTATTTTCTAACAAAAGAGAAAATATTTTACTAGTCATAGGCAGTTCTAGGAAAAAGCATTTGTCTATTTTGGATTAGGAAACTCAAAGTAAATCAAAATACTGTTCTAATCAAAAGAAATAATCAAAGAAACTGCCTCAGTTGAAATTTTGGCACAGTGAATAGATATTTAAATATTTAACAACTCTTTTTATCTTTACCTGTTCATAAGTCATAAACAGGGAGTTGGAATGAAATGAAAAAGCTGCTTATTGACTTTGAAATTAAAGTAGGTATTATGTATTATGCCTAGGTTTTGAATAACTTCTCCCTGTCTGTCAGAAGGCTCTGCTCTCAGTGTTCTTGGGGTGGAATTAATTTTAACGTAGGGAGGTGTTCGTGCTATGTTGATGCAACACGGCCTCACATTTTTTTTGATTTTCGATCAGGTTTTGAAACCTATCCAACCTGAAAAAATATTTCAGAGATGATTCCTGGAACTTTGCTGTTTAGTAAATGTGGTCGTATATTTAAAAGTCAGAGTCTTTCTAAGGTAAGAATTTAGAGTAGCCATTTCCAACTGGCCATGATTCTGGCAGTGCTTGGAGATGAGCTGGTTGTCACTGATGGGTGAGAATGCTACTGGTCAAAAGAGGGTAGAGAGCAGGAATGCTACCAGACAGTTTATAGTACATTTCAAGACAGTCCCCACCAACAAAAATAATCTGACCTCCAATATTACTAGTATGGGGGTTGAGAAATTCTTGTTTAGAGAAATATGATAAAATAAGAACGAGAGGTCTTTTCTTCCATTCGATTAGCAAAATCAAAGCAAGTGATGGTGCTCAATTCAGGCAGAGATGATACGAAGCAAGTGTACTCAATGGGGGAAGTAATCTGGCAATATTTACCAAAAATATTTTTTCTTTCACTTAGCAATTCCTCCATTTGCTCATATTAATATACCCAGATTTTTGTTGTAGATAAAAAAAATACTAGAAAAAATGCAAATTTTAATAAATTAGGGAATAATTTGTGGGTGTCTAAAGCATAGATTATTATGCTGTTATAAAAATTTTAAACTAATGTTATTCAACTATTTCATTAATCTATTAAGTGAGTTAGATCTATATCTAATGACCTGAAGGATACCTGTGATATTTTAGTAGGTGAGAAAAATCAGTTTCATAGTAATGTGTATTTTCAGCTCAATTTTGTAAAGTAGCAAACACCTTTTAGATGAGTGTGTGTATACTATTTTTAATGAGCCTCTGGAAGACCATTTGGCAGGTGTTTAATTTGGTTCCCTTATTGAAAGAGATAAGAATGAAGATGACTAGCAGTTAATTACTGGCTGTTTTTCTTTTTTTTTTATTTCCTTTTCCATTTTGCTTTTTATAGTAAGAATATATTACTTTTGCAATTTACACACAACTACCACCAAAAAAAACTTAAGAAGAGTTCATATCTCTCTTCAGCATCTGTTCTATGGTTCAAATCACTGTCTTGTGAACCTCATGGAAATTTATACCTTGGTTAGTATAATTATGAGAAAGGTAGTTAAATCTTGGTTTTGGTTTTCTTTTTGTTGGTGAATAATGCTAAAACTTAAGGTGTTATAAAATGACTATCTGTATGTACTTTGTTGTATACATGACATGTATTTTCTTTTGTTGTTTATAATATGATAAAGACTGCCTGGTGGTGCACTCCTGTAATCCCAGTGATTGAGAGGCTGAGGTAGGAGGATTGCCAAGTTTGAGGCCAGCCTCAGTGACTTAGGGAGACTCTGTCTTAAAATAAAAAGATAAAAAAGGCTGGTGATGTAGTTCAGTGGCAGAATACCCCTGGGTTCAATCCCCAGTATTGTCAAAACAAAACAAAAACTGCATAAAAAAAAAAAAAAAGCATACAAAGAAGAGGTGCAGTCAGGGTCTGGCATGGACTCATGGCCAGCCACTGAGAGCTGCCCAGGGACCTGTTACGAAAAGGGCAATGTTGTTTTCTTTGATGTCAACCTCAAAGGTTAGCAGCCTTTCCTGCATCTCTTATTGTCTGTTATGGATAGTTTTAGTGTCTCAATAACATAGAGGTTGTTTTGAGAATATTGATGAATTTATTTTCTTAAAAATGGCGTATGAACACTTTGGAGCATAAATTGTAGTTTAAATATGGCCTTGGCTACTATTGGCAAAGGGAGAGAACAGTGAACAATTTTGAAGGGTCAGCACCCACGTCAGACTTTAATTATGATGTGTACGAAACTGCAACAGGAAAGTGTGAACTGATCCTGGTTCCCTGTCCATTACATTTCCCGCTCCATCAGTCAACATTACCAAGTGTACTTTATGTCTCTGGTTTTATTCTACTCAGTTCATATGTATTAACTATTTTAATTTTCATAACAACCTATTGGGGTGTATGCTATTTTCATTTTCATTTTATTTTGAGGAAATAGACACAGAAAGGTTAGGCAACTTGCCCAAAGTCACACAGCTAGCTACTATGTGATAATAATTTCAGCCAAGGAAGAATTACTTGGGAGAATATGAAAGTATAGTGGAACTTCAATACTCTAATAATTGAAGCATCTTATTATTTTTGTCCAGGCACGATCCAAAAATCAGTACATTCCAAGTCATCAAATTCTTAGCTTTAGTAGTAGGTGATTTTGGTAAAGAAGATTTTTATGTATTCATTTGACAATTTTTATCACCTACTATGATATTAACATCTGATTTTTAGCTGGGAACGGCTCTTATTTTAAAATAATGTTATTTATTTTGATCCAGTGAATAAATGACACTTAATTTTTTGTTTCCTTTTTTTTTTTTTTTAGAATGAGGGTGTGCATAGGCATATATTTATATAAGGGGTTTGGGCCTCATTTTGCAGATAACACAATCTTCTGTAAATAAAACATATTGCAAGTTTCAACCATTTGGACCATAATCCAGCTTTACTGGTCTTGTGATCTTGTGTCAATGGTTATAATGAATGCAGTTCTATTACCATTTACTATCTCCTTCAGCTGAATTGTGACACCAATATATCACAGAATGTAGGTTATTAGATGAATAAAAATAGCTGGAGAGTGCTTTCTCACATTTGAGGTTTAATTCTCTCTCTGTTGGGAGTGTTATATTGAGAAGGACATACTTGGCAGATCATTCAGCCTTTGCAATTGCTGTCCTCAATTTCTGTTACCCCCCCCATTATAATTTCCATATTTCCATATCATTCTTCAGTCAGAAAGTCTACCACTAGATGACTGATTTTGGGATGGGTAAATTTTGTATCTAAGTTCTCTCGTCCCTGGTGAGCGTTTTCTTCCCTTCTCCTTTTATTGTAGAGATTTTTCACATGGCACATAAACCACACATTCTAAAGTGAGAACACTGGGTTCAGTCCATTTTGAAGACACTGACCGTCCCCTGTTTTGGCCTGAGGAAGAAAAGGCGCAAGGCATAAAAAATTATAACAGTTTATCCACTGGTTTTGATGAACAAACATTTGTACTGACAAGGTGGAAAAATATCTGAATGTGAAGATCTTTGAGCAAGAAGATTTCTGACAGTTGCAGTTATCTGAGCTCAGAATAGATGAGAGGTTAGGGGACGGAGGAGAAAAGAGGTGGCAGTCTGATTCACTGGGATGGTGGTGACGGGGAAGAGAGCTCTATGGATAGGCTTTTAAGGGATAAGGCTTCATCATGGCACTTGACCCCAGGAAGGGTGGTCAGTGTGGTACCTATTAGTCCTTCTTAGTTCCCTCCTAGAGATAAAGTTAAATAATGTAACCAGCCTGGGGAAGAATCAACACAACTCTGTTAATCAACCTATCATGGAAGTTCTCAAAATGAAGGCGATTTGGGGAATGATTTATTCTATTAAACTAGCATACTTCCTTTTATGTCCATCGTAAAGATCTCTTACCTACTAGATGGAATCTTTTATAGAGGGTGAATGAAATTGAATAAAACATGGTCCCTTCCCCCTAGGGATACGTGACCACTCCAATGTAGAGATAAACATCCCCAGACCTTATCTAGAACAGGTTGGATTTTAGTCAGAGGTGTTATGAAGTACACAAGTATGTGAGATCAAATGTCAGAAAAGGAGAGATTGATTATAATCAGAGAAGGGAAATCTGTGAAGATCTTATGCAGGAAGTGACATGTGAGCAAGGCCCTGAGGACAGGTTAGGACTTTGACCAGAGGAAAAAGAGACAGGTAGATTGGATAGAACAAAAGCAGGAGAATGAAAAAAGACAATTGGGCCAAGTGAATGCTTCAAAATAGTTGAAAGAGTGGATTCTGGAGAAGCTATAGTAAGAGTCAAAATTGGGAATCAATCAGAGAACTTTCAGGGCTACTTTGTAGATATAATGATGATATTTTATATTATGCTTTAAAATATAGTTTTGTTTTTTTCTCTTGAATAGGACATCAGAATCCAGTCTGATCATTTTGGAATACAGGAACTGTTATTTTCCTTAATTACCTGTCTTTTCTATGGCCTTTTCTTCCTAGTCTCCTTCATGAACTTCCCTTCCTTGGTTGGTTTCTTAATGTCTGTATCATAGGTTCTGTCCTCAGCCCTTGACTCCTCTCACTCTTTACATTTCTCTGAGTAAAGGAATCTATCAATATGGCTTCAGCTACCACAATATAATAATGACTCTCAAGAAACTATTTCTATCTTGTTTTTCAATAGCCCCAAACCCCTATTTCCAATTGTATCTAGATGACCTTCTAGCATCTTCAGCTAAATATATCCCCAGATCTAACTCCTTATCTTCCCAATACCTGTTCTTTTAAACATCTATACTAGTGATGTCATTGCCATCCACCCAGCTGTCCAAAGTGAAAATGTTGGACTCATCCTCTATTTTGGTCCCATCTGTACTTGACAACTCCAGTCATCAAGTCTACCCCCTAAATATCTCCAATATCTCTCCTCCTTCCCTATCCCCATAACTGTATTTGTAGTATAGACCAAGGCTTCTCTGTCTTAAATCTGCATAGAAATCACCTGTGGTGCTTGTTAAAATCTACATTATAGTTTAGTAGGTCTAGGATGTATCCTGAGAGTTTTCCTTCCCTCTTTCCTTCTTTTCTTCCTTCCTATGCTGGGGACTGAACCCAGGGCCTCACTCATTTAAGTACATGCTCTACCACTAAGCTACACTCCAGCCGAAGTCTACATTTCCAAGAAGCTCCCAGGTAGTGTTAATTCTACTGGTTCAAGAACCATGTACTGAATATCAAGAATTTAGATTACATGTATCTTCTGAAAAGATGCTCTCATATCAACAGAGAATTTGAGCTCTGGCTTGACCATTAATTACCTCCAAGTGGACAGCTTCCTTGAATGGAGGGGTCTTTCTGTCCATGATCATAAAGTAGCCCGGATTTGTCTGCTTTAGCACTTGGTACATTTCTGTCCCTTGCTTACTTGAGTCTGAGACCCCCTCAAAGAGAGGAAATGTCTTTGCATAATACACTGGCAGCACTCAATAGCTGCTCAATAGCTGCTTCTGAATAAATGATTGAAGTTAATTTAAATCTGGTTGTGGGCTTAAATTTGTTTGGGCAGTAGTAACTTCCATCCATTGTCAATGTGAATTTTTGGCGTTAATCTGGTTTTAGACAGCATTTGGTCTGATTTTTAAACCTTGTGCAAAAGGAAACGTTGCTTTGTGACATAGCATTGTGCATGTCATTGCAAATATGCAATGAATAGCATCTGACTGACATGGGGATTAGCACAGTCCCCCATTTGGCCAATTTGAACGAGACAAGACACTCCCATATCTAGCAGCAATACCTTCCAAACACTATAACTCTTGGCATTAAAACAAAAAGAAGAAGAACCTGATTAGAAGAGCCATGGCTACTCCATCTTTTTCAGCCTCTCTATCTTGCACATTGGATTGAAGGGGAGGCAGCCTCTGAACAAGGAGAAACAAATCACATCTGTGTGATTGATGGAGGCTGTGCTTAGCACATCCCAGGTGATTGTGTTTGATAGAGGAGTCATCAATTTGCTCCCCCAAAAGGGTGTATGATGCAGTCATAAATATTTCACAAAATATGGGGTGGCATCCGGTTTCCTTATTTACTGAAAACAATGCCTGCTAGAATGTTCTTCCTCTAGACTGTTGTTCCCAGCTCTGATCTTTCAAAGACTTATTTACCTGCCGTTGGGGAATGTTGCTATTTCTTTCATTTTCTTTTGAGTTTTCATTTTGATTTTTGATAACTGCATATTCTCCAGAGACGGAACTCTTTTTATTATGCATTTTGTGGAAGGCGAAAGAAAACACACATTCTTGGTTACGGGTTTGAAGTAGGTGTAGTTTCTAAAAAGTGCAGAATCCTTTTTCATGTGTTGGTGTTTTGTGATTCAGGAAAGAGAAGCTGAGTTCTTAAAACTTCACAATCAAGGGAGAGATCAAGGTGCACTCTGGAATTTTGGCTGGGTGCCTGATATTGCTTGTACATTTTCACAATACTTTATATTTTTCGAGGTACTTTCATATGTATAACTTCCTATGATTATCACAAAAGACCTGGAAGAAAGGGCAGAAGTTTTGAAAAGAATTTTCAGAGAGTAGGTAAGATAAGGTAAAATACATGCCTGAGTTAGTAACAGCTAGTTGGTGGCAGACTGAGGATCAGAATAGTGGCCTTCCTTCTATAAATTCTAACATATGCCCCAAAAGGAATCTTCAAAATGATCTATCTCCTTTTGCCTGCTAATTATGGTATATATGGAGCATTCAAAAATCAATAATGATTTAAAATCATTGTTGTTAAAAGGTGTTATTTATGTCATGTTGCCCTCTTTGCAGCAAGAAGGACAAATTGGAGCGGGAGCAGGTGGAAGTGAGTGATTTGTTTGTGGTCGTGAAATGTGTCACCATGGGAAAGTGACAGGACTCCATGATTTTTTAGGCTCAGCTCAGTTGGGTCGTGCTGATCTTGAAGTCTCTTCTCCTCGATGCAAATAATGAAACTGCCGAGGTGACAGTGAGCTTGTAATCACGCAGCGGGTCTATATGTGAACTGTGCCGTCCTTTCCCCCAGCGTCATTGTTATGTCCTAGAAATGCAGCCACCCTGCTTTGAGAAGGACTTGAGCCTTTGTTAAAAGTACTATAATGCTGAGTTATGGCAAGGCCAGGCTGTATGTGGTGCTGTTTCCAGTGGAGGTGAATTGATACCAGGTTCCTTGATTGTAAGCATTAGCAATTCTTTTTTAAAAATAAAAAGTCCCAAATGAACACAGGAAATGGTTCTGACATACAACTGGAGACATCTGTGATAGCTAAACATCAAAACAGACTCAAAACTCAGGTTGTTTTGATTTTTACTGTTTCCACCCTCCAGGTAATTTAAAATGGACTGCGGATTATGATTCTTTTCATTTTAATAAAAAATTTGAGGTGGTCCTAAGATTGAGAGAGATAATGTAGAATATTATTTGTAAGGTTAAATAAATTAAAACACCACAGTATTTTAATCTTTTTCTGCTTTGTGGGTTTAGATATGTGTCAGTCACCATTTAGACTTTGAGAAGCTATTGAATCATGTTGGTTTATGTTTTATGTAGCATCATTTCTGTGTCTGGTGTTAATGGGAGTATACTCAGAGTCCTAAATGGACTTGGAGGACAGAGGAAAAAGTATCCACAGGGAGGCTTGGGGACAGCAAGGTAAAGTAAGCCTGACTTGGATAAGATGGATTATTCACCCCTCCCCGTTTATTAGAAGCATAAACTAGTGCCCCGAGCCAAGATGTTGGTGCCCAGAAGGGTGCTGCAGAGTCCGACTGTCTCTGGAGAGGACAGATTGACTTTCCAAATAATGCTGGACTGCTTTGGGGAGATGCTCTGGTTTGACTTAGCCTCACTGTGCTAGGGGTCTGCACCAGCTAGCTCCTGAGAATGGCAAGTTCTGGAGCTTTTCTTTCATGTTCTGAAATTGGTTTCCTCTGAGTTTTCAGTTTGGGGAATATTTTGGCTTTCTGAACAAGTTTTAGGAAATGATCAGACTTGTTCTCTTTATCTAAACCATGTGTACAATGCTTTCTCTTTTAGTTCTAAGGCAGTAAGGCAGTTGACCATGGGAAATAGAATCAGACTAATTTTTCCATCTCAAAATGAGATTATTGGAGCTGATGGACACCTGCTTTCTTTTTTCATTTATTTATTCAATCAACTACTTCACAAATATTTAGTGAGTGTAGATTCTGGGAGCATTAGTGTCCTAGGTGTTGGAATATGCCAGTGAATAATAAGATAACAACAATAAGATGGAGGTGAGCATTCGCAGGGTGTTTATTATGTACCTGCTGTTATTCTAATTGCCATTTACATATTAAATTACAACAAAGCTATGAGATAGTTTCTTATTTCCAATTCACAAGTGAGAAAATTGATGTCTAAAAACGTTGCCTCTAAGTAACTTGCCCAGAGTCTAACCCAAACAGTCTGTTTCCAGAGCCTGATCTTTTAATCACTGAACTTACCTGATCTTTTAATCATTGAACTTAACTGTTCAGAAGAATATGAGCTGAAGGACAGTAGGTCACATTCTAGCTTGTGGTCCACATACACAGATGAGTGCTCTAGTTTCAAGGGAGTGGCTTGCTGGGAGAGTGCGGACCCTGAGAGCTGGTGTGTTCAGGAAAGACAACTCTGAGGAGTTGACGGCTAAACTGAGAACCGAATGACAGGATGAAGCCAGCTCTGCAAAGGCCTGAGGGAAGAGCAAGCCAGGTGTGGCAATAGCAAGTGCAATGTCCTTAAGGTGTGAACAAAACTGATAGGTTGATGTGTTCAGAAAACAGAAGGACGGGCCTGGTTACCAGAGTATGGGAAGGATAAGATTGTGCCAGATGAGATAGGAGGGGTGGGCAGAGTCCCAACTATAGAAGCCACATTAGGGAGCTTGGGTTCCATTCTCAAGGCAAAGCTGAGTTTTAAGCAAAGGCCTGAAAACACCTGATTTATATGCTGAAAAGTTCCCTCTGATCATTATATGCAGAAGAGATCAACAGACTTCCCAGGATGGCAGCAAGGATCGTAGAGTGACTGTAGATGAGGTGGTGTGTGGCCCAGTAAAATATCTTCTGCCCGTGAAGTCACCTTTGAGCAGGGACTTCCTTAGTTTTTCATTTTCACTAATCTAATTAATTTGTAGACCATATTGTGTTCTTTTTCTTTCCCTTATATTTATTTTTATAAGTATTTGAATGAAGGGACAATTCTTTGGTCCAGGCATGAATCTTTTCTTTCTTTTTCTGGTTTTATTTTTTAAAAGATCCCAAACAGAATTTAACTGAATAACCTATCCAAAATATTATGATAAGGTCCATATACACGAAATGTGCATCTTGTCCTTCAGTAGTGGTTAGTCTAATTGGGAAAATAAAGGATAAATATAAAATAAAATTCACCATGGGTTGGAGGGAGACTATCGATTGGCTTAAGTATAGCTAAAGTGATAAAGGGGTTCAGAGAAAGGAAGAAATATTTTTGGAAAGAAGAAAGCAAAGAAAGCAACAAAGAGAAAGTAGCATTTGGACTGGGTTTTGAATTTGGATGGGAGGAAATCCAGGATATAACAACCAAATGCTGCCATAATTGTGTATGCAATAACCAATCCCAAGTCTCTGTGACTTAAGAAAGCATTCATTTCATCTTGCTTATGTCTTTAGGCTGGGGACTAGTTACCTAGTCTTGGTCTGGTTGAGCTCAGTTCCAAGTTGCAGGCTGGTTTCACATCTATGACATGAGTCTCCATTCCCCTTAGATATGTGGGTGGCGCAGTGGCATACATGTTTCACGGTGGTGCAGGAGGGAAGCAGGCAGGTCCTACCTGCAAGCACATTTGCGCCATCTCTTGGGTTATATTCACTAATTCCCCAATGGACAAAAGAAGTTTTGTATCCAAACCCAACATGGATGCGTGGGAGCTGATCCTCTGCCCACAGTGGTGGGGGGACTATGGTAAATAATTGCTGAGCAGTCCTCTAAGTTATCACACATGAAGATAGCATTCCAGGCTGAATTCAAGAGGAAAGGAGCCAAGGTGGGAAGGTAGGGCAAGCACTGGGAACAGTGAGGGGTTTGCTTTTGCTGGTGCACTGACTAGATTTATACATGTAGAGTGAAAAGACATTGAACAGGCAGAATCACCTTATTATTGAGGATCTTGAATACAGAATTACAAATATGATGCTATATGCAATGTGAGGCTAATGAAAAAACAAAGCTAAGACTTGAAAATAAGCCTTCTTGAAAGTGCCTGCCAGTTTTTGTTTGTTTTATTTCTGTTTGTTTTTCTTATTTTGGAGTTTGTTTTTTTTTTAGATCTTAGGTCTTAGAGTTCAATATCCTGCATTTAGCCTGTTGGTGAAAAACTCCTTTGGATTAAATTATATCCCTTAAAATAATCAATTGATGTCTTAAACCACAATCCCTGTGAATGTGACCCTATTTGGAAATAGGGTCTGGAGTAGGGTGAGCCCTTAATTTGGTATGACTGGTATCCTCATAGGAAGAGAGGGAGACACAGACACACAGACACAGGGAGGAGAAGACACATGCACAAGGAGGTCAGCCGTGTGCCAAAGGAGGCAGAGACAGAGGACAGGCAACTGCAACTCAAGGACACCCAGGATCACCAGCCATCCCCAGAGGCAGGGAGAGAGGCCTGAAACAGGTTCTCCCTCTGAGACCCCAAAAAGAATCAGTCCTCCTGACAGCTTGATATTGGAATTCTAGCCTCCCAAGTCATAAGAGAATAAACTTCTGTTGTCTTACGCCACACAAGTTTGTGATACTTTGACATAGCAGCAGTAGGAAACTAATGAAATCAAGTCTAATTTCCATTGAGTGATTTTTCTATTTCACCCGAGGGTCATTTTACTTTTTCTTTCCTTGATCAGAAAAGGAATTTTAATTTCATTAAGTCTATGATAGTTAATAAGATCATTAAATTTGTCAAAAATTGTAATTCATTGCAATGACCAACCAACCACATGCTTGTTTAGGGGTAAACAATGAAATGCATGATGTTTATTATTTCTCATTAAAGACATGTTATACTCAATACTGAGCTTTGAAACTCCATGGGCTATAACAGATAGAAGTGATTTGGAATTGGCTGAATGATGAGAAATAGATGTATATGTGCCTGTGAACACACACACACACACACACACACACACACACACACACACACACATTGAAATCCCCTCAAATAAAAGAGAAAATCCTACTATGAATGAATTTTATTGTTTTAGTCTATGTTGGTCGCTATGACAAAATGCCATAAACAAGGTAGTTTACAAACAAAAGAAATTTATTTCTTAACACTTATGGAAGATGGGAAGTCTAAGATTAGGGTGCCGTGATAGTACAATTCTGGTGAAGACTTTGCAGGTTGCAAACTGCAAACTTCTTGCTGTGTTCTCGCATGGAAGAAAAGATAAACATGCTTCTTGGGCACCATGTATAAGGTCACTGTTATGGTTTGGATTTAGAATGTCCTCCAGGCTCATGAACTCTTGTTTGCCAATGCAGCAATGTTCAGAGGGGAGATTTGTGGAAGGGATTGGATCATGAGGGTCTGATCTCTCATCAATGGATTAATCCATTGAGGGAGTCATAACAGTGAAGAGACTATTTCAAGGTGGCACATCAAGGTTAGATCCAAGGCGGCAAAAACAATAAAGTTAACTAGCCCCACAGAGCCCAAACTTACTACCCTTTCCTGGTTCACTTTCTCCTCACTTCCTAATCTGCAGCAAGAAGAGTGACAAGAAGCAGAGTGAACACTTAGAGGGCTTCCTTAGTGTGTTTTCCTTAGAGAAAAACTTGGAACATTTTTTTATAAAGAAAAAAATCCTGTTAAAGATATATTTACTGAAACTCCAAGATGTAAAACAAATGCAAACTGTGAACATGTTCCTCAAGCCATTTGGAGCTTCAATGGGAATGATTAATTCAGAGTTTCTAGAATTTTTAAAGTGAATCCATGGAGGTATAGAGTTGGAAAAAGGAAGAGCAGTTCGTGTTAAACAACTGCTCCAGGGTATCCCTAGTATGGCCATCTTTGAGCATCCCACAGGAGCTGAGTTGAAAACTTTATATTGAAGGTCTTATTTAAACCTTTCTATAGTGTTGGAAGGCAGCTGGGGAAACTAAGGTATGAAGAAGTTAGGTGATTTATTCAGGAGCCCAAGGTACAGGATCTATTTTAAGACCAGCATCATTGTAATTATTAATGGTGTGTTTTTAAAATGGATATAATATGATAAAATGTCCAAATTTAGGATCAGTACATAAGGAAATGACTAGCTAACATTAGCATTCTCATTAGCACTTTTTATAATTAAAACACTTTTGTCGTTGTTGTTGTTATTGGGAGAAAAGAACCAGGACCGGGAAGCCACAGATCTAGGTTGAGAAGGGACATGAAGAAGGTGCTTGTCCAACTGTAATGTCCACATAATCCCTTAGTAGAGAATCTTGGATCCCTTCGATCTTGGTAGAGAATGTAGGTTCTGATTAATCTGGCCTGGGATGGGCCTGAGATTCTGCATTTCTAACAAGTACCCAGGTGGTCTTGTTGCTGCATGAAAGATGCTTTGGAACAGTAAAACCTTACAAGAATTACAGAGTGTAACTTCTGCTACTTTTACAAATACTGATGATAAAAAGCATGTGTTCCATCAGATAGAGCACTGATCTCCAGGATATATAAAGAACTCAAAAACCTTAACACCAAAATCCAAACAACCCAGTCAATTAATGGGCTAAGGAATTGAACAGACACTTCTCAGAAGATTTACAATCTATCAACAAATACATGAAAAAATATTCAACATCTATAGTAATTAGAGAATTGCAAATCAAAACTAAGATTTCATCTTACACCTGTCAGAAAGGCAGTTATCAAGAATACAAACAAGAAGTGTTGGTGAGGATGTGGGAGGAAAGGTACACTTATACACTGCTGTGGGACTAAAAATTGGTGCAACCAATCTAGAAAACAGTATGGAGATTCCCTAGAAAACTTGGAATGGAAACACCATTTGACTCAGCTATCCCACTTCTTGGTCTAAATCCCAAAGGATTTAAAATCAGCATACACTATAGTGACATAGCCACTTCAATATTTACAGCAGCTCAATTTACAATAGCCAAACTTTGGAACCAACCTAGATGCCCTTCAATAGATGAATGGATAAAGAAACTGTGATATATATACACAATGGAATATTACTCAGCATTAAAAGAGAATAAAATTATGGTATTTTCAGGTAAGTGGACGGAGTTGAGAATATCATGCTAAGTGAAATAAGCCAATCCCAAAAAACCAAAGGCTGAATGTTCTCTCTGATAAGTGGATGCTGATCCATAGTGGGAATCAGGAGAGAGAGCATAGAAAGAATGGAGAAACTTTGGTCAAAGAGGAGGGTGGAGGAGGAAAAGGACATGGAGACAGGAAAGATGGTGGAATGAGGTGGACATCCTTGCCCTAGGTACATGTATTTCTGTACATATGGTGCAACTCTACATCATGTATGACCAGAGAAATGAAAAGTTGGGCTCCATTTGTGTACAATGAATCAAAATGCATTCTGCCGTCATGTATACCTAATTAGAATTTTAAAAAAAAGCATGTGTTCAGCACTCCTATGTTTAAGTTGCTGGGTAAGCTCAGGTGGGCCTGTGTGTTTTTACCATTTAGCAGCCCTGTCGCTTCTTGGAGCAGCAATATCCTGAATTTACCTGGGCTACCGAACCTGCCCAACAGCAGCTCTTGTGAGTCTCAATGAGTCTCAAGCCAGGACTCCAGGAGTAAAACACTTGACTTAGGTTAAACCCATCAGCAAGTGTTTTAAATTCAGGCACACGGAAGAGTCAAGTCAATAAGAGCCAATGAATTTCACTTCTGTTTTTTTTTCCTGAACCAAGGAGAACGTTAATTTCACGTTCTGTTATGGTTTGGATGTGAGGTGTCTCCCAAAAGCTCACATGTGAGACAATGCAAGAAAGTTCAGAAAAGAAATGATGGGGTTGTAAGAGACTTAACACAATCAGTGAATTAATCCCTTGGTAGAGATTAACTGAGTGGTAACTGAAGGTGGGTAGGGTGAGGCTGGAGGAGGAAGGAATTGAGGCTATGGGGTATATATTTGTATCTGGCAAGTACAGTCCCTCTATCTCTGCTTTTCGATTGTCATGTGAGCTGCTTCCCTCTGCCATACTCTTCTGTCATGATGTTCAGCCCAGCTTTGAGTCCTGAGGAATGGAGGCTGCTGTCTATGGATTAGGCCCTCTGAAACTGTGAGCCCATAAATAAACCTTTCCTTCTCTACAGTTGTTCTGGTCAGTTCTTTAGTTGCAGCGGTGAAAAAGCTGACTAAGAAAATGTTCCAATTCTCTTGAAGTGAAAGGTCTAGAGCTGCCACAGCCATGGTGTGTCCTTTTGGAGAATGAAGTCAATACGCACAGGGATGCAGAACTAAACAAAGAGACAGAGGCAAGTGGATCCCAGAGCCAGGGATTGGGGCTCTGCATAGAACTACACCTGGAGCCCGAATCACTGTTTTCCATCTAAAGTAAGAAGAAGTGGGATAATTCGCCCACTTCTCAGGGGCTTATATTTCATTGTTTTGTACTTGCTGAGAACATTGATCACCAGAGTCCTTCAGCCACTTCATGTGTCTATCCATGATCTTGAAACTTGATCTTGATCTTGAAATGGTAACATTTCTCTACAGGAGGACCCAATTTCTGTTTCCCCCTCCGTGCCTGTTCCAACAGAGAGCATGTGGACACTGAGGACAGGCTGTTGAGAGTTCTTGATGATGGCTACTTACCCCAGAGCGGACCCATTTCTCTGTGTAAATTTTACAGTTTGCATTTGAGTTAGGAAAAACAGATATTCTACTAACTACCACCCATGTATCTCATCTCTAAATTTTCTTTTCCTTTTGAATGTAAACCACTTTTCTTAAGAGGACTTCGTGCCACACACAAGGATGTTGTAGTCTCTCTAGAAAGTTCTCAACCACCCCACCACTGGCTTCTACTTCTCCAACAACCCATTCTCTGGACTTTTTCACAAATTACCTCTTAATAGTAACTCTGTTTCCGATAATTCCTGTTTCCCCCCCAATAATTTATATGGACATGGTACCATAGTAAGATGTACTTGTATGTTGTTTTCTAAATTATCTTAATTTTCATGGACTTACCAAAAGGTTCTTGGGATGCATCACTTTCTCTTGTATTTACCTTGTGTTCTTCTTTTCTTCCTTGCCTAGTAAAAATTTTAAGCACAATTCGTTAACAGGATCGATCACCTGAAATAAAAACATAAATAAAAGTAGGTTGTAGTTATGAAGAAAAACTTAAACTGATAACCTGAATTTAAATTATAGTCAATTATTGGTTGTGTGACCTGGGGCATATAATGCAGCCACTTAGCCTCAATTGCCTTGCTTGAAAATAGAAATAATTTTGGCACCTCCAACACAGGATCATCCTGAGAATGAAAGAAGTCAAAGAAGTAAAACTTTAGAATAGTACCTGATTTGTGATCATTTCTCAATAAACACCAGCTATTGTTGATAATACTCTGTAATTGACTTTCATCCAGCTTTAAAGATCAAGGAGCCTTTTAGATTTCTACTTCTTTTTCTACTTTAAAACAGAGAAATTCCAAAATAAATTTTACACGTTGGGAGTGTAGCTCAGTGGGTACAGCACTTGCCTAGCATGTGCAAGGCCCTGGGTTCCATCACTAGCACCTAAATAAATAAATAAATTTTCAGTGCTTCCCACATCAAAGACATCTCTTATCCTTTCATATTCTTTGTATATGTTTGTGTATATGTGGGTACACAACCATTAGTGCACTTTTTTAGATCAAAGTTGAAAGTTAGCCACCATGTAGACTTGTTCAGATAAATAGTAGGAGTAGAACATTTTTGTGCAAAGAAACAAGTTTGGTGTGCATGAAGTTGAAAGGTGAGACAAAGTCACCCATGTTCTTCTTGTTGCATTATGGTTCAGAATTACACTTTAATCTTTCATCACTTACCAAGCACATCATTTTGTTCACCCTAGCAAATGTGTGAAGTCAGAATAGCAAGTACTATTTTTACTGATTTTCACAGATGAAGAAATGGACTTGGAGAGGAACTTGCCTAAGGTTCAGTGAAAATGGAAGGGCCAGGACGATGCCCCTCTGTCCTTGTCCCCAGCCACCTTGTGGCTCTTCTCAAGTTTGGCATTCTCGTTCACAGTTCTTTCATGGTATGAGTAATTTGTCTAACCTTGCTATAAAATTTAAACCAATTGAGACTGTATCGGGTCTTGACTTCTATGAACCAGGCACAGTGAAAGGCAAATGTTTACCCCAATGTGACAGTAACCATGAAAGCTGGGTGTCACTCTCCTGTTTGAGGAAGGCATAAAGAAACTGCAGTCCAGTATTATAAAGTGAATCTATCTGAGGCAGAACTGGGATTTCAAGCCAGGATTTTGCAATTCTCAGGACTGTTCACCTTCTCTTGCACAGTTCTGTTTCCCATACTTGTGAGAAAAAGAGAATCACTTAGTACACACCTAAGGGGAGATGGCCAGCATCTCTTTGAGGGGTTCTTCTTCCTGCTGAGTAGGATGTAAGCCACCTGAGAAATTAAAGTCTAGAATAATTAGTAAAGAACAAAAGACAAAGTCAGAAAGATAGTTTCAAAAGTTGGAGCTCCTGTTAGGTCCTGTCAGCTAGGCAACAAGAAAATGGCTCCCCTGGTTTATTTAAGGGGGTACATCAAAGGCAGGGATAAGGTTTTAAGGGCACAGTCTTGCTTTGTGATGTCTTGCAGTCAGCAGGTTGATTGACATCTTGGCAGGTCACATCCATCTCAGAGGGGCTGTGTGGCTACAGCAGGTCAGCCCATCTCTGGTGCTGTGTGGGACCTTTGGCAGAGCTGAGGGGGAAGTTCACCAGCATCAGGCAGTCTATCCTTGTAGGGGTGTCACAGGAGCTCCCAATGCCAGACCTATCCCCTCACTGGCTGTGATGCTGATAGGCCACATACAGCCCACAGATGGCTCTCTACACATACCCTCAGCATTCTCATAATCTTCAAAGGTATAGTAGTGGCAGCTGCAAAACTCTGACTCTGTCCCACAGAGAAGCAAACAAACAAAAATACCACCAGTGAAACTGTTATCACTGCTTTTTAACTTATGTGATATTTAAAAAATAGAGGGGACCAAGAAAGGATACCTTTGTGATATTCCTTTGGAATCTATGTATTCAGTGAATTCCCTTTTGAGTAGAATACAATTAATTTAGCTTCTTATCCTGAGAAACTAAAAAGTGCTATTTTAAAAAATTTATTTAACATTTGAGAATAACCAGCAGCCCATATGTAAAGAGCAGAAAGGAAATGTGACCATCAACTGCTTTCCTGTTAAACAGCATGGAGCTTGCTTGGAAGGTTCTGGAAGGAAGCACAGGACCATTGTTCTGCTTATTTGCCCCAGTTCTTCATCTCTTCTTCACAGTTCCGAGTGCAGTCTAGTGGCATGAGAAGCAAATGTGAATGGCTAAGCCATGTTGTGTGACTGTGGGCAAGTCATTTCTGCCCTCTAAGGCCTTGTTTCTGCCTTTGAAATTACACTTACTTATCCTCACAAAGGCTTGGGGGACAATTTCATTAAGGAAATCAGCACATATTTAGAAAATTGCTGTTCAGGTTCATGAACTGTTTCCCTGGTGAGCTTAACAAGCACAGGACCCTCCTCAAGGTGAATGAATGAATCACCTGTTTCCCTGGGGAGTGGCTTTGCTTTTCTTCCACCTCTCTCCTTGACTAGGGGTGCTCAAGGCCATCAGTCCTACTTCCTTAGGCAGAACACTGACCTGTTTACCCATCTTTAAAAAAAAGTTTTGCATGTGCACACACCTTTAATCCCAGTAGCTAGGGAAGCTGAGGCAGGAGGATGGCAACTTCAAAGCGAGCAATTTAGCAAGGCCCTAAACAATTTAGTGGGTTCCTGTCTCTAACAAAATAATGTTAAAAAGGGACTGGGATGTGGCTCAGTGGTTGCACACCCCTGGGTTCAATCTCTGGCACCCCTTCCCCTCAAAAGTTTTGCTTCTCTCAAGCCACAGGGTCTGAATATTTTCTTGAAGTTCATTCTAGAGTTGTGAGTGGGCAGGGGCTAGGGCTCGGAATCAGCCCGTGCTCGGCAGCCTGAAGACAAACCTCCTTGATGTTTCCGTAATCATGAGTGATTATTCACTCTGTAATTTTCAGATATTATTAGTCAGGACAAAAACTATTTTGTGCTGAATGGGTTTATAAAGGCACAGAAGAGTGGGATGCCTGACAGTTCAACACCTTACTCGCTATTGAGTATTTTATAACCTCCTGTTCTCCCGTCATCAGAGAGGACTTGGAACAAAGTGCCAAAGACAGCCTGAGTTGCTCAGTAATCAGGCAGGTAGTTGAAAATGCCTGGTCAAAACTCCTCTGTGAATATTTGACTGTTTGAACAAAATGATGAAGTAGCCCTTGTTATGATATTGGAGCTGATGGATGGGGAGGCTAGAACATTTGCAATTTGTCTTTTTTTTTTTCTTGTTCACTGATAACTTCAGGCTTCAACCACATTCCATTCCACATTTCCCTCTTGAAAGAGAAAACACATGAATTATTCTGATTGACTAGGAACATTGACTGATAGAATATTGTTCTTCTCTTCTATTTCTATCCCTGCTTGTCCATCACATAATGATCACTGAAATCAAGGGCTGGGCTGACAAACACTGCAAGCAGAGATTCCCCTGGTACAGCCTTGGTGTGCTAAAAATTTTTGCTTTCATCTTTTCATTGATTTGGGAGCTCTCCCATAAGTGGCTGGAGGCTCTTACTAGGGGCTAGAAAACCAAACTTCCAGTGGGTTCACACACCCACAAAGTCAGCTTTTTGGGTGTGTTTTCCCTAATTATATTGTTTCTTAATATTGCTCTTATCATATTTCAAACTCACATATGAGAAAATGAGTCCACTGATTCGTGTATCCAACCAGTATTTTACTGAGACTTCCTATAAGACAGTAATTATATGACCCAGTCTATAAGAGTGTCTCCAGAAATAAGTAATGGTGATGCTTTAACTAAAAGAAATGGAAATCCATGGTCCATGAGATACAGATCCTTTGTATCAGTGAGAGCAAAGTTGGTGGCATGACAGCCAAGTGTGTGCATGTAGGAGGGGCGTTGGATGAGGAGGGATAAAACCAAAGATCTCTAGAAAATTTGGCTAATTTGTCTCTTCATTAAACAAGCATTTCTTTTACATATTTGAGATGTCATGGGGATGGGTTTCCTCCTCTTGTTGTACTTCCATTGAGTTGATAAAATAGTTTGGAAAATTCTATTGTGGAACATTTATTTAGGTTCTTACAGTGATATTCCAATATTTGATGAGTAATGGAAATCGTGCAGGTCTTAGAGTCTTGGAGGCTGGAGAAAGGAGGGAAAGGAAGTAAAGAGTTCTTTATCAAGCCACTGCTGCATTCCAGTGGCCAGCTGGTGCCTCCACTGCCAACATGAGGGTTTCCACAATCATGTTGGGCTTTCCATGTTTTAGTGAGAAGGCATTTAGCTTCTGTGAATGAGGAAGGAAAATAAGAGTAACCACCCATCACCAATTACGTGGTAATTAAAGGTGGTCTTGGTATTGGCTCCATGTTAGAATCACCCTGGGGCTTTTAAGATCTCTGAAGTCCAGGCTATACCCAGACCAATTAATTCAGACTCTCTGAGGTGGAGTCCTGGTCAATGTGCTCCTAATGCTGAAAAATGATATTTTAAATGATATTTAGGGCATATTCCAGGACATATGTCTTTAAGATTCAAAAGTGAACAATGATAGGCCAAGAAGGAACCCAAAGATCAACCAGTGTGGTTGCTTATTTATACAAAGGAACAAACCACGGGTTAGATGAGTCACGTGGCTGATAAGATGCAGGTAAGCTGAGCAGGACCAGAGCTGGTGCCCTCTGTTGCCATTCCCTCTCCTCAAGGACAGTTTGAAAAGAGGGACTTTGATATACCTAAAGTGAGTGGTTGCTTTTGCTTATTACAGATTATTCTTGAATTTTCTTTTTTCTTTTTATTTTGGGAACCATTTCTAAACATATCACTATATACTAATATTTTAGTATTTTAGTATCTGTTTTGATAAATTTGTTTTTGTTGTTATAGTACACCCCTCCCAACACACATACCTTTTTTCCCTCAAACAAAGAATATCCAGAAGGCTAAGGCTAGAAAAGTAATTTAAATTTTATCCAGTTTTTGCATAACTGGTGTGTCTCTGCTGTCTCAGAAAAGGACTGGGGAATCAGAGGTCAACTTGAAGCACCTCATTTATATGATAATTACCAGTAAGCAGTGGCCAGTGATTCATGATACAAATCATTTGTTCCTCTGGGACTTGTATGTTTACTGGGCAGGAAGTATGTGATTATGTCGTACTAATTAGTTTCTAGGTGACAGAAAGAATGTAGCACAATTGAGACTAAGTTTGGTAATTGTGTGCTGTTTAGTTTCTTTATTGACTTATTATGGCAGAGTTTTTTAATTTAATTTTTAATCCACAGGAAGTCTCCCGGTGAATGCACACCTGGATAACTGGATACTAACCTTCATATTATCACTTTCATAGTTTATAACATGCTTTAATATGCTAATCTTATGTAATCCTAGCACCAGTCCTCCAAGGCACATATTGCTATTGTTTTAAAGCTCCCTTTACAACTGAACAAACTGAAGGCAGAGATGTCACAATAAGACTTGAAGATCCTACAACTGGAAATGTAGTATACTGCTTGGTATTTACATTGCCCATGACTAGTTATGTTAAGGTATGTTACTGATCTGCCAGAAACAACCACTGTTTAGCTTAATTTCTCTAGTTTTCCCAACTACTGAGAAAAAAGCTCTGAAGAAACATGATAATAGGGAACTATTATTTTAAAGGTAGGAATGAAAATAATGTAGATCTTGGTATGGGAGAGAGTAAAATTAGAAAAATCATATTTTCACAACAAAGATAAATGATCTTCAGTGGACAAAATAATGGGATGCTTTCCTTAGTCCAGCAGAAAAGAAGTCTGAAAGAAGGAAGGAGAAGATAAGAGCCAGCATGGGATAAAGCTTCACAAAGACAATAGCTTCACAATAACAGCAGATAGACAGGGAAGGACAGGAGAAAGTGAGAAATGACACACAGATATGGTGAAAAAGAAGTCTGTCATTAAACCAAGGCAAGACATGAAGTTAGAATCAGATGAATAATAAGTTTGGTTTTTAATGATTTTTTTTAATGTTCTAGTGATTCAGAAATATTCATTTAAAGAGTAGACAGGAAGTCATTATTATGTGAAAGAAGAATAGCTAGGATCTACTTCTACCTATAACACACTGTTCACTACATTTATCTTCCAGGCAAATGTTTCCAGAATATGTATGACAGAACCTTTCTGACAAATAATACAGGCAGTTATATTACCTGAAAGAGAGGAGAAATGCTAGGTATCATGGAACCCAAAGGCCTTCAGATATGGGTGACATGGAAAGAATATTGTCTCTGAGACAGCAGACTTTGCTATGCTCATAAAAAGCCTGGGGCAAAATGTAGATATTACAGAACCTGAGACTATGGTTCCATATGTGAAGTGTAGAAGATGAAACTTCATAAATTCAAAGAGCATAGGGTTTGATTCCGTACTTTTCTTGATTTCTGAAGGAACATTTTTATAAATTCATGGTCAAAAAAGAATTTGAGGTCAGAGTATGTTATATATGGCTACTTGTTAGGTCTCCATTAAATAAATATCGATTTTCTTAGGCCATCAAGTGGGCCCATCATGCAAAAATCAGAAAACCAATTACATTAGTCAGGTTTCCCCAGAGACAGAACCAAAAGGATGTGTATGAGTATATATGCATTCTCTAGAAAGAGAGAGAGAGAGAGGAAAATAGATTTATTTTAAGGAATTGACCAAGGAGATTATGGAGTCTAGCATAAAATTAACCATTGTAACTATGCTGGTGAAATTTTATATCCACTGACTTTTCTACTATCTGAATTCTCTTATGTAAGCTCTATAAGGTTGTGTGTGTGTGTGTGTGTGAGAGAGAGAGAGAGAGAATACCTTATCCTCAATAGAAAAAGCATTGATTAACTAGAGAAAGTAGTAAAGAATTATACTTTTTAATGACTAATATATTCTTCTTGGAATTTCTACACTAGAATATTGATGCCATAATAATAATAGCTAATACTAAGTACTTCCCATAAAGCAGGTACTTTATATAGACTTCCTCATATGATGGTGCTTAACTTGTATAATTAACTCCTTTGGAGATCGGGACCCTTTTTAGAGAAACATCTGCACGCAGTGGCACCCACATACATACCCACTGTTTTACTGTTTGTTTGTTTTAAATCTATTATATCTCTCTCTGACGTAAGCCACCTAAGCCAAACTCAAAACAACAGGGTTTTGAGGGTTTTATTTATTTATTTATTTATTTATTTTTTTCCCTTAATTTTTCATGATTGCCTGGAGACAGGTTATTCTTCTGCTTCATCTGGTTTCAGCTGGGACATGGGCAGCTTGGAATTCCAAAATGACCACACTCACACAGCTGGCAGTTGGTGCTGGCTGTTGGCTTTTGGCCAGAGCGTCAGTTATCTTCCTCCTGGGGCTCTCCATGTGTCTGCTTGGACTTCCTAACAGTCTGGTGGTCTCAGAGTACTTGGAATTTTTATATGGCAGCTGGCTTTCTTCAGAGCATGAAATCTTAACGCTTGAGCCAGAATTGGCACAGAGCTACTTCCTCTGAATTCATGTTCGTAGAAAGGAAACTACACAAGGGCATGAATATTGGGAGGCATGGCTGATTGCAGGCCCCCAGAGTTATAGCCTACCATAGACAAATATAATTTTGTCTAACAGTTTTAAAAGGCACACACCCATTTCTGAACAAACCCACCTAAAATACCCAAGAAGTATATAAATTTCAAGTTAAGAACTTATGGCTGACATCAAGCCAAGGAATCCATTGTACCTAACCAGTCTAGTGTAGAGAGGAGGATAGATAGTCCTCACTGCAAATAGAATCACACACACACAAGAGCATCAGTGGGGACTGTGCATGGCCCATTCCAGGGACAATGAGGGATCAGTTATCTCAGGAACTAGGAAGGAAGGTTGGAATCTGATTATGTAATATTTTGAAAGGCAGGCTATGGAACTTGAACTTCATTCATCACACACAGGGGAACAAGTGCAAATATTTTTTTTAAAAAAACAGGAGTAACAAACTCAAATGCTGAAATAATTCAGAAACAGCATAAGAATTAAGAAATAAGGAGAATGGTTTAGAGGGAATTGTTAAGGAGTGTTATGAGGTTGTGAAGTTATAGCTCAGACATTAGTTTTAAAGTCAGGGACTCACAAAATTGCCCTAATAAAGAATTAAGGTATAAAAATTTACTGTAGAAAAGGGTGTTGTGATCCATCATATAACAAATATATGACAATATAGAATGCATTATTTATCTAGTATCATTCTGAGTTATCAGATTGGCGAAGAGTTCAGTCAACTTTTATGGCTTCATTTGATATGGAAAAAACAGAAATTAAGCAGGGAATTTTGGGAATTACTTTGTACCCAGAGTTAATAGTTGTTGAGTGTGGCTATAAAGGACATTCTCATTTGGATCCTTCAGGAAAAAAAATAAAAAATAAAAGAAGCCTGTGGGGTCAGAACAACTCCTGAATGTTAGCAGGTTACTTCTCATTAAGGGAGAATGTTAAAGCCTACAGCAAAAATCCTAAAAGGCAGAAAACCATCAGTAGTCATCCAATGTCTGCTTGTCAGCCTATAAATTTCAGAAGCGGATTCCTTCATTTTTTCCCTAAAACGATGCAGGAGTACACACTGGGGGTTCATTGGTAGGGCATAAAAACTCACATTTATTTCAGGGTTGAAATTTCTTTGCAAACTTAGATTTGTTTCTTGCTTTCTGAGGCCACCTCCATTGACCTTCATTATCATCAAGCTTTGGATGTTCTTAGTACTTGGAGTGGCTCTTCCCAACAAGGAGATGGACTAGTGCAGATTTGACAACATTGACACTGGAGCTCCCTTAGGTCTACTGGGCAAGATCTAGGGACTGGACAGGATGGGTTGGGAGTGCCATGTAGGTATGGAATTAACCAAAGTCAATGGGAAACAGGGATTTCTCAATGCTAAAGGTTCTCAAACTTACAAAACAAACAACAACAACAAAACTTTGTTATCTCTCCCCCAGATATTTTCATTTAATTTGCCTGGGATGCAGCCTTGGAATGGGGAATTTTAAAACCTGACCAGATGATTCCAGTGGAAAGCCACCTCGGGGAACAACTGCTTTACTCCCTTGCTTATTATATCCGGCTCTTACCCATCATGCTGATGAGCCACACTTCCTGATTTTGTAAGTATTAAAATTACTTGCCATAAACTGTTTTCCAGCACCTATTCAGAGGTAGAGAATGGAAATAGTAAGTGTCATGTCCGTGGTGTCAAAAGTTATTGTCAGGAAAATACAGAGAAGTCTGGAATATGGTTTTAAGGGATTTTTAACTTTCCTAACAATAAGGTTTCTGTGGTGGATGCGAGGCAGAATCCAACCTGGGAAATTCAGCAGCAATAACACTTGACCTAAGAATGAAAGCAAAAAAAGAGAAAACCCATAGCTGTCTGGACTGATTTTTCACTTAATATGCCCTGGTGTTTTTGGACCACATGCTTTGTCCCCTTGTACTTGATTCAAGGAGTTCCACTCCCTCCCCAACTCAGCAGTACCACATTATCACCTCTGGATTTCCATCCTCTGCTTAGCTGTTTATAATTATCACTTCCTTGTTTAAATGCATAGTTTCTGGCCCTCGATCTGCTAATTGTACTTTAAAGCTCTATTTCATCATGGTTGTTCTGCACCAGGTCTGGCCTTTCTCCCGTTCAATTTATATCTTCAACTCAAGACCCACCAGCTATGATTTTAATCAACTTCTCTCTCCCTCTCAACCCCGCCCCTTTTATAAACTCATTTATCTCTCCTTTTCTTTCATCAACCCAAATATAACCTTGCTGACAGAAGTCACGTTCTGTAACTTTATGTCTATTCCCTGTATGAGAGAACACTTTTCTCAGTTTTGCAGCTCTAGTCTTTACACTGACATAGCAGGAACTTTGTTCTTGGTGTACGAAGAGCTACAAATAAGTGTGTGTGTGTGTGTGTGTGTGTACACATAGTAAGAGAGGTTTATAAGCTGAAATATGGGCAAAGATAATGTTCTACAGTGGACTTGAAAACTAGTTGGACAATCTGTCTTTAACTTTGGTGGAAAACTTTTCAGGTTGAATTACCCTCTTGGGGTTTGAGTCTATTCAAATTGATCTTTTCTATGAGTAGGCACATCATTTTAGAAAGGTTTCTGTGAAGATGTGCTGTTTTCATGCTTAGGGAAGCACAGTGCGTGCTGAGTGAGACCGAAGGAAATGCCAAATTAATTCATTATTTCGGTGGAAATGTTCTTTTCCCCAGAAAGGACCCCTTTAATAAGTCAGGTGGCTGTGTGTGCCTGCGTGCCTGCCTCTGTGGGAAGCTTGGTAATCCTTTACCCCGAAAAACACAGCCTTGGTGTTTGCTGTTTGAGGCTCTTGAATGTAATATTAGTTTACAGTCCCACTCCTGGCCATATTATATAAACAGTGGGAGAAGAATGACAATAGAAATTATGGCAGAGCTTGCTTTATTTAAGCCTTTCAAAATGGACATTGTTGTGTGTGGCTGAGGCTCTGTTTTCAGTGCCCTGCCTGAATAAGTGAATGGCCGCTGTTTCCAGCCAAATGCAGGCGACAGCGGGGCCACTTCAAACCATCAGCGCAACAATGTTATCAAGCGGCTGAGCCCCTGCTTCTCGTCAGTAAGCCATCATTATTCCTCATGAGCCAACTGCAGGAGCCAGCCACAGCAACAAATACACTATTATGCTGCATTTTAATGTGTGCCAATCAGCTTAATTCTAGCCTTGACATTTGTCTCAGGGACTGTTCTTTTCCACAACAGATGCCTGCATGCTTCCTTCAGGTACAGTTCCTGAAGTTTCTAAAGGAGCACATAGGCGCCATGAGAGGTCACCCCTAAAGAAGTACAGAGGAACTCAATCCTGGGAGTGGTGTAGCTTTCACCAATTGCATTCCATGATTTAGTTCAAAGTAATATAACTATAAGGGGCTAAACAATCTGCACATTCACTATGTATGTGAGATCAAATGCTGAGATACCTATACAGCCATAGTGAATTTCTGCTGTCAGAGTTCAACAGAGTCCATTGGTTTCAGGGAACTTGCAGATTCTCTGAGGACTTTTTGTTCATGATGGGAATGGTTGTAAAATGTGAAGGTGATGTTTGCCATCACTGCACATTCAACTACCTGTTTTTGTTTTCTTAGTTTCCTCCTCCCTGCTCTTGAAATCTAAAAGTCTACTGTTTTACCAAATCAATCACAAATGCTTAAGAGTTTCAGAATATCCATGGGTTTTTCCAACTGCCAAAGAAAAATAAAACAAAGGACCAATTAGGTAGTGATGTAAGATATAAACCTGTAAAAAAGTCAGATTTTTTTCTAACTAGCAATTCTCAACTCACTTGTTTCAACCTACTTTCCCTTTAAATACCTAGCTAATAAATATTTACCAATTAAAAGAATTTTCATATTTAGTAATGAAATGCTCACCATGGAGTTACACAGAGAGTTAGCAACTTTTAGGTTGTGCAACCTGCGACAGGGACATCTGATGGAGACATCTGACAAAGACTTTTAAAAAGTGACTAAATTCACTTTTTCAGCCTATTTAAAAATCTACTCTGAATGCTTGGGCCAA
This sequence comes from Xerus rutilus, assembly GCA_028644305.1. Lineage (NCBI taxonomy): Eukaryota > Metazoa > Chordata > Mammalia > Rodentia > Sciuridae > Xerus > Xerus rutilus. The sequence goes on along the minus strand of CM053403.1, from coordinate 21,563,462 downwards.
GACTTTAAACAAAGTTATAATATGGATCCTTAATGATTGTTATCTATGCTTTCAAGCTTCTATGAGATAATCATTAAGACAGTCTTAATTTCTTCAGCATTGTCACATGAGTTTTCATTATGGGAGGGAGTTCACACTGACTACTTGGATCTCAAGTTGGTTCTTTTGATAGGTACATCTTAATGTCTGTCAGTCATTGAAAGAATCAGAAACCTATTCCTTTAACATCTTGTATTTGTTATCCATTGTTTCATAACAGTTTCCTACAAACTTGGTTAGTTTAAGATAATACACACTTGCCATCTCATAGTTTCTGTGGGCCAAGAATCCAGAGATGGCTGAGCTAGGCCATCTGCCTCAGGAACTCTCACAGGGATGCCACCAAGGGGTCAGGCAGGTCTGGATCTCATGGGAAGGCTTTGGTGGAGGAGGATCTGCTTTGAAGCTCACCAATTTAATGGCAGAATTCCATTTCTGTGGAACTATTGGACTAAAAGCCAGAGTTCCTAGCTTACTGTTGACTGAAGGCCACTCACAGTTCTTTGTCCTGTGGGCATTTCCAAAATGGCTACTTGCTTCATCAAAGCATACAAGCAAAGAAGCCAAGATAGAAGTTATGATCTGATAAAACATATTTATGAAAATTATATCCCATCTCTGTACCAAAGTCCATTGGTTAGAAGCAAATCACAGGTCCTGCCTACACTCAAGGGGAGGGGATTTCACACAGGCAGAAATATCAAGAGGCAGGGACAATATTGAGTCATCATAGAGTCTAAACAACATCCTCCTGGCTTTAGGAGATGTGAAAGCCAACAGTCATGCCTATTTCTTCATTTCCATCCCTTCTTAGAGAAAAGAAGCCTTTGTTCATTGGGAAAAGGTAGTCTGAAATGATGAAAGATTTGAATTATAAAGTATTACAAAGATGGAATTATGCTGCTCATAGTAGATATTTTTAAATTATTCCAAATAATGTATTATCCAGGAGAGTCCTATTTGGCTTTCGTTAGTAATTACATGATATCCATTTATAATTATCATTTTGTTTTCATTCCAGTCAATGATTCAGGAAGTATTTCTTACATTTCCAGTACATGATTAATGTGGTAGAGAATACAAATTAAGGTTATGACAAGGTTTGTTCTTTTAAGAGACTTATATTTAGAAATGAGGGGTGGTAAGACAGGAACAAAACATACACAGTTGTAACAGAGAACAAAATGTAATTATATAATCATGTATTAAATGCATTTAATAGCACCCCAACTCTGATACAGGAAAGAGATCAGGGTTGGGTGAAATTATTGAAAGCCTTCTCAGGGGAGGTAGGATTTGAAAGATGCAAGAGGTTTGGATGAAAAGTGAAATAGAAAGTTAGGAAAATATAGACATAAAATCAAGGAAGGCAAGCAGAGCTGGAATTCATAGAGAATATCAAAGAAACTGTCATCAGTGAGGTGAATGGAGTGCAATGGAAAGTATAAAATAAGCAGGACCTGGTTTTAGAAGGTTTTGAATATTGGGCTGAAGATAAAAACCCATTCTCAAATCTTTCTAGATTCTTCAATAGAGGATATAGGCGGTGTTTCTGTTTGGTGAAAAGAGGGCCTGGATGAGAAAGATTTGGAGTGGCAAAAATCTGGGCTAGGCTGGTAGCAATGGAAGCGATGCACTGGAACAGGACGTAGGATGAGGGATCCACAGTTTGGAGATACTGTTTGGATGAACTACACTTGATCTTAGCCAAGAGGCCGAGAATGAATGTTGGATGTACTGATAACAACAGAGTGTGGGCTCATCCCTGCCCACGGTAGCCCTTTTCCTCCATTTGAAATGAATAGCAACAGGGCAGCCATGGGCCTGGTTAGGCTTGTTGGTCAGTTGGCTCTTGTAGGAGATGGTGCCTCTTGGCTTTAAATGCTTGATTCCTGGAATATTAAGCATAATAAGCATATTAATAGAAACTTCAAATGTCCAACAACCTCTAAGAACTGTTGACATTCTAGGTTTTTATTGAAGGGGGTCAGGAGGGACCTCTATGGATCTCTCAAGTTAACCATATATATAATGACACACAGGCAGCAACCATGCTTTATAAGGTGCTCCACAAAACAATAGTTCTGTAAAATTTAACAGGTTTTTTGAAAACAAAACAAAACCATAAACATGTTGTAGAAATGTCCATTTGGGCTAAGTTGGGCGAATCCTGGCTTAGAATTTAAAAAGCACAGAAGCTCCAGTGTTGATGATCTACCAAGAGCAATGTGGGAGGAGCTGTCATCAAAAGTGTTTCCCAAACTTCTTCTGTGATGGAACCCCACATGAGTGTTTACGTGTGCATGGGCAACATGGTCAGGATGAGTGCGCTAGCAAATGCCCAAGTGTTAATAAGTATTTTTTTGTACCAGGGATTGAACTCAGGGGTACTTGACCATGGAGCCACATTCCCAGCCCTATTTTGTGTTTTATGTAGAGACAGGGTCTCACTGAGTTGCTTAGCGCCTCGCCATTGCTGAGGCTGGCTTTGAACTCGCAATTCTCCTGTCTCAGCCTCCCAAAGTGCTGGGATTACAGGCGTCCACCACCGGGCCAGGCTTGTTAATAAGTTTTTGATGAAGTCAGCAGCTTTTCAGGAATTCATTGTTAGGTCTCTTCTTGTCATAACTTCCTTTGATACTTTATACAAATGTGTTATGAAGCTATTTCCTAACAGTGCCCTTCCAGAAATTGAGTAAGAGAAAAACAATGTTTCTTTTAAGCATCTTGAGAAAGAGGCCTAGGAAGAGAAATTACCCAAAGGAAGGATGTCACTTGCCTGGGATATTAGTAATTCTTTGAGTTCTTCCACCACCTTTATTCAGTGGGCAGATGGGTTTCAACACTGCATTGCTCATCTCTAGTTTTGGGAACTTGGGTAAATTACCTCTCAGCTCACTCCATCATTTTTCTGGTTTTTCTTTCCCCTCCCCATTAATTTACCTTGTTTTACTCTATGAAAATTTTAGAAATTTTTTAGAAATACTTTTGCAACTTGAAAGAGGTTCCATAGAAAAATCAGCTAATGCTGTAAATACATATTTTGGAATGCATTTAAAGTTAAAAAAATTCTTTAATTAAGCTATTTAGAGTTTCATTAAATTTGCATTCCAGATTGTTGGACCTAGATGACTAAGAGAAACGGTCATAAGAGGTGGCAGTTAGTAAATAGATTGGTGGTGTCCTGAGGCATTCCATTAACCTACTTGGTTAAACATCATCTCACCTGATTTTTTCATTCAAAAATATGCTATTTTGTTTTGTAGTTCATAGTAGAAATGGCCATATGTCTGTGTCCCATCATTTTGTGTTTCATTTGCAAGATTTGCAAGGTTTCTAACATGGTTTGTGTCAATTAACCTTTTGTAGATGGAGGAAGGGGAGAGACTGAATGTTCTATTGCTGGTAGGATACCAAAACGTTTCTAGTTTATGTTTTTTCTTTCTGTGTCCTAAACAAAACCTCGTGCTCTCTAATGAGATCTACAAATTTCTCCCTGGAAGCCCACATAATGTGGGTTATTATAATTATTGGAATTTATTTTTTTCATTTAGATGTTCCATAAATCTTTGAAAAACAGAGTCCATAAGTGGCATTCCTCTAATAGATTTGCTTAGGATATAAGCCTTGGAGGTTATTTACATATGCACTATAGTTAGAACCATGGCAAGGATGAAGTTGCCCCTGGAGAGAGTATACTTTCATGTTGACTGTAAATCCTGAGAATACAAATTTTCTATGAGACTCCTAGTGTTTTTAACCTAATCAGATTTGTTAATATCCATAAGAGAATAGTTCTGACATATAGAAAGCACAACTCAAGAAATGACAGCATTATTATTATTATTATTATTATTAATTGAGCATCTTCTGTATTCGAGGTGAGGGGAATGCAGCCGGGAACAAAATTTCCAGAAATAACAATTGGTTATTGGTTTAGGTCTGAGTAAAAGACAGAAAAGCTATTCCTTCAAAGTCACAAATACTAGATTCTCACCCTTAACATGCTGACTTTCAAAGCATGTGGCTATTCTTAGGACCTAGCAATGATTCTTTAGGGCCATGACCTAACAGCCACCAAAACAACTCCTATACTTCATCCATTTCTTCTTTATTTAGCTGCCCTTTCCTCTCTCAATTCCTCAGGATTGTTATTGAGCTAAGTAGTAGAATTAGTTGCCCATTAAGATTTGCTAGTTTGTTTTCTTGGGTATTCCATTCCTAGCCTTTTTGTATCAGTTAAGATGCACTTTAACTTTCGCATTTCCAATTCACTGCATTCAAATTCTCTCATTGTGTGGCACTACAAACCCACCCCAGAGGAACCAGCCACTCTCCCTACTGTTTTCCACCTCTATTCTACTCCTATCACACGAATGGCATTTCATTATTTAGATGTTGAACCCACAGAGCACAGGAGCTAGGTATTAATCATCTCTGTGTTACTATCACCTAGCACAACATCTGCATCATAAATATTAGTTGAATTGAACTGAGCAGGCACAAAAAAAAATAACACTGCCAGGAATCATAGACAGGAATGTATTTCTGGTCAGCCTTTACCTTGTCTCCAATATACACAGCTGGGAGGGAACCCAGTTACACGAAAACTCACTTGGGAAACTGCGTGACTTGGAACCATGACCGTTAGAAGAGAAACTGTCTTGCTTCTTTTAGTGAATACTTATCAGAAAATTGAATAGGCAACTGTTTGTAAGAACTTACACAAAACTAGGATGTTTTAAATGTACTTAGTGACTTGTAAATATTTGTTTTTTATGTGTATGAAGAACTTGAATCTGAATGTGTATGCTAAGGAAATTTGCCCTTCTGACAACCTGCTATGAATGTTAACAATATTTGAAATATTTTGTTGCTAATTAGCCAATTTGATGTTTGGCTGCTGCCTTGGGGAATTTACAATGACCTATTACAGTTTAACACTAGGCCAATTAGGTAAAGCCTTTAGCTTCCTGGAAATGCCTAAGCATGCGATGGAAGGAAAAAATGACATCCTACCTAGGTTACTAGACGTTAACCAATTCTCTACCCACTCCCACTTAGGAGATGTGGATAAGCTTCCCCCAAACTACAGTTCTGTGACTCAGTGAGCATTCACAGTCCTTCTCATGTTGATGGTGGAGGTAGTGGTAAGAAAGTGGGGTGGGGGTGAAGGAGGTTGGCTACATCTCTCTCCCCATCTTCCCCACAACCACCATGCTGCTGTGTCAGTCTGCATGAAGCCCAGTTTCTTCCCTGAGTTCTTAAAAATCTGCTTGCACTTGAGTTTAGTAACTTTCTTAAGGAGTCAGGGAATGAAGCAGGAATGAATGCAGGGTTTAGTTGTAGAGGATGTGTCTTAGTTTGTTCAGGATGCTGTAGTGAGAGACCATAAACTGAGTGGCTTATAAACTACAAGAATTTATTTCTCACAGTTCTGGAGGCTGAGAAGTCCATGGCTCTGGCAGATTCAGTGTGTGGTGAGGGCCCCCCTTCTTGGTTCACAGATGGTGCCTTCCATGTGTCCTCAAGGGATGGCTCTCTCAGGTTTCTGTTATTAGAGCTTTGATCCCATTCAGGAGGGCTCCACTTTTCTGACCCAATCACTGCCCAAAGGTCCTGCATCTTAATATTATCACTGTGAGGATTAGGGTTTCGGTATATCAATTTGGGGTGGAGGACCCAAACTTTGAGATCATAACTGGATGGATATTCAGATCAAAACAGAACATACTCACAAACACACACAGAGGGAATTGCTTATGTGAATGTGGGGGTGAGTAAGCAAGTCTGAAATCTGTAGGGCTATAAAGGAAGCTGGAACTCATAAGCAGGGGCCATAACTGCTATCCACGGTCAGAATGTTTTCTTTTACAGAGAAGCCTCAGTCCTGCTTTTAAAGTCTTCCACTGATTGAATCAGTCCTACTCGTAATATCCATAAATTGTGGGGTTTTCTTAAAAGACTTTAATTAAAGTCAACTGTTTAGAAACCTTAACTATATCCACAACATAGCATCATAGAAACCTCTAGATTAGTGTTTGAGTAACAGGAGACAATAGCCTAGACAATAGCTAGATAATAGCCTAACTAAATATGAAAAAAAGCCATTGCAGATGGGTAAAAAAAAAATGGTTACTCTAAAACATGCTTAGAATACTTTTTAACAAAATGTTTAATATTTAACTAGTGGCAGAACCCCAATTTATACATACCTAAGAACTTTGCTTTCCTAGTAAACTCTCCACTGAAGTATTTTCCAAATATATAAAGGTATTAACACCTAGTGTGCTTAGTCAATTTTACACCACTGTGACACCATAACTACGGTAAACAACTGATATGGAGGAAAGGTTTATTTGGGCTCACTTTCAGAATTTTTAGTCTGTGGTCACTTCGCTCTGTTGCTTTGTGGGAAGCACGTGGTAGAGGAGGTTTATTCACCACATGGCAACTAGGAAGGAAAGAGAAAGAAAGGAAGGTTCTGGATCCCAGGATCCAGCTCAAGGCACACCTGAAGTGACCTAACCTCCTCCTACCAAGTTGTACCTTTCAGAGATTCCACCATCCTCCAGTCGTGCCACAGGCTGGGGACCAACCTTTAAACACATGGGCCTTGAGGTACATTCAAGATACAAACTATAGCAGCAAGTGTGTAAATTTAAAAAGTCATTCTGATTTGTACTTGGCTTGCTTTATTTATTTTATTTAGAAAGTCTTGAAGTAAATTGTGATTATAACCTGCAAATGAAAAAAAATGGGGTCATTTAAAAGATAATATATAGCAATCAGTATGCTAGATACTGTAAATGAAATGCCAAATAATCATAGACTGACTTTGCCTCCAGGAATTTTATGGTCTAGTCATGGGAAAAATATGTGAATCAAATATTGACATCATTTTCACAAACTGATAGTTGCAATGAGTCTATATTGAATGATTCTTCACCTTTTCTGGGGTATTAGAAAGCTGACCTGAGGAGGAATGTTTGGGCTGGATTTGAAGAATGAGCAGAAGTTTCTTGGGTGAAGAAGAAGAGAAGACATTTCCAGATAGAAGTAGAAACCTACGTGAAGACCCTGACCAAGGCCAAGAACTCCGGACCACAATAGGTCAAGGAGAACTTGGCAAAAGAAGATGGAGTGTCAGTCAATAGATAAACTTCTGGTAGGACCTTATAAGGTGGAAGTTCTAGTCTAGCAACTAGACAAAAATAGCAAAAAATTAACACCAGTATCAACAAATCCTTGTGCTTTATCCATGGCAGATTATTTCTAATCAATTGTGAACCCAGATTTGAGAGTCTCTGAACATTTCAGATCAGCAATACTAATCAATCTGATTTGGTACTTTAGATAAATAAATTCTATTTTATTAAATTCTTTTGCTTTTCTTTATAAAATACAAGATGGTTTTGGTAGGGGGTTGTTCCCAGATAAAATTCAGCACAACCAATTTAATTTGAATTTTAAATAAATAATTTTTGGTGTAAGTACTTCTCATTTAATATTTGGAATATTCTTAAACTAAGAAAGTATTTGTTGTCTAAGTGAAATTTATTTTTACCAGTTATTTGCAAACCTGATAATCCTAATTTGGGGGAATTTATTGAAATAACAAAGGTTGAAAAAAATCTACAACACAGCCCATAATAAATGTTTATTCATTCAATTGGTTCATTTATTCTAAAGGTATAATTTTAGGAACAGAAGTAAAGTATATTGGCTTCTGACTTTTCTTCATGTATTAATTATGAAAATTATTCAGAAAAGGTTTGAAACTGTATTTTAACTGCTATACAATATTACTTGTGTAGACTACTGTTCTCCATTATTTTTTACTGTTCCCAATTAGTAAAAAAACCCCGCAATGCATTTATTTCCTCTGTTTCTATTTTCTAATGAAAATAATGCAGTTTTAATGGCATCTCGGTATAGAGGAAGAATGCCATAGGATTAACCAAATAACTCACAACTTAGTAACAAAAATAAATTAATAGTAACTTTAAATTAAAAAAATAATGGTAGCTATTCAAATCATAAATGGCTCCAGAAATTTTCTGATACAATGAAAACAAATCACCCTTCCTGAATTTTGTGGGGCTTCCGGTAATCCGCAAGTGTTCTTATGCAATAGGAGTTTTTCATTCCTGCTAAGCACTATATGGCAGACTTCTTAGAAGAATATTAAATTATATTCCCCAATAAATTCTAGCAGCTTCCTAGCTTTAGTTTAGGAATGCCAAATTTGAGTAGCCATTATCAACTTCATTAGGAATTTACTAGACAATAAAGTTTGGTTGTTTATAGCAACTAAAGTCTATGGAATTATGGGCAATTCACACAAAAAGACCAAAGCAGGGTTGCAATTATACATCAGTGTGAGGGTCATTAGGGAGCCCCATGTGGGCCACACTTGGAGAATTACTGATCTGGACAGGAGTCTCATTTTTCTCTGGCATTTAAATGCTGAAATAGGTGATAGATGTTACAATGTCTTGATCTATAAATTTAGGTGAACCTTATAAAATAGAAACAATAGCAACTTCTCATTTTTATCACCAAGTATTCGGAAAAATGGGAGATTTCAGAAAAAATACCAGAGCACTTGTACCTCTTAGGTTCAGAATATATGATCTATTGTACCTTTAATTAACTCTTGTATCTCAGTGTGTTTAAGATGAGTATTACTTCTCTTCTTAAAGAATTTACATTGCATGTGTCACTACCATCTTTCTTCATGGGAGTTGTGCTCTGTTGACCACACTTGTGTTATATTCAAGAAGGATGCTCTTCTAGCCCCTCTGCGTGCTCACCCAGATTCTTTTTAGTAAGGGTCCTGTAATTAAGGTTGGGAGGCGTGGCTGTTGACTGAGCCCCTGCAGATTGCTCATTAACATGCCATCTGAACAATTTAATAACCTTTTTAATTAATCTAAAATTGGCATGTCCCTCTTCAGGCTACAGTGCAGCTTGTGCAAGAGTGGGTCTCTTGGTAGTTCTCAATTTAGCTTATTATTTGAAACTTAAATCTGCCCAGGCTAATGAGCGTGACCAATTCCTCTTACCAAGACCACGGAGGAGTCTCCATCTGTACTTCACTAAAGGATGAGAGGAACAGATGTCTTCCGGTGGTATTCTGGTTCTTGGCTTTTTAAAAAAGTTCCCATCAGTCTAGAGATAAAAGAAAATAATTTATAGAGTGATTGAAAGTTACTTTTTGCTGTATTTTTTTAAAGCATGGTATTTTTTATGTTCAGGTTTGATGCTTTGAACCCTTGTTCTCAATTAATTCTGTTTACTTTGGTGCTGGGTAGAATTTGAAATAATTTACTAGTTTTTGATAATTGTATATTCTTTTTTTTTTTTTTTTTAGAATGTATACAAGAAACTAGTCACAATTTTTATTTTATTTGGCACTGGAGACTGAACCAAGGGGTACTTTACCACTGAATTACATCCCCAGTCCTTTATTTTCATTCATATTTAAAAATTTCGAGACAGTCTTGCTCAATGGCTGAGGTTGGCATGGAACTTGCAATCCTTTTGCCTCAGCCTCCCAAATTGCTGGGATTATAGGTGTGCACCACACCTGGCAACCAGTCACCATTTAATTGAATTAGACTTCAATACAGGGAGGATTGTCTCTCTCCTTTACTGAGGTAGATTACATTCCTCTAATACACGGAAAGACAATACTTTCTTCTCATAATCACTGAGGAAGAAATTTTCTTTCTTGATGGACCAACACTACTTTTTTTTTGTTGCTCTTTTCCCTTCTCCTTTCTTTGATTTCCCCTTTCCACGAAGCTTCTTTAGACGCTTTTGTTCATCCTTAAAATCCTGATGCTCATCTCTGTAGAGGCCAAGAAAACGGAGTGTGCCCATGAGAGCAAAATATGTGTTGTGATTTGGATACCAGTCATAAGTCTCCTTCCTCTTGGCTAGTGGCTGCTCACTAAATAGTTTTACTACTTTCATGGACTTGGAATCAGTTGGCCTGGCAACTTCACCGAAGAGCCGGGCACTCAGACGAGTCATGCGCAAAGCATATTCTGAAAGTGAAGACATTTCTTGAGCAGCTGGGAGACTCCTGGTCCTGACCTGCCTCGCCCACGCGCCCCTGTCCTGGAAGGCCCCGATAATTGGATATTCTGAACCCTTAGTAATCTTGGAGAAAAAGGCTATGTTAGTGAATTTTAAAAATATTTTTGGCAAGGTTGGGCTTATACATGTTTGTTCATTGATTTGTTAACCTATAAAGCTAAGACTAGAAGATATTTGGGGGAGGGAGGCTACTGGGGATTGAACTCAGGGGCACTTGACCACTGAGCCACATCCCCAGCCCCATTTTGTATTTTATTTAGAGACAGGGTCTCACTGAGTTGCGCTTTGCTTTTGTTGAGGCTGGCTTTGAACTCGCAATCCTCCTGCCTCAGCCTCCCAAACTGCTGGGATAACAGGCATGCCCCACTGCACCCAGCCTAAAAGATATTTTAAACTTGAGAAAAATTGTGTGTGTGTGTGTGTGTGTGTGTGTGTGTGTGTGTTACCTGGCCAATACTCTCCAGTGTTTGAGCTACTTTCCCCTAGCTGAAGAGAAGATTGCCCTTCTTAAAAATGTTCCCTCATTTTATCTGCGGGTCCCCAAAAAATGCCTCTCGTGGGCCTACTGTCCTGTTTTTGGGTCACATCCATCATCTATCTCCACCTTCGTCCCCCAGCTCAGGCTTACTTGTTTCTACCTGGGATGGAACCCCTCAGCTGCACTTGCTGAGAACCCCGACTGTTCATGCTTAAAACAAACATTAACTGAACATTAAAATGTGCCAGGTGGCTCTGCTAGGACTCTGTGACAAACTTCTGGTGTATGTGCCTGTGCTGCTATCTCCAGACACTCGCCCAGAGCTTACTGGAGTAGGACAGTGGAGCCACAGTCCACACGGAGGAGAATGTCCTCTGCCCAGTCTGACGGCCCCTGTTGATGACAGCACTTTAAAGCAGCTTGGCACCTGTCCTCCCCCTCATCAAAGTTTCTTTCAAATAGCATCCAACTTTAGTAAAACAAGGAAGCTTTGAAACATAGGTTCTCCTGGTTTGCTCCATCAAAGACTCAAAGATGTTAGGATAAGATTTGTCACCTTTTAAGCTCCGGGCACCATGCTGGGCAGCCATCTATGTGAGAAGAACACTTATCCCAAAAGCTCTGCCTGGAAGCAGCACGTGCATGCAGCCACTTCTCTGACCCACATCAATCAAGATGAAATATTTTACATCTGGAAGCGCCAAGTTCTACCAGTTTTCCCTGTCCCAGTCCTTGCACTGCTACCTCCCATTGGACAGCATCAAAAACCAAGAAGGTAACAGTGATGGATTTCTTAGAATCTTCTACCATCTCTCAGAGACCTCAAGGAGCAGGCCAGGTGACATCCCGATGCAAGTCCCAGCCTCTGGCTGTTAGTCATTTCATTCTGTCAACACATGGACATTCCAGCCACCATAATGTCCTGGGTTCCTGCTCCCAGGGACAAAGGTGGCTGCACTTCACAGAAGGAGGTAATGAAGACAGAGCCCTCTGTTGATGGACTCCTGGGCAGTGGGGCTCACCACTGTTTATAAACACTAGGGATCCTAATTCCGCTGGAGCTCCACTAAAGCTTGGCTTATGCATTTTATGTTCTGTGGGATTGTTTTGTTGCTCCTTGAGAACTCTGAAGAAGAAACTGCCATTTAAAAAAACTTATCAAATGCACTCACAGGCCAGCAGACTGCTTGTATTTTTTATCAGCTCCAAGTTCAGAAGCACTTTTCTTTCAGCCACGCTCCAAACACTCCTGCCACTTCCACGCACGCCTCATTAATATGGATGAAGGCCTATATGATGTGATTCTACATCACGTACAACCAGAGAAATGAAAAGTTGTGTCCCATCTGTGTACTATGAATCAAATGCATTCTGCTATCATGTATATACCTAAGTAGAATAAATAAATTAAAAAAATATATTGATGAAGGACTTAGTCCCACGGTAGGGCTTCTTGTAAAAAGTTGCTGTGGAGAGGTTCTCCCCTGTAGTGAATTCTTCTATTCTACCCGTGACTGGAGAGTGAGCCATATAACTGACAGCGGAAAGTGCTAGAGGGTATGTTACATAAAAAAGATAAATAGAAGAGGTCCTTTTGCATATCTTTTTAATTGGAAGGAAATGTAGGCTTTTGAGTGACAATACTTGCTACTTTTCCCTAAATATAGTACCTTAAAAATATAGCACCTTAACAGGCATCTGGAAAAGCATACAGATGTCGACTCCGTAGTACAGAACATGTGTCCTGGGATGAGCTATTTCACCTCTCTGATGTGCAACAGCCCCCTCTTGAACATGAAGAGCACTGGGTTATTGAAGAACTGATTATGATGATATGTGTGTCTCCTGAGAAATACAGTTCTCTTCCTCTTCCCCTCTTTAAGGGGTAGAAAGAGGAAATGCAAGCCCGCGCTGGCAGGGTTGCCATTGACCTCCGTGACTCCTGCACACAGCGGTGCCTCCTCCTCTTCGGTGCCTTCCATACCCCTCCTTCTCAGCACCTGACTTCTTTTTTTTTTTTTTTTTTTGGTACTGGGGATTGAACTCAGGGGCACTCGACCACTGAGCCACATCCCCAGCCCTATTTTGTGTTTTATGGAGAGACAGGGTCTCACGGAGTTGCTTAGCACCTCGCCGTTGCTGAGGCTGGCTTTGAACTCGCGATTCTCCTGTCTCAGCCTCCCTAAGTGCTGGGATTACAGGCTTGAGCCACCGCGCCCGGCAGCACCTTACTTCTTACAGCCTTGCTTTGCAGTGTGTGTGAGGGGACAGGGAGGGGGCATGTTGCATTGGCTAAATGTCAGGTTGACTTCTGTGCCCCTGTTTGTGTCTGCAGAAGCTCTGCTTGGGAGGACTCCACTCTGCCGAGTGTTCTGTCACGTTTAAGAGGAGAACAGCAAAGATGCAAACTGCCCAGACTGCTCCAGGACACAAAGAGACAGTTCCAGTGGACAAGTGTGCAGGAAGGGAGGAGGGCAGAGGGTGCACTGGTTGAGGGGCTTGTGAGGCTGCACGACTTTAGGACACTTGCTTCTGGAGGAGGGGGTGAAGGCAGCGCACATTCTTTAGGTCCTTTCTTCCCCATTTGTTAGCAGATTTATTGGATTTCTTACGGACCAAGGGAATATTGAAACTTGATGGCCTCAGACCCTGGTGGGCCCTACACAGTGCCAGACTCCAGGCATCTTGGGACTCTTCCCTTGCCAGGGTCCCTTGAGGATTCTGGGAATAGGCTCCTTTGACATGCAGAGATGAATAGCATCTTTGCTGAAGGTGATAGGAATATGACATAGGACATTACACAGATAGCTAAAAGTTATAATTTCCTGGTGGCTGAAACAGCCCCTCCCCAAGTTCCTCCTCTGTCCTTCCCAGTCTTCTCTTCCTGAACCTGGACTGTGCTTCCTAAGAGAAATCTCGCTCCCCCCAGGATGCTCAGGAGTTCAGGCACTGTCTAGTGTGAGCTTTGCTGCTGCTCCTTCACCTGATCTCAAACACAGGCCCTCTGCAGAGAGGGCTTTGATTCTGGAAGAGGCAGAACATTATAGTGTCCCAAGATCTGGGTTCTAGTCCCAGCCCTCATCAACACTGTGACTCTGGGCAAGTCACTCTCCCCCTGGGGACCTGGGTTACCTCTGCTGTAAAATTAGGGGGCTAGACAAGGGGGTCTTTGGAGGCCCCTCCCACTCTAAGAGTCTCAAACCCAGTGGCTCTAATTGCCTCCTTAGAACTCCAGGGAATGTCTTTCTAGCAATTGTCCTTCTGGCTCCTGTCTTCCCCACTCCCCACTGGGCTCTGCCTCCAAGGAAACAAAAGCAGCTGCTATCTCCTCTGGGATTCCCTCTGAATCTGTGGGCCCCTCTCCTCAGTATATGTGCACAGGCCTTCTCTGTCTCTAACTCTGAGGGCCTTGGAAGGCTGGTGGTGACCTTTCTGAACCCAGCTCTTTTCTGCTTTTTTTTGCTGGCATACCCGGCCTCTGTCCCAGGTGAGATTAAATTTTACTCATTATTCCCCACCCTGCACCTGGATTTAGTGAGGGCACTTTTTAAGTATCCATGTGTGTGGTTGCTATGATTAAAGCGCTCGCAATTCAAGAGAAAGCTCTACTAGCTCAGATGCAAATACAGTGAGTGGATGGGGAAGGCTGATCTCATGGAACTGTCCTGGGAGAAAAACAAATTCAGAGATTCCACAGCTGCCCTTTAGAGATGGCCTCTTTGCTGTAAACCAGGCTAGTTTCATGTATTTTAAAAACCAGGCACAAATGGAGTTAAGAGGATGGTTTAAAAATTAGCCAAAGGAGCTGGCTCTGTGAATCTTCAGAAAAAACTCTTAATAAATTTAGTAGCGTGAAGTATTTCTGGCCAAGAGACTAGAGATGTGAGTGAGCTTGGGAGAAGGGGGATCTAGTTAGAGACCAAAGAAACCAATGAGTGGATGAATCCAGAGCATCAGAGGTCTAAAAATAGAGATTGAGGGAAAGGTCAAGAAGATTTGGGGAAATCTTTGCAAATTGAGACTAGAGACTGTGGCCCCAGCAGATAGGAGATGCTGCAGTGATTTCTAGTCCCAGAGAAGAGCAATTGTTCCCTATCCTTAACTTTCTTGTACAGGAGGGGGGGGTGGGGGAGTGGTCATGGATGGCAAATTTGGGTTCAAAGTTAGGGCTTTGTGGGTACTGTTATTTCTGATTTATTCAACACTCTCCATTTGGCCATTGTTAGGTGAACTTCAAGAGTGTAGGTTAAATGAAATGGGTTCAAATCCCTGGTCTGCCCACTTAGTCATTGTTACCCTCTGCCTCAATGTCCTCATCTGTAAATTGGAAGTAATGACAGTAATTGCCTCATAAGGTGGTTAGGAGGATTACAAGTGCCCGAAGTATGCCTCATATATCGAGGGAATCATTAAATGCCAAATACTATTATTTTTCTATTTATTGTGATCTCTAATAAGAGCCAGAGGACAGAAAGACACTTGAGCTAGCTTGGATGTATCAGGGTTGCCTGGAGGACTGTGGGGATCCATCCCCAGAGTTTCTGATTTCCTGGATGTAGGATATGGTCAGTTGAACCACTGCTTCGGCCTGTACACAAGACATGTACAAATGAGACCATTATTATTTAACAAACACCTTGTATGTGCCAGACTTTGCACATATATACAACACAGGTATTATTAATATTGACTCATTTACTCCTTATGAAACCCTATGAGGTACGTTCTAGTATGCCCACTTTAGAGATGAGAAGACTGAGGCACAGAGAGATCAAGTCACTTGCCTAGACACCCTCAGGTAGATATGACAGTGTTATAAAACTGAGTAAGTGACACAAAAGAGGCACAATCTGTGAGAGGAGGCACAGAAACTTTAGGGTTCTCTGGAAGTGCGTGTAGCCTCACACGTGGGGATGCGTGCAGTAGACTGCATGCTGGCTTGGGTCCTAGTCAGAGCCTTGGGTTAAGGGACTATAGGTGTCATGAAAGGATCAGAGACTCTGGAGGCAGAGGAAGGTTAGAATCCTGTCGCTGCTCTGTGCCAGCTCTGCAGCCATCAGCAAGAGGGTCTTCTGGGCCCTTTCCCTCATCTAAAAGAAGAGGATAAAAACCACGAGGATAACCAAACCTAACTAGCAGGGCTCCTTCAAGAACCAACCAAGGGAGCTCATATATAGTCTTTGGAAGATAACAGATGCTCATGGAAGGTTAGTTGCTTTCTTGTTTTCTCAGCTCACTGGCCTCTTGTCTTCCTGTGCCATCACTAATGACTTTTGCTTGATGTAGACAAATACTAATTTCACCCAGATTACCTTCTACTTTACCTGACTTCAGTTTCTCTTTGTCAATTTAAAGTATATTAGGATGTAAGAATTCAAAAATACCTTAGGTCATTTATTCTTGACTGTGCATCCAAGTGACCTGTGGATTGAAATATATATACACATATGTTTGTGCACATTTATATATTTTTTTCCTGGCTTCCTGTGGTGGAATGGATTATTCTTCAGAAATGTTCACATTTCCCTACTAATTTCTATGGGAAGTGCGTATGTCTTCTTTCTGATATTAACCAAGGCTTTGTTTGGACCAACTGAGTGTTCACAGACGTGGTGTACGTGTTACTAAACTTTGCATTGTTGTCCCCCAAATACCTGACAAGACAACATAGAGAAGGAAAGACTAATTGGGCTCATGGTTTCAGAGGATTCCATCCATGGTTGACTGGAGGGAACATCATGGCAGAAGGGCATAGTAGAAGAAAGCTGATCAGCTCAGGGCAGCGGGGAGGTAGAGGAGAGAGAGAGGAAGACAGATATTGTCCCTGAGGCCATGTCCCCATTATGTACTTTCTCCAGGCTTGCCTCACTCAGCCTAATTACCACCCACAGTCCATTCAAATTATTAACCCATCAAATGCATTAAAATACTGATGAGGCCAGAACTCTCATGATCCAGTCATTTCCTAAAAGTCCCATCTCTGAACCTGGTTGTGTTGGGTTCATGGTTTCAGTGCATGAGATTTGGGGAGGATATTTCAGATCCAAACATAACAGGGTAGGAGAGTCATGAAACGAGCCTGTGAAGTCAAGCTGGTTCTTTTGCACGTCTGCTACTGCCATCAGGTGTTCCCCATCAAGCATTCTGGTCCCTGAATGGGATGAGAGGCACATGGATTAGAGCTGAGCTGCCCCCTTGGAGCCCAGCTTCCATCAAGCAACCCCCAGCTGATACCCAAATGTGACTAAGCCAAGATCACCATTTCCCACGAAGCTACAGGTTTGTGACCTTATTGAGAATGTTGTGGTTCTTTGTTCAGGGCCTGATTTTGCCTCCATCTCTTGATATTCTGAATAATAGGCTTGGGGCCCAGGAATCTGCATTTCCAAAAGCTTCCCCTGGTGATTCTTATATTTAGCTAGATTTGGAGGCCACTGATCTCATCTAATCCCCTCTTAGAGGGAAAAGCTGAGACCCAGAGAATAAAGTGACTTACCCAAAGTCTCAGTACTTGGAAGGGTTAGTATTAGAATCCTTGACACTTTAATACTCTTTACTATATCTCACTGTTCCCGTAAAATATTAACATGGTAGAAGAAATTCTTCATGTCTCCATAACTTAAGATTCTCTGGGAAGGAGTGTTTCAACCCCATACTGATATCAACCCTTTGAAACCCACTGATGAAAGGAAATATACAGCAGGAAGAGTATATTGACTTTGGTTGTAATTGCATTTACTGTGCCAAATGACTCAGCTCCAGGTAAAAATGTGGTCAGTAGACCATGCACTTTAGAGGAAATTTAAAGTACAGTATTCTTTTTCAACTTGGGAAAGTTTATGTGATTTCTAGGCAATTATTTCCTCTAAGAATAAAAGTATATGAGTTACTCTTTCATCCTCTTCCTCTTGCTGCAGCTTCTCCTCATTAGTGGTCTCCTTCCTCTTGAGCTGCAGTAATACCCTCAAAGTACTGAATCTATTACAGCTGAAGCTCGTCTTGCATACCTGACAGAAATACAGATTGGCAAACTGAAATGTCTATCTCGATTCAGACTCAGATTCTCACATTCGGGGTAATATTCATTGAGCACCTGCTATGTGCTCAGTGCTATGGAAATTGCTTTCACATGCACTATTTTATTAAAAGCACAGAAATTGACAAGGAGTGGTGGATATATGCAGACTGTGTAAAAAGAGAAAAGAGACACTCATGGCTTGAGGCCATTACTGCGAACGCTGTGACGTCTCTCTATTTACCCACACTCTCCTGTTCAATCTCCCTCAGCCATGAAGCAGGGAAGACTTCTCTGCCCCATCTTGCCCTCTAGCCTAAACATCACCTTTACCCTACTTTGTTGACTATTTCAGAGATGACTTAAAGAAGGAAAGCCAGACAAGGTGCTAAATGTTTCTTGCCTGAACCAGGCCTAAGGCTCTTATTGATTCCCATGTGGGTCAGTCCAGTGTCTCCCACATCTTCTCACCATTTGCGTCTCTCCTGTGCCATCTCTCTTACCCAACTCAGCTTTAAGAATGCCATAGTCCAAGACCCGAGGGATGTCATTCCTACAGACTTCCCTGCTGGAAACCTTCACTGAGCTTCCTTTATTACATTGTTGGACTCCCCAAAACCTCCCCCACTCTGCTCTGGACAATGCCTTCACTCACTCCTGACTCTCCTGCTTTTTCTTCTTGACCAGGACAACAGCGAGGGTCTCTGCTCGCATGCACACACCCCACACCCACTCGTACCATGGTAATAATCTCTGCTCGCGGGCCTTTCCTCAGGCTTTCTCCACTTCTCCAGGGATGGGAGAGACTCTGACTCTATGTTCACATGGGTGTGATACAGTAGGGAGTGGTGGGGAGCATGGCCAACTGGAGAGGGCAGACCAGGTCTAACAGGCACTATACAGCCCTTGTGACTGAATGCCACCATGCTGTGGTGTAGCTTAATATTGATGTATCTTCTGCATTTTGGGAAGCAAGAAGTTCATATTTTATGTGAAATCTCTAAATTTTTAATGGGGAGGCAGTCATTTGAGGCCAAAACAAAACAACAAAACAAAACAACTTTGTGCACCAAATAAGACAACTCTGCACCTTTTGTCTGTTCAAATCCTATGAATGAATGAAAAGGAAAATTATAGCATCTTACACTTGGAAGTGAACTTGAATTCATATGGCCAAATTTTCTGCCCCAAACAATAATTCTTTCAGCAGCATTTCTCACAGGTTAATAGGTATATGGCTTTGCTGTTGCATTGTAACAAATTGCCCCAAAGTTCTGTGGTTTAAAAAACAGCCATTTATTCTCATACACGAGTTTGCATGTTGTTGAGGTGGCTTGCTTCACATTTCACAGCTTCCTCTTGGGATCTGTGGGCAAATAAGAATATTCTTCTCATAGATAGCAGAAATACAAGAGCGCATTGCCAACCACGCACACACCTTTTAGGAACAACTGGAAATCACTTGATGTCTTACCAACTTATGATTGGTCAAATAAAGTCACACGATTAGGCACCAATTCAAGAGGCAAATTCTATCCACTACCAGGCCATTGCAGGAAGGCAGATGGGATGTGGGCTGAAGAATTGGTCCCTATCGATCATTAATTCTGCCATACTTGGTGCATGTTCTTAATGAAGAGCACATTTTCCCAATTAGACTGTAATTGAGAGCTCCAACACTAGCTTTTACTAGAATATGTCTTTATCAATGCTTCTTGTAGAACATAGCAGCATCTTAGAGTGTCAAGGACACTTCCTAGCTCAAATAATTTGTCTCCCTGTTTGTTAGAACTGACACCTACGCATGATAGCTACTGTTTATTCAGCACCTACTAATTTTCAGATACTGTACCTGGTGTTTTATAGATTGCTTCTAAACCTTGCAACTAGCCCTCCACGTAGGTATCATTAATCCTATTTACCTTTGAGGAAAGTGAAAATCAGAGAACTTAAGTTACCCCAAATTATATCACTTGAAAATGCCAGAGCCTGAATCCAATGCATCCGTCTGACCCCAGAGCTACCATGTTGTCAGTTTCACATGTTGGTGTGAATTTTTAAGAAGAGAAGGATAGCTGTGCATGAATTCTAGAAAATCAATCTACAGTGGACCAAGAGATGCGCACTCAGGTGTTATGTGTCTAGTTTGTTGTGTGTTCTAGCTCTGGATCCTCATTGAATTCCCTGTACCCAGTAGGTGTTTAATCAAAGTTAATATTTCTGAATGAATGCCTATGTTTTGAAGATTGTGTTGCCTTTTGAGTTATTTTTTCCTCTGCTCCAGTTGTGATACTGTTTTTTCTAACCGTGTGTCAATTTTGAACATTTTGGCTCTTAGCTCCAAATTCAGTCCTCACTTTGTGTTCTGCAGGAATAGGTGGGACTAAGCATTTATCTTTTATGCTGAGCATGGTGCTAACTTTTGCCAGTGGAAGGCATGAGAGGAATATTGCAGGTGGAGGGGTCTTCTCTTGGACTCTGGTGTGCCATCTTTTTCTTCTCATTTCTGATGCATGATCCATCAGAGGTGCATGAGGTGGGGGTTGGATAGCTGGTACAGTTTTTCTCCCAGTTGTATGCCCAGAGTATGCAGTCCATGGGTCACCCACAGTCCCAGCTTCCCCCTATGACCACTTTGCCATGGTCCTCCCAATGTAATACTGTCCACCTGAGGCAACATGGCTGCAGCTGTGCCCAACCTACTTTAGTGTGCCCAGCCCCAGCATTCACTCACTTGCTCCGTGGAGGTTTGTTTCTTGCTTGTTCTTCAACAGTAGGCCAACTCTGGCCAAGGGAACCCAGCAAAATTTTCAGATTTCTGTTGTCTCCAGTGAGTTCTGGTCTTTAGCTGTGGGTATGGAACTTCAGCCCTGAGGTAACCCTGAGAGTGCTCTTTATATCTTTGTATTTACTGCCCTATCATAGTTTAATATTCTTTGATATTAAGCTTCATTTGTTTAAATTGCATTGTGATTTTTGTTTTCTGACTAAACCCAGACCAATATATACCTTGGGTCTAAACCCCTCTTGGTAAATTAAATGTTTTCTTTTCTTTTCTTTGGATCTATATATACTATATTTGCTTCCTTTCCTACCAACGTGCTATTTGGTGGTTGAGAGATGCTTACTGAGGTGCCTTGAGACCACATGCAGCCTGGACAGATGTGTGCTTGCAAAACCCTTTAACTTGCAGACATTGTGTGAATAAGACCGTTGCTTCTCAACATGCTATCTGTGGTACATGACCATTTTTAAAAATTTAATTTCTAAATCTTTCATAAACCAGCACTTTTGTAAAGCATCATAAAAATGAAGTGCTAAAAAATGAAATTTTAAGAAGACATAAACATAACAGCCCAATTTTTTTTTAGTATTAGTTTCAATAGAATATCATTACTCTATCAAACTGCTATTAAAGTTACTAAGTGCTTACCCTCAACGGCTGTACCTCTGTTGCCAGGGACTGGTAACATAGTGTGTGGACCACACCTTGAAGAACCCTTCTTTGGGGTATTTCACCAAAGCTAGGAATCACACGAAGTCCTCTGCTCTGATTCTCAAGTCTAATCCTCTCATTGCATCCTGCTTGCATTTGGGGGACTCACTTGACTCAGGACACAGTGACAGGACTCTTATCCACCCCCTGATCCCATCCACATGCCTTCTCCATTCATCACATGCACCTACTTGGCATCCCTTCCTTGTGTCCGTCCTAGCTCATTGCAGTAATTTTGGTTTCTGTTTTATGACCAGCGTCCCTCTTTCACTTATCGGGAGATAGTAGCTTTGGCAATAAAGTGCCTCCCTATTTTCCTGGGCTGGGCCCTTGAATTCATAAATGGATGCAGGACCATTCTCCCTTGCCCACTGCAGCCTCCATGTTTGCAGCTACGAGCCAGAGGTAAGGGTCATTTGCATGTGTGACTTGTCTTGATAGCATGGATTGTACCCACTGGTAGAGCCAAAAACCATGTGTCAAAGCTTGACTTCAGCTCACCAGCCAGGAAAATACAAATGAACTGGCTGTGGTGTCCAGTACAAACACCATAATTGTAGCTTTGAATGTTGAAATGGAAGTGGCTATAGTGCCCAATCTCCCTGTCCTTCCATTCCAATGTGGGCACAGCATCCTCCTACCTCTTAATTATTATCATTATACAAGTCTATCTAAAACCACATTTGTAAATTTCTTTGTAATCCATAGTAATTCCACCGAGTTTATTTCCCCATCTTTTCTCTGGGTTTATGTCCTGCCTTCCTAGCTTAGTTTGTAAGCCAAAGACTTATTCTGTATTCCGCACAGCTCATTCCATTGTTGGTGCTCACTAGATTGTAATAGAAACGCCATGCCACCGAACTGTGAGTCGATGCTGTATTACAATGATACTGCCCCAATTTTACAGATGCTGCTCAGTGCCAGGGAGCTTTAATAAAATGCTCAAGGTCACAGAGCAAATCCAATGTAGAATCGGGGGTGGGACCAGCTGTTGTGAATCCAGAGCCCACATCTCTCTTCATTGTATCAGGCTGCCTCTCAAAACCACGAGAGATACTCTTATCAGTGTTGTTTGGTGGGTGTTCAGTTCACTGCAGTCGATATTGTCAAATGAAATCTTCAAATGCCAGAAGTGTGCTGTCAGGCGCTCTTCACCTTTATGAACTCTAGCGTTATAAGCAGCAGTAGCACAGATGAAACCAGGAAATCTATAGCCACCGTTAATGCTGGTTGTTAAAAGGATGTCTGCTTGTAAGTTGTTCTTGGGTGACAATGATCATTGCTGGCATTCATTAAAACAGCAGCGACAAAAACAACAAAAACCGCAGCCCACTAGAAACAAAATCTAACCTACCAGAAAGGTGGCTCGTGGCTCCTATATAGAACCCTGAAACCATATCCTAAATGACCCAATAATTCAATCCAAAGTAATGGTGATGCTGAATATGGTTTTCTTCCAAACCCTATCTAAATCCTCTTTTCTCCTTTCCTGTTTCCCAGGGTATTTTAACCATTTCTTGCCCTCCCTCCATGGCCCATTCACTGATTTCCAGTCAAGACCAATTGAAATAGAAGTATGGAGAGAGCTGGATTAAATCTGATTTAATGTAAATTGCCAGCATGCCTTCAAGATATTTCAAATTTATCATATATCTACTTAGAGCAAATAACGTGATGGTTATTTTACCTAACTCATCTAATTCTTTTTTTTAATATGTATTTTTTAGTGTAGATGGACACAATATCTTTATTTTTTTTAAATGTGGTGCTGAGAATTGAACCCAGTGCATCACATATGTGAGGCAAGCGCTCTACCACTGAGCCACAACCCCAGCCCTCATCTAATTCTTATATCAGTGTTGCAGCCTAAATTTTGTAGATGAGAAAACAGAATCTCAGAGAAGGTAACCCATGATCTATATGATGAGTGACTGGATTTCAAACTTGGGTCATTTTGGCTTTAAACATTGTCTTTCTTTAGCTTCTCTCTTTATTTTCCTTTTAAGAAATAGCAGGTTACATTAACTAGTGATAGCAGTTAATTTATTTATCTTTAACACCAACTGTTGGTGCATGGTTTTGTGAATTGGCAAAAAATTATACACAAACCCTAGACCAAAATCAAAACAATTTAAAACATTTCAAATGTGCCCATTTTTAATGAGTACATTAAAATCAGTATTCTGACTCTGATTTATGGCTTACCAGCTTTGAACCAAAGTCAAGGGAAATGATGTGAAAGGAATCACAATTTTTCTAGCATCTGGATAATTTATTCTTCTTTAACACTGACTTTTGGGGCATGAGAAAAGGAATAAGGACTGGGGGGAATGAGATTTTCTCTGTAATATTTAAAAGCTTACTTTCTTTTCCCAACCCCCAAATCCATTATATAGGGAACTCCAAACTTATTTACTTTTTTTTTTTTTTTTACTAAATTAGTCTAAGTGGAACAGATTGAGGCATTCACCTAGTCCATGAGATTGGTGGGTGTTCATGATATCCATGGCTAATTTGAGGTACTGTAAAAATAAGAATATATTTAATATGTTTGGTTCCTTTTTTTTTTTATCCCAGATATTGAATCCAGGGATGCTTAAACACTGAGCCACATTCCCAGCCTTTTTTTAGAATTTATTTAAAGACAGGATCTCACTAAGTTGCTTAGGGCCCCACTTAGTTGCTGAGGCTGGCTTTGAACTTGCGATCTTCCTGCCTCAGCCTCCTGAGCCGCTGGGATTACGGGCATGCACCACCACACCAGGCTGGTTCCTTTCTTTATGTCTAGGACAGCAGGCCATTCCAAAGGCTTATTTATAGAATTTGTTGACATTTAATTCATTCAAAATTGATAGGCAGCCGTTAATAGCTTCATTTTACAGATGGCAAGACTGAGGCATGTGGGCACCTTTGAAGACCTGCCTGGGGGAAAGCAGTTGATGATGGGGAATGTCAACCAGCATCTGGAACTTCCGATTCTTTAGGTAGGTCAGTTTAACAACATATTACACATTCAGGTGTTCCTGGTATTCTCTTCATCGCAGCCTTTTTAATGTCATAACAAATTTCTGACTGAACTATATCAAAGTGCCATTCAAGTAGTGTCTCTGTAATTGAATGTGAACACAGAGAAAAGCACATTCTGCTCAGTCAGCAATGAATATACGAGAATGAGGGTTCTCAATGACATCAAGCAGGGTTTTAGTTCCTATGAGGACCCCCAGGGAGATATGAGACATGATCCCACTTTCAAAATACTCAAGGGTCTAATTTGAGAAACTAAATTCCACTCTTACGAAGTAATCGCAGTACCAAGTATGTGAGGTTGACAGAAATAACAAGAGGATCAAGGGGGCCTGGAGACTGACTAGAAGTTGGAGAGTTCATGGAAGACAGAATTGTTGAATCTTAAAGGATGAATGTGTTTCAACAAGGACAAAAAGAGAACAAGAAAGGAGATACCTTGCCACATTTGCGCTGTCCTTTGTAGTGGACAAAGTACTTCCACATTTATCATGGGATTGATCCCCACAGTCATTCAGCAGGAGGTGGCTTTATGATCCTCAGTTAACTGCTGAGAAACCTGAAGCCCAGAGAAGTTAAGCAGGCTTTCTCAGATGACACAGCTTGTAAGGAGCAGAGCTTAGAGTCAAACCTGCATCTGATGTGTGTTCCTTGGTGCCAGATTTCAGAAGGGGATGAAAACAAACAGAGAGGAATGATTATTCCTTTTAAACTGGGGTAGGAGAGGGTAGGAGAATGGGGTAGGAGAGGACTGGAGGCACAGGACACGGGATGAGCTGAGTCCCCCTCCAGCCACAGGGGAACTGGGCTATCTGTCACGTGTGTACCATGCTTGTGACACTTGCTCCTTTCTGTCTTGTCTGTGCCCTCAACTCTGAGCTCCTGGAGGGCAGGGCTTCACCTTGCTATCAGTCAGAAGCACACTGCTGGTCTCGAGGAGGTACTGATGGCTGTTTTGAATGGATGAATATGTAGCTGTGGCTTTGATGTTGGCATGGGGCTGCGATAATTTGGTTACAACAGTGGAATCAGAGCAGAGGCGAATCCAAGGGAAATGGAGAAGTAAGGAGAAGATTGTCAAGAAGTTCCCAGGGACATTGGCAACCGTGCCAACACTCCATCTCCTCACCCAGATGTGGGGATGCAATGGTGCTTTATGAATATTGTTCATTAAACTGAACACGTGCATTTACTACACATTTTATATTTCTATTAACAAAATGGAAAACAATCAAAAAGGAGAAAAAAAAGGATAACTCTGGTTACAGGCATGGCATGAATGGTACAGAAGGAAATAAGAAAAACAACTTCAGTTTTATTAGTGAGACCTTCTTAAAGAACAGTCCCCTACCAGAAATGGGGCACTCAGAGGCAGGTGTGGCAGGTTGGTTTCAGGCATTGCAAGGAGCTCTGCATTGGCGAGTGGAGGCTTGGAGCCACTTCTCCATCCTGGGAAGACCCTTGTTTCCTTTGCTGCTAGGCCCCATGTCCTGGGGATTCGACTGACTTCCTTTTGTTCAGTACCTGCTTGAGGGCTGCCAAAATTTGTCAGCCAGATGATTCTTTTTATCCATCATCCTCATTCATTACCTCCAGAATAAACTTCCATTGGCTTTCACTTAGAGATTGTGCTGCTAACCTCTGGGAGATTGTAGATAAAGATTGGCAAATGGAGAGTCACAAAGTTTGTGTAATAAAATTCTGTAATGGTCCCCAAACAGGGTTTCTACTCCTTTTCCTGTATGGTCTTCAAAAGTCTGAGCTGGTCCTGGGAGGTTTCCTTAGATGATTCTAAATGATGGCGTAAAGTTTTTCATCCATACAACTAGTCCTGGCTGTGTGCTTATGATGCAACAGGGAAGTTTTCTAAATATATTACTGATATTATCTCATTTAAACCTCAAAGCAGCTCTATGGTACCTACTACCATCTTCATTTTAAAGATGAGGAAACTGAGGAAAGGAAAATGTAAAGACTGCTTCTCAGGTCATGTGACTGCTAAGTGGCAAAGTTGACACTTAAAGCCAGGCAGCCTGATCTCAGAACCCCATCTAACTGTCTTTTAGAATGTACATGGCTCAGGCATGGCCCATGGAGGGCTGAGGAAGGAGCTGCTCCAGGTTTGTGGAATCTGTGGCTATTTTCTAAGTTTATGTTCCAAGGGTGGACCACTTGGGCTCAGGTGGCATTCCTGCCCTTGGACATGTTCTAGGTTGTTCTACAGCAGCAGCAAAGATTCTTTCTTGACCTCTCTTCTGGCTCAAACTCAGAAACCCATCTCTTGTCCTGGGTTCTCTCTGTCCCAGGGAATCCCTTCCCTATCAATTTTTTCACCGAATTTCTGGATTTTAAAATCGTTCTGCATAGACTTCACCCTTCTCTCCTCCCTTCTTTATTCATTTATTCATTCAACAAATTTTCATCAACATACTGTATCAGGAACATTGCTTAGACTCTAGGGGACACATGGATAAATAATTCATCACTCATGGTCTCCAAGGTATTCACAATCTTAAGAGGTCTAGAGGTGCAGAAACAAATCCAGCTCACAATAGGGAAAGCCATGGAGGAGCTACATACAAGCAGCAGAGGGAACACATTTGGAAGCTAGCTGTTGGGGAGTCAGGGAAAGTTTGCCATAGATGTTACTTTGGATGGGTAGATTTTTCTAGAACTTACCAGAATAGAGGAAGGTCATCCCAAAGAAATTAAAGAACATATGCATAATTTGCAATGCCAGGAAATAATGAATGCAAAGATTTAATTCAGTGATTCATTTGCTAAATCCATAAATATTTATTGCATTGCCTATTTTGTGGAAAGCATTGTACCAAATGGTGGTAGTGTCATGTAAACATAGGTTCCTTCCCCTCGCAGAACTTTCTATCAAGCAGTTTCCTCAATGAGGAATGGTTCTGCCACCCTAGTAGGTATTTGGAAATTCAAGGTTGGTTGTCACAGTAACCGGGACACATTATTGGCGTTAGTATATCATTATTAGGGATGTAAAATATCCTGCAAGATATTTGAGATTTCCACACAACCAAGAAGCATTCCTACCCAGATGCCAAAAATGCTTCTTTTAAGGAAGGAATGCTGGAAGTAACAGAAGTTGCACACACACACACACACACACACACACATACACAGGCATGTATGCACACACAGAAACAGATGTGTACACAGAAATGCACTTAAGTTCCCAATTTAGTCACTAAAGGATAGAGAACTTCCCAAAAGAAGATTCAGCACATTGTCTTTAGTTGTCCTGTTCTCTGTAATGTGTGTTGCTGCCAGTGACAGTTTTCATGAGTATAGTCACGTTCTTGTGGCATGAATCACCATTCTGGAACACCTGACAGTGATACACTATTACCTTCCTTTAAACAATATTCATAAATGTCAGGTTCTCGTGGCTCTTGAAGAAATTCCTCAGCTTCTGCACAGCCACATGCTCGGGAAGGAGAAAGCAGAGATGACACCCAGTTTTCCTGGAATCTCTCTCTCCCTCCACCTTTTCTGTGCCTTCAGCCTATCTTCCTGTACAACCCAGAAGAAACTGGAAAGATAGTTTGAGCAGAATTGTGCAGCTCCGTGTGGTCAAAGCTGAGGATTTAAAACTTGTGTCCTAAGAGCAATGAAAAGCCACTGAAGGCTTTCAAGAAGGGTAGCTTGAAGAATTTGGAGGTTGATAGTTTCAGAAAAGTCAACTGGCTTTTCAAAGTGGAGGAATTAGAGAAAGGGAAGGAAGAACTGCAGTAGGGAGCCCAGCAGGAACAATGATGTCTTCTGGGTGTGAGATGAGGAGACTGGAGCTATTGTTCAAGCAGCAGTTGAGAGAATGGATTATAAATTAATTTAAGAAGAAAAAGAATTAGGCTCAGCTGATGACAGTCAAGTGAGGGAGAGAGAGGAGGTGAGAATTGTGTCAGCCTCTGTTTATAAATTAACTCAGTTCTTGAGATGTATATATTCTCCCCACTTATAGATGAGGAAACAGAATCTCCAAGCATTGGGTAACTGATGGTTTTATTTATTAATATGCATAGTGTGACTCATTTTCTTCGCTGGGTATTGAATCTGCAAAGATGGACTGATGAGTGGGGATCATATGTATTTATTACCTACTTCTGTTGCTTGGTTCCTGGACTCATGCATTCTACCTGGTGAAGACAGAGAACCATTGAATGGCCATTGATTAGGAATACTGGGTTGCTATTATTTCTTATTGCTGCAATAAAAATTATCAAACTGAGTGGCTTAAACCAACACAGATTTGTTATTTTGTAGTATTGGAGGTGGACAAGTTTGAAAGGAGTCTCACTGGGATCAGATCAAGGTATTGATAGGGCTTCACTCCTTCTGAAGGGGAAATCTGTAATTTGGATTTTCCAGCATCTGGAGGCACTTGCATGTCTTGGCCCCTAACACCACCTTCAAAGTCAGCAGTGTAGCACCTTCTCATCTCTCTATGGCTCTCATATTTGCTTTGTTGCTACATTTCCTTCTCTGCCCTTCCTACCTCTGTCTTTCACTTATAGGGACTCTTATGATTACATTGAGCCCACCTGGATAATCCAAGATAATGTCCTCTTCTCAAAGTTCCTTTTACCACAATAAGGTAAAGCAGTCACAGGTTCCAGGGATCTGTATGTGGGCATATGTGTGTGTGTGGTGGGGTGGGACCATCACTTTGCTAATAAGAGATATATCCTATGTTCTAGGGAACAGTCCACATTCTTGGAGGATGTCATTCTAAGTGGTTTTCTCAGAGGTACCTTCTAAGGGCCTTTCCATAGCCCTCTCAGATTGGTAGGCTCTGGTGGGATGGTATGTGACAGGGCAATGGGACTCAGGACCAGCTCATGTCAGTTGACTAAATTGGTTGTTCAATAAATGCCTTTTACATTGCACATATTCCCAGAGGTCCATTTACATGACTTGTCCCAGCAAGTTCTTGTCTTTTCTTCCAATCACAATTGTCCAAAAGTCTATATAACTTTGTCCTTAACTACCTCTTTGCCTACATAAAATAGCTGGCCAGGTATTCAACTCAATGTTTCATCCAGTAGGAGGATTTTTCTCTAACTGTAGTCTTTCAGGACAGCAAAACTCAATTTTGTGCTCATTTTTGTACCCTGAATGAATTTATTTATAAACTCAGATTGGCATCTTTTTGTTCTTACATCAGGTATAAGGGGAGACAATGGTACAATTAGGATGCCATGTGGGTCTGGGAAGCTCACTTGTGCTCTGTGACCCTACTTGAGCCTGGCTCCAGCTGTGATATTTCCACCTTATAATGGATTGCTGTTGGGCCCATTCAACTTTGTGTTTTGTGGTATATGCCAGGTCTGACCCCTGATGGGGAGTTCCAGCTACATGGTCATGTGATTCTCAGTCTCTGCAGTTCAGCCACAAGCCAGTATCTACATTTTTTTTCAGTATATAATTATCCAGGTAGATGGCATGGTTTTGCTTTAGAATTCTAAGGAGTCTATGTTGTGGTTCTCCTACTAGGCCTTGTCCAGTATCTCCATGTGAGTTTACCCTAACTAAAAAGTTAGAGGGGATATTCCCCATTGGGAGAAGCCACCTGTGAAATGTGCATGAACCAAATTGGCATCGAAGCCTTTGGGTAGGAAGGTCTGGTATCTGGGAACTTCCAGTGGCAACCCTCCTGGTTTGAGACTGCCCAGTGCATGTGACTTCCTATTCAGCTCTGCCCCAGGTTCCACACAACACCAGAGATGAATGTGACCCATTATGAACAGAACAGCTTACCTGCCCCTACCTCTGTCCTGTTTTTGTGAAGAAGTTTCTATCAGTTATTTTGATCTGTTCTGATATAAATAAAGTATGTGTGGGCTCTTTTCTTTGTTAGAAGCTGCATCCCTCTGGTTGGCTTGGCCCATCGCTGCCCCCACTCTGAAAACATATTTCTGGTGTCTTGTGTTTATTTTGTGGTATTATTTTCTTAGCTTTTATTTCTCAGCCAGTCCATCTCTCTGATGGGAACACTTTTTCTCACCCACGCGGGACATGCGGGAGACCCCATCATATTTCCCTCATCTTGACACAAACTGCATGTTCAGGGGCTTTCTGAAATCATTCTCAGTTTTGACAATCCACTAAAAGTTCTTATAGAACAGACTGAAAGCCATCACACAGTTACAGTTTATTATAGGGAAGGGATACAGATAAAAATCAACCAAGGAAAGAAGTATGTAAAGCAGAATCTGGAGAAATACCAAATGTGGAGCTCCCATGGTACTCCCCTGGAAGGTCAGGGTGCCTTGCTTTGCCAGAATCCATATAATAATGTCCAGAGTATGGCCAACCAGGATGCTCACCCAAACCTTGGTGTTTAGGGTTTTAACTGAATGGCATCATGTAGACATGATTGATGGATTGCCGTACCCTTGATCTCAGTCTCTAGGTCAACAGTTATCAAAAAGTTTCTACTCTAAATCATATTGTTGGTCTTTTTGGTATAGCTAGCCTCTACATTAAGGTGTGGCCAGCCTCATCTGAAATCACATTATTACTAGAGAACCAAGGTCCCCAGAAAAACAGATCACTTCTCAGGAGTCAAGGACAAAGGTAAAGTTAAATAGTTTTTGTGCAAGATTAAATTATTAGCTATATGATATACAAAGTGCTTTTTCTACCACAAATATCTCTTACCAGAGGAATTAGCAAGTTGTATGGCCCAAATGGTAGGACTACTTGTGCTGCACCCTGGACCTGCTCTGGTTGTTTTCTGTGTCACTTGATGAATGGGTCAGAACAAAATACCCAAGTGTAGAATATACTGCCTCTTGAATCCAAGGAGATACTTAGGATTTTTTGATTCCTTTTTAGGAGCAGAGGCATGAGAGACCATAATTTTTCCATTTATTTTGGAGAGGAGTGTACTGGTATGTTTCAGGCCAGTGGGTTCTTAAATTCTTCACTAAGGTAAGGGTTCCTTGAATCCTCATAGAACTATCAATGCCTCCAATCAACCTGTAGCATCTTACTCATTGTTTCCAATTAACATAATTTCACTGATATAGCAGACCAGAGACATGTTCTGAAGAGTGTCCAAATGGTGTAGGTATTTTCAGAAAGCATTATAATGGAGGGGTAGGGATTTTGTATAGCCCTGAGATGAGATCATAAGTATATACTATTTTTTGTCCAATTTATATTCAAACTTCTGGGCACTGTTCAGGTTCAAAGGGTCCAGGCAAATCTGGGGACTCAAAGTTTTCCACTTCTTCCCAATGTGGGGACCCTGACCTTGGCAAAACAGACTTGCTGAGATTTAGAATTCACCCTTTGTTGGAGTTCTCACATCCTTATAATGAAGTCTTGGCCTGGTCCTCAGCTTTTTCTGCCCTCGGCTGCAAGAGATAAGAGTCTTTTCATATGCTACCAAGGAGGTTCTCTGGCCTTTACAATTCACCTTAAAATTGGAGATAAACCATCCTCAGATCTTCATTGTCTTTCCACATTGCATTTATAGCACCCAATGAGAGCCATTCAATTCCATAGTTCCAATTATCACGTCCCCCAAACCTCTTGAGCTCCTAAGATATTGCATTTGCCAGTGGATTTTCTTTTACTATTCTCCCATTGTGTTTTACTATCAATGAAAGTTTTAAAAATAATACCACTTCAGCCTTCCAGGGGATATTCCTACCGCACCTACCAGAGATAGTGGTGTTTCCTTGCCAGGCCAGTATGAGGTGACCCATCCCTACAATCCCATTTTGAAGTCAACATCTGTTTAGTCACCCTTTTCACTGCTGTGTCTAAAGAATCTGACCAGAACAACTATAGAGCAGGAAAAGTTTATTTGGGGGCTCACAGTTTCAGAGGTCTTCGTTCATAGATGGCTGATTTCATTTCTTGGGGCTTGAGATTAGACTGCTCATCATGGAGGAGCGTGTGGCAGAGGAAGCAGCTCATATCATGGTCATCAAGAAGCACAGAGATTCTACTTGCCAGATACAAATGTGTACACTAAAGCCATGCCCCAATTCCTATCTCCTCCAGCCATACCCTGCCACTTCAGTTAATCCCATCAGGTGTTAATTCATCTATTAGGCTAGGACTGTAACCCAATCATTTCTCCTCCAAACCTTCTTACATTGTCTCTCACGTGAGCTTTTGGGGATCACCTCTCATCTAAACCATAACATGTCCTAACTCTCTTAGGTCCAATTCTCTGGGAAACAGACTCTGAGGCAGAGATTTGCATGCAAGCATTTTATTGGCTAGTGTTCTCAGGAACAACATCTGTCAAGGAATGAAGGAAAGGATTGCAGAAGGGGAAAAGATGAACTGAGATGAAGTCGCATCTGAGCAGAAGCCTTGTTAGTCCTTTATGGAGCTCCAGCATTGGGGTGGCCCTTCAGAGTTGTCCTGGTATGACAGGCCTGGATCTTTATAACCCACATCAGCCAGTTATTAGGTGTGGACTTCTATGAGGTAGAAGCACCATGTTGGGAGTGGCACCTCCCTTTATCTGAGGGCAGTGAAGGGCCAAGCTATAAGTTGTCACAGTCAACATTTTGACTTCTGGGGGAATGAGCACCCCAGTCCTGTAGGAGGAATACCACAGCATCCTCCTCACTTAGCTGTGTGATCAGTGACATTCTAGTGTAGAGTTTCTATCAGCTTTGGTCTGACCATGACTTCGGAGTGACCATGTGCAGCTTACCTATGTTGGACATGGTTTTTGTGAGAGAAGAACTCATTCTGGTTTGTTCAGTCCTTCAGACTTTGTTCATTTATAGCTTTAGTATAATCTAGCCTTTTCTAACCAAGATATCCTACATAGAATTATTATTATTTCCATTTCCATTTTATTTCTAACCAAATAGAAATGCCATTTCTATTCTATGTGAGCCATTGTTATTTCCAAATGCCATACGGTCAAGTGATTTTGTTCATATTGTGAAGTGACTGAAAAAGTTGGATTCAAGCTTGGGTCTGCCCAGACACAGACCTCTATACTTTACTTTTGTAGCACCATGTACTCCAAAAATGATGTATTGGAGTGCTTCAGTAAAATTTACTTGGTCAACATTGAAGATGCCCTTGAAAAAGGTTATGCACTTAGTCTTATCAGTCAAAAGTACAGATAAATGTCATTCATTCATACTTTTTTGAAAACAGGAATTGATATTGTCGTGGAGAAAATACATCCCAGTGCCTGATAACCCAAAGGGATAGGAAGTAAGCACACTGTAGTACATGAAAAAAGCTGGAGCCTGGTATAGCAGGTGACTGTTATCTACTCTTGGTTCTAAACTCAGGGTGAAATTGAATAGTGTTTTTGTGACTTCAGGATTGAACAAGGAATTCTTAAATCCCTAATCATAAATGCTAACATTGATGGATTTCACTGTATCAAAGGTCTCTATTCAACACAGGACATATAAACAACATCAATAGTGGAAAAAGAAATCTGTATGTTTACAATCAGCAACAGGTTATTATTTAGAATTGAAACAGAAATTATTGTAAGTCAACAATTTAAAACAATATAAAAATGGGATGTGGGGATAGGTAGGAAATTTCTAAAAGAGTAAGTTTGGTTGTCTAATAAATAAATAGCAAAATACTTAACTTCAGTAATTAGAGAGATACAAATAAAAGTACTTTTTAATATAATATACACAATAATATACCACTTTACACCCATTATTGTGTATATACAATAATATACAGAGTAATATATCACTTTACACCCAACAGATGGGCAGAAATAGAGAGTCCAATCGTATCAAGCACTGGCAAAGATGTGAGGAGGCAGGCATCCTTCAGACCTACAGAATGAAGCATAATTGGAACAGCCATTAAAAAATACCATTAAGTATGTGCCTGTCTCATAACCTAGAAATCCAGCTGCTGAGAGTAGACCTCTGACATATTAGCTCAGGTTCATAGGGTGGCATTGATGAAGGTATTCAGGCAAAGACACCAAGTGCCGGATCAGTCTATGATGGGTCTATCACTAGGGGCATCAGTTAGTAAAACCAAGTCAAGCACAACGGAAGCTGAATGCCCCCCACCCCGCTTCCTCTCTCTCTCTCTCTCCATGCACATGTGTTTGCACAGACATGTGCCTGTAGAGGGTGAAGAGGAGTCACGGAGGGAGCTGACGATGGCCAATCAGACGTTAAACATCTCAGGTTTTAAAAAAGAAGGAAAAGGAAAACAAATGAAAGATTAGCTATAAAATTGATTCATATTTGTGGCTTTTGCCAATCCTTTGTACACTTATTTATGTTATTAATTCATGAACCACAAATAAGCTTATTACTTAGAGTTACACAGAGACTTTCTTCTGATCCCCATTCGAAATTCCATCCAATATTTGGGGACTTTTTTTTTAAACCAAGACTCTAGAACTTTCTTGAGAGTTTTGCTTATTTGATGACCTTCACTGTAGCCTATGAGGAATGTGCTTATAGTTGAGATTGAGCCTGTATCTCAGTGGATTGGAGTTAAAGTTGATCTAAGTCCAACAATTATCCTCATCACATTGTCTAGTTCAAGTGTCTGCAGAATCTGTATAAAAGTACAGTTGTATTTCTTGGTGCTACACAGTATTTCTGTGGCTGACAAACAAAAGTTTACTTTTTGTATAGACAAATTTCAACCTTACATTGGGATTGCTGTCTCTTCTAGACTCAAAGAGCTGATGAACCACATTTGGGAAGGTTCAGACTTGATCCAAGGAAAATGACTTTCTCTTTGCAAAGTGTTGTGGTTGGCCTCTCAGCCTGAGCTGCTTTCTCTCCTCAGAAGCTCTCCATTAACAATTAATTTACTGGTATAGAGAAATATGATCTTATAATCTCCCCAGTGTGTATCACGGTTGTTTCTATCTTCTTTTTATGTCCTTTCTGTACTTTCTCAAAACACAGAATTGAGCTTGGCTGTGATTTATCAGCTACTGTTATGGGAACAGCAGCAACTCTCATCCATCTTGTGTTTTACAGTTTACCAAACCATCCGTGAGGTCACTGCATCCTCTTGACTATCCTTTGGGAGATCATTCTCCCCATTTTGCAGAAGAAGAAGTGAGATTCCAAGACTTCCAGGGTTTCATATCCAGGTGGAGCATGGATATGAATGTCACTCCGAAGTCTGTGCTTGCTCCTTTAAGTGTGCCCCCTCTCATTCCAGTTGAAAGTAAACTTATCATTTCCAAAGCCCCTTCCCATAGTTCCATTCGCCACTCCTGTCTAAGAGGTGATATATTACCACCTGCAGGGCTTGGGTGACCTGCCTATCACCAGACTGTTAGCTGGGTTGGGAGGACAAATTTGAACCTGAGGGTTGTAACTCTATGCCCCTTGAGTTTCTTCCCCAACTATAGGAAATCATACTCTTTGTTATGGATTGAATGTGAGGCATCCCCCAAAAGCCCACATGTGAGACAATGCATGAAGGTTCAGAGGAGAATTGATTGGGTTGTAAGAGTCTTAACCCAATCAGTGAATTAACCCCCTGATAACTGAGTGGTAACTGAAGGTGGGTAGGTTGTGGCTGGGAGGAGGTGGGAATTGGGAGAGTGGTTTTGGAGTATATATTTATATCTGGTGAGTGGAGTCTCTCTCTGCTTTCTGATCACCATGTAAGCTGCTTCTCTCTGCCACACTCTTCCTCCATGATGTCCTGTCTCACCTTGAGGAATAGAGTCATCTGTCCATAGACAAACCTCAGAAACTGTGAGCTCCCCTCCCAAATAAACTTTTCCTTCTCTACAATTGTGCTGGTCAGGTCCTTTAGTTGCAGCAGCAACCAAGCTGACTAAAACACTCCCCTATTTTTATATATGGTTTCTCTAATGTTAGTCAGAGATGGTACAATCAAATGTTTCACAGTCATGAATGGTTCTTCCTCTTCTGTGAGACTGTGAGGGTGGAGGGGACATTCTAAAAGAGCAAATAACCTATTATCAATTACTCTACAGAGCTGGAATCGGAGTCAGAGCCCCCAGGTCCATCCCCTTCCTTGTGACTCTCAGGCTGTGGAGGAACAGTACATCAGGGAGCAGGGAATGGGCTCTGAGGTGCAGGAACTTTGATGAGGGTTCCCACAGAGCTTCATAAAACAACTGGGATGTGAAAGATGGTCCAAGAGGTCTGATGAGTCAGAGGATGATTAGTCAGTGGTGCTCTCCATCAGCCCCCCTGGGTTCCCGCCCCCCTCTGGGCCTTCCTGCCTTCCCTTCCACGGTTTCATTGCTCATTAGCACTTGCAACAGAGGGTGTGGAGGAAATGAACGCTGGAGCAGTTGATTCACTGCCTGATGCACTGTACATTGGGAGGTGCTGAGGAATTCTCCCTCAGGCCCTAGGTCCATAATCCCTTGCCCCCCAGCAGTACTCTTCAGCCCTGGGAAGAGCTAGTTGCAAATAAAGCTCTGATCTCCAAGTTAGAACTGGGTCTTCCCCAGAAAGACCTGGTTTTGCAAGTTAATAACCCAGAAGCAGTCTCCTTTATACTCAGAGGCAAAGATCAGATGGAAAATTAGGTAGAAGAAGCATCATCCACTAAAGGTGCTTCCATGATGGCTGGGTAACTTGAGAGGCACAACGTAGAGAACTCTGCTTTTGATCTGTCCCCACTGTTTGCAACCTTGGTCTTTTATTTTATTTATAAATGCATACAGGTCACAAGGCACCTCAGTAGGTGGAGTTTTGATGACCCAGGGCATCTGCTGTCACCACTGTTGAATAAACAGCTCTGAACTCATATTCGTGGCATTGCCACTGTAAAAGGCAGCTCTGCTGTATCACTACAGCATAAACCAATTAGCAATCAGTCTCACAGATGGAACCTCTGCAATATCACTGAAATCTGTCCCCCCTTCTTCTCCATTTCAGCAGCTGCCACATTAATTCAGATCCTTCCTGCCAGGATACACTCACCAGCTCTTACACGGACCCCTGGCCCCTGCCCCTTCCCCTTTGCAACCATCCAACCCAAGGCATTCAGATTCTATGTGCCACTTACCAGTGATGAATCGTTCAGGAGTCCAAATGCCTGTATCCTTGCCTCCTCTGGGCTTTCCCAATACTTTGTTTTTACTATGTAACATACGAACTTTCTTCCTGTGTCATTTTTAAGCTGTTCTATCAAAATGAATGGGCTTGTGGGTCTCCTTCCTTAGGTGGTGACCTGCCTCTGGGGCCAGCATGGACTTCTTTTGTGTCTCCCAAAGCAAAACCCAGTGTATGGTCCATAGTAGGGATCTGATATATGGCTGCTGAATCAGAATACTGACTGTGAATTCAAGTTACATATCTACACATGTACCCTGCAATTTCTCCTGCAGCAGGGGATGGCAAACTACAGCCAACTAACAACTAACCATCACCAAAAACAACTCCCCATTTTTGAAAACAAAGTCTTATTGTACTACAGTTGTGTTCATTTATGTACGCTTATGGCTTCTTTTATACTATATGACAGAGTCAAGTAGTTGTGACATATTGTAGTATTTGTTTTCCGATACTTTATAGAATCTAGAGTGTAAGGCCACAGAGGACAGGAATTGTGCTTTATTTTTATATCTACTTAGAAGGAGGCACAGTAAATGCTTATTGAATAAATTAATTAGTCAATTAGTTTTGGCAAGGAACTATAATCCCATAATTCAGTGTGTATGTGTATGTGTGATAGAGAGAGAGATATGAACCAACCATGCTGGATAACTACCTGATTATGAATTCATTCTTTCCTTTCATTAATTCACCCATTCAATTTTTTTTTAATTGAGCATCTGTTATGTGACAGACACTACTCTTGGTGTTGAGGTACATGGTGGGGAAAACCACATGGTCATTATTGTCATGGAGCATGGAATCTTGGGAGAAGACAGACATCATTAGAATGTCAAGTGCGTAGTGTTAATTATAGTAGGAGGGAGAGTAAGACAGCGCTGAGCACTTGTACCAGTGGAATTAGCTCCTTCAGGGAGGTCAGGAAAGAATTTTCTGAGAAGAGGACTCTGGAAGGAAGACCCAAGGGAAAGCTGTAGGTTAGTTTGGCTAAGAGCTAAGGGAAGGGTGTCCCATGATGAAGGAGAAGCATGCAGAGGACCCTGCAGTGGAATGAAGCCTGGTAGTGTGAAGAATGACAGCGGGGCTCAAGCTGGGGGAGGCTGATGAGATGGGCTGGGGAGAGACAGGGTCTGGCTGAGCGCCTTCAAGGAATTTTCTGTTTCTTCTGGGAACAACAGAAGACTCTGGAAGGGTAAACAGTGAAGTGCCAAAGGAAGGGAGGTGGGAAGAGATAGATTTTAATACCATTTGTATTTTGCAAAGATTGCACTTTTCCTTGGAGACAGGTTTTTCGGTGACAGCTGCTTTCAACCATTGATTGCATATTTCTTAATAAATCAAATTCAGGGAAATGACAGTCGTGTTCTCCTTAAATATTGTGATGGCATTACCTCGCATGTATTCAGCTTTTTTTTTTAACCCTTTATTTTCACATCAATGCTGTCCCTTTAACAAGAACTGTATCCATGGTATCAAAAGCTAGAATGAGCGAGGTTGCTGCCTTGCCTCCCATGTGGACTGTACCCATTAACGGAGGCCTTTGGGCATGGGTTGGCTTTCTGGGGCTGATGTTGCTGACTCTGTTCAGGCTGCATTCTCTAGATGCAGGCTAGCTGCCTCAAACAAGGAGGGACTCCTTTTGTTCTTAAATTCAGGAAACTAGTGATCCCCCCTACCCTGGCTCTAGAGATCCTTAATTGTTCCTTAATTGTTCTGTAGCTAGGCACAGCCTTACCTCACTTGTCTTTCTTTTTCTTTTTCTTTTCTTTCTTTCTTTTTTTTTTTTTACCTTTTCCCTTCCTTTCTACTTAATCATTAAAAATTCACTCTGCTGTCTTGTTCTCCTTTACTCTTAAAACTTTCCCTTTCCATCTCAGCTAGACTAGATATGCCTTTCCTGATTTTCTGAGAGCTGTGAGCCTCATGGCTTATAAGACAGAAGGTACAGGGCACAGCTGGGGGAGCAGCACAAGCCAGGACAGAAAAACAGGACACAGATCCATCTTATTTTTAATATATGTTTCCCCTTTAATTGAACCAGAGTGGCTAGACAGGGAGATGACATGTGAAACCATTGGAGATTGTGTTGGTATACTGGGGCTCCTGAGGGGCCACACTAGGAGATCTGAGAGGAGCTGGAATCAGGACACTGGGCCAGTGTGTCCCTTTTGGAGACAGCTGGATCATTATGAAGGACATCATGGTTTTCTTTTTGATATCACTCTATCTCATACCCTTTATGTTTTATTTGATTAAGACATTTGAATTAAATTGTTGCCATTGTTTAGAGGGAGAGAGGTGGCCTTCATTTCAGAACTCAATTGTTTCCATAACTCAGGCTTGCATTATGTCTTGCCTAGAATCTGTTTCAGCATTTTAATTGAAATTAAATATGAAACGTGAAAATTGTGCTTATAGAATGCTGTGAAAACATCTTTTCTGTTTGAAAAATTCCCTTTGGGATTAAGCTATCTCTTCAGAGATTTTTTTCCTCTCTGTTTATATTTTATTATCCAGAAATGTATGTACAAAGCTCAAGCTAAATCACCAAGATCTTTATTTCTATTTACCTAAGAAGGCATATTTTTCTCTCTCTATTTTTTTTTTTTATTTTTCATTTATCATTCTTTGGTTCACTAGGTCCTTTTTCACTGTAACCATGATTTCATTAATCTCTTGGTCTAGAATGAAATAGTTGATTGTAGAGGGAAAGGGAGAGAAAAACAGATTCAATTTGGGAGTTACCCTGTGATCAAAGAAGAGATGAGATCTATGAACCATGAAAGATAAGAACTCAGACAAGTCTGCTATTTGTGACCTTGCTCACGAATATGTTAAGTGTCCAGAGTGTCACAGTTAGTAAAATTATAGTAGACATCCTCCTGCTCTGATCAAAACAAACAAAAAAAATAAAGAAAATATTATTCTGTAAATTGGATTACAAGATTTTGACTGACACTAAAACTGTCTTAGATTTTTTTTAAGCAGAGCTGACCTTGAATTGATGACATTCCCAATGTCTCTCAGTGTTCATGAAACAAAAGCAAATTTGCAATTTATTTCCATTTAGGATGCTGTCTGATAAGCGTTAATTTTTGGTTATATAAAAATGTAGCTTTAGCTGTTTGGGATGCCCTATATACAGAATACCTTGTTGCCTGCTTTATATCATGGGTGGTAATGACAATTAGCTATGTACTATTAAATGAAATCTAGACAAAATGCTGCAGCCCCACACAAGCCAGAGAGATTGAGAGTGAGACAAAGAGGTTTCCCACCTTCAAGCTGGTTGGGATCAGCTGTCTGAGTTATCCCACAGAGGAGTTAGAGTGACCGACTGATTCACATGGTGAAAAAAAATCGAATCCTTGGAGGATGCCATATGCTCTGTGCTCTGTGACAAGCTGCTGGTGACATATAACAATCACAGACCTGATTTGCAGCACAACCCCAAAATCCAGTGGATAGGAATTTCTCTAGGCTTTTTAATCACTAATGGGGCACGCTCCTATGTTTCTGATATCAATCACAAAGTGAATTAGTTAAAATGCAAATTCTTTCTGCCTGAAGAAGTCCGTATGTGAATTGAATTAATAAAATGTTATTTAAGTACCGTGTTGAAGTTAGAATCCATCTTACCTCTCTGCCATTGGAGCCCTGGAGATCCTAACCTCTTTCTGGAGTCTTAGCCCTTTAAACCTAAGCTATTTTATTGCAGTCTTGGTCTGAAATGAAGTTCTTGTTCTAGAAGCTTCTTTGCAAATATTTATCTCTAAAGCCAAGGATGACAGTGCTCTAACAGGACGCTTTGGCGCAGGAAGCCAGTATGTTGGGCCCTGTATTGTGATAGGTGCCACTTCCTTGTCTGCACATAGAAAACTTGTGCCTGTAATTACTAGCTGGTAACATTTCTCCTGCAACGTGGAGCGTTTGGCCTATTATACATGCAATGATGGATGTGCACCATGTGCCGGCAAAAGGAGCACCTCCTTTAATGGGTGTGGTTTCCTGCATATTTATTATGTATTATTACAGTCATCATTGTAACCTAGCCCAGAGTGAAGACTACGGTGTGATTTCCATTGTAATTTCTTATTTTCATTCATTCACAGTCCTGAGAGATGAGGTGAATTTGTGCTTGAGGGCACTGATGAACCCTTTAGCTGGACCGTGGCTACCCACCTGGTTCTGTCGGATCCAATGAATGAAACTATGAAGGCATTTATGTATCTTTTGGGGAAGATGGAGAGATGAATTCATGAGTCATGGTACTTTGCTGTAGTTTTGGCATTATATTCACTCTCCGTATTTTTGCTGCTGAAAGTTCTCTCTCTTAGCATGGAAGTTGATATCCTATTACAGCCTATTGCATGACTAGTCAAGATCCAGTCTGCCGGATGGTGACTGGGCAAAACAACACACAGTAGGAAGGGGAACTCGGTTCCATTTCTAGAAAGCCCAGGCTGAGGTTGGTGAGGACTTTTCTGACTGTTCTCCATTCTCATTTGATCACTGTACTAGTTATTCTCTTAATCTCTGTGATTTTTGTCCATATAGCAGAATTCAATATTCCAAAAATTTTTAACTCTGTTATCAAGTTATTTAACCTGAGATAATGAATTCAACACCAACAGTGGGGTGCTGGATAGGTTGATAGGAAGTCATGACATAATCAGTAAAATATTTAATAACATTGATATAAAGGCAGAAGAAAAATAATGGGATGACAAAGGACTTGATTAAAATATCAGCAGAATAACATTATTAATTTCAGTTCTAGCCAACAAAATGCAGCTCACTGAATTCTAGGATAAAGCTTTTTCATCTCTGTCTGCCCATGTTGTTGAGTTGGTAGACTGTCATTCAGGCTTTTGTGGAGAACAGTGTTTCTCAAAGTGTGGTCCCTGGACCAGCAGTAGCAGCATTATCTGAAAACTAGTTAGAACTGCAAACTATTGGTCCCTACTCTTGACTTCTGAATTAGAGACTCATCATGGAGGATTAGAGACTTCTGAATTAGAGACTCTGAGGCAAGGCCTATAGTCTAACAAGGCATCCAGGTGATTTTGATACAGAGCCACTGTGTCAAAAAAGCTTGAGAATCATTGGCCTACATAGGGTCTATGCACCAGCATTTCAATCTTCAGATATTAGAAGCTATTTAGAATTCAATACCCTTAAGTTGAATTATTATTTATAGTTTGAATGTTTCATTACCAGTATTTGGTCAAATAAAAAGGGGAGCTTCAAATATCAGCATTCTTTTACTTGTACTATGAGGCTAACGGGTGACTTCTAAATCAATATCTGGATAGCTAGATTGTAAAATAATTTTGATTATGATACCTGTATTATCATTAGGAGAAGATGACATTTTTTTCCAGTGTTTAAAGGAAATTATCTATTGTTTACTTGTGGATTGTTAACTGGATAAGTGGTAGATTCTTAGTATACCAATTTCTTTTTTTTTTTAAATTTTTCTTTCTTTTTCTATAAGACACAAGTAGAATACCAATAAACACTGATTTTCAGAGAAATTTA
Organism: Xerus rutilus; assembly: GCA_028644305.1. Taxonomy (NCBI): domain Eukaryota; kingdom Metazoa; phylum Chordata; class Mammalia; order Rodentia; family Sciuridae; genus Xerus; species Xerus rutilus. Next base: position 21,520,689 of record CM053403.1, on the reverse strand, counting down.
TTTTTCTGGTATGAGTATGTGGGAATGAAGTAGTCTCAAAAGACACCTCACATTATTGGCCGTCGTGTACTATGATCACAGATCACAAAATTTGAGTAAAACTGCTTCCTCCTCTAGCTCTTTTGCATGTAGTGAAATTTGGTAATGAGTGTACCTGTTTATGGTGACCTCTGCTGTCCAGAAGCAGTACTGCAACCACTCAAGGCCGCATAGGAATTGGATATTGTTTGATAGGAAGGAATAGATTTACTGGTTATGTAGAAAGGTTTCCGTGGTTTCAGTCAATGGTCGGTCAGCTCCACTGTTGTGGGCATGAAGTGAGGCAGAGAGCATCATGGAGGAAGGGCATGGTAAAGGAAAGCTGCTAAACTCATGGCAGCCAGGAAGCAGAGGAAGAGAGACAGGAAGGGGCCCAGGACAAGATACAGTCCTCGATGGCAGGCCTCCAGTGCCCTATTTCTTTCAGCTGTACCTGGCCACCTGCAGTTGCCAAAGTATTCCACTGATGAGGTGAGAGTGCTTATGATTCAACTGTTTCCCAAAAGCCCCACCTCTGAACCTTGCTGCATTGAGGACCAAGCCTTTGGGGGACAAAAGCACATGGGCCTTTGGGGGATAGTCCAGATGCAAACCTCAATCAACAGTTATCTAAGACAAGTGTTACAAGTTAAGACGCTGTATCCACAGCTTCTAAGGTAACGTGCTTTTAGTAGAGAGGCAATCAAGATTGCTGATTTCTTCTCCAGTATGTGTGAATTGATGGAGGATTGAAGGACCATCGTTCAACCAACGACATTTCCCTTTTCCTCTGTGTGTAAGTTTTCTCAATGAGTGATTTAAGCATTTAGGGACAAGTATTAACTATTGTTTGTTACTTGGCTAAAATTTTATAAGCCAAGCCTTTGAAGGCTATTCCTGTGTTAATTTAGAAATATTTATTGAATTTATGTACCTACCTGTATATTATAATACAGTAAAAGAAAGGTGACCTTTGGAATCAGACAAAACTGTAGCACTGATCTATAGTTTTTCTAATTTACTTGTAGTCACAGGCAAGGAACTTCACTACTCTGACCTCAGCTTCCATATCTGTAAAATAGGGATATGTGATACCTATTATTAAGAAAAACTTGTAAACAAGCAATGAAAATGAAGATAAAGTAGCCTTTTAATACCATACTAATTAAATTTTCTAAAAAGCACACCAAAATTTTCTAACTCTAGGAAAATGTAAATTTGCCTAATTGATTAGGTTCTAGATAGTTTGCAGTTCTACAGCTGATAAAATGTGGAAATATCTATTTCTGTCCATTGGAGAATATAGTCCCTGGAGTTATGGTTTTATTGTCTTGTAGGGCTTTATCTAGCTTTGCAAGCAATGTAGCAATGCTGTGTACATATTTTTTCTCTCCCCTACCCTGACTATAATTCTTGTTTCTCATAACTTCAATTGGCTTTGCCATCCTGCTAGTTTCCTTAATAATGAGCTACATAAAATTTGACATATACTTAACTATGTATTTGTGTAAGAATTATGTTTTTAGCGTTTTTAAAATTATGTGTTGACATACTACCTGCAAGGGTTTTTGCCAAGACTGAATGAGAACACGTGAGAAATCCAGCTCAGTGGCCAGCACATAACATTCTTCTTATTTTTTTTCTTTGTCCCAGGTTAAAAATGTTTGCATATGGTTATTACCCTTGGGGAAGTAAAACTCTAGTTAGGAACGTGAAATGACCACCAGATGTGGTGCAGGATGTACTGTTATGGATTTTTTTTTTTTAACCTCACATTACCCCCCTCCCAGAATTGTAAAACCTCAAATGAGACTGAGCTGCAATTATGCAATAAAGGAAGATTTGTTCTTGGCCAAGAATAGGAGAAGCAAGAGCACACTAAAAGCATCAACTTCTCAACCTGTTAAGGGTTGGAAAATGTGATAGTTTGGATCTAGAATATCTCCCCAAAACTCAAGTGCTGAAGACTCGGTATTCAGTGTAGTGTTGTCCAGAGGTGGAGATTTGAGGAAGTAGTTGGGTCATAAGGGCTCTAAACTCATCAGCGGATTAATCCATTTGTACAAGTGTACTACTAGAAGGTAGGGAGACTACAGGCAGGTGGGGCATAAGTGGAGGAAGTAGGTCACCCTGGGAGCAGGTGCTTGAGTTCTGCACTTGTCCCGGGCCTTCCTCCTACCTCTCGGGGTGACTACCAGGAGCTGAGCAGCTTTCCTCCACGATGTTTCTACCTGGAGCCAGCCAACTGTGCACTGAAATCTCTGAAACCATGAGCCAAAACAAATCCTTCTTGTTTAAAATGTTTTTCTGAGGATTTTGTTACAGCAGCCAAAAGCTGACTAACCAGAGGTTTTAGATCTAGGGTAAGAGAAATAGGGGAGGGATAAGCTAATAAATGGGAGGAATATTTATATCTTTGTTGAGAATGGGAGGAGATTTTCTGGGAATTTAGAAGATGTTTCTTTTCTTTTTTTTTTTTTTTTTGCTTTTATGGTTCTTTCTGCTCATCACCATGGTGATTGTCTACTGTCATGGCGCTGGAGTTGTGTAGTTTAGCATGCAGATGGAATTATAATGAAATTAGATGTTGTCTGGTGATCCCTTGGCCGCCATCTTAGATCCAACTGCTTTTGGCTGGCTCACCTGAAGGGGAATTTCTAGCCTTCAAGCATTGTGTCCTCCAAGATAAATAAGATTCTGGTGGTCCTGAGATTCATCTAGGTCATAAGGACAGTACACTGGGTAACAGATCCTCCCTTTCTTTTATTCCTCATTCAAATTGATGTGGTTTTCCTGATTAAAGGAGTAAAATTTTTCCTAGCTAATCTTTAATAAGTCTGATTATTTCCTGGACATAAATGTAGCTGTTCATATCCCTCAGTAACTGTCATTTGTAATTTGATGGTTTCCAGTCTTTTACTCATGAATGAGGCAGATAGTTGTAAATACATGGCTTATAGACCAGGACAAACAGAGTAACTATCAAAGGACCCCAAAGAAGCAGAAACCAGGTAATGTTAAGTAGGGTCATTTTATCCATATTTTAAACATTCTAGGCTAGACTACCTTAAAAGAAGTCTGATGTTTAATCCTAGAACAAGGAATCCTTATGCAGCATAGGACAGAGCATACAAAGGACCTCAGCCTGATAGTGAGTCAAATGAAGATATCTATGCTCCTGGATGACCAGTGGGCCATTAAATACCATAGGCATGTTAGTACAACTCCTATTACAGGCCCTAGGTCCTTTGATCTGGCTGCTCTTGGCAGATCTAGAGACCTCTGTAGTGATTGACTGCAAACTTACAAAGCCTGACGCAGACAGTAGAAAGCCACTTTATACAACAGTAATGACAATGTTCAGTAGCTAGAATATTCACACTGGTATTTTCACTCTGTAGGAAGACCTACACAAGAACCCAAATCTTCATCAGAAGAATACTTGAATGCATATCAAATTAACATAATGTTAATAAGCTAAGAGGCTGTAAGATCCCTGGAAGACCTTGTGGGGCTGGGAACCTGGACCTCTCTTGTCAGTCAATGTTTCTCTGCCTGCACTGCTGACCAACATCATACCCTATCTCAAAGCCCATCTCACTTTCTACCCCTTTGTTCTGATCCTCTATAACATGAAGTCAGGTGCAATCACATTTCTTCAATTTCCAAGTGTGGGTACGTGAGTGGGCCAAGGAACTTAGTGTACTGATAATCAACCTTTCGGTCATTACAAAGATTTATTAACACAAGTAACAAACAGTCTTTATCCAATGCCTTCTTTTGGTAAAGCCGAGGGTCTTTGGGGGAGTCAAGTTGTACCTGGAATGCTTGATGGGCACTGAAGATTCAGGGAGGCCTGGCCTGTTGGTGCCCAAATCACTCTCTGGCAGGTGCACTGGATTCTGTAGGCTTAAGTGTGGCTGGAGACCGCAGGGACTCATCAGCTTCTCTCCTTGAGCACTGTGGCCACTGGTGCCTCTGCTTGAGTAGGTCCTGTAGCAGCCAGGGCAGCACTTACAGCCTCTCCTCAATTCAGTCTCTCTCTGTCTCTCTCTCTTTCTTCTCCTCACTGAGGGTTCTGGGAATTACAACTTTCTCTTCTCTCTGCTTTGTATTACCATCAATTACTCCATCCTTTGAAATAATTAATCCATCCATTTCTCTTCCCAAAGTGACTCATAAAATGGAAAGGGCTGAAAGAGATTAAAATACATGTGTTACCTATTAACTGAGAGTATTAATAAAGAACAGCAATAGAACATAATAACAAAGCTTTTTGTACCTGCCAAACTATCAAAATAACAATAATCCTTCGTCACAATAATTAACAACAAAGATGTCCTCAGTCCAAGGCTGAACAGACAGTTGTCAAGCAGATGTCCTTATAGAAGTACTTTGCATAGAAGCTTATTGGGGCCTCTGTGCAAATGTGTGGTCTGGCACAGTCTTTTTGATAGTTGTCATCAGGCTATCATGTATAGGGACACTTTCTTTATTAACTCCCAGTTCCAGTTATTTTTATACAATTGGCACAGGTGACTGTGTTTTGATTTTGTTGAGACTTGATTTCCTAGATACCTGATCACATCTCCAGTTCCTTTTTAAAAGGCTACTGCTTTCCCTTTTAATTGTCTGTGTATGACTTTCCTTTGATTTTTCTTTTTCATTTCTATCATAGCACATTTTCTTTAGTTGTACCTGCCCATTGGGTGTGCAAGAGTGAATAGGTGGTCCCTCTATCAACCCCCCAAAATCATCCTTTTCCTTTCTTACTGTTAAATGCAGTCAAGATTCCATGGGGGTTACTTTCAGGGCCTTATAAGGAACTTCATGTCTCCTTCAGTCTTTCTTCTCTCCCATTTGTACCATCTGCAAGACAGGTCTTGGCTTCCCTTGGAAGTACTGGGGACATTTCACTGTCCAATGGCTCTCCTCTTTGCAGAATGTGCACTGGGTTGGCTCCTGATATGTAGGGTCCTTGTGATCCTCTGATCTTGAGGTTGGGTGACTCATTGGAATTCCAGGGCCCTTCCCAAGGGATATTGTCATACTCTGGGTCCTGGCTGACCTTGGTGGGTGAAGGCTATAATATTGGCTGTCCTCTTAACCCTCTTGTCCTCTATGGCTTTGGTCACCAAGTTTCAATTGTTAAACACCCAGGAATCCTGTTCCACCAGTCTTGAAGTGGGAGTAGTGAATTCTAATTCTAACATTTATTAACTTCTGCAGATATCAGGAGCACTGGAGTCTGTTGTTTGGTTCAGTCCTGTGTGTCCTGTAGGGATGGCAAGCATCACAAAACATTGGGCCAGATTTTGTTAGTAATTGTACTGGATAATTTTGAGAGGCAGTTGTTAGAAAGTTTTTAAAAAAGAATAAAACAAAACCCAAAAAGAACAAAACAAATCCAGTTTGCATAATTGATTTGAACCAAAAAATGTAACTGTTTTGCAATAATCTCAATTTTTACAAAAAGTAATAAAAAATCAATTTGTCTGTAAAATAGATCTAATTTTATCAGAAATTGCCTCTCAAAGCACTAGTTAGAGTTCTTTCCATGAATCTGATTGTAAATGTTTAAAGAATCAAAACTGAGATGACAGAACACTTAGAATAGTCATGGTAAAGATTTTCCTCGAGTTTAGAAATTGGCAAAACAATTTGGTTATTTTCACCATATACAGCATTTTAGGATAACAATTATGACTAACAGCATTATACCAGAACCATGAGACTTATATAAATCTTATAAAGTCTTTAGAATATTTGTAGTTGTTTATTTAACCAGTTACAAACTAGATTTAACCAGAGTTAAAGTGATTATTTAAAAGACCTTAAAACAAATAGATTATTAAACAAACCCTAGTGCTTTTATGACTTTAGTTTCCCTAAGTAATGACAAACTTAATAAAGAGAAGAAAAATAAGAAAGAATCTTGATAAAAATGCAAAATCTTTGTTTTTTAGGCTAGATTTTCATAAATTTTACAAAGAGCTGACCAAACCTTGTTGCTTTAAACACAAAGGGTATAAGTTCTGGTTTTATAGCCCTGCCTTAAATTTTGATCTTCGAAAACTTTATAAATGATTGTCTTAATGATGGCTCAGCTTAATTACACATCAATTTTCTTTTATAACATCTGTCTTTCACATACCTGTATCTTTCTTAGATCCTCTACAATTTGCTTACATCTTTGAGTTTTGTCTTATCTTTTTTTCCCTCCTTTTGGAGAAATTCAGTTATTTACTTTAGGACAAAAGTCTTATTTTACCATATAAAATTCTTATCCCAAAATTCTCCAAAAGTATATCCTCATGCTTATAACTTTCTTTATGTACTTTTTTCCTACTGCTGATTTGTTTCTTTATTAAATTTACAACTTTAAATAATCTTTATATGATTTTTGAATTTACACAGATTACTCGTTTTTAATAAGGTACAGGACTTTATGCTTTTCCAGTTTTTTTCCATCAAAACACTGTTTAAATTCTTTTTGTATTTTTTGTGTATAGAACTATACATGCTAAGTAGAATGGTAACTCTCAGTTAATCTTATATTTAGTAGAAAAAAAAACAAACCCAAAACTGGAAGAAAGCAATCTGGCACTGTTTTCCTATATATACCAAGAATTTATTAGAATGTGTTTTATACACACACACACACACACACACACATATATAACCTTTTGTAGACTTTAGGAACCTAAGTGTACTTGAATTTATATTTAACAATTGATGATATTTCAGTACTGTAACTTATAAATGACTTATATGGTTTAGTTCTATCATATGCCTTTATGAACACTTACTGATTTATATTTACCCAATTCACTAATTTTTAACAGTTATTTCCAGGTTACCCATGAAAATTGAGGTAACAGACAACCATAGTCAATATTTCAAGTTATTTCTTTGCTAAAGGAAAACCTTAAAAGGTTCTGTACTTGAAACACAAAGCAATAAACTTTGCATCTTAAATAACTAACAGATAAATATAATCCTGATCGGCTAGTAACTTAGACAAAAATGTACATTAACAATTTTAAGACACTTCTATTTTTATCTTACCAATGAATTTAAATTCATTTTTCAAAGATTTACCTAAACTATGTTAGCCCTCGTTTATCTGTAGCCAATTTGAATAAGATTCCTTGGAGATTCTTATCCTGTGGACACATCATATAACAGAGATCCAAAGTTAGCACACAAACCTATATACACACAAACCAAAAATCACAGAACCTTCATGCTAAAATTCCAGTCACGAGAGTGAATAATATAGTAATTTAAATTTACTCGATTTATTACAAACAGGTAAATCCAATTTATATTTATGATAAAATGAAACAAGTTAAGGTCACCTTTTTATAGGAGTAAACTGAATTCTTATTTGCAATTCTTATGTAAGCCTTGAACCATTTTTTTTTTTTAGGTAAAATAGCTTTCATAGAAGTTTAGTTTCTAAAACCCTCCTTTATACTTTTTTTCTTCCCTTAGTCTCAAATGAGTAAAAATCTCTCATACTTTTTTTTTCTTCTATTCTTTCTTCTTTGTGTCTCAAGGAGTTAACTCTTACAAGTCTGCATTTAAATAGGATTGTCTGAATTAAGAAACTCCCAAGCAAACTTGAATAACTGCTTATCTGAGCATAAAAAAAAATTAGAAGAGGTAAAATAGGTTGATTAAACAGAAATACAAAAACTTTTACGTGTTAACTTTGCAATTGCAATTTAAAAATTATCTTCAGTAGTGCTTGCAAACTGGACATGATGGTGTATGCCTGCAATCCTAGCTGCTCGGGAGGCTGAAGCAGGAGGATCACAGGTTCAAGCCCAGCCTGGGAAAGACCAGCCTTACCAAAGCCCAATTTCGACAAATAAAAATAAAATTTAAAAAAACAAAAAGGTTTGGAGATGTAGCTCAGTGGTAGAGTACTTGCTTAGCATGTGTAAGGCCCTGGATACAATCCTCAGTATAGAAAAAATTAAACCAACAGATCAACAAACAAAAAACCCAGCAATGTTTAAATTTAGGCATGCCAGTCAAACAAGAATACAAACTCAAAAGTGATTTCACAAACAAAACAAGACAAAAAACCATAAGATATTAATGAGCTCAAAAAGAAGTGTAGGAAAAATTCCTGCCCAAAGCAAAGTGACCACAAGTACAGTACCCAGAGTTGTTTCTAGGAATTTCTAGGGGCAATTTACCTTGGGAAGGTTTAGTTAATTTTTCCAATGCTGTTTTCAGGGCTCCTTTTGTGGTCAATGTCAACAGTAAAAATGTGCTGTTTATAAGTATTTCTTCCCAGAGAGTGAGTCAGCAGTGGGACAGATACAGATACACCTTTTCACATATTTCGAAAAGGCACAAACGTCAAGGGGGTTGGGGCAGCTCAAGGTGCAGAATGACCACTCCTTTATGTATCCCTCCTAGAGGAGCTGTAGGGTTCCCAGGAACATACCCAGGAACAAGTATGTTCTGTGAGATCCCTTCATGTTTTGGATCAGGTACTCAGACACCTCTGTTAAGACCCTGGTCATCTAGGGTCACCTGGAGTGGGCTAGAGGAAACATGATCTCTTTTTTCTGGAGTCTTGTCTAATGGGATTGTTATTTCATCCATCAAAATCAATCCTTTAGACTCTTATCACAGACATAGAACCAAGTAATGACAAAAGAGCACATAAAACAACTACATTAAACCGGAGCACACATCCACATCAGATGGGAGCCAGACCAGATATCACAGTGTGAGAGCCCACATGTTTGGGTGTGGCAAATAGAGGAGAAAGGCATATTGGGAGACTTGTGGGTCAGATTATTACAAGAAAGTTTCCCTTTCAGCTTTGGGGCCAGAGTGCTGAAGAGGGTCAAAAGAAAACACCCAAGTTAAGACAGGATATATAGATAAACAATGTAACAGGACATCTACCAGACCAAACCAAACAGAAAAGTTCCAAGAAAGTCCTGACAACTTTGAGTCATTGGCTACCAGGTCCCATCAGGAGCTCCAGGACAGCAGCTGACATATTTTTCAACCTCCCAGAAGTAAGACTAAGGACTGAGGGTGCGCTGGTCTCATAGCAGAGATATCTTTCAGTCTTCCATGAGTAAGACCCCAGGGTTTGGGGATCCCCAACAGTCTACATCTTTGCAGGCAAGCATCCCTGCCTTACAACAGACACCAGAAACCAGAGAATACAATCAACCCCCCAAATTTCTTTCCTGCTGATCAGTAGCTTTCTTATTTACAAGAATGGTTCCCTGGAGCTGGGTATGGTGGTGCACACCTGTAATCCTAGCACTTTGGGAGGCTGAGATAGGAGAATTGTGAGTTCAAAGCCAGCCTCAGCAATGGCGAGGTGCTAAGCAACTCAGTGAGACCCTGTCTCTACATAAAACACAAAATAGGGCTGAGGATGTGGCTCAGTGGTCAAGAGCCCCTGAGTTCAATCTCTAGTACCAAAAAAAAAAAAAAAAAAAAGAGCATTTCTCTGGTCAGGAGCCTGGCTGATTGGACCATGTTTCATCTGGGCTGCCAAGTCTGTTACAAACTTTTGATACCAAAACAGGGTCCTTTTTATTTCACAGAATTGTGGAATCAGTGAACAAGACAGCAGTGATTAAGCAGGGAAGGAAGGTTTATTGTTGGCCAAAAATTGGAGAATGAGACAGACTCACGAACCCACTTCTTGACTTGTTGGGGCTTGAAAGGTTATATATCTAGAATAAAAGAAATGAGGCAGAAGGTGGGCTAATAAAGGGGAGGAATATTCATGTCTTTCCTGGGAATGGACAGTGATTTGGGGGGAATCTAGGAGACTCTTCTTTTTCCTGCTTTTATAGTTCTTTTCCTCATCATTGTGGCAATTGTCCTCTGTTATGATGTTGGGGGTGTCATTTATTATGCAGATGGATTATAATGATGTTAGAGGTTGTCTGGCTGTCACTCTGGGACCATCCAAAGCATTTTGGCTGGTCCAGCTGAAGAGGGACTTCTGGCCTTCAGGCACTGTGTCCTTAAAGAAGATTAGGGTGGTGGCTCAGTGGTAGAGCACTTGCCTAGCATGTGTAAGGCACTGGGTTCAATCCTCAGCACCACATGAAAATAAATAAAATAAAGGTATTGTGTCCATCTACAACTAAAAATTAAAAGGAATAGATTAGAGTGGTATACAAATTTAGCTAGTATATGCTTATAAATATGCTGTGATGTGGTCTACAACTATACCACAATAAATCCACTTTTTTGTATAATTATAATGCACCAATGAAAAAAATATACATGTAAAAAAAGCAAAAGTCAGGCCAGAAGAGTAGAAAAAGGGGACAAGGGCGAGAGAGGTCAGGAAAGAAATGGAAAGTATCCAGGAATAAATTGGAGTAAATTATGTTATAAGCATATATGAATATATCACAACGATCCCCACTATTTCTTATAATCATTATGCACTAAAAAAAATGTGAAAAAAAAGCAATTCATCTGGCATCTAGGTCATGTAGGCAGTGCATTGAATAATAACACTACCTGCCAAATATGGCATCTTGGCATTTGAGGAAACAGCAGATGCAAGTTTACTCCCACCTTTCCCTTGGCCTTTTCCCCTGATGTAGGTCGTAAAATCTTCATTTCAGAAACGCTGACCCTATACCCAGAGGAGAGGACAGTCCTACCCAGGAAGACATGGAGACACTAAGCCTGCGCAAACACACCTTGCTGAGTCACCCCCAGTTATTACTATCGTGTCATATCCCATTGATCTAATCATACAACCCATGAGTGTTTACTTTTCATCAAACCTGAGCAAAAAAAACACACATTTCTCCATTTCTTTGGAATTTTATTTCTGCAGGTTCCTTTGTTCTATAAAACTTATATTACATTGTGTACAGCCAGAGAAATGAAAAGTTGTGCTCTATTTGTGTACAATGAATCAAAATGCATTCTGTTATCATGTATAACTAATTATAACAAATAAAAAATTTAAAAAAAATTGCACTTGGCATTAGCACCAGCATGACTATAAACTCAAATAGATGCAATAAAAAAGCTCAGCAGATTTTTAAAAAACTCACATAAATTTGTATGCTTTTCTCCTGTTAATCTGCCTTGTGTTATAAGGGCCCTATCCATGAATGTAGTGATGAGTGAGAAAAGGAAGGAAAGCATGGCTGTATGGTTTGGATATGAGAAATATCTCCAAAAGCTCATGAGTTATTCAACATAGCAATGTTTGGAGGTGGAATGATTAGATTAGGAGAGTTGCAACACAATCAGTGGATTAATCTCTTTGATGGATTAAAAATTTGAATTGTTTACTGGGTGGTAACTACAGACAAGTGAGACATGGCTGGAGGAGGTAGGTTACTGTGGGTGTGCCCTTGAGGATTACATATTTTGACCTTGGCTCCCTCCCTTTCTCTCTACTTCCTGGCTGCCATGAGCTGTGCAGCTTTTCTCCCTCATGCCCTTTCGCCATGATGTTCTTCCTCACGTTGGGTCCATACAATGGAGTTGGCCAACCCTGGACTGAACCTCTGAAATCATGAGCCCCAAGTAAATCTTTCCTCCTGTAAGTTGCTCTTGCTAGCTATTTTGGTTACAGCTATGAAAAGCTGATAACACACTGTCCTACACATCTAAGAAGAAATGGAAAAAAGCCCATAAACTGCACTGTGAAGTGTTCACTCTGAAGTCAGAGTTCAGAGAACAGATATCATGGCCTGCAAGAAATTATTAGGAAAGAAACTTGCACAGTCTTGAACCTGATGAGACCAATTCCCAGGACTTGGGAACCCACATAAAAAGATCTATATCTATATCTATATCTGTATCTGTATCTATATCTATATCTGCATACTTGATGACCTGGATTATAATAGTTTAGGAGTGAGATAATAGCAGAGAAAAAGGAGAGGCTAGGGTGACACCAAACATTTCAGAAGTGACAATAGTTGGTGACAGGACATGAGAGATGAAGAAAAAGTGAATTTTGTACTCCAACAGGTGGAATAGGGGTGGGGAGTAGGTAAGAGGTATGAATCTTGACTTAAAATGTCCACCATGCAAAAAAGTGTTTATTTTTATACCACTGAATTTAATTTCTGTTTGAAGCTGTCTGTGTTCCAGAAGGCAAAAGTCTAATCCCTGGCAATGAAGATACCCCAAGGTAGTCTTGGGATAACTATAGAGCCATGACTTTCAGCAGCCCTGGTTAGATGTTTTGTTCTGGGTGTACTCATGGAGGGCAGAGGAAGCTGCAGAGAGTGAAGCCATTAATACAGAAGAGGGCTGCACTTTTTATTCCCCTCCTTGTGGTGCTGTGTATCAAACTCAGAGACTTACACATGTCAGGTGCCATATCTCCAAAGGGCTAGATTTTGACTGGTGTCATTGTGGCTAGGACTTGCAACTAGTGAGGCATTTATACTATAAATCTGGTTTCCATTTGGGGACTCTAACAACCAGGGGGTCTCAGAGGCTGGTGGGTGATTTTCAATAATTCCTAAGATTTTCTTTGACCGGGTGTCCATCTCTCCTTTTTTCAGACTGAACCCTTTTCCTCCATTAATCTAGACTGTATCCTGGAGTTCTTAATTCAGGTCTCCCTATAAAGACTGGGGGAGTCTGGGTCTGGTTTTCCTTTGAAATGTAGATGTATCTTCCAGCCTTTCTGTGAGAGTCCAAAGACATAGGATCAGCATCTCTGAGTGGCTTTGTTTTTCTTTTCTGCATTAAAAAGCCAAGGCTCCACCTGGGGCTGGTGCAAATGGTTTGGGGTGGGGAGCGGTAGCCTGTGCATTGGTGGATGCAGAACTTTTTCTTTTCACTTTATCTGCCCTTCAGTGTAAAAGATTTAAAAATACATATATATCATTAGAAGCTAGTAGAGTGGAGTGGGGGAAGTGAAATAAGTTGGCTCACTCTGGAGCCAGGAGAAATTTTAGGAGAAAGAACATCCTCTAGGGCCATTTTGAATAAAGGCGTCCTGACTATTAACATTTCAACCCCTGCTCCATTCTTTCCTTGACTCCTAGCTTTACAAGTGTCCACTGTTAGTATGCAACCTAACTTCAGAAGTTCTGTTCCCACTTTGTTTCTGGTGTTTATCCAACTGAGAGAATGGACTTTATTCATGCATTCACACATGTGAGTTCATATTGAGTGCAGGGCACTGTATGGGAGAGGGGTCTATGAGGTCCTTGTAGTTATAGTTAGTGAGACAGATGGAAGGAAACTGCCCTTTGATGGGGGACCACGACTTCATTTTGTTCAAGAGAATCCTTGATCCATTTTATATAAAGTGTTGGGGGCCTTCCAAAGTGAAATTCTGGATGTGATCTTGCACAAGCTTTACATCTTTGCAGATCAGGTGACTTTCTCTTCAAATGCCCTTTTCCTCCTTGATTACCTGGAACATTCCTAAAGTCTCTCTGTGAAGCCTTCTCTGCTATCAGGGTATTTGTCTCCTGCAACCCAAAACTGATAGACCATCCCTACTAACTACAAATATCATCTTCACACCTGAAGAATACTGCTGCTGGAGCTCTGAGCTCTCTTGTTGCCAATCTTCATTTCACGATATGTTAAAATCCTTAAAGAGAGATGTGAGTGTCACAGTTAGAGAGTGCTGGCTTTTCAGTCAGACTCCCTGTGTTTGAGGCTCAATTTTTGTCAGTTGAATGACCTCAAACAAGTTGCTTCATCTGTCCCGGTTTCCTCCTCTATAAAATGGGGATGAGAACTGATATATATTAAGTGATTTAATACATGTATATCTCTTCACACCTAGTGAAAACTGTTTAATAATTGTTATGTATTACCCCTGAGCTTGCTTCCCCCTACCTCTCTCTATGCCAAACCCAGGGCCTTGCACATGCTAGATAAACACTTTACCACTGAACTACATCCCTAGTAATCCCTACATCATTAGTATCTTTCTATTGGAAATATTTAAATATTTTCTATTTGAAATTCTGTGACTTTTTTGAAAGCAAGTCTATGCCTTATTCATGTTTGCGTCAACAGTTCTTAATGCAGTGATATGTATATATACATATATATATGTAATTAATCAGTGACAAACATTCACACACCATTAATCCTACAATCTACTTAAAACTATCATTTTATGGTTTACATGCTTTCTACGGTCACTGATTTTTAGACAAGTGGGCTGACAGATTGGAACTATTTTTCTATTTTTCATAGAAATACTTTTATTCCAGAGCTATTAAACTTCATAAATTAGTAGCTTCTCACAAATGCATCAGCAATACCATCATTGCTGTTATCATCATCATCCTCATCAATGCTATTGAGAACTTACTATAGGGAGAAAAAGTAGTATTTTTACCTCATCCATCCATTACAAGATTAAAGGTTGATACCCATGTAACAAAAGGCAGACTAACAAGAGAAAAAGCATAACAAATTTATTTAGTCGAAGTTACACATGGGAGCTTTCAGAAATAAAACTTCAAAGACCCAGAGAAAAGTGTCTTTTTATGGACAGTCATACAGGATGGTTGGAGGACTAAAGGGTATAATTGAATGGCAGACTGGGAGAAACTCAGCAGGGCCTGTTTATACAGATTCTTCTTGATGTCTCTGTGTCTCGTTCCTTTCCTCTGCTGTAGGATGGGACCAGAGAATTTCCCTATGGCCATGTTTCATGGAAGAAGAGCAAGAGAGAGTAGTATGAGCCTCTGCTTCTAGGATTTTCTCAAGTTTTTCTTGGCTTAAAGTGCTCATTATGCCAGGGTGCTGTATTTTGTGGTGGCTTTTCCTGCACCCCATCACACTATATGCCAGGTACTATACCAAGCTCTCTATACAAATTATCTCATTTAATCCCTATAACAATCCAGGAAGCCCTTACATTTGTCAGCCCCACCTGAAAGATCAAGAAGAGTAGGGAAACTGGTACCTAGTCATACAGCCAGGGAATGCCAGGTTGCAGAATGAATTCATACACTGGGCTCTGCAGACAGTGCTCCTAACTGCCTCCTCTACTGTCAAAACAAGATATTATTGCATCACTCTGACAAGGGAATAAAGCTGTCAGCATTAAGCCACCAGTGACTGCAGGAGAGACCATGAGAGGAAAAAGAACAGAAAGGAGTAACCTCATTTTCTGCAGAATGTTCTAGAATTGCCTCGAGAGCTTTATGGAGACTATTAGAAAGTGATCCATAGCCAGTGGGCAGGTGTCACAGGATTTGCAGGAACACTTGGGTACAAGTCCTGAATCTGCTAGTCTCTGATTATGTAGCTTTGGGTGAGTCATTTAACCTCTCCAGATTTGACTTTGATGGGGTTCAGAACATGTTACCTCAAAATATGGCACCTTGACATTTTAGATAACAACAGAAACAGGAAGGTCACACTATCCCTTCTCCTATCCCTTTTCCCTGAAGCAGGTCATAGGGCTCTCATTCAAGAGGAGAGGGTCCCTATTCCTAAAAGAGAGGAAGATCCTTATCTCTGAAGACATAGGGACACAGAAAATAACCTGTACTAATAGATCTTGAGGCCTGGCTAAGTCTCCCCAGTTTGTTACCACTAGATCACGCTTCTTTTGTCTAATTATTCTTCTCTATGACTATCCATTTCTTCATCAGACTCAGTATAAAAATATACAGGTTTTCTCATTGCTTTGGGTTTTCTTTTCTAAAATCTCCTGCATCATGTAAAACTTATAAATTTGTATACTTTTCTCTTTTAATCTGTCTTTTGTTATATGGAGACCTCAGCCATGAACCTAGGAATGACAGTAAAGCTCTTTCTTTTTCCCTACCACTTACTGGTTTGTAAAACAGGTGGCAATAACCTATCCCTCTGGGGTTTCCTGGGACTCCAATTAAATCAAAGGATGGGAAAAGGCTATATGCAGTCTTTGGTGTTTTGTTACTTGTTTTAGTAGGAAAAACCATTAGGTTAATGGAGGCCAGAAGGCAACTAGGTTGGAAACTGGCAACTTTCCATTTTCAGTCCAGTAAAGGTTAACTACCAAGTGGACACTTGTATGTGGGGAGGACCTTTGAGCATGCCCATCGCTAGCTAACGGGACACCAACAGCAGCCAACCCTAGCAATTTCCCATACTGAGGCACTGTGGATACTTAATGACCTTCGACTCTGGGGAAGCTGGCCCCCAAGATGCCATACAGCTCATATTTAATTTAAGAAAAAGAGTATTGTCACTGTGTCCTTGCGAAACATGAAAGAACTAAGAGCCCAGAGTTCTGGATTGTTTTCCTGTCCCAGCCAATTATTATCTGGGTGACAGACAGATCATGTCACTACTTTGGTCTTTCCTTTCCTGATTCATATGTGGAGTTGTAATTCTTTCACAGAAGCTTTATGGTTTCTGGGGCGGGGGGCACAAAGTGAGAGAATATATGTGCCAAGTGTTTTGAAACAGATAAAAGCACAACGTAAATTAACGTGAGATTGGAAACAGTCCTCTTTGTTCAACCAAGATGGCAAATCTTAGGATGTCTACAATGTAAACATTACCCTGGACCTCAGAAAGGCACGGTTTCAATTGCTTATTTTCCAGTGGTAAGTGAAGAGAGAGGTGATGTGTGAACAATTTTTGCAAAATTAGCTGAGGGACAAAAAGCCTTCTGAAGACATAAGGTACAGCGATAGGAAGAAGAAAGAAATTGGGGGAGGTTCAAGAGGCCTTGGAGTCCAATGTGAGACATGCATAGATCCCTACACTTAGAGGTAAGAGGAGAGGAACTTGAATTAGGGAAGGAATTTCATGGGTAGACAAGCAGGAGGGATTTCTCTGCCTGTAATCACTGGCGAGACACATGGCCGAACAAGGGGAGGATGGTTAGGAAATTTATGATCTGAATAATGTCTTTTTCTAGTCTAGGGATTTTGAAAAGTGTTTCAAAATGTATTTAGGCTTTTTGTTCCTTATCAGTGGGCAGATATGTGTTCTTACAGGTCTAGTTAGCCATGCCTCTTGGATTTGGGGTCCTCATGTGCCATGTTTAGGCTATGGTGCCCTTAAAAGGAATCTTTGTGGATAATTTTGTCTACCAGAAATAATATCTATTTGTTATCAGATGTCAGCATTTATAAATGTTAGTAGACTAAAGGGGCTCAAAAGAGATGATCATGAGAGGTGTTCTGTTTTAAGCAAGAAAAAAGAGGTTCTTCAAAAGGTAAAATCCTGGATACACTGATTGGATTTAGTAACCCACTTTCTTCCCTGCCTATTGCCTTAATAAACATTCAAATGAGAAAACAATGGGGAACAAACAGAGAATGTACATGTGTCCGGGTGGCTGGTTGTAATAAGAGGAGATCATCAGGAGTGCCAGGAACCTTGGTAGCACAGTCATCTGGAGGGTGGTTGTGACTTGGATCCAGATGGCTATTGCCACTCAAATGCAGGCTCCACTACCAGCTGTGGGTGAGGGCTTCCAAAAATGACTGCTACTGTGTGTGCCCTCTACTTCCCTCTGCAGTGGGATTTTGCAGCTCGTCCCATCAAGAGGTGAAAGCTATTTCTTCATACCTTAAACCCAGTTCTGCCTTGGGAACTGCCTTCAAAATTCAGTGCAATGAATGTTACAAGGTGCCAGTTCTTGTGTGCTTCCTCTTACTCTCTGGGAATCCTGCCCAACTGCCATATTGAATAAGCCCAGATTGGCATATGAGGAATGAAAGCCCTTCTGGACCAGAACTGAACCAGCCTAGTTGTTCTACTCTAGAGATGTGGTAGTGACCAGGCAAGATCTTCAAAACCACCCATCCATCCTGCACATGACTGTTGATGTAGAAAGAAGCCCAGCCAAGACCAGAAGAACTACCCTAAATTGCCAGTCAGAAGAATTTTGAGCAAACACATTGTTCAGGCCAAATGAAACACACCAGTAGACTGAATCCAGCTCTCAATGTGCAAGTTGGATCTATTATGTTTTCATATTCTCTCTATGAAATCTACAGACCTGGCTGGAACCTACTTAGATTAATTCATCATTTTTTTTTCTCCTGGAAAATTATCACTTTATAGCTACTCTGTGGTCACTCTTCCTGTTCCCCCAATCCCATTGCACTGGACATTTCCTCTTTGGTTCTTAATCTGAGACTTTCTCCAGTTATTAAACCCCCAGTGCTTACACTAATTGCAGGACTTGTCTTCCAAATACAGCCTTGTGATGTCCACCTCCTCTATCCATCTCTGAAGCTGAGCTATCAAGGATTACAGTTATCATCTTACAAATGATGACTGGAATGGAAAAGCGTATGGATGAATAGGTTTATCGTCATTGGGATCCTTCTCTCCATAAACTCAGGAATCGTTTTGCTAGGTAAGCGGCCACCAGCAAAGTATCCATCAGTTGTGAATTGTTCTGCTTTAGATAAAATGGCTGTTGTCGTCCAAACCATTCAGACCTTTCATACTCTACCTTCTGAGTTCTCTAGTCCTTATGCTTTCTCTTCTGTTCCTTTGACTACCAAGCCCTTATCAGGAGAGTGTGTGTGTGTGTGTGTGTGTGTGTGTGTGTGTGTATTATATGCATTTGTGTCCCTTTTCTTAGTTTAATATCATAACCTTTTTGTGTGTTCTTCTCAATAAATCTTTTCTACCTACAGTCTTTGTTTGGTTTGGTTTTGTTAAAAAACATCCTAGCATCTGTGATAGAATAATTCGTAAGTAAAGGTGGTGGTGGTGCTGGTGTGTGTAGTGTGTTCACATGTGAGTATATACACAAGAAAGTCCTACTGCCAGGTGTCCCCTCATTAGCTTTCTGGACAGTGTTTCTGCGAATTACATTTTATATTGAGTTTGAGAGTGAGTGCGCTTATGTGCTGAAGCTCATGTCACTCTTCAAGTAATGCCTCCTATTAATTTATAGGACAGACCATCCAATATTTGAATTTTGTTTTAAGGGCATTTTACCTTAACATGGAAGTCTTCTTTCTTCTTTAATAGTTGATTAAAATTAAATTCAGATTGTAGTTGAAGAAATATTATGATTGTGTTGCTGATTAGTTTCATATTTAGACCAGACTGAAATTATTAATTATATGACAACAATACTGATTCTCATTAATGCAGCAAACCTGTTCCCAGGATGCATTGGAAGTGGTGTCATGATGGAGGGTGGCTACTCGCTCTGTTTCTCCTGTTTTGATCTTTATTAGTAGAGTTGGTTCTGCATGTTCATGCTGGAATGATTGGCTTCTTCACTCCCCCAACCCAAGTGTTTGTGTCTGCATTTCGATATTTTTTTTAAAAGATTTTGTTTCAGTTCTGTGAAACTGAAAAAACAGATTGCTTGTGGTGTGCAAGAATTTCTCCCAATGCTTTGCAGAGATGAAGCTGCTGCTGTCTCCGTTGAACTCACTCAGCCTGAGCCAAGAAGTTGCTCCCCTCTCCCAACAGAGAAAAAGAGCCACCTTCTTGGTCAGAAAGAGGAGATATAAATATTAGGCCCTTAAAAGCTGATGTGAGCATTTGTAATGTGATCTTAAAGAGAGAAGCCTTCTCCTTTTAAGTTATATCTTAGAGGAGAAAAACAAAACAAAACAAAAAAACCTGTACTGCAAACAGATATGGCTATAAAAGGGCCATAGAAGGACGTACGCCCACAAGGGCCGTTAAAGGACGGACTGTGGTCACTTTGGGGCAAATGTGGTTTAGGTAAGGGGAGCAGGTTGACTTGCAGGTAGTCTGGACCATGGATTCTTATATGCTATTTTTCCAGGCCTTTCAGCCCTTGGTGAGACCAACTCTGTTTCCAACAGTTCTGGGGAAATGGGAGAGTTATTTGGGCTGTGTGCTTTATTGACTAGAGACCGAATGGGGCCGCAGATGTCATAATTTCCCTATTATCACTTTGCTGAGCACTTCCTGGCCTCCATTCATTATCTTGTTCCACATTAGCAGTTATAAGTAGCCTCTTTATGGGATCTGAACACTGTTGGCAGTGCTTCTGCTTGCAAGGACCCAATGAGAAGACAAAGGAGCAAAGCCTGTCTGCATTTCCACAGGGGTTAAAATGGAACAGTCTTCTCCCTCCTCTTCCCAGATTGAGGGGCATTTCCTTCCTCATAGCAGCAGGACAATGACCTTAGTCCCCTATCCCATGGACAGAAAGGAAAGGCATACACACTGGAAGTGGGAGCCCAGAGCAAGGATGCCTGTGCCTGTCCTAACAGGAACAGCTCTTGGAGACATGTATAGCCTTTGAGGGCAAATGCAGCCCAGGATGGCTTCCCAAAAGCATGTGGCCCAGCAGAGCAGTCAGGCATCTATTTTGTATTCATACTCTGAGTTTCAGTCATTATTGTCATGCATCTCTTCTCTGAAACTTATTTAACAGCACCTTCAAAGTTATTATTCTTTGGGGGAGGCTTCGCTTGGCACAGAAATTGGGCAATTCAAAACAAGAATTTCTGACAAAACCCTTGATAACCATGGTGCATATATCTTATTCTCTGTATACTATTACGTGTCTGGAGTTTTTTGGATCCTAATGAGGGTATGAAGTTTTATTTTTTCTCCAGTCATTGCTGGTATTGCATATTGTATGCTTTTGTGAACAATTTTTTTTCTCTAAACCGTGTCCCCTCCACTCCTGTACTGCACAGATTCCATGGAATTCAGGACCTAGAACAGCTCCTGGCTCACAGTCAAGTTTTTGAAATAGTGATTGGATGTGTAGAAGACGAAAAAGAATATCTTCCAGTCATGCTATGTGCACATATAAATATACTACAGTGAATTTCATCTTGATGTATATATAGAAAGCACCAATCAAAAATAAATTAACAAGCAAAAGGAAGATCCATAGAGGAAGGCGAGTAGGGGGAGGTAAAAGGGAAGGGAAAGATTGGGAAAAGGGGGACTGAAATGGAGTAAGTCAAACCCCATGCATGTATGATTTTGTCAAAATTAACCTAATTATTATACATAACAATAATGTTCTAATTTTTTTAAAAGGCTAAAAAATTGAGACAGATATTACATTTGCTATTCCCTTGCTTTAACTTAGAAAATGTGTTATTAACAAGGATAGTAAACATCTGTCATTGACAGCCCTACCATTAAAAAAACATATCTTTTCCTTACCAATCACTAGTTCATGGCTGAGGCCTCTGTAGCGCAAGACAGATTAACAAGAGAAAAACATATGAATTTACTTAATACAAATTTTATGTAGTGTAGGACTCTTCAGGGTTACAATCTAAGTGAATGTTTTTCTCCTACTAATCTAAATTTAGAAAGAAAGGCACAAGGACAAAATTTTGCCCTCCTCTTTATACCAGTCCCCACAGGCAGCGACCCAAGGGAACTGACCTTGGTGACACCAGCTTTCTGTCAGCTAGTCCAGGATTTTATCTGCAAGCTCTGGAGCAAGTGAGGTATCTCAGCTATCTCTTTATCATCACCAAAAATGAAAGGAGAGGAAACTTTTCCCTCCACCTCTTAGGTCCCTGCCTAGAACCTAAAATAAAAATAACAAAGATTAACAGGAGAAAAGCACAGACATTTCTTGGATAAGTTTAACGTGGCATAGATCCTTCAGAAGGAAATGAAAGCTCAAAGAAATGGGTGCACATGTATGCATTAACACTTGGTTTGATCAAGAATGGTCAACTGTGGAGGAAGAAGATTGGAGAACAATCTTCTTTGCTCTAATGCTAATAAGCTGGGGTGGGGGTTGCAGGACTTGCTTGTTTAGACT
Source organism: Xerus rutilus (assembly GCA_028644305.1). NCBI lineage: Eukaryota > Metazoa > Chordata > Mammalia > Rodentia > Sciuridae > Xerus > Xerus rutilus. The sequence continues at coordinate 21,498,950 of CM053403.1, read as the reverse complement.
CTTCTCTGTGTCCCTAAGTTTTCAGACACAGAAATAGGGAAGGCACCTCTCATATAAGGTGTCATGGCTTGTTTCAGGGGAGAAGGTCAGAAAATTCTAGGTTTTATGACCTGCTCCAAGGGAGAAATGTGGGAAAAGATCAGAGACCTTCCTGCTTCTGCCTTTTTCTCGAATTCCCTTGGCTTAAAAAACTTAGTACACCAAGATGTTCTGAGCCCCACCAAATGAGTGAGCAAATGAACCTGACTTCCTCATGTACCAGCCAGATAAGTCCCATTTTCTCTGTCTTTATGTGTGTGGATCAGCTGAGTAAGTCTGAACAGCTGCCATGAAGATGAAATGAGCTTATGTCTGTATAAACCCTAAGGGTACCTAACTTGTAGTAGTTAGTCACTTAAATGTCTGAGTGTTTTTTCCCTCTTGCCTTCTTTTCCTTCCTCCTGGACTTCTAATAAGCTGCTAAGGGAATAACGGGTACAAATGTTCTGAAAAATGTACACAAATACATGGTGATTTTATTGTCATCTAGTGGGTCCAGAAAGGCAAGGGGAGAACTGCAATGGCTACAGTATGGCCCATTTGAAAGACTTCTCATTCTCCCACAGGCAAATAAGCAAGAAAAGCACAATGAAGTCTGCATAATGGTCCTTTTGTTGGGGCAGTGGGACCAAGGAAAGCACGTCACATCACGATTAGGCAGGTTCAGGAGTTTAGCTGGAGGGCCTTGGAGGCAGGGCCACCTGTTTCCCTGATGATATTTCCTTTTAAAAGATTGGCCACAATGAGCACCCAGGACTGGGAGGTATGCCTGCATTCTCTCTGGAAATTCATGCTGTGCTAGAGCTAAACCAGCAAGTTTCAACAGAGTTGCATTTTTAAAAAGCTCTCAGGAAGAAGAATAACTATTCATTTTGGTCTACTTTCTGGTAGCATGTTTATAGACTATTCAGGGTAAGAAAGTATTTGTATGCATGTATTTGAGTGTGTTTATGGGAAATAAAGAGGGGAATAAGGGGAAAGCTTCACTCCAGGGAGATTGAAGGGGCACATCCTGACTCTAGGCTGTGGACCAGCAGAAAGAGGGAAGTAGGTATGTATATGGAGACAGAAAAATGAAAAATCTTGAGCTTATAGAAAAGGAGTCAAGATGAGGACTCAGAGGCAGAGCAAGCCATGTTGGACACATGAACAGTAGGGAAGGAGAGAGAGAGGCAGAGTGGATGCACACAGCAGGGACCTTACTACCTCCTGGAGGAGAGCAGGAGTCTAAACTGAGACCATCCTCTGCATGGGGAGGGTCTAAGAGTGTGAGACAGACAGCAGATGTACACAGTGGGGAGCAGAGAGGCCTCACAGATTAGGGAAGCCAAAAAATTGGGGATGGAAAAGACCTGGTAGGTCATCCTGATTTCTCACTGCTGCTTGTGCCTCCAAGTTCTTTTGTCTATCATGTATCTTTAGAAGCCTCCCAAATTATGGTGCCCACTCCTTAAATGCTTTGCTAGAAGATAAGGTGGATTTTTTCCCCCTACAACCTCTAGATTCTGAATATATACAGAATATATAAAGATTAGAATTCATAAAGAGGAGTGAGGGGTGGAGAGGGATCCTGAATCCAGAAACGCACACCTGTTTGGCAGTCATTAGGCAGCAGTGTGCAGGGAGGTGCTGGCTGCCTGAGCAAGAAGCTCCTTGGTTTCCCATGGGACCTTGTCTACAAAGGTAATGATCCATACATTTACAAAAAGCCATTTAGAGAGTTAGCTTGGTTTTGATGTTTTGGGGAGGGGAGGAAAGAGAGAAGGGATGAGAAGTAAACACAGTGCAAAGAAGAGGAGATGTTGCAGGAGATAGAGAAAAAAGATGGGAAGTGGAAGGAATCACTTTGAGAGGTACAAGGTAAAGAATCAAGCTGGGAAAGGGGCAGAGGAGAATATAAATGTTTACCCCATGATTAGATGGTTCTCATTTGGGGGAGATTTTGTTCACCAGGAGATATTTGGCAAGATCTGGAAACATTTGTAGTTGCCTCAACTAGGGGTGTAGGGATGTGCTGGACATCTGGTAGAGGACAGGAATTCTGCTAAGCCAACTTTAGCATACAAGACAGTCCCCACAACAAAGAATCAAGCCCAGAGGTCAACAGTGCTAGGGTTGAGAAACCCAAAGTAGTATGTATATGCACATGTGTGTACATGCAAGTGAAATAGAGGTTTCACAAATGTTAATTACCTTTACTCCCTATGTAGTACATGCTGATACTTTCTGTTCTCACTTATTTTATCATTAAACAGTGTTGATCACAATCCACAATAGATCTCTTAATGTACTAATTGAAAAGTTCTATGGAAATTGATACAAATGGCACAAAATTCACTGCTCCTTGAAGAGTGCCTTGCATGGTAGTAGGTGTCTAAGGTCCTGTTCTATCTCTTCCTATTCCACTCTGTCTCCCTCAGTCTGCTCCAGGAATACTGCCTTCTGCAGATTCCTTGGTCTTTCTGTTTGGGATATGCCTCTTCTAGCTCTGGGTGTAAATTTGAATCTTGCTTATAAATTGTAATCCTCTCCTTCTGGAGACTATGGATCCTGCCTAACATGCTTATCATTTTATCACAACTGACCAGCACAGTGCCTAGAGTACAACATATGTCACTCAAATAATTGCCAGAAACTTCTGGATAAATAAATGATGGAATATCCTTTAGACAAAGTAGACTGGAACTTTAAATGAGGTCTTCTAAGTGGGGTTTCAAGATCAGAATATTTCTGCCTAAATAGAATATATAAGTGAATCCAAGGGGCATGGTTAATACCTCTTCTGTCTGCTTTTGTACCATCTTTTTCTTTTGAGCACTGCTTTACTTAAAGAAGACTGACCCTTTCTTTTCTAGGAGAACCTGAGAGGTCTGGTATTTTTAGTGGCTTTCACCATCCATAGTATTGTATATGTGCACATAATCCATGGGTCCATCTGACCCTTTCCCAATGAATAAGATGAGAAATCCTTCCTTTTTTTCCAGGGCAGATTTAGACAAAACTTATTTTAACATTTGCCTCCTTTTGAATGTATGTTGGCAAATGATCCCTTGACTAATACAAGGGCACTGTTACAAGTTTGTACTTTCTCATTCTACTTTTATTATTGAGTCATTGAATTTAAAGTGGAGGAAGGTCTGGACAGATGGCATGCATAAACTCTTTTACAGACAAGGTATCTGCCAAAGAGCAGCTAAGCCATACCAACTCCAATAAGTCTGACAACCACCTTACCAGTGAAGTTTTATTATGATGTCTACTCAGCTGATGAGAGAACTGGGGCACTGAGGATCTGTGCCATGTTCAAGTGAGACAATGAATAAATGACATAACCAGAATCCAATCAAGGTCTCTGACTCAAAAAGAAAGATCTGGAGCTGCAGATTGGGCAGTCATCAACATATATATAGTACCTGGAGCCAGAAGAGGAGAGGCCATCAGGTAGATTATGTAGCATGAGGAGAGAAAGAAGTCTGGGAAAGACTTGGTAGACATTAGTGTTTAGATCCAGGAAGAACAAGATAAAGCTGAAAGGGTTGACTGAGAAAGAAGAGCAGGGCAGGTGGAGGGGGAAGAAGGAGATGTGCAGTACAGAGCCCAGACAGGAAAGCATTGAAAGGATGGGATGATCCAGAAGGTCTGGTACTGCAAGAAATAGGATCCAAAATGTCCCAGGGGACAATGTCTTAAGGATTTGGCAATATGGGGGCCAGGTGGCATCTGATGATGTTGAAGCAACTATTTGAGACAACAGATTTCAGTGGGTTGAGAAATGAATGAGAGGTGAGAAATCAGACAATGAATACAATTTGACATTTGTTTGAAGAAGTGAAGGGTGTAAGATGACCATGAGTTGAGTTTTTTGCTTTTTGCTAATTTTTAAGATAAGAGGATTGTGTAAATTTAAGTGCTAGTAGGCAGTCCCAGAAGAGTGGGTTTAAGATACAAGAAACAGATCATTCAGTGGTCAAGGCCCCTGAAATAGGGAGGGCAGAAATCTTCATCCCCAGTATAAACAGGAATGTAAAGTGAGATTTAGAATAAGCCTGATATGAAATATCAACTATTTATTTTCTAGAAATTACAATAGCCCACATTGAGATAAATTGTCATCCATGGTGGGGACAAGATTCCCTGATGGGTAAAAGATTGGCTGAAAGAAATAAGATGGCGAAAAAAACTACAGAACACAGAAAATAGTTTCAAAACACAGGGGTTGGATGGGCCCACAACCAGATGGTTCTTCTGGCTTCTGGCAACTGGAAAAATGGCAAAATGGACCCTGCGTGTGCTTTATTAATGTTGGAGGACTTCAAAGACCTTCCATCAAACATTTTTTCCCAAGGTAGGAAGAAGGTAGAGTCTTGCAGTCAGCAGGTTGACTGGCATCTTGGCAGGTCACACCCATCTCAGAAGGTCTGTGCAACTACAGCAGGTCAGCCCTATCTCCGGTGCCGTGTGGGACTCTTGTGCAGTGGTCCACACACAGCCCACGGACAGCTCTCTATAATAAATCTCGCCTTTTTTAGAGAGATACTCTCTCCATCTCAATCTATTTTTCTTTCATATAATTTATAGATTTCCTTTAACTCAGTTTTCTTATATTTGTCTCCATTCCTCAGTAGAATCTAAGATCCAAGATGTGGTAGAATGTGATACCCATGGGGCAGGAATGGCATGAAAGTTTTAGACACTTTTGTCTCCCTTGAAACAATCTGATTTGGAAAGTAGAGTGATGCTAAGACATATCTGATATAAATAGGTTTTTAATTCATTTTGAAATGTGAGGAGAAATAGAGAAGTCATTAAAAGTGTAAGTATGTGGACTTGGATTACACTGAACACATAATAAGCCTAAGAGCACAGAAATAGCACAAAGTTCTTTCTTGAGCATGCGAGGGCTCTTGAACTAAGTATACAATATAGCTTTCCTCTTGACCTTTGCCTCTCAGCTTGATAATTTTCAAATTAGAAACCATTAATGCTAATTTTAAAAAGAAGAAAGTCCTGGATTGGATCCCTAAAATGGAAACTTGATGTGTCTTCTCCTTCTCCTCTCTCACATCTCTCAAAAGTGTTGGGCCGTGTGTCTGCCTTGCTCTCTCACTAGCTCATCCCAACTGGCAGAATGACCTTGCAGATGCCCGGAAAAAAACTAGCACACAACATGCACTGGCCTATTTGCTGGTATGACTCAGAGGACTGAAATCCTCCCTGTGGCTACCTGGGCAGATCAGCAAGTCTTACAATCTTTACCTTGTGAGATGAACTTTCTGTTGTACAGATCACATGCTGATCCTTGAAACAAATAAGATGAAAATGCTGCATCTCTTCTATACTCATGAAGAGTCAAGTGCCTCGAGACCCTGTGGAAAGCATAATGAAGGAGAGTACAGCAGGCACCAGGCAGAAAGCGGGACTTGAAATTTCAGTTTATAATTAGGAGGCAGTAGAATAGAGGGAATGCTCAAGGAGGTTTAAGAAAGAAAGGGCCTGGTTTAAATTCTTCTCTGCCACTTACTGTCTGGGTGACCTTGGCCTGTCCCTTCACTTCTATGAGCACTGGCTTCCTCATATGTAAAACAGAGGCAATTATGCCTTTATAGAGCTGTGAGGGTTCAGTGAGGTCATCCATATTATCTAGGCTGTACATGGTACCCAGTCCACACTCAACAAATACAGATGTACCTCAATTTACGATGGAGTTAGGTCTTAGTGAACTCATTGTAAGTGGAAAATAGTGCAAATTGTGGAATGCATTTAGTATACTAACCTACCAAACACTGTAGCTTGGCAATATGGCACACTGTAGAATTTAGGTTGTTCTCCCTGGGGTGGTTGAGTTGGAGCTCCAGCTTGAAGCTACCATCCAGAAAGGATTGTACTGCATAGGGATAGCCTGGGAAAAGATCAAAATTCAAAGTGCTTTCTGCTGGATGTATGTTGCTTTCCTATCATTGGAAATTTGAACCATTTTAAGTTAAGCTGTCTGTACTAGGTTCTCTATATTCACATTCAATTTTGCACCCAGATTACTCCTACTGAGTCTGTTTGAGTCAACAGTGATGTCAAATAGGCATTTTATTTCAGGTGTTATTTATATGGTGTAGTTACAAGGACCCAAGCTAAGAAATATGGAAGGGGAATTAGGAATCAGGAGCAGGAGATGAGTTCATTTTGGAGCGTATCAATTTCAAAATGCCTCTAAGACTGTAAAGAAGAGAGGTATCAGTCAGTTTTGAAAATTATTAACATAAGGTGGTAGTCATTGAGGAGAGTTGTTAACTCCCTGAACTCTAAGGAGTACCATTTTTAATAGGGCCAATCTGAGAAAGAGGTGCTCCAGGAGACTACAACAAGAGGTATAGGGGAACTAAGAAAGACTGTGGTCACAGGTATCAAAAAAAAAGGAGAAAGTTCAAATAGCACAGAGTCATTGACATTGCCAGATGCAGCAGGGCAGCCCAATGGTACAGTAAAGAATGTTCTTTAATACTCTTAAAGTACCAAGCTCCTTGGTGAATTGATGGAAACATTCCAATGAAACAGGAGGGGTGGAAGCCAGAATACTGTGGGAAGAATGGAAGGTGTGAAAGTGAAGACAGGAGCTGGGGATATAGCTCAGTTGGTAGAGTGCCTGCCTCACATGCACAAGGCCCTGGGTTCAATCCCCAGCACCACCCAAAAAAAAAAAAAAAAAAGAAAGTGAAGACAGGAGTGTCAACCACTCTCTTAATAAAGCCACAGAAGACAGATTGTTTAGGAAGGGAAGGGGACATGGGGAGTGGGGAGAGAGGGAATGGTAAAAGAGGGGAGTAGGGAGAGTAGATATAATCAAAGCTTGACATATGTATGTAAGGTAATGTCATAGGGAATCCCCATTAATATGTATAATTAATATGATTAAATAATCCTGATAATAATAAAAAAGGTCACAACTGAAGAGGAAGGCAGAATAGAGGGTGAATTTTATGTTCTAGAAGGCAGAAGCTTGACTATATTTATAGTCTTAGGGGAAGGAGACCTCAGAGGAAGAAGTTGATGACATAGAAAAAGGAGAGTAATTTGGGATGAAATGGATAGAGATGGAAAGGAATTGGATTAAGAGAACAGGAGGAGAGATTGGCCTTAAACAAGAAGAGAATGCCTAATTTTCTGAGATTGGAGGAAAGGTGGTGAAGATGGTGTAGGCAGAGAGATTGAGATGGGAAAGGGTGGTGGATTCATGGGCTCACTTCTAATCACTTATCTTTACCCATCAAGAAAGGGTGAAATCTTGGAATTGTCATGGAAGGTTTTTTAAGATGCTTCGGGTTTTTAAGGTGTTTCCTCAGCTCTAGGTCCCTTGCTCATATTGTATTTGTCCTTCAAGGAGATAGGAAATCACCAAAATGCCAGTGTTTTGCTCACATCTTGAGCTATGACTTCTGTACACTTTATTTATTTATCTTTGTGGCCAACTTTATGCACTTGGGGATGTGAGCCCCATCGGTTTTTCAAGAATAGCATTCCATGAACAGCCACTTCATAAGCCCCATTTATTGGCTACATCAGTGTTTGAAATCATGTAGCATCAATCCTCATGGAGCTTTCAGGCTGGTAAAGGTAATAACAAATCTATAAAAGGTAAATGATGGTAAGACCTGTGAAATTAAAGCACAGGGTATGATGATGGGGCTCAGGAGGGTCGGAAAATCACAAACTTTTAACCAGAAGATCAGAAAGAAATGAGATGAGGGTGGGCAGGCCAGCTGTGTGACAGAGCTGAGGGAATGCCTCTCAGGCACAGGGAACAAGTTGAACAATTTTCTAAAGGCAACATTGAGCATGATGCCTTTTATAAACAAAGCCAATCATTTGAGCAAGAGATGGAGAAAGAAAAGAACATGAAGTTAATTGAAAAAGGGTGACAGAATCTGGATCATGCTGAGCCCCATTAGCTGTATTAACGCTGTGGAATTTATGAGCAGAATGAGAGGCCATCAGAGGGTTTAGGATGTGGAGAGAGGGAATGTGATCAGGTTTACTTCCTAAGAGATTCCTTTGGAAGCTTTAGAGAACCATCAAAGAGAACCAAGAGAGGAAGCAGAAGCAGGAAGATCTGCTATAGACTCTACACTTGACCCAGTGAGAGTGGATGGAGACTTGGATGAGGGTAATGGCAGAGATTATGGAGAAAGGAGGACTGACTTCATGCCTGGTTTTGGAGGTAGAATGAGCCAGGTTTAGATGTGGGCTTAGAAGAGAAGGAGCTATCATGGATGACTCTTAGGGTTCTGAGTGTCCTGAGTACCCCTGACCTTATAGTTCCTTGAATGTCACCAATCTATCACAGTGTAGCATAGTTACCTTGTAAAACTGTTGCTTATGAGTCTATTTCTTGATTCAATTGCATTTTCTATCTGAATCATTATATCTTAATAAAGGAATATTAATCTCTGTATTGTCTACTATGTTCTCTCTAAAAGCCTCAGGAATGAACCCATTTTATTTTCTAAGACTAGTTGAAAAGAGTCACGAGCCATGTTTTGCCACTGCTTTGTGATCTTACATTGTTTCATTATCTGACCTTAGGCAAGTCCCTTAGTCCCCTGAGCCTTCCTATCTTTATCTGTAATGATATAAAATCCTGGATAGAAATATCAGAGCTCTATTGAGGATGCATTAAGATAATATGGAAAAGTTTCTCATCTGATGAGGAATTATATTCCAAAGTCAGTACTTAGAGTACTTATAAAGTGTTCTTTAATCTAATCAAACACATAGATTGAATTTCCTGGTTACAGGGAAGCTGGGGAGTAACAGAATAAATTAGTTTGTGTAAAGAAGTATTCAGATACTTCAGGATGTAGAATATTCTATAAGATATGATTTGGTTGCTTAAACAGCCAAAATTGTGTGGTAAAAAAGAGCAAAGATATATTAACTAAATATAGGGTATAAAATTTTATTAGATGTTGGTTTGGGAAAATACTAATTGTAAAATTTATGCCAGGGACCATTGGAGAAATTTGAATGTGGATCATATTAGGGATTTACCATTACTTTAGTAAGACTGGATGATGATGTAATGATTTTGTAGAAGCCTGTTCTTCTTTTAGGAGCTTCATTCTGAAGTATTGGGGGTGAGATGATCTAATGTCTGTAACTTTGTAGCAGTTTTATAGAAACATGAATATAGAGATAGAAAGAAAAGCAATTATGGCAATATGTGAACACTTTCCATACACAGGAAATGGGTTTTCATCATCGTATTCTTTCAACTTTGTGTATAACTTGAAAATCTCAGGTCGAAAAGTCACACAAAAAGCAAAAATTCAAACTGGAACCAAATTATTTTTCGTATTACCCAACGAGGAAGTTGATTGTTATTTAGGCTCCATATTCTATGGAAAAAATAGCTGTCTTTAAACACTAGATTCATACTTGGACTAGGAAGAGGCTGACACTATTTGAGGCATTGGGAAATGAGAACTAAGTCCAGTAGACCTGGGCTCCCACATCACACTTAGGTGGCAGCTGGTGCTCACACAGCAGCATGAAACCCAGAAGCACTTGCCCTACACCAGTTGCTAATTCCCCTTTTGTAATTGGTTTTGCCTCCGTGACATGGTTGGCTCCACTATGGATGCCATATGTGATGCCACTATAGTATGATTTTTTTTTTAAATTGGAACTTTCACACCATATTTATGATAAACATGATTTTAATAATGAAGCCCTCATCATTTCAGACCAATGAGTCACTGTTTTGGTGTTCTGTTCCCACTGACCTGCCTACTTTTGCTGTCAGTGTCTACTTCCCGCTCTGTCTTCTTTTTCTTAGAAACCAAATGCTTTAATTTTGGAGGACGGTGGAATCTGACCATATGACTGGTTTCTGGGTCAAGTCATTATGGGCCAATGCTTGTGAGTTTCCTGAGGCAGGAGTGGATCTAGGTGAGGGCTGAAGCTTGTACGGTTGAAGCCCTCTTTAAGAAAAAGGATACTAAATTGCCCATACAAAAATAGATGTAAAACTGAAAGTTTATTTAGAATAAGAAAAGAAATCACAACAGATCACAGTTTTAAAAAATCTGTCAAGGTTCATAAACACTGTAAGATCCAGAAAAAGAAATAATTTTTAAAGAAATTATTAACTTCCTGACATGTACTTATGATACTTTTCTCCACACATATTTTGGCTGTATTCTTTACCTCTTCATTTGACAACAGTTTTGGAATATCATTGGCTGTGGAGATGATGTAAAGATAATCCCATCTTTCCTCCAGCCTGGCTGATTGTATTCATTGTTGAAATATTTGAAAAAGTTTCTTCCATCTTTAAAGTTTGTTATTGGTCATATCATATGTATTATTGGAATTATTATCAAATTGGGAAGAGCTTAGATTTTCTTTCAGAGATGAGCTATAAGACTTCAGGTCATTTTGAGCTTTTATGTGCAGTTGACTAATTCCACGTTTGCTTTGGAATGGACAGCATTATTAACCAGCTTTCCATCAGCATTATTAACCAGCTTTCTATCATTAGGAGCTTTTTGTTGGTCCTGAAATTTCACCTCACTAACCTGAGTGAGTCAGTGCAGTGGGCAATAGGGATATTTCTTTAAGCCCTTTCTGAACCAGCATGGCTAGCCACTCATTAAGGGATACACAGAAATGACAATAAGCCACATACATCTCTTCGACTGAACAAAAACTAAATATATCCTCAACTCAACTTCTATTTTTCTGGATCCCAGAAGTATTCCTGATCCCTCAGAGATCACCAGGCATGGGAAATTGTGGTCTCTGAGGGGTCAGGAATAGTTAGAGAGGGCAAGAGACAGCATTGGATAAACTATATGAGTTTTGCAGAATTTATAAAACTATGTTGTTAGGGCCTCTTTGGTGTCTGTAAATAAAGGCCCTGGAGTTACACTTAGCAGCTTTCTGGTAAATCCTAATGTGCTTGAAGTAAACTTTTCTCTATTTCATATAACCTTAGAGCATCTGGTGGCATGTCATGCTTACAGTGGGCTCTTACTAGCTGTTAAAATTAATTTAAGTTTCAGTTGATTTTGGGGGGAATGTCTTCTATAGTACTATACATACTACTTAAGAGCCTCAAATAAAATAAGCCATGAATAAAATATTTCTCAAATATCATTATTCAGACTTCTCTTAGTATAACTCACATATCTCTAAAGAATCTTCTGGTGGCTTTCAAGTCTGGATGCACAATTGACTCTCCTGGAATACTTTTAGAAAAATAACAATGGGTAGGACATGTGCAATGGTGTTTTTTAAAAGCTTTCCAGGTGATTCTGACGTTCAGCCAGAAATTGGTATCCACTATTCTAAGGACTGAAATTCCTTTATTTTTTTTTTTTTTGCTTAAATGTCAAAATATTATTCTACTTCTTCCTGGACTCTTTTGAGTGAAATATAAAGATAGGAGATTCAGGAAATGGTATATGTGCATAGCACAAAAGGCATCTGTAAAATATATCTTTGCTAGAAATGAACTATCCTGCTAAAAATTCCTGTTCATGTAGAATGCTGTACCATGGTATGCTGACAGGAAGAGAGATGAACCAGACTATGTGAACAGCTCCTAATTAAAAATAAAATTAATTTTCTACCAAGCACCCTCTGTTGTACTTGAAGGCAAATGCAATTTTATTCATATAATAAAGCATACCATAAAGAGGTCAGCTACAAAGGCTATTTCAAACAGGAAAGTGTCCAGCATAATAAATCCATTCCAGCTCATCAAACACCCATGCTTTCTCACTGTGGCTCAGGTAACCTACTGAGTTGGGCAGGACAGCCACCTGGCTGCAGCTCTCATACACATTGAAGTGGATCATGCACTACAGACAATGAATACCTGCTTGTTCAGTATGTCCACACTGAATATATTGCCCTTGTTTTTCTTCAGATGGCTAATTTGGAGAATAAGTACACTGATTTTGATGATGATGGGAAAAATTAGAATTAAGAACTATTTCCTTTGTAAGATATTTAATGCTTCAAAAGTTATTGTTGTCTAGATACAGACTTAACTCAGTCTTTCCAGAGATGTTTTATTTCTTTAGATAAATTAGGAAGATTCTACATGCCTCCCTCTCATGGTTTTTCATTGAAACCTTTTTATCAATAAAAGCATTTCACACATGTTTAAAGCCATATTGTATGGGCTGAGCATTCCTAATCTGAAAATAAGAACTCTAAAGTGCTCCAGAATCTGCAAATGTTTGAGCATCAAACATGATGACACACATAGAAAATCTCTACCTGCCCTCATGTGACAGGTTGCAGTCAAAATGGAGGCACACTAAAAATACCGTATAGAATTACCTTCAAGCCATAAGTATAAGGTATATATGAAACATGAATGCATTTCATGTTTACACTTGGATCCTGTCCCTAAGATATCACATTTTTATGCAAGTAGTCCCAAATCCAAAAGACTTCTGGTCCCAAGCATTTAAGACAAAGGAAGCTCAACCTGTATATGTATGGAGTCCTCTTAATGCTGAAAAGTCATTTTGCTCAAATATGAAGACCATACTTCAAATGTGGAACTAGCCCACGATGGCCTGACTTCATGGACTTACTGCTGAGTAGCTTAGCTACTGAAAGGTGTGGAAATGGTTTCTAGCTCAAGAATGATTTATCACATGTTAGAAAGCAACAACGACATAAAGAATGTCAAACTGAAATAAATTTTATAATAAAAAATCAAGCATTTAATGACAGAGCCAAAGCATTTCTTTCTATTTTGTTCTCTCAGAGCTCACTGGGCAGGGGTGTGGAGGTCGTAAAGCTGTAATGGCTGCATCTCTCATCACATATATATTCTTTGGAACAGGTATTAGTGCTATGAAGTGTGTTTTTAGCCTCTAAGAGAAAAGGCTTCTCAATTTGAGAAAAAAAGAGAAGCCAGAAGTACAATATAGTGTATCAACAGCACGTATTCTAAGAATCTAACAAGAAGAAATGGACTTGATTTAAAGTGAGAGAAATTTCAATTCATGGTGAGAAAGAATTTCTGGAGGATTGCTATACTATCTTGAATGTGCTGCTCATGTAGAATGGCAGGTGGTGTGGTCAAGTCAGGTTCTGGAGTTCTCCATTGTGGCCAAGCATTATCTTCCTTAAAGATGTTAGACCTGGCTGGGTGTGGTGGCGCATGCCTGTAATCCCAGCTACATGGGAGGCTGAGGCAGGAGGATGAAAATTTAGAGACCATCCTTAGCAACTTAACAAGACCCAGTCTCAAAATAAAAAATCAAAAGGACTGGAGATGGAGCTCAGTGATGAAGTGCCTCTGGGTTTGATCCCAGGCTTGTGCTTAACACTTTACCATGTCTTCTTTTAATGTTCAGAATCAAGTACATGGAATGCTAGATTGTTTTTTATATATTAGCCCTCTGCCTTCATCTGCAATTTTATTTTCTAGAGTTTCTTCTCCAACAAATTAAACGATTTGTAGTACACACACATACACACACACACACACACACACACACTTCTCTAAGTTCTTCTACTTTTACATATTCTGTTTGTTTTGCCCAGTCTATTAGACAAACTCCTTCTCCTCCCCCGTGAAACCTTTGCTTAACAATTTCTTCGTGGAGCTTCCTCTGATCTTGAACTGGCAAGATTAATCACACTCCCATCAGCAAACCTTCTGAATTTCTAAAATTCCATAAATTCTGCTGTACATTTACAACTCTGTTTTACTGTCTGCTTTACTACCACAGAGTGTAAGTTCCTTAGGGGCTGTGACCGGTTGCTTTTTTGGAGGTCCACAACATATACTATGGATCATCATGAAGAGACACTCAATAATTTTTGCAACTGCACAGGAAGAGCTGACGTTTATTTCTTCCATTCACCTTCATTCTTTCTGCTTTCACACACCGGGTCTGTTCCAGGATCACACATGAACAAATAATTCTTACACGAGTCCATTACTGCATTTGTAAATTTGCTTGGATACAAACACAGACATGTACATTTTTATTGGCTATATCTATCACTGCTTTTATCAAATGATTCCCTGGAAAGCTTGCCTGGAAAGATGACTATAGACTTTGGTGGATTATACAAGGCCAAATAGTCTTTCCATGGAGAGGAAGAGTGTAATTCTTTTTTTGGTTCTAAGCTGCCTTAAATGCTCTTTTTGTCCAAAACAATATAGAGGAAGTAGCATCCTGGAACATTTGAGGTGAGGTCATACTTTCCAGCTTTTTCCTGCCTCCCCTGGAACACCCTAAGGACCCCAGGCTGTCATGGAACAAGTCCAACTACCTTGGGACCCTTCTGCTAAAAGCATACATATAAATTTTCTGATTGACAGGCTCAGCTGAACCTCATCTTTCTGACCACCTCCAAGGGCCCAACAGTGAAAATATCCTTCTCTGGTCTCTATTACACTTCATCTGTCAACCAAATACTACCTAGTGACTTCTGTTAATACCACATAGGACAGAAGGGTCACGGCGCTGAGTCCTGCACAAATTCATGGCTTCCAAATTGGTATAACAGTAGCAAAATAGTCCTTGTCTTGAGTTGTTACATTTTGGAATGGTTCATCACACGGCAGCACATAGATGGAACCCAGATGTTCCTCTGCTTCTGCCTGATGGCTCAGCACCTTTTCCAGCTCAAATACAGAGAGATTTCTACTCTGTGTCCATCGGGGATTGGACTAATGTATTTCTGCTGATTCCTCTTCCCTAGTCCTGCTCAGGCATATTTTCTACTTCTTTCTCAGATAACGGACTCTGCCTGATTGATTCTTTAACATTTTCAAACTTCTCTTATTATTCATTCTTTTTCTTCTACCCACCCCCTGTACCCCCATTTCTGTGGTTCCACTGTTGCAGACATCAGGACTCTGAATGTTCTCTTCTCTCTTCAAGATAGCTCTATAGAATCCTCCAGCAGCTGAAGTGTTAAGTATGAGAACAGATAATAAAAATTGTTGGACATCTATGTCCCTGGAGGACTTTAAAATAGAATGAGCAATAGATGAATGGGTGATTTAAATATTCCTTATCTCAGAATCAGAGGGCTAGGACAACCTCACATAAGTCCTTTCTTCCAAAAGATTCTATGATAGATTCAGATGCATAGAACCAGACACAATCCTGAATCATGTGAGCTATAAAATTCTGGATAGCATAATTAAATTACAAATAGCTGCTTGAAACATGTTTTTGATGTACAAAGAATTTCATCTTTGGGGAATATGTATGATTTTTTAAAGAACTGTAAATAGGAGTTTCTTCCAACGATAATAAATGTTTATCACTATATTGATTTCTTTTCTAGCATTTTATAGTCCATTGTATTTTTTTTAATCTATGAACATTCCCAAACTTTATCTGCAGTTTTCCATTTCTGATGTATTTAATGGTTGCTTAAAAGTGGTTTATATCTACCTCGTATGTAAAATAAGGAGAGAAGAGAGAGAATCCTCTTTACATTTTTGCTTTGGTGAGTAATCCTTGTACTTCAGAAATGTGCTTCATTTCTCACACTGATGGTACCATGATCATCTTAGAGTGTGGGAAAGATAAAATGCTGCTTCTGCTTCTCTGAGGGTCTTCCCCTCAAACCAAGTGAGAAGAAGCGGGGCAAGGGCAAGCATAATGGTTTAATAGCTTGTCATGTTGATTTTTAAAATGCAGTTACTCCAGTTAAACAATTTTTAGCCAAAGCAATCAACATTTCCAGTCATTTCTCTATTCCCCACCAAACAAAGTAGGAATAAAGAGTTCTCTACGTGTGGTATGTTGAACAGCTAAAGGACAGCGTGGGTTGATCCATATCCTAAAGCAGCAGAATCAGAACTAGGGCGTGGAATGGGGATGGGAGCAGGCACTGTAGATGTTCCCACAGTCAACAACACCTACCACTGCTTGCCAAGATGGCAGAATTTGGTTGCTGTGACTGACAGACCCCACAGCTACAAAGTTCTTAAATTCTGATTCAAAGTGGGGTTGGAATCAGGTTGGAACAGACCCACAGAGTTTCCTTTTGCTATCAGTATTACCAGATAGGAAAGGCAATGTCACAGAGAGTCTAAAAGCCCAGAGCAGTCACATCAGGAGAGCACCCAGGCAGCAATGTACTGCAGAGCTTAGAACAGCAGAAAAGTCCCAAAGACTGGAGACTCCTAAAAAAGCAATCTCTTAAGATGAGCACGTGGCCCTAGGTGAGGAAGACAAGTCAGAGATGCTGCTGAAGACATCAGCCTTAGGAGGAAGAAGAGAAGAGGCAGAAGGTGACACTACTGCTGTTTGTGCACTTTAATAACTGTGTGACATCAGCCAAGTTATTAATCCTTCCTGCCTCAGTTTCCTCCTCTGCAAAAAGAATAAGTCCTGAGATAATTGTACTATATTAAATATATGCATATATATATTTATTTATTTCTGAAAACAAAGTACTCACTGAGTGTTCATTTTTATTAGATTATAGAAAATTTCTTCAGTCTTCCTTGCTGTGTGTATGTTTTGTATCTTCAGTACATGTCTTATAGATATTTAGTTGATAATGTTACTTTATCAACCATGATACCTCCAAATCTGGAAAGTAAAAGTGATCACATTCTCTGGTATTAACCAGGAAAGAAGCCTCCTGACAACTTGGTTGTTTCTGTCTACCCAACAGCCTAATGGCAAGACCATAAAGCAGAGCAGTCAGCTCTGAAGTCAGCTTCCTGAAGGGTATGATTTTGCTCTTTCTTTTTTTTTTTTTTTTGGTACTGGAGATTGAACTCAGGGGTTCTCGACCCCTGAGCCACATCCTCAGCCCTATTTTGTGTTTTATGTAGAGACAGGGTCTCACTGAGTTGGTTAGCACCTCGCCATTGCTGAGGCTGGCTTTGAACTCGCCATTCTCCTGTCTCAGCCTCCCTAAGTGCTGGGATTACAGGCTTGCGCCACCACGCCCGGCTTGATTTTGCTCCTTGACCATCTACATAATAGCCAAATGAAATGCTAGATGTCTAATAACCCTAAAATTAATAGGTTTAAGACCAGAGGTAGAATGAAATTTTCCCCAGAATGCTCAAAAAATAGTAGCTGTTTCTTTTGCAGCTAAGTGACCAACAGCATAGGAACAGGAACAGGGTCTTTCTTACCCCATACAGACAAGGCCTAAGATATGCTAGATGTGTGTCGGATGAATTTGGTTTTGCTCAGTTAATATTTATTGAGAGTCAATTATATGACAGGCACAGAGCTCAGTGGTGACAAGACAGCCAAAGGCCTTTCCTTCACAAAACTTACATTTCAGTGGAAAAGAGATGAAGTTAGCACAAATAGTAGGTAGCTAGATGAATGGATAGGTAAATGATAGATAGAAGAAAGGTAGATGTAATTCTGGATGGTGAGGAATGGTGGTTAGGGACATCTGTCAGGAGAGATGATAGTTGATAAATGAGTGAATCCAGGAGAGAGATAGGACGCATCTAGGGAAGAGTGTTCCTGGTAGAGGGAATGACAAATGCCATGACCCTGAGGAGGAAGCATGGTTGGTGTGTTTGAAGAGTAGTGGAGCTGGGGTGGAATGGTCCAAGGGCAGTGTGAGCAGGTCAGGGCCAGGTGGGCCACAGGAGGAACTTCAGATCTTACTCCAGGGGGAGTAAGATCAGGAGCCACCAGAAGGCTTGGAGCAGTGGAATAAAATGGCCTGATTTTCTTGAAAAGGTTCACTGTGGCGATGTAAAACATCATCTTTTAGGAGGATGAATGAACGTGTGAATGGACAGACTGAGGACAAAGGAAGAGAGTGGCTAAGCAGATCCCAAATAATGCTATCTGTCAATCACCTGGTTGCTTTAATACTCACGAGGCCAGTTTCTTCTCAGAGTCAGAGGAGTAGAAAGAGATGGAGCTAGCCTTTTCTAAGAGATCTGCTGACTTTCTTTCTGATTATAATAGAACTTGGAGTCTATAGGGTAGTCCCTCAGAGAACATGTTCCAAGATCCTCAGGGGGTACCTAAAGCTGAGTATCATACCTAACCCAACATACCCTATGTTTTTTCCAATATATACATACCTATGATGAAGTTTAATTTATAAATTAGACGCAGTAGGAGATTACCAACAGCAACTAATAATAAAGGACAATTTATAACAATATACTGTAATAAACGTTATGTGAATGTGGCCTCTCAAAATATCTCATTGGGCTGTCCTCACCCTTCTTGTGGTGCTGTGAGGCAGGCAGTGCAGTGCCTATGTGACGAGATGAAGAGAGGTGCATATCCTGGGCATTGTGACATGTGGAGTTTTCCATTTAATATTTTTGGACCATGTTTGGTTGACTGCCAGAAACTGCTACCATGGGCAGTGGAACCTCTAACGTTCATACAACATCTCAGGAGTATTTCTTGGGTTTATTGTTAGGTTTTCATGTTTTTCAGTTCACTCTGATAATGAACCCATTCATAAATGATTTAAATGAATCTATGAGTTGGATCACGGGGCTCTTGCATGCAGAATGGTTGGTCTGTTTATTGTACAAAAATTATTATTTAGTACTTACCAATCACCTCCTGAGACATTTGTCACAAACTGCTTAACTATGGGGAAGAGAAATAAAATGATGGGAGAAAGCTGAATGGGGCTTGACATTAAAGAGATGGAGGTTGGCTCCCCTACCTCAGTGGGTGCCTTAGCTGCTCTCTAGGACTGTGGAAGAGGCACTGGGGCTCTGCATCAAGTAGTGAAGGACACTATCATAGTAGCCTTCTAGGTGTCCTTCCATATGCCTAGGTCTATTTGTGAACAAGAAACAACCTGGAACATAGGATATATCCAAGTGCCTGAAATCATAGTTATTTTGTAATTTGAATACATCCTGATAAAGCAGAAAAGCACAGTCTGAATGAATAGTAACTTATATGGTCTTATATAAATCGCTAACCTCAGTTTCCTCATCTTTAAAATGGGAATAATAATACTTACGCTGCCTGCCTTATCCAATATGTGCTGGAGGCTTTTCAAGACTCTGGGGATATCAAATAAAATTATAAAAAGTTATCATCCTTAAGGGGCTTAAGGCTTGGCTAGGTGTGGTGTTGCACACCTGTAATCCCAGCAACTAGGCAGGAGGATTGCAAGTTGGAGGCCAGCCTCAGCAACTTATTGAGGCCCTAAGAAACTTAGGGAGAGTCTAAGCAACATAGGGAAACCCTGTCTCAAAGTGACAAATAAAAAGATTTGGCATGTGGCTCAGTGATTAAGCACCCCTGGGTTCAATCTTCAGTACCAAGAAGAAAAAAAAAGAGTTTAAGGCTCTGGTGAGAAGAAAAGTCAAGCAAGGATTATGCTGTAGGTTATAGAGTTGGCAGAGTTGCTCTGGGAGGATAGAGGTGATTGGGGATGGGAATAAGAAAGTTTTTGGAATGAAGTGACATTTGAAGTGATTGTTTAAAGCAGGATTAAGAAAGGTTAGAAATAAGTGGGAGGAAAAAAAAAGAAGAGTTGTGGAAAATATCCTTCCTGTCTTTCTGTGTTGATGAGATCAACATGGGGGCTGGAGAGAGGAAGAGACTGGGTTTTGGCTATGAATACTGAAAATATAAAACTGCAGAGGCTTAAACATGATGAAGGTGCATTTCTTTCTCAGGTAAAAGTTGAAAGTTGAGCCCTGGGCTAGTAAGGCAGTTTGTGGTATCAAAGGCACTACTTCCGTCTTGTTCTGCCACATGTGGCCTCATGTTCTAAGTCACAGTGAGGTCCACATTGGCTACTACAACTCCACTTGTGAGCACAACACTCCTGTGAGCAGGAAGGGGTGAAGGAACATAGTGGCTCTTTCCAATCAATGTGGTGCATGCATAGTCCATTTACCATATGTTCTGGTACCACATCTAGATGAAAGGAAATTCTAGAAATACAGTCCTTATTCTGGTTGGCCATTTGCCCAGGTAAATGTGGTGATGGCTATGACTAAAGCAAATGATTATTGGAAGACACTTCAGGATTCTGTGTGTGTCTCTGTGCATGTGTGCACATGTTTATAGATGTGTAACATGTGTGCACATGTTTATAGATCTGTTCATGGGCAGATGTCTGTGCCCATGCATATGTGTGTGGCTGTGCACAAGCCTGTGAGACAGGGAAGAAATAAAGATTGACTAGAAAGATATGTAAGGAGTTACCTTGTCAATAGATGAAAGACTTACAGAATTAGAATCTTCTAGGACAGATACATAATTTAGTGGCTACATATTTAATGTTTAAAAATCAGAGCTCCTGCTGACCAGTGGGAGCACAAGCCAAGGCCCAGGACCACCTTCAGGGACCTCCATGGGAGCCCAGCCAAGGTTAGACCCCGAGACTGCTACCTGCCAATCTGCCAACCCACAGGGGAACCCAGACTCAGGCAAAGGACAGCCTCCCAGGACCCCTGTGGCTGAGGCCCAGGACCACCCCAAGTTCAGCACCAGAGCCCCTTCTGATTCACAGAAATCCAGGTCCAGGGCCAGACCCACCATCTGGAACCCCTGAGGGAGTCCAGGTCAAGATCAGGCCTACTACTGCCCTCAGATGTCTCTGTGAGAGCCCAGCCCAGGACCACCCCTGCACAGAGTGGAGATCCATGCTGTTGCTCCCTTCCCATATCCATCTTGTACACTGCAGCCATCCCTGTAGTTCTTCCAATGTAGTGGCTTCCACCTTGGGACAACAGACAGGGTCTGGAGTTAGCGGCCTGTCAAAGTGCTACATCTCCCATCAATCAGCCCAAAGCCATTGTAAATCCCACCCTTTTAGCCCCATCTCTGAAAGTGTTTGCATCCATCTTGGGCCACTCCCACTGCCATCTTGAGTTACCTCCACTACCCCTGCCACCATCTTTAGTGGCAGTATTGTCCATCTGGGGACACCTCCTGGGGATTGTAAGTGAACTCCAAGGTGAGATACAGGGAATCTGTAGTGTCACTATAAGATCAAGGATATAAACTGCAATACCTCAGATTGGCATTGCAAGAAAGGAAGATACATAATCAACAAGAAAAAACAAGGGAAGAAAGTGCCCCAAATAAACCAAGATACTACAATAATAGAATACATTCACAGCACAGTGATGAAATGTCAGAGAAAAAATTCAGAATGTACATAATTAAAATGATCTGTGAATTAAAGAATGACTTAAGTGAGCAAATACAGGCAAAAACTGATTATCCCAACAAAGAGATAATAGTGCAAATAAAGGCAACCATCGATCACACCAACGAAGAGATAAGGGAGCAAATACAGGTAGCAAAAGATTACTTTAAGAAAGCTAGAGATTGTGAAAAAAAGTCAATCAGAAATTCTTGAAATGAAGGAAACAATAAACCAAATAAAAAACTTGATAGAAAGCATCACCAGCAGACTAGATCACTTGGAAGACAGAACCTTGGATAATGAAGACAAAATATACAATCTTGAAAATAAAGTTGACCACATGGTGAAGATGTTAAAAAACCATGACAGAACATACATGAATTATGGGAGAGCATCAAAAGATCAAATCTAAGATTTATTGGGATAGAAGAAGGCACAGAATTTCAAACCAAAGGAATGCACAGTCTCTTCAATGAAATAATATCAGAAAATTTCTAAAACATGAAAAATAAATTGGAAAATCAAATACAAGAGGCTTACAGGACACCAAATGTACAAAATTATAACAGATCTACACCAAGGCACATTATAATGAAAATGCCCAGCATACAGAATAAGGATAGAATTTTAAAGGCCACAAGAGAGAGGAATGAGATTACATATAGGGGGAGACCAATTCGGATTTCAGCAGATTTCTCAACCCAGACCCTAAAAGCCAGGAGATCATGGAACAACATATACCAAGCTCTGAAAAAAAATGGATGCCAACCAAGAATCTTATATTTAGCAAAATTAAGCTTCAGATTTGATGATGAAATAAAAACCTTCTGTGATAAAAGTTAAAAGAATTTACAAGAGAGTGCACTACACAACATTCTCTGCAAAATATTTCATGAGGAGGAAATGATAACCAGCTATGGAAATATACAAAGAGAGGAACTACACTAAAGGAAAGGCCAATCAAAGGAGAAACCAAGTCAAGGTAAAACCCAAAAATAAACCAAAATGACTAGGATTACAAATCATATTTCAATAATAACCCTGAATGTGAATGACCTAAACTCATCAATTAAAAGACATAGATTGACAGACTGGATTAAAAAAAAAGACCCAACAATATGCTGCCTTCAAGAGGCTCATCTCACAGGAAAAGACATCCACAGACTGAAAGTTAAAGGGCGGGGAAAATGTATCATTCACATGGACTGTGTAAACAAGCAGGAGTTTCCATCCTCATATCAGACAAAGTAGATTTCAAACCAAAGTTAGTGAAAAGGTATAAAGAAGGACATTTCATACTTCTTAAGGGAATCATACATCAACAAGACATAACAATCATAAATATCTATGCCCCAAACAATGGGGCATCTATGTATATCAAACAAATGCTTCTCAACTACAAGAATCAAATAGATCATAACACAATAACACCTGGTGACTTTAACCCAGTGCTGTCACCACAGGATAGATCTTCCAAACAAAAACTAAACAAAGAAACCATAGAACTCAATAAAACAATCAATAATTTAGATTTAACAGACATATATAGAGTATTCCATCCATCAACAAATGAGTACACTTTTTTCTCAGCAACACATGAATCCTTCTCCAAAATAGATCATATGTCATGCCACAAAGCAAGTCTTAACAAATACAAAAAAATGGAGATGCTACCCTGTATACTATCTGACCATGATGAAATAAAATTAGAAATCAATGACAGATTAAAAAATAGAAACTACTCCAACACCTGGAGACTACATAATATGCTATTGAATGATGTATGGATAACAGAAGACATCAGGGAAGAAATAAAAAAATTCTTAGAGGTAAATGAAAACTCTGATTCAACATATCAAAATCTCTGGGACACCATGTAGTCAATGCTAAGAGAAAAGTTCATTGCATTAAGCTCATTCATTAAAAGAAGAAATAAATAAATAAATAAATGACTTGACCCTACATCTCAAAGCCCTAGAAAAAGGAGAACAAACAAACACCAAAAGAAGTAGAAGAGAGGAAATAATTAAAATCAGGGCTGAAATCAATGAAATTGAAACAAAAGAAACAATCCAAGAAATTGACAAAACAAAAAGTGGGTTCTCTGAAAAAATAAATAAAATTGACAAACCCTTAGCCACTCTAACAAAAAGGAGGAGGGAGAAAACCCAAATTACTAAAATTTGTGATGAAAAAGGAAATATCATGACAGACACTACTGAAATACAGAGGATAATTAGAAACTATTTTGAAAATTTATACTCCAGTAAAATAGAAAACCCCAAAGACACTGACAAATTTCTAGAAGCATATGACCTACACAAACTGAACCAGGAGGACATACACAAATTGAACAGATCAATTTCAAGCAAGGAAATAGAAGACACCATCAAAAGCCTACCAACTAAGAAAAGCCCAGGTCCAGATGGATTCTCAGCTGAGTTCTATAAGACCTACAATAAAGAATTAATACCAATACTCCTCAAACTATTTCACAAAATAGAAAAGGAGGAAACTCTTCCAAACTCATTCTATGAGGAGAGTATCATCCTGATACCAAAACCAGACAGAGACACATCAAAGAAAGAAAAAAAAAGTTACTTCTCAGCAAAAGAAACAATCAATGAGGTGAGCAGACAGCCTACATTCTGGGAGCAAATTTTTGCCACATGCACATCAGATAGAGCACTGATCTCCAAAAAAACCTTAACACCAAAAAAACAAACAACTCAATCAATAAATGGGCTAAGGAGCTGAAGAGACACTTCACAGAAGAAGATATACAGTCGTTCAACAGACATGAAAAAATGTTCAACATCTCTCGTAATTAGAGAAATGCAAATCAAAACTACTCTAAGATTTCATCTCACGCCAGTCAGAATGGCAATTATCAAGAATACAAACATCAATAAGTTTTGGCAAGGATGTGGGGGACTGGTGGGACTGCATATTGGTACAACCTATCTGGAAAACAATATGGAAACTCCTCAGAAAACTTGGAATGGAACCACCATTTGACTCAGCTATCCCACTGCTCTATCTATACCCGAAGGACTTAAAAACAGCATACTACAGTGATGCAGCCACTTCAGTGTTTATAGCAGCTCAATTCACAATAGCTAAACTGTGGAACTAACCTATATGCCCTTCAATAGATGAATGGATAAAGAAGCTGTGGTATATATACACAATGGAATATTACTCAGCATTAAAAGATAATAAAATTATAGCAGTTGCAGGTAAATGGATGGAGTTGGAGAATATCATGCTAAGTGAAGTAAGCCAATCCCAAAAAACCAAATGCCAAAGGTTCTCTCTGATAAGTGGATGCTGATACACAATGAAGAAGGGGACACAGGAAGAATGGAGGAACTTTGGTCAAAGGGGAGGGAGGAGGCATGGGGACAGGAAAGATGGTGGAATGAGGTGGACATCATAGCCCTAGCTTCATGTATGACTGCATATATAATGTAATTCTATATCACGTACAACCAAAGAAATGAAAAGTTGTGTTCCATCTGTGTATAATGAACCAAAATTCATTCTCCTATCATGTATACCTAAGTAGAATAAATAAATTAAATAAAAAATAAAAAGGTAGCCCAAATTTGCAACACATTGACATATAAACCACTAATAGAATTGCATACTTGCTCATTTATGTTCCTGGAACACCTTATATCAATATAATTATATACATTTTTTTCCTACTAATAATATAGGTCTCTGTTTCTCTAGGCCATAAATTCACTAGACCATAAATAATATTTCTCATGGGGGAAAGTTTATTCTCCTATCTAATGCCTCTCTCCACCCCATGTGAAGGGAAGTCCATCAAGGTAAAAATTCAGTGACCCCTCCACCCCTTGGGATGAAGTAGGGGTGAGGGATGAGTGTCTTAGCTGAGAGAACTTGGGGTCACTCTACCTTTTCCTCTCTACTGTCTCTCTGGAAAGACCTGTCACCAAATACCATGTGTTGATTTTCCCCTGCCCCTCTAAACACAAGTGCTGAAGTTTGGGGAATTAATATCATTGCAAAAGCAGTGAGTATTAAGAAAGCCACTGAGATGAAGTCTGGGGAAGATATGAACATAGAGTGGCTAGATGGATAAAGCTAAACTTGGGCAGTAGGCTACACACCTGGGGAATCTCTCCTTGCAGGTTCTAGTAGCCTATGGTGCTGGGAACCCAGAACTGATTCTATTTGTCTTTTTACCATGTAAATATTTATTGAGTATCAATTAAGTATGAAATCCTGTTCTAGGCACTGGGGATGTGTCAGGGGATGTGTCAGTGAACCAAGAGATCAAAAATCCTAACTCCCCTAGAACTTAACAGAATTTACATTTACTGGGAAGAGAGCTAATAAATAAATATTTTTATATTTTTGATGATTTCGAACCGACATGCCAAGTGGGAATTGGTGCCTTAGGAAAAACATAAAGTGGGGAAGTGGGGCAGGGGTGCTAAGATGAACAAAGGCTTTCGGGTTTAAATATAGTGGCCAGGAAAGGCACCACTGAGAAGGTGACATTTGAGTAAATGCCTGAAGGTGGCAAGGGGATGAACCGTGTCAAAA
This sequence comes from Xerus rutilus, assembly GCA_028644305.1. Classification (NCBI taxonomy): domain Eukaryota; kingdom Metazoa; phylum Chordata; class Mammalia; order Rodentia; family Sciuridae; genus Xerus; species Xerus rutilus. The sequence continues at coordinate 21,473,207 of CM053403.1, read as the reverse complement.
TCTAGGGTAACAGCAAGTGTGGTTTCCATTGGTTTAAGGATCTGCCTACTTAGGAACCTTCTGGGATCAGTGGTCCTAGAGAATCTGCAAAGGAGCCATGCTCTGTTGAAGGGATCCTCATGCATGTAGAAAGGCCCCTGGAGTCTTGATAATGGTGATTTTTTTCTTCCTATTGGGGAGTCCCACACACCCTGTTAGCTGTGAAGCCCTCTGGGTTAGGATAGCAAATCCTTAGGGGATCCTGTAGGGGAGGGAGGTCCTCGTCACCCTGTCCCAAGACTTCTGTCTGTATAAAGGGACATTACTAAGTGTAATGCTGCTGGCCTCGTTGCCACCCTCCCCTCACCCGGGGAAAAGTAGTGATTTGTGCAGCTATAGATTTAGACATAAGAAATTGGACACATGGCGTGAGGCTCTACTCTTGATTTTTGCTGGTTTGGGGGTTTTGTGTTCTTAATTGTTCTCGGCTATATTATAAACCTTGCAACTCACAGGAGAGGACTATAGATTCAGAGCCTCTGGTGGCTGGGTGATAACCCTCCCTAAATCTGGTGGTCAGTGTTCCAAAGAAAGAATAACTTGAATTTTCCTTTTTGACCCCTTTGTCTTATTTCTCAGTTAGTAACACACTGGATAGGAAGGAGAAGTGCTATGTATTAGGAATTCTTGCACCCCAAGACTTCATATCTATCATCCACGTAACCACCTACTACCTACCTACTTATCTACTTACCTATTATCCATGTATTATGTAGCCAGTGAAGAAACTTGTGGGTGGATGACAGTTTTAAAGTGAGCTAGTGCTCTTGTGACTGACCTTGAGAACCCCTGCAATTCTTAACATCTAATGAAAAGGGTACTGTAACTCAGATAAATGTGTGCACTGTTCAAATGCGGAGGTAACATTAAGAAAAAGAGACCTGGTTGGAACTCTAGCTCAGAGATAGAGCACTCACCTAGCACATGAGAGGTACTGGGTTTGATCCCTGGTATCCCCCACATGCATACACATGAGAGAGGGAGGGAGAGAGAGAGAGAAGGCAGGGAAAAGGGGGAAATAAAAGAAAACTAAACGATAGTTGTGTAGCCTCAGTTTCATCATAAAGGCTAAAGTTTCATATGCACAAATACACCCATCCCGTTGCCCTGTTGAGTCTAAGTTTGAAAGGGTAGATCTTACTGAAGCTGTGTAGATTCATTCCTTATATAGCTATCTGGATTCCCCAGGGAAAACTGCACACACTTGATCTTCACTGGCATTCTGTCCAACTGGTGCTCTTAAAACGGGAGGTTGAGGCTTGGCTCATGGCTCAATTATGTTGTTGGGAGGAGAGACAGAAAGGGATAAAGGAGCTGGAGATTCTTAAATGTGATGACAAATAAGGAGCATTCACTAAGTGAGAGGGTGATGGAAGTCTCGGAATGCTGTGGAGTTTTCAGAGACCATGGACAGGTGGTGGTATCTGGAAAGATGTGCTGCTGAGGCCTGTTTGGTACCTTAACACCATCCCAGGGCTTTCTTGCCTTTGGGTTGCTTAGTGACTTCGTTTACTTTTTTTTTTTTTTCTTCTTTCTACATAGTTACTGATGAGCCTCAGGGCTCATGATGATGAGAAAATCAAAATCAGAATCGTGAGTAAAATAGGTTGTTTTTCTTTTGTATTTGCTAAGCATGAGACTCATGCCTGCTTGTACACAGAAAGTATAGCATCAAGAAATACCATGATCCTCATTTTGATTCATTTGAGGAGTTGACTTTGGGTGTAGTGGGATTTGCTGCTTATCTTCAACCCGGTGATAAATGTGACACCCTAAACCAGCCTGGAGCTTTCTTGTGTAAACAAAAGACCAGAGAAATTCTCATTAGAGTGAACTGTATTTATTAAACATTATTAAATTTGGAGGTAGATTTAGATTCTTTTCTTTAGATTGTAAAAATTCTTTACTTTTGCCTCTTCTCTGCTCCATTATCTGCTGAATTCAATGCCATAGACACAAAAGTGCTCAATAAATAAACCCAGATTATGACAGAGCTGGCTATAAAACCAAAATGGTACTCAAAATTGCCCAAGTAAGTTGGTTATAGTTAGTTTTTTCTAAAAGACCATAGTGGCATCATTCGTTAGAATCCCTAGCTTCCCTTAAATAATGACAAAAAGTAGCCAGTGCTGTTTTTGTAATGCCTGTAAGTGTCTAGAATCAAAATGAATTAGGAGACAAGGTCTAGGAGACAAAGAAGAAAGCTTTGTCACGACTGGATAGAGGGTAGCCTAATTCTGAAAATTTTCCATTGATAAGCTTTGCTACTCTTCTCAGAAAGGGCACAGGTAAACCTGTATTAACTTCTTGTATGAAATAATAAATTACCTTGTCTTGTGTGTCACATTATAACTGACTTGGTGGGCTTTGCCTATGTCCCTTCCCTGAGAGTTGAACTTGAAAGCTTCATGAATGATGGCTGAGCTGAGACTTGTCACAACATTCCTTATGTAGAGTCAGTAACCCATAAAACCTCCATCCCTTTAAAAAATGACCAATTTCGAACATATTTGTGAGAAAGGATCCTTTATTTTTGTAAAACCCTATTACTGTGCATAGGGAGGGAGTTAGAAGAGAAACCATCCTGTAATATTAGGATCTCCATCTTTTTTGAAGGCTCAAAGTAGAAATAATTATGCCTCCCATCTTTAGGGACTCTTTGTTTTTATAGAAATTTCATTTACACAAAGGAGGAAACTAGGTAGGATTTTTCCAAGTTGTGCTCAGTGATTGCTTGATGATGTCTCCAAAAGGCAGGAGCTCAGTTTATCGGCAGTTTATGGCTAGATTTTCATAGCAAGCATAAAAGAGTTGAAGCAGCAAATGATTTATGAGTGCGCCTGATGGGTGGAGGAAGGGAGGGGTGTTGTGTTCTCTAGCAATCTGCAAACCCACCTGCCTGTACAAAACCATTTCACTGTGTGTGGGGAACGACCGTATATATCTTTATTTTTAGTATTTTCAGATTCTGGCCTCCTTTATTGATTCATTTTTACCCCTAATCAGAATGTTTCTTGCAATTCTTCTGTCCTTGGATGTGCTTTGAAAGCCAATTGAGAGTGAGAGAAAAATGAGTAAATGCTTCAATTACCAAGAGTTCATCAGCTTCCTCTCTCCATTCTTTGAAAAGAAATTTCACTTCTTAAATTCTCATCAGGTTATCTAGAGTCCTCTCAACACTTGGAGATCAGCCCTGGGCCTGTGTGGCATGCGTTAGCTCTTCCCCTTACCTTTTACAGGGATGTTTCTTTGTCCCTCAAACTCCATCATATGCAAATTTTTGCTAATGACTATGTGCAATGCTAATATTTCAATTTGGTATTTATAATAGAGAAACCACTGACCAACAAACCTGAAATTGAAGCTTAGATCAGCTCTCAACTGTGAGACTTCATGTCTTTATTTAAGTACCTCATAGAACTGGGCTCCTAATAACTGTCTTGCAGAATTAGAGTGAAAATTCAGTAGTTGAAAAGCTTGATAGTCTTTGAAACATCATACAGGTATTAGGGATATAGCAGAAAGTGCTCTCTATCTACCCAAATTCTTTCTAGAAATGGAGTTATATCTGAATCCAATCTGAGACTGTATTTTGCAGCCATCCTTGCACCTAGAAATGACCTGGGAGGAAATATGTAGCATCTTTGCTTTAGCTGCCTTGCAGGATATCTCTGGTCTTGTATTTCAACATTTCCCCTTTCTGATAGACTTGAAGGGTTATTAGCAGAGTGACTTTGGAGGCCAAGTATCATCAGCAGTTTCCTGAATTGAATCGGGGGGCAGAGCTGTTAGGTGATCTAGAACACATGTCCTGGGTCACTGTGTGGAAAGTGATAGATATCTATTTTGTTTGCGCCTTTGCACTTTCTGGTCTATTTGTAACAGCAGCTTAGCCTACCATAACAAATACCAGTATTGTTATTGAGTCCACATTGCTAGAGATTCATAGAGAAATAGAACTGCAAGGAGCCTTAGAGGTCATTTCACAAATAAGAATAACATTTGGAAAGGAAACAATTTTTCTTGGGTCCCAAAACAAATTAGTTACAAAACTGGAATAAAATCCAATTTTCATTACAAAACTTTGCTTCTCTTTGGAGTGAGTAATGCACATATGGAATCTAATACCTAAGAGATGGTACATGCAGAACATATGGATAGATTCAGAGAATGTCCATGTAAGTTTTTTGTAACCCCTTGTAGAAATGGCAAATTAGATGATAAAATATATGAGTGGATGGAATTTTACCTAAACTTTCGAACCAGGATCTTGCAAAATACAAACTTTGGGGCTTCTTTTATTAGCTGGAGGGTCCACGTGCCAGATGAAGCACCAGAAGTTCTTCTGGTTCTGTGTGAGCAGGGACTTAGGGAAAAACAGCCAACCTGGCAGTGGTGCTGGGAATGTTTTAGCCACAGCCACCCACTGAGAGCTTCTGTGCTCAAAAAAGATGGATCTAAAATGGCTTCTTGAAACATAACCTAACAAGAGAGAGACAAGATTATGTTTTTAGCATTTGAACCAGAACACTCTCACTCTGTTTTAAAAGGTCTTATGGGACTGAAAAAAGCCCAGGGAAACAGGAGTTGCTGTTCTCATTAAAGGAGAGAGGTATTTTTATTCATTGTTTTTATTCACATCAGTTAATTTAACATGCCTTGAAGGGGCCTCTTCCAGGGTAGCGGTATTAAAGTAGCAGCTTACTCACTGATTATAAACAAACATTAGTCAAGTTTACTTATGAAAGTTGGTGCGTGGATAAAAACAAAAGAATTACCTCCTACCTGACAGATGGGATGAGTCCCAAAGGTCTCTTCTGGCCTGGTGACAATATGCCATGTGAGAAACTTAGAACTGAATCCAAACTCTTTAACCGTGACTTGCAAATCTCTCTATGAGTCTGTACCTACTTTTCTGTGGTCTCAGGGGCTTCTGACTTTTGCTTGCAGCTGAGATGCCCTGCCTTGTCTTTCTCTTCTGCCACCATGTAACAGGTTGCTGTTTCATGCCAGAGGGTTCCGTAGGTACCATTCACATGCCCGGCTACTTGTCTTCTTGGATCTCTTTAGAGATGTCTTCCCTGACCAGCTACCTTCATGTCACCTATAGAGATGACCAACTTAATTATACATCTGCTTATTTCTTTTCTGCTGGACATTAGTCTTATCCATCAGAGAGTGCCTTAACTAGCTGATGACTCATTTTGACCATAAAAGGGGCAAGGTTCAATTCAGGGATAGCGTGATAGTTCCATATTAAGGCTGAGCCATAGCTCAGGTTGGGAGAATCTGAAATGAAGACAGTAGCAATGCAGAGTGGGACTAGTGACCTGGATAGGGTTTCTTTGGGGTAGCAGACCAACTGGGGTGGACCCCCAAATAGAGGTCAATCCAGCATGGAGTTGGACAAAAAGACCAAGAAGGTCAAGGGCCTGTGAAGAAGCTAGTGAAGTTGAAGCAGGGAAAGAGGCAATGTCTCAGAAGGGCTGACAGAGACTCATCCATGTCAAGCTCTTCAGTGAGCATCTCCACACTTCCTGGATAGCCATGCCCAAGACCATTCCCCACATATCTGAGGGACCAGTGTGATCAGAGTGTGTGTTGATCCCCTCGTGGGCTAGTGACTTCACCTCCCTCTGGAGGTGATGCTCTTGTTCCTTGGGTCAGACAGCTAGAGAATAATTCTTTACTGTCTTTTTTCTCCTTCAACCAGTTCTTAACTCTGCACAAATCCCAGCAGTAGGATGCTTTGCCCTGCTAGCTGGCTTCCCTAAGAGCAGTTTTGCCCCTTTGGTCTAGAAGCTGTTTATAAACCTTGAGCTGCCCTTCTACTTTCCCCAGATTCTGATGGCCCTATGCCTCATTCATACATCAAAACCCTCTTCCAGTTTTGCTTCTTTTCACAAAAATTCCCCCTTGCCTTCTTGAAGGGGAACCCAGGAATCCTTCTGGATTGCAGACTGCCCTCTAGTGCAGACTATTCTCTTCAGACTCTGCCTTTCTGTTGTTATAGTAACGGCAGATGTGCCTTCTGGAATGTTATATTTCCTGGGAACAATGTTGGGAGGATCATAAGAGATATTTACTTGGTCCCAGCTTCATTTCAGATTTAAAATAAAAAACCCTGCACCCAGAACTATATTTATTTTCCTGACTTCTCGACAGGGCGATAGAACCAAATCATGGCAAGAAGGACGTGCAACATGATGAAATCTGATCTCTAGCACACTCTACTGAAGAAAACATACTGCTGATAATTTCACTGTACTTTGATTATCAGGATAAGTTGAGCAATAAAATATGCGGATAGAATGGAAACTTCATAAGTGACAGATGATAAATGATATAAAACAGTGGATAATTTTACTTAGCTTCGATTTTAATGTTTGTCAAATGAATGAAGCAATGTATTTATATGCATAAAGCTACATTATCATAAATTTATTTGCTAAAATAGGAAGCATAAATTGCAGTTAAATTTAGTAATGTCTGACGTTATGTGTGAATGTTTATTTGTGATTAAATGTGAACAAGTGCTCCTTTAAGGTAAAGGTCTGCGTATATGTGATTAATCAAATTGAAATGAAAGTGCAGACAGCTCATGCCATGCCTAGTTATCAGAATGATTGATTTTAGTCTGTGCTTCTAGGTGAAAAAATATCTGTTAATAACCCTAGCAGCCAAACCTCTGATGTCCCTGATAGCTCAATGATTTGTGCACATTCTGCATTATCGGGCTCATTTGCAGGTATAGGGTCTACACAATGATCCATTGGATCACAAAATTATAACATGAGAAAAGTGACATCCAGATTTATGCAAGAGTTATGACTGCAAAGTGCATTTCATCAATAAGAAGTTTAAAATTGCGGCTGTTGTAGCTGTCACCGGCATGTTATTTTCTTTGGTTTGTGTGTAGGCAAGACTGTCAAGGTTTTATCACACAAACTGGTGTTTTTGTGTACTGTAGCTCTCTGCCTGCTGGTGACAGCCAGCCTCTGATCCGAGTTGTTATTAAGTCTTCAACTTTAAGCTAGTACTTTACCAACTTGGTTGAATTACACTTGATCATAAATACCTTAATGTTTTACTGGGTATAAAAGGGGTAGAACAAAACGGAGAAACAGCTCCACAGTGAGTATTGGTGAATTGCCGATGGTTACTGTTACCTGTCATTGCTGTAAAGAAAAGTGGTGTCAGGCTCAGAGTTCTCTGCTAAGGGTCCTCTTGAAATGAAGCACCAGGTTTCACAGAAGACCTTGCACACAGAACTTGGGTGTCTTCTCCATCCTGCCATCCATCATTTTCCAGACCTAACTTCTATGTCATCTGATTGTCAAACACATTGGCTCTGTACCCTCTGCCAAGGAAATTTGTTCTCTTTTATAGCTGCCAGAAATTTGTCTCTGGATGCATGTCAGTCCAAATGTCTAAGGGAATTTATTTGGTACCAACTCTTTCAGATTAGTGTTTTGTTTTGTTTTGTTTTTTCTTGTACCCACAGTTGTGTTTTGTTCCTTGCTCTAAAGAAAGCAGGAGAAATGGACAGGGTCCTCATGGTAAATCTTGGCAGGAAAGCAATGGATATCTTTGATACGATGAAATATCATACCAAAGGCATTTTACCTTTATGGAAAGAAATGTAATGCTAATAATTTTCCTGTACTTTGATCATTAGGTTATATTATGAGGTATAGTATAGTGGGTGGATATAAGGAAAATGTCAAATGCTGCAAAAATAGTATAGCTAAACCACAATGGATTCATTTATTTAATTTCCATTGTGATAATTATTAAATGAATGAAGCAGTGTATTCAGAAATCCTTCCTTAGAAGGCTCTATACATTTTTGTCTGGCACAAAACCTGGCCCACCATAGGCACTCTGAAAATTGGAGCCATTGTTATTGCTATTATTCCTATTATAAGCAAGAAAGGAATATAGTCATAATATGCATATTTATCTGGTGAATGGCCATCAATGTAAGCCAGAGCAAAACCACCAATGTAAAATGAGCATCCTTGAAGAAACTCACACCCAAGGATCCAGGGTACACCACCCAGAGGTTGCTCGGCTTGGCTTTTTAATAGTTGAAACCAGTCCTGACCTGAATCTCTGGGGTTACATTACCCAATACAGTAGCCAATAGGTACATGTGGTATTAAAATTTGAGTTAATTAAAATTCAGTAAAATTAAAAATTCAGTTACTCTGTCATAATAGCCACATTCCAAAGTGCTCATTAGCGACATGTGGCAAGTGGCTACCTACCATATTGGACACCCGAAGAACATTTCTATGAGAAAGAGTTGCGTTGGACAGCACTGCTCTTAATTAAACCCTGCAAAGATCTTAGAATTGGGAGTCTAACGTCTACAAAATACAGGAAAAAAAATTGTGATCAAGTGAGTACCACAGCTGTTTGTGGAAAACAATTAGTAAGGAATTAAAAAAGAAGAAATTGTGCCCTGTAAATGCATTTAAAGACCTTGATTTCTCTTGAGTGACTCAATGGTTGGTAGAAATGGACAGGTTAACTGGGAGGATCAGCAGTTACCTTTCAGCATAAGTTTCTGTGTTATTGAGGGACTTGGGAGGAAACTGGCAAAACTGGGATTGGATTCCAGGTGACATGGGCACATGACCCAGTACTCTGTCCTCCATCCCGCCCCCCTCCCAGATCCCAGGATCACTTTCATCCAGCATGGCTTACAGTCTAAGAGCAAAGATAAGATTGTCAATTGAGATCCCTGCCAGTATTGTGGTCCTATGGGGGAGGCCATGGAGTCCTCAGGAACACTAATAGGAGAACAAAATCAATAGCAAACACAGGTCCAAAGGAAAAGTAGGTGGTGGCAGAATGATCCTGGAATTATAGCATTACCTTTAAAAAGAGGCTTTTTCAAACACAATGTGATGGTTACTTTAATGAATTTAGTGATGCAGAGAAGATGAGCAGACTTGTTCCTTGTTACTCATTCTTATGAGTAAATTCCCCATTATCCATCACATCATCATGAATTGTGTTACATTTATTAATGATACTTGATTCATCACAAAAGAGACAAGAGCTAACATCTACCTTGGTTTCAACAATTGCTAGAAATGTACCTGATAGCACTGCCTTCGGACTTTACTAGAATGTGTGTGATAGTGCATTGACATTCTGTCACAGAGCAATGTAAAACTATAAGTGACTTTGAGGATGGTATTTCTCCATGAAAGTTTCTCAAGTTTCTTTTTTCTAACAATTTAAGTCATTTTAGTTAGGGAAAATTGTATAATCCTGACTTTGAAAGATTCTTCCACATGTAACCTCCCAGGGAATTTGAATGTGGTAAAATTTGCTGAACTTCACTGAATTGAAAACTGAGATTGTCACTTATTAGAGAAGGAAGTAGATCGTAAAGCATTGTCAGCATTTTAAATCTTGGGTGAAGCTTATAAATTTATTGATTGTTTTTAAATTAGAGAAGGGTCTGCGCATTCCATATCAATCTTAGTTCATTTTTTAGAAATCAAGAAATATATTAGCCTTGTATTGCTGGCATGGACCTCAAATGACAATCTTATCTTTCTTCTTAGACTATAAGCCACACTGGATAATAGTGATCCTGGTGCCTGCTATAAGCAGGCATGTGGGATAGAGGACAGAGAGCTGGGCTGTGCACCTATGTCTCCTGTATTCCAATCTATTTTTCCAGTTTCCTCCCAAATCACTGAACATTACTCGATCTCAGTTTCCATACTGACTAAATGAGGAAAATGGACAAAACCAATCTCTAGTTCACTTCCTAATTATTTGACTCGTTTTCTGTTGCTGCATGACAAGTTACCACAAACTGACTGGCTTAAAATAATACCTATTTACTAACTCACAGTTCTGTAGGTCAGAAGATCTGGAAGGCTCCCTTAGGTTCTCCTTTAGGTCCCTCAAAATTAAGGTCAAGGTGTTGGCATCTGAACATCCTGAAGAAGAATCTACTTCCAAGCTCATTTGGGTTGTACAACTGAGGTCCCTAATTTCTTGCTGGCTGTCACTTGCTGTGGGTCACTCTTAGCTTCTAGAGGCTACCCACATTCCTCATCACTGGCCCAGGACTCATGTCATTAAATCCTGTGGATAATTCACCTTTGCTTGTTTTGAAGTCAATTGATTAGTTACCTAATAACAAATACAAAATATCTATTGCCATGTAACATAATCAGGGGCACTGAATATCAACATATTCACCATGGAAGGAATTAGTACTGAATAAAGGCATTTTATAATTCTGCCTAGCTTGTTAACCCTGGAAACCTTTGACTATATCCTCTAAGCCCACAGAGAATGCCTTTCTGTAAAGTTCCCTGCTTCCCTCTCCTCTATCTGGAAAGCCTTCCCTGGTTTCTACTGTTAGCTTCTCTTGCTGCAATTTAAACTTGTTGGTTCCAGTTCTATCTGTATTCTTCTTAAGTCAAATTTTACCACAGTATATTCCTTAGTACCAGGAGACAGTGGTACATTTCTAGAGCCTGTTGTTCATTCTAGTGCAGAGCCAGAACATTCTCAATGATGTAGAGGAGTCTGGCATAGGAGAATGGACATTTGGAGTTTAACCAACTCTAGCACGTGCTTTAGATAGACCCTTGTATAAGAAGGGACAAGGGCATCTTCCAGGACACTTACCAGCGAGATGCAAATGAAAGGTAGAGGGTAGAGCAATCCCACATTCCTCTCCTAGGTGCAGCCTTTGCTCTGTTCAGGGCATTTGTAGTAATCAGGCTTTTTAAATGAGGTTGATCTTTCCTGAGTCCAGCACCTTTGTGGTGACTTAAAGTAATTTGGGTTGCAATGATTTCTATTCATAATTTCTACTATACAAATAAATGGAACAAAATCTGAAAGTACAGATGATCCAATAGGTTAAAATGAAAATCACTACTTTCCTATCATCCAGAAGCCACCTTATATTGGTTTGCCTATCTTTTTAGATATTGTTCTATAATGTGTGCATAAATTAATTTTAACAAGTATATTATACATATTTGACAATTTATAGTGAAAGACTTTCATACTAATAAAGATATTTCTATGACATTATTTTAAATGGTTGCTCCTAATATATGATTTTGTAGGTATACAAGTATTTACTCAGATAATTCTGCTGAACATTCAGTTTTTCTTTTTTTTCCTACTTTTGTAAAAAGTGCTATAAAATAATAGAAAATTTTAGCATATGCTTAACTACTTAGGAAAAATTTCTAGAAGTTGCTTAAGCAAACTGAACACACATATTAAAATATTTCATAATATATTGGTAATGCCTTCTAATTCTATAATGCCCATTAGCTAATATGGAGTCATACAAAGGGCAGTGGATTTGTGGTGAAGACAGGTTGGAGCTCTTCTTTTATCACTTACTAGCTCTATAATTTTGATCAAATCAATTCCCTGCCCCTTGATGTCCTCATATGTAAAATGGGAAGAACAGCATTTATTCTATCTGCTTGAAATAGTTCTATGCAGGTAAAGAGAGATGTTTCACAGGAAAAGGACTGTGAAAATGATAAAGTGATACCAACATAAGGCATCCATTTATCCCTCTTGTTAAATAGGGCCAGTGATCCTCAGGCAAATATTCTATCATATCCTATGGAATTATACCTCTTTTTAGAAATTAACTGTACCAGCATCCCCCAAGAATGCACTGGGGGTTTGATGAGACACCAGCAAGTATATCATTGGCCTTGGTTTTGTTGCCAAGGTATGTTCCATACTAGTGTGCCTATTTATTTTCTTGCATAAAAAGTCTGCATCTTGGGAAGTTTAAAAAAAGTTTATGACTTGGGAAGTCCCTTCTGTATGGTGACTATATTTGTTTGTTTGTTTTTTGTCCCCTTGCTTTTTCAAGCTGGCTATTCGCTAGGTCCCCTGCTGATCTATTATGTTCTCTATGAGGTTGTCTGTATCTGTACTCATAGGTGACACTTAGCACTCATATGACACTTTTCATCTTGAAAGCACTTTACAGACATTAGCTAATTAATTTTCACATCACAGCATGATAGGTAGGGAGGGAGCTAATCTAAGCATTTGAGCTATGGCATGAAAGGTGTGTTACAAGTACGATAAATTATTTTTTATTATTCTTTGGAGGAGGAAGAGATGGTTATGTAATTCATCCCAAACCACAAAAGGCATTTGCAATATAGTCAAAATCCAAGTCAGATAAAGTTAGTTGGAGCACAGACCTTTTGCTGGTGAAACCTACCTGTCAGCTTCCCCTTCCACTCCTCAAGGGAACAGCATTATTGGCCCTTGAGTCAGTGTCTTCCCTCCTTCCCATTTTGAGTGATGGCACTTGATGAAATGAACCTGATGAGAAGTTTGAAACCATTTCAAGGAGGCCTCCAATCTTATTAGAAGGAAGGATGGGTGACAGCAGGAGGCAAGGCCCCATAGGGGGCAATTATAGTGGCAATTATTGTAATTTGCTTTTGAAATCTTAGAGTCTTTCTAACTGGCAAAACAATGATATTGTCTTTGCCTGGGCAGATGGAGAAGGTCAATCCCCATTGGCCTGACTTTCAGGAGCCATACCACTAGGTTGCTTAAGAGTGGAGAGGGACTTTACATTAGGCCAAGGTGAGTGAAGGGAGGGGATAGGGTATGGGGGAGTAAGGATAGTAGAATGAATTGAACATTATTACCATATGTGCAGATATGATTACACGACTGGTGTGATTCTACGTCATATACAACCAGAAGAATGAGAAGTTATACTCTATCTATGTATGATGTGTCAAAATGCATTCTACTGGCATGTATAACTAATTAGAACAAATTTAAAAAATTATATCTCTAAAAAAAAAAAGAATGGAGACGGAGATCAGGAAGCCTAAAACCTAGACGGTTGGTTCTGAATATTCTTTTCATTCTCTGGGCCTCCCCAGGGCTGAAAGTCATAGCCCACCTTCCCTCCAATCTTGGGTGTACCGATCAGAATCTCCAAACTTGAAAAGAGAGATTACTGGTTAATCTGTTATGAAGAAGTAGCTTGGTCAAGACTCTCCAGAATTCTCCTTGCTGGAAAGTTCCTGGGTGGAACTCAAGACTGGTGGGCTCAGAACCCAAAGACTTTCTCTCTTCAATCAAATAATGAAGGGTAACTTGAGGATCATATTCTTGTAGGAAAATATCTGATTCAATTTTCCCGTGTCCCAAAATGTAGTCAAGACTTGCAAAAATAATAATTTAGATTATAAAACATTTAGACTTTGGAAATCGGTGGGGGATGGCAGAAGCTGGGAATGGTGGAGGAGGAAAAGCCAGCAAGAGCAAGTCCTGAGGTCTGATCCATTGGGTAGCAGCTCCTCTCTGACAGTTGAGTTTTTCTGGTCTCTGTAATTTCTCATGCCAGTGTGTGTCAGTCTGAACACCTAGGCAGATGGCCTAAATAAGAGGGGAGATTTGACATTTAGCTGTTAATTTATTTTACGGTGCGGGCTGTCATGTATTATACATGAGGTAAATAAAAGTGATGGACTAATTATGGAAATGTGCACAGCCTTCCAATTACTCTTGGATTACATGTTTAATATTTTGAAGTATTCCAATTGTAGGGAAATTTGTCACTGCGGTGAACTTTATTTGTGAAATTCCAACTTTATCTGCAGAGAGGCTCAGCTGATTTTCTGCTACCTAAATGAACACCTTAGACTTTTTGATAGAATGGGGGTTGAGGGGTGTGTGTGTGTGTGTGTGTGTGTGTGTGTGTGTATGTGTGTGTGTGCAGTTATATCATATTTTAGACTTTTATTTTTGACAACCTATTTCACAGCTGACTGGCCTCCCCCACCAAATCTGGGATTCTAGACCACTTTGAAATAGTAGATCCACATTTATTGTCATGAAAGGGCAATGCTGTCATTTTTTAAAGATCATTTTTGCTTAATTCAAGATCTGTAACTCGTTTTGGTCTATTAACTTTAACATATTTCTCTCACAAACAATCTGATTGGAAGAGGAATGGATCAACACTGCAAAATGGTTTAACATTATCCAAATGTCTGGTTAAAAATTATACATTAGTTAAAAACAGAAGCAACTAAGTTCTTTCAAGCTCAGGTGGATGGTGATATTAGGAACACTGACAATGTTTAAAAACTAGAGGATTGCTTTACTTTGTGTCCAAAGACTTAAATACACAAAGTTTTGTTTTGTTTTGGACTTATATTCAATTAATCCTAACTACCTAAATAAGAGACATCTTTCTCAATTTTATACAAATTTAAAATTTTATAAGATGGAAGGTTTTTGTTTGTTGCTTTTTAATTCAAGATAATTATTGTCTAACCCAGAACTCACACATTTTATTTTGATCTTTTGCAAAAAGTGAGCTTCATACAGTGAAGCAAGTAGCTTTATTATAAAAGAAAATGGTGTGTCTTTTATGATTTTTGCATTGTATTCATAAGTGATGACATTATTTTTATATGCTTATATCTAATCTCATTCCAAAAAAATCACTAGAGACATCTTATGTGAATATATAAACCAAAACAAGCAAATTATAAATGAGTTATGAATTAGGAACAGAGAACCATAGAAATAGAGAGTTAAAACTTGAAGAAGAATTTGAACATTTATAAGAGCTAAAATATGAGCCACAAGTGGGCTCTGCTTTTCTTGGTATCTGAGTAAAAAAGGAAATAGGATTAATTCTTTAAGACAAATGATCCACCAGGTACAAACAAACCTGTTCCTTAGGGTAAACAAACCTTTTTTCCCCCCTGGTAATTAAGTTGCTTATAGTAGTTTATTGCTATAATATAATATTAATATATGAGTATACATTTTTGGAAATATTCTCATTAAGGGTTTTATTAGTTTGTGTCTGTTTTGTTCCATCACAAAACTGGAGCATGGTGGTTTAAAATAACAAACATTTCTTACTGCTTTCTAGTCTTGGGGGTTTTCTGGTCTGGTTTGGCTCTGGCACTGGATGGTCTAGCATGGTGTCAGCTAGGAACTTTGGAATGGCTGGACCCTACCTCTGTATAATCTGCCATCCTCTAGAAGGCTAAACAGACTCTTTCCGATGGTGGCAGGAGATTCTCAGAGGCAAGAGAGACCAAGCTCCAATGAGCAAGCACGTTCCAAGTCTTTGCTTATATATCATGTTTGCTGATGTTCTGTTGGCAATGGATAAGGTGCATGGTCAACCAAGTTTCAAGGAGTAGAGAAAGACGCAGTCTCTCTTGATGGCAAGAGCTGCAAAGTCTCATTGCAAGAGAAGGGAGGAATTACTCTGACTGGTTTTTGAACAATCGGTCACAGTCAGGAAACTAGTTTTCTGTTTATCATTCTTCGTTGATCACTGAGGATTAGCCTGGAGTGGAGGACATTACGTCAACTGTCATCCTCTCTGTTGCCTCTCGTGTCGGAATGTACCCTTCCGTATGGACACCCTGTGACAGCCAATGGTATTCCTTTAAACATTTCTCCTTAGAGTGAGCAGGGTAGTCAACTTTCTCAGTAGAGGGCACTGGAGGGACATTGCAAGAAGAATAAGCTTCCTGAACTTTCTGCAGACCCACAGGTTAGCAATGTGGGTGTGAAGACTCCATATAAAGCCTGCCCCTGTCACAAGCCCAGAAAATGCACGTTCTGTGAGTTAGTAGCCTTGACCTGGTGAGAACCTTTTCTCTGTGTGTTCCATGTGGAAACAAGAACTCTATGAAACATACAAGCAACTGTGTAGGGCAAATCACACACCAAACCACTGATACACCTTGAAGGCCTCTACCCTGTTCCACTAAACACCTGGGCTCCCATGTGCACCCATGTCACTGGCTGCTGATCCTCTGCTCTACTGCCTGCTCCCCACAGCATTACATGGTGTCCAGCAACCCCAGACCAGATCAGGCCTGGCTAAGCTAGCCAACTCTTCTGCCATGCAGGCCCGAAGCACACCTTCCTCCATGAAGTCTGAACCCCTTCCAAGTTCTTCCTTGCTTGAGTGCCCTGCCTCAGCACTATGGTACCATATACAGTTTATCTTTATAGTTCATCTTTAATCAGAGAGGATAATCCTTATGTTTAACTTCCCCTGATTAACTTAGTGTGTGGATTCTATCTCTTGATGGAACTCAAAATTGCTACCAACCCAATGGATGGAAACCAGAAAAGTTGGAGAAAAGCTTCCCTCATCCTGGTGAACAGAAGACAACTCAGGAAGATGTAAAAAGGAATGATAGGAAGAAGGGAAATGGAAATAAAGGGAGACAATCATTTCTCTTCTCAGAAGCCAGAGATCCAGGTTTTGGACATTAAAGCTTCCCAGTCCATATAGACCATATATATAGTCCATATGGAGAGCTAGAACTCTTTAGACATTGTTTCCCAGTGTCAAGGTATAAACTCTTTGACAATGTTCTGTCAGGTATTTTTATTGTTTTCTTTAAAAGGAAAGTAAAAATATGAATATCCTATGAGTCAGGGATTTCAATTCTAGGAATTTACCCAAGAGAAATGAAAATACATGTCTATAAGAGCACTTATCCAGGAATGTTCAGAGAAGCTTTTCCACAATAAGCATACACTGGAAATAATCCAAGTGACCATCAATTGGAATATTTAAAGCATGTGGTACCTTCTTATGTTGAAATGCTCTTCAGTAATAAAAAGAGATAGGCTATTTTTTTTTTTTTTTTTTTGGTATCAGGGATTGAACTCAGGGACACTCAACCACTGAGCCACATCCCCAGCCCTATTTTGTGTTTTATGTAGAGACAGGGTCTCACTGAGTTGCTTAGCGCCTCGCCGTTGCTGAGGCTGGCTTTGAACTCGTGATTCTCCTGTCTCAGCCTCCCTAAGTGCTGGGATGACAGGCTTGCGCCACTGCGCCCAGCTGAGATAGACTATTACTACATTATTTTGCAACAGCATGGATGAATCTCACAGATATTTATCTACCCTTCCATCTATCCTTTCACTCATCTTTCCATCCATACATTTATCCATCTTATTTGACATTATATTTCTACCTAAATACTTCAACATATTTATCATTAGCTAGTTCTATTTTTTCACAGTGGTATGAAAGAAACTTCATTCAACAGAGTATATACAGTATTATTCCATATGAACATCTAAAATAGTGAAAACTAGTCTACATTGGATAAAACTCTGACCATTGGTTGCCTCTGGCAGCTGGAGGTAAGAATTAGGTGGAAGGAGACATGAGGTTTTCCTGGGGTGATGGTGAAGTTCTAGTGCCTTGATAGAAATTTGAATAGCACAGAGGTATACATGTGTATGCATCTGTGAGTATCCACAATGGTACCTTTTAGATTTGAATATTTCATTACATAATTTATGTAATGCAAATATAGCTACTCAATCATAAGTATGCTGAACTATTTAGGGAGTAGCATACAGATATATGCAATTTACTTTGAAATGTATCAAAATAAGAAAATAGATTGGTGGATGGATAAAGGGGAAGGACAGATGGATATATATGTGATAAAAGGAAAATATTCTTACATTCTAATGGTAATAATTGAATGTAGGTATATAAGTATTTACTGTAAAATTCTTCCAACTGTGCTATATGTTTCAAATTTTCCTGTGGAAAAAAATCTTTTAAAATGCTAGGTAGGCCTGGGGAGCTTCATGACACTCAGCCTACAGGCATGCTTCCCTGACCCCTGGAGAGCGAGTGTGGACATCAGGAGAAGCTTCCTACACAGCTGCTTCAGCATGACATGGGTTGAGGGCACAGTAGTGGGGGCAGAAAATGAGTAGATAGGGCTGCAAGGCAGAGCTCCTGGCACCTCCAGTTTTGGTGTGATGTACTCATCACGCAGAAGATTTCAGATGCCATGGAGGTGCTGAAGGCATCTGTTATTGGCAAAGTTTGGGGATCAAGGTGAAGAAGTTACAAGAGTAGCGAAGGGCCAAAGCTTATGGAGTAACCCCCAAGATGTGGGGGTTAGCATGGCTAAGATCAGACAAATCTCAAGAGTCATCTCTTCATTTACTCATTCATTCAACCAATAGTTCTAGAGCAACTACTATATGCTAGAGAGCATTCTAACTTCTGAAGATACAACAGTCAACAAAACAGATCAAGTCCCTATGGTTAAAAAAAAAAGCTTATGTCCTGGCAGGGTGGTGGGGGCAGGGAAGAAACAGAAAGAGAGAGAGAGAGAGAAAACAAGTAGGGATATGTCAAGATGATCATAGATGCTATAGAAAATAAAGCAAGGAAAGATGATAGGAAGTATTATAATAGAGGGATTAGTATTTTATACTGGGAAGAACTGAGGACTTCCATATAAGGAAGAGACATGAAGGATACAAAAGTGTAAACCATGTGGCTGTCATAGGTCGGAGCATTCTAGATTAAGGGAACAGCTAGTGCAAAGGCCCTGAGGTAAGAGCTTGCTTTCCATCTTTGCAGAAGAGCTAGGAGGTCAATTTGACTTGAATCAGCAAGAAATAAAGTAGTAGGACCTGAGATCAGACAGGATGTGGGAGATCAGAGAAGATACTCAAGCTTTTACTTCGAGTAAAATGGAAAGGCAATGGAGGATTTTGAGCAGACACATAAACATCAGAAAGAACATTATATTTAATTTTTAAGGATTGTACTGTCTGTGTGCAAAGAGAATGAGGACTGATGGTGAAAGAAGAGAGGTCAGTTATGGGCCCTTGAATTAATCCAGGTGAAAACTGATGGTGGCTTGGACAGGGAGGAAGAGCTGGTAAGTATTGGTCAGTTCTGGATATATGTGAAGACAGCACCAAGAAGATTTTTCTTTTTTTTTTATAGATTGGAGAGAAAGAAATGAGTTGAGAGTGACTCCAAGATTTATGATCTAGCTCTGGAATGATATCTACATGCCATGGTAAGTGGATGGGAGGGATACATTCAAGAGGATATCAGGAATCCAGGATTGGACATGTTGAGTCTGAGATGATTTTCACTTATCTAATTGAAATTGCCGGATAGGAAATTGGACAAATGTGTGTGGACTTCAGAGGAGAGTTCTGGTCTGTTGATATGAATTTGAGGGTTACTCCATATGGATGCTATGAAAAGGCAGGAAGTTGCAAAGACCAGCCAGGGAATAAGTGTTGTGAAGAAAAGAAGACTAAGGGCTCAAGGCCCAGGTATGCGGCACTGAGAAGCTCGGGACATCAGGAGCAACTAACCAAAGAGACGGAGCGGGTAGACTGTGGGGAGAACCAAGAAGCCAAATAAAGAAAGTGCTAGGAGGAGGAGGGAGTAACCAATATATTAAGCGTGGCTGATGGCTCAGGGAGCAGAGAGCAGCTCTGCGACAGATCAGCAAAGATTCAGGGGACACTGCATCCACAACAGGTCACATAAAACACTGCTCAATTCCACACCTCCAATGACCCCTGGGAAGGAGCATGGCATGGTTGAGGAGCCAAAATACTAAAACACAGTGTTTGGTGAGAGACTGTTTTTATCATTTCATTGGATTAACTTTACCTGTCAGATTAAAAGGTTCTGCCTCACAGGAATAAGCTGCGAGGGAGGATGATTGATTTATTTACCCAATAAAGAAATAATGAGTAAATGAAGCTACCTTTTCTTTGCACATCTGAATGTGTGATAAGTAATTAAGTGACCTCACCTCATTAATAAATAGTCATATTCTGAAGGGCCTATGTTTTCATGCACTTGACTAAAATACAATTTTCATTTAAAAATTGTAGTTAAAAGGATACGCATATGCTTCCCATGCAAGCTGACTGTAAATGAAGTGCATAATCTGTCATGATACAGAGGTCACGCAAATGTGTCTACAGTATACGCCAGAGTGTAGAACGGTGCTGGCCATCCCATAAGTGTTTGTTAAGGGAATAAATTTAGTTGCATTTTAAAAGCTTCTTTACTTTCCTTAAGATGCTCTCAGGGATGGGATCACACTATGGATATTTCAAGGCTGCCCTGGGTGTTCACCTGCCATTATAGGAGCCATGGCAATGTGATCAAACCATAAGAGAGCCAGATGATAATGAGGGAATGTCTTAAGCTAGAAAAGAGAAGTTGAAAAGCCAGGTAAATAATTAAAGCTCTTGCTTTATGAAGCACCCTGTATCAGACACGGGGTCTTCAAATTTTGTTTTGATGGATAGAGCATCTACTTCTGACAACCTCTTAGAATCACATAGTATCTGAGCCGGTCTTGTTGCTTTCAGGTCAGAAAGCCAAAGGTCAGGGAAGCTTTGGGATCCCTCCAGATTACTGGTTAGATAATAGTAGTGATGGTTCTTGAGTTAGTTCTGCCTACTTTTTCTTCCAATCCTCTGTCAATAATCTTTGGTTCATATAACCTGTGTTAATTTTCTTCCGAACTCAGTTGGATCTTCCAGTTTAAAGACAATACTTCTGCAAAGAAGAGACTGAAAATGGTTAGTATTTGCAAAATGTTCATATCTACAGTGTTTGTTTTCCACATTCTTCACCTTGCAAAAGAAGTGAATCATCTCTGACTACAGAGCAGAGGTAAAGAACTCAAATACCTTCAGGATCCAAACTTTTGATGGAAAGGAACAGTCTGTATGGGGCTGTGGTTTAAAGGAGAGTATGTGCATGAAAAAGAAGGCTCCCGCCCAGCACCAGCTAGTGTTTGAAGACCTACTGGGTCATCTCATTCCAAATTTTCAGAACTCTTCATTTCTTTGTGAAATTTTCAGTTTTGCATGTTTTCTAGTAATGCAACATTTCAAAAAATTAGGAAAACAAAACATTGTGCAGATAAAAATTTTAGATGAACAAACTTGTCTGTGGCTTTGGCCTGAGGCTTCCTTTTTGATGCACTGACGTAGAGCTCTGGAGTTGTTTTGGAATCTCTGTCATTAAGGAACTGCTTTGGGCCTAGTGTTGTAGGAATTCCTATGGAGATGGGGAGAAAGGGAATGTACAGTAATTTACAATGTGTTTCTTTCCTTCTGGAAGTTCCTACTCCATTGGCAAGACCAGTCCATATATATGCATGCCAATATATATTTATGTGGTAACTGAGAAGGCATGTAACTAATATTCGATTGGATAGTGTAAACCACAAAATGTACAGGATGGTTAATGAAAACAAAGTGCACGCTGGTTATTGATATATTTCTTCTCAATTCCAAATGCATTTTTTTTTTTTTTTGCCCGATCTTGTGAAAATGGATCTGAGACCTTTAGATATTTTGCTTCACCAGCTGGTGTGATGTTGAGCTTTGCCATTGTAGCAGGAAAGAGTTTTTGCTTCCTGGTTTTGATGTGCTAGCTTGGCAGGCTTCCTCAACGGCTTCTCCAGTGCCTACTTCCATAGCATGGTTTCCACCTCCTTTAGTGCACAGTGTACGGTATTCATGGGCCAGCAGCCTCCTCTGGCCCCTGCCTCAGGCAATGTTGTATTAGATTGCCTCCATGAGATACCTCTTGGTGAATAGCTTTCCCTGGGACCCTAGACAATAGCTTTCTGGAAATTTCCAGAGGAAGGACTTCCAGGAAGTTTCACCAGCATCTCACACTGCCATTTGGTGAGCCATAGTCCTGCCCTCTCCAGGATGTAGATCTCAGTCCTGGGAATAGTGGCTGTTCCTTAGAGCTGCTGTTCTGATACTCTTTAGTTTCTCTACTTATTGCCAATTCCTTATTACTACAATGTCCTGCTATAGCTAATACTTCTCTATATTAAAAATTTTACTGTTAAAATTACCGCGCAATTTTGGTCTTCTGATAAGAGGACCAAGACTGACATAGGGTGCTATTCTTTTCCCCAAAATTCAAAATGATTTCTCCAGAAGTGATGTCTGGGCTATATATTATACCTATCTGCCCTTCCTCTACTCCTATCTTTTCTTGTTGTTGTTGTTGAACTGGGGATTGAACCTCAAGGTATTTACCACTAAGTCACATTCCCAGTCCTTTTTATTTTTTAATTTTGAGACAAGGTCTTACTAGGTTCTTGAAGCTAGCCTAAAATTTGTGATCGTCTTGCCTCAGCTTACCATGTACCTGGGATTACAATTACAAGTGTGCACCATAGTACCTGGCCATTCCAACCATTGATTTTAGTTCACCTTGATTCTTAACCTCCTAGTGGTTAGTTTATAGAGCAGGTACTAGCTCAAAACTGATCAGAATCTTTCTCATGTTTTTTTAAATCTTCAATTGGAGTGATACAAATATTCTATATTAAGGTTGCAGTTTTGGTTATATTTGGGTGTAGAAATTCATTAATACCCATTGAAATGTATACTTTAAATGGATATGTTTATTGTATAAAAGGTATATCTCAATCAAGGGAGTTTTTAAAAAAACTATGTTCTGAAATTGAAACTAAAAATATAAACAGCCAGGGGCCTTCATTCCTGCCTAGTGGGAAAGGTCATCCTGGGAGAGGAAGTTGATAGGGAGGCAGGATGTCAGACAAGGAGAGGGGGAGCTTGCAGGTACTTCCTTCCTTTTGATCTACCCCTTTCTTTTCTGCTATTTAAAAATCTTGAGCTAATAAATTCTTTTTTGCATACATTCATTCCATTGGAGTTTCTTTTACTTGTAACCAAACACTTTAGCATAGACACAAAAGGTTGTCTTGGGTAGAGCTAGTCCGAGTGAGTGGAGATGAATTGGATCTTGTAGGGTACACAGAGAAGAGGCAGAAAAACTCTGCAGGTGACATTATAAAGAAAGCACAGTGGAGAATAAGGACACATGTGGCACTTGTGGAGACTGGTTCACAGATTCTAGCAGTTCAGAGCAGAAACTTTGAAATTATATGGATTTGGGTTTGAATATTAGCTTCACTGCTTGCAAACTAGCATCTGGAGCTAGAGTCCCAAGGTCTCTGAGCTTCAGATAGTTGTTGAAAGAAAATGTAAATGAAATTAAGTACTTAAAACATCATAGGGACAAGGGCTTTAATAGTAGTGATAATAAAAATAGTGGGAGTTATTCATGCTTATGATGATTGGAAAATAGTACTTATAATCCTGATTCATTCTAAATTAGTAATTGGTATAATTGACATCAGTCTCTAGGAAAATTATTAACCAAACTACAAACACTTAGAAAAGAAGTAGGTGATTCCTAAGCATTAGTAATGGCTTGCTGAGAATTCTTATTCTGTTTGGCTGTTTTATAAGACAGAGGGTGTATAAGGATGTTACTGACATGGACTGTCCATCTAAGAAAGACATGAATAGAGTGATCTCATAGCTTGGGTTGAACACTTCCAGCTGAGGGCTCCCTCTTTTTACAGAGTTTCCTACATTTCTTTTTTTGAGGAGATGAGGGATACCAGGGATTGAACTCAGGGGCGCTCAACTACCAAGCCACATCCTCAGCCCTTTTTTTAGAGACAGGTTCTCACTGAGTTGCTTAGCACCTCACTGTTGCTGAAGCTGGTTTTGAACTCGTGATCCTCCTGACTCAGCCTCTTGAGCTGCTGGGATTATAGGTGTGTGCCACAACACCCAACCAGAGTTTCCTAGATTTCTTAACAACTATGTAGTTTTTAGAAAGCCTATCCTTATATTGACCCTAAATTTCTAGATTTGCATCTTAGTTCTGCTGTTCAGAAGTGCACCAAAATAAAATTGATTCTTCTTCCCAGTTCATGAAGATCCCTCTCTCTCCTTCAGATAATTTTTCCTTTGTTATATCAATCTTCATCTCCTACTGATTATCTCTGTTCTCTTACTGAGTTATTTTAACTGATATCCAATGTCTTCCCTTCAGGGCCTCATTGGGCCACATCCCTTTGGAAATGTGGACCCTCTTAGAATTGGTTGTATTGTTTCTGACGTTTTCAGAGCTATACAGATCACAGTAGGAATGATACCCAAGATGCATTCATATTTGTATCTTTTAATTTCAATACTAAGAACATTTAAAGAGAGTTATATGACATTGTTGACTCATTTTGAACTTGAGAAGAGCAAAATTTAAACCTATAGCTGTGCTACAACTATTGATTTAAAGAAAAAAAAAACCTGTAGGGTTTTACCATTATTCTTGTTAATTTCAGTGCAGTAACCCAACCTGTCAAAATCTTGATCCTATCATCTGTCATGTTAGTTATCCCTCTTGGCTTCATTTCATCCCCAAATTGGACTTGCATGATCCTATATCATAAACCACTGACAAAGTGTTGACTAGGATAGAACCAAATGTGCAGACCTACAGCCTGTCATGAACACTGCCTTCCACACTGACATAGTTGCATTAATTTGAACCCTTTTGGTAGTGTTCCAATCCACTAAGAGTGTTCTTATTTGCACGCTGATTGTCTTCCATCTTGTCACATGGATATCAAGAAAAATTTTGGAGTTGTGAGACAAGCCTAGATTTTGGATGTACTATTCAGGAATCTACAGAGAAGCAAAGACCACGGGATGCTGCTTTACCATCTACATCTATAGCTGTATCTATATCTGTATTTACAAAGAGAGAGATTTTTAAGGAATTGGCTCAAGTGATTCTGGAGGTTTGGTAACAAAAACTTAAGATAGACAGGCTGGAAACCCAATGAAAGAGATGCAGTTGGGTCCAAAGGTAGTCTGCTGACAGAATTCCTCTCTACTTATGGGCAGTAAGTCTTTGTTCTGTGCAGGCCTTGACTCACTAGATGAGCTTCTGTATTCCACACCCACAAGATACATACATTTGTAAGGTAATCTGCTTTACTGAAGGTGATTTAAATGTTAATCAGATTAAAAACAACAACAACAACAAAAACAACTTCACAGAAACATCCAGAATAGTGTTTGACCAAATATCTGGGCCCTATGGCTCTCCTGAACTGAATGCTTATATCTGTCTCAAAATCCCTATGTTGAAATACTAACCCCTAACATAATGGCATTTGGAGTTAATTAGGTTTTGATGAGGTCATGAACTGGGGCTACCATCATGGGATTAGTTCCCTTACAGGATGAGGAGGAGCAGAGCTCTCTTTTTAACCATCTGAGGATACGAGAAGAAAGCTGTCTGCAAGCCCAGGAGAGGGCCCTCATCAGGACTGAGCATGCTAGCACTCTGACCTTAGACTTTCCCATCTCTAGAACTGTGAGAAATACATTTTTGTCCTTTAAGCCACCTAATCTTTAGAATTTTTTTTTTTTTGGTACCAGGGATTGAACTCAGGGGTACTTGACCACTAAGCCACATCCCCAGCCCTATTTTGTGTTTTTTATGTAGAGATAGGGTCTCACTGAGTTGCTTAGTGCCTTGCTGTTGCTGAGGCTGGCTTTGAACTCATGATTCTCCTGTCTCAGCCTCCCAAAGTGCTGGGATTACAGATATGCACCACCGCACTCTGCTCAATCTGTAGCATTTTGTTATGACAGCCCGAGCTGACTGAAATCAACCATTATATGGAGGTTAGATGTATGCAGCCTGCCATGAAGGGTGGTCTTGCTGGCCACACCCCTCACAGAGCCACTGTGCAGAGGGAGGGAGGGGTCACTGGACTCTTGTCAGTGTACGAGTCTCCTAGTCATGCACCCTGGACTGGGACTGTGTCTATCTAAAGGGACACTTTATATTAGTCAGTTGCTACAAAAACCATAAGTTACACATAGGATGGTGGTCCCTTAAGATTGTAATGAAGCTGAAAAATTTCTGTCCCTGAGTGACATCACAATGCTGCTATACCAGGCATTACCCATGTTTGTAGTGATGCTGGTGTAAACATACCTACTGTGTCACCAGTATAGCACATACGTTTATGTACAATACATAACACTTGATAATCGATCATTCTGTTACTGGTCAACACATTTATTATACTATATTTTTATCCTTATTTTAGCATATACTCCTACTTATTCAAAACATTTCCTGTAAAATAGAATGTTATATTACACTGATGGCAGCTTCAACACACATCATTTACTGTGTCTTGGTTGCATAACTTTAATCTCATGACCATAGGAGTAATGTTCTACCATACGTGTGTGTGTGTCATGCAGCCCAGATGTGCAGTTGGCTATGCCATCTAGTTACGTGTAAGCACACTCTATGATGTTGACACAATGATGAAATTGCCTAATCGTGCATTTCTCAGAGCATATCCTGCCATTAAGCAGGGAAACTATTTACCTAGCCATGTGTCCTTGGACACCCTTTTCTAATTTGCACAAAGCCTTCAAGTAAGTTCTGATCTTTTAAAACAATATTTTATTTTTGATGAACATGTTTTAATTGTGCATATTAATGGGGATCCATATTTCAACACCTGCATGCAGCAAGCACTGATCAAATCCAGCTCCCTTTGTCCCCCCTCCCTCTCTTCCTTCTCCTTCCCAACCTCTAGTACTCACTATTATACATTTGGGTTGACTTGTTTAGAGTCTGCATGTGAAAGAGAATATGTGGTCCTTGTATTTCTGTGCCTGGCTTATTTTACTCAACATAATGTTCTCTAGTTCCTTCCATTTTTCTGCAATTAACAGAATTTCATTCTTTTTAAGGCTAAAAAGTATTCCATTGTGTATAATCTACTGAAGCTGTGATCTTGCGTCTGATTTCTAATTCTGATTTAGGTTCTTATCTGTTACATGTCCATGGGCTACATTAGCTATATGCTCAGTTCTGTGAAGTTTCCTTATCTGTGAAATGGGCATATGTACCAAGTGTTAGATTAAATAAGGTAACATTATCCCCTGCTGGCCTGGTGGTTATGTGGGGAAATGGTAGCCAGATTGCTGATGCTTCATATTTCCTGATCTATACTCAGTATTTCTCGTAGTTATAACCTCTCAGCATATTTTTATCCCAAATATTCCTTCTTTACTGGGTTTAACTCTGGATTCCATTTAGAAATCTTGGCTGATCTGAATGGCCACAAGGTTTGGTTTTCAAACATTGAGAGAGAGAGAGAGAGAGAGATAGAGAGAGAGAGTAACAGAATTGATTCAAATATTGAGATTCTTTGTCTGGATTAGGCAAGGACAGTCAGAGTCAGGGGACAGTGAGACAGGCTCATGAGTTCCCATTGCCCGAAGCACACAGCTGGGAGGTCTAATTGTAAGTCCATGCTGAAATCCCTTTTGATGCTCATAAATGCAGAATGTCCTATTTTATCAAAGTAGTGGGTTCTAGAGAGACACTAAACAGATGACAGCCAAGCAGCCTTCCCAAGCAGAGTTCAACACATGGTCTCAGGTAAGGTTTGTAAATAAATTGACAAGTCATATAAAGAAATTCAGGGGCAGGTTCCAAGATGGCAGCCTAGACTGACGCTGCGGTCAGTCTGTCCAGAATGGGAGACTGAAGTTGTGGAAATACCATCTCCCAGCCAGCTTCTGGACATCATCCTATAGCTACCCCCGCAGGAATTTCACTTGTGCATGTAAGCAGGCCACCAGGCAGCAGCCATTGCCACAAGCAGTGTGACTTCAGCAGCAAGCGGTGGCAGAGCTCAGCTGCGGGCGGCTCGGAGCCCCAGCCCATGACTCGCCCCGGGCGGGGCCTGCTTCTACACGGGGTACCTGGCTTCAGCGCCCACCCAACCATGCAGGGCCCCTCGCAGTTGCTCCCGTGGTCACATGGCCCCAGCTATTAGCCACTGGGGAGCCCAAATTCAGGGTAAGAGTCGCTGCAGAGACCCCAGCAGAGACAGCCCTGCCCAAGGGCAGCCTGGGCCTGCCGCACTTCTGCTGCAGAGTTCCTGTGGACAAGCAGGAGCCACAGATGGCCCAGATCTGCCTGCAGAAACCTCCACGGGTGTCCAGCAAACAGGAGACCAGGGACTGCTACCTTGAGCCACTGAGGACTCCAAACTCAGGATAAGAGTCCCCACAGAGACCCTAGTGCAAGGCTGCCCCACCCAAAGGTACCCTGGGCCTGCCCCAGTTCTGCTCCAGAGTTCCTTTGGACCAGCAGGAGCTGAAGAGGGCCCAGATCTGCCCTCAGGAACCCCCACAATTGTCCAGCAAAAGGGAAACAAGGGACTGCTACTTCTAGCCACTGGGGAGCCCAAATTCGGGGCAAGAGTTGCTCCAGAGACACCAGCATGAGGCAGCCCCACCCAAGGGCAGCCTGGGTCCACCCCAATTCCCAGTTCTGGAGTTTTGCTCCAGAGTTACTGCAGACCAGCAGAAGCCTCAGAGGGCCCAGATCCACCCTCAGGAAACTTCACGGGTGTCCAACTAAGGGTTGACCAGAGACTGATAGCTACCAGCCACAGAGGAAGGCACACCCAGGGTAAGAGTGGCCTACAGAGATCCCAGCATGAAGAGACCTCACCCAAGTGCGCTCTGGGCCTGCCTCAGTTCTGCTCCAGAGTTCCTGTGGTCAGGCGAGACAGAAGGCCCAAAAACACCCTTAGGGAATGCCAGGGGTGCCTAGTTGAAGGTAGACCAGAGTCTGCTAGCCTTCAGCCACAGGGGAGCTCACACTCACTGTAAGGGTCGCACACAGACTCTCCAGCTTGTGACCCTGCCTAAGTGAGACCTGGGCCAGCCTCCAGTTCCACTCCAGAGTTTTTGTTCACCAGCAGGAGTGCGAGAGAGATGCAAAACAGCCCTCAGGGGCCGCCTCAGGAGCCCAGCCAAGGCCACTCCCACTTCCCTCTAGAGGTACATCCACTACCTCCGCCATCAACTTTAGTGACAGTAGTGCCCATCTGGGGACTCTGGGGGAACAGAAGTAGCTCCAAAGTGAGACAGGTAATCTGGAGTGTCAATACAGGATTATAGGATAGAAGCCGCAATACCTCAGATTGGTTTTTCAAGAAAGGAAGATACACAATCAACATGAAAAAACAAGGGAAGAAAGTGCCCCAAATAAACCTGGATATCACTGTAACAGAATCCATTGACAGCACAGTTGATGAAATGTCAGAGAAAGAATTCCGAATGTACATAATTAAAATGATCAGCGAAATAAAGAATGACATAAGTGAAAAATTACAGGCAAAAATCGATCAATCCAACAAAGAAATATGAGAGCAAATAAAGGCAACCATCAACCATTCTAACAGAGATAAGAGAGCAATAACAAGTAGCAAAAGATGACTTTAAGAAAGAGCTAGAGATTGTGAAAAAAACCAATCAGAAATTCTTGAAATGAAGGAAACAATAAACCAAATAAAAAACTCAATAGAAAGCATCACCAGTAGACTAGATCACCTGGAAGACAGAACCTCAGATAATGAAGACAAGATATACAATCTTGAAAACAAACTTGACCATACAGTGAAGATGGTAAAAGATCATGAACAGAACATACAAGAAATATGGGACAGCATCTAAAGACAAAATCTAAGATTTATTGGGATAGAAGAAGGCACAGAATTTCAAACCAAAGGAATGCACAATCTCTTCAATGAAATAATATTAGAAAATTTCCCAAGTATGAAAAATGAAATGGAAAATCAAATACAAGAGGCTTACAGAACACCAAATGTACAAAATCTCAACAGATCCACACCAAGGCACATTATAATGAAAATGCCCAACATACAGAATAAAGATAGAATTTTAAAGGCCACAAGAGAGAGGAACCAGATTACATACA